>OU898279.1:48927901-49677901 GCA_918026665.1 Diabrotica balteata | reverse complement strand
TTCTTCTACAGCCTGGATTTCTTCGTTCTTGGATTTTTCCTTGCATTATATTTTGTAAGAATTTATACTTTTGTCCTCTCATCAGGTGACCTAAGTATTCAAGTTTTCTCTTTTTTATATTCTTTTATATTGATGCTTAGGATGCTATTATTGATATGGATTGCGCAATACTCATTTTGAACTAGGGCTTGTTTTGAGAAGAAAGTACTGCAGATCTACATAAATGACTTCAAAGGGTTATTAATCTGGAAACAAGAGTTTTATGAACGTCGATGATAGAAGTTTGCACACAAGTTGTTGCATTCTACACATACGATGACCTCAATATAACAATTGGAGACATCAGAAAGCGAAGAGAAGATATTATGTTCAATCTAGAACTCGCTGTTTTCTCCCTTTCGCATTGGATATGTATATTAAAATAAAAAAAATGAAAGCCAGGGGACCATATAAAACTCTATTTTAAAAAGAAGTGAAATTATGCATAAATATACATAACCAAATATAAAATTATAACTAAACAAAAGTTTATACAAATTTAAATATTAGTTAAGTAATATGAAACGACACCAAAAATATAACCATTTAAGGGATATAACACTGATGGTTAAAACAAAGCGACAACTACGACGTATTCAACTACTAAAAGACAAACCTACCATAGCCACAAACATACTATACATAAAAAGATAAAAGACAAATTAATAATATTATACAAAAAAACAACCTAATTACAGATATATATGTCAACGTTGTAAAAACAAATTAATAATGCGGTGCATACAAATAATTATTACAATTAATAATACAAGACACACAAAAAATAAAATAGGTGTTAACAAAATACAAATATAGAATACAGTAAATAACACAAAACAATGTTCAATCGCGATCGCGGCACAACTGAGGTATAGTTCTAAACAAATATGAAATCTATATACCAAGTAAACGTACTTGATGTATGTGGCAACAAGATAAATGATGTATTGTACCTAACCCAATGAAATGATAGAACCCACCTCTATCGAAAAAGACGTCTTCAGCGGCGTACAGGAACCACAAAAAATTGACAATGGACCAGCCTCCACTCCAACTGCATAAAACGACTGTCTCGGTCACAAGACCGAAGCGAAGTCTGTCTGGTAGGAGCACAACCCTCAACAAAAACCGACGAAGCTGTCGTTTGGGAGACAAAACTCGACTATGATTTTGTAGATGGAATTCGTTCCTTATTTAACACACTCGTCTGGTGTTATTTCGCAGATGGCTCGTCTTGTAAAATAGTTCTTAAAACCGCTGTGCCCTTGTAAACGAAATCTCGTTTAAATATACTACGGGAAGAATCAAAACTAACAAAAGTCTGTTAATATTATATAAATGTTTAGATATATATCGTTGCGAAACACAAGTAGCGGTTGGTATGGTTGGGCTCGTAGTAAAGAGAGTAATGAAAATCGGGCCCTTCTGGTTTTTCGTTATAAAGACGTCAAGGAACAGTAAGGATGAATCACTTTCCATCTCCATCGTGAACTGTATGTTTCATATATATGATGAACTTAATAATCAAAGGTTTTCGTCCATATAAATTATTTTCAATTCGACTAAAAATTTTTTCCCAAAATGGCTGATTGTTTAAATCGAATTATTGATTTATTTTCAGGATATTTTACACGTACTTCATGTCAGCTTTTTTCAATTTATGTTGCTCTTTATTATCAAATTGCAGATTTTTTGTCATATTTGCAGAAATTAATACAGGATAAAATACAAAGAAATGAAGCATTTCATGGTAAATATATTTTAGACTAAATTTTCTGTCAAGATATACAGAATAGAAGACAATACCTCTAGCTCTTGAGGTGCTATTAATGTATGTACGTTAAAAACAACTACAAAAATAGAAATGCTGTACCTATAAAAGTATAATACTCTAATTTTGAACGTAGTAAACATGTTTGCTTTTGTAAAATTTAATTATAGTTACGTTTACCAATCATTTTGACGTACAACGATTTTTATTCTTTAACTTAAACAGCTGAACGACGAAATTTAATAATACAAAGGCCCTGAGTGGTATCGATTTGTTCTTTCTGGGTCGTTGCAATGTCCGAGTTGCTTTATTAACCGTCCATTATTGTCCGCTGCTATACATACATAATTGCTAAAAAAGAAAAGAAAAATACTTCTAGGAAATGTCGTTTGAAGCCGTAATTGAGATTTCAAAATAATTCAAGAGTGCTCTGGGGAAATGCACAAAATATTCAACTAATAACAACATAATGCAGGGAAAAGTTTTATGGGAAATTACTAATAAAAAATCGGGACGAATTTTTAACACAGTTATCAACGGAGGTAAACATATGAAATTGCAGATAATAACAGAAAACGCAAAAATAAAAAAACCTATAAAAGAATTAAAAAACGGTAGATCTTCAATATCAAAGAATTTCCCTGTTGAAGTAATAAAATGCAGAACAAAAAATTTGAAATCAGTTCTTAATTTACGTCCTATAAATGGAAAAACTGCTTTCTAATTCATAGATTTGTAAAAAAGAAGGATATAAGCTGGATAAAAATTATAGAGGAATTACAGATAACATCTTCTGCTTGAAAAAACTAAAAAACAAACCAAGAACTCAATTTTATTAAGACACATGATGCGGTTCTTAGAAACTAACTATATGGCAAATATTATTAGAAATCAACATTGGTTGCAAACAAATCAAACCCTTCATCATCAATCAGCCAATGGCGTCCACTGCTGGATATAGGCCTCCCTAAGTTCTTTCCAGTGTTCTCTACACTGGGCCGCTTGTAGCCAGTTTCCCGCTACACGTTTTATATCATCGGTCTATCTAGTCGGTGGTCGTCCTCGGCTTCTTTTATAGTTTCTGGGCCTCCATTCCATAATACGTCTTGTCCACCGTCCATCTTGTGTTCTGGCTTGTGGTTCTTTCGATGACGTCTTGAACTCCTGATCTTTGCCTGATTTGTTGGTTTGGTATGTGGTCTCGAAGGTTCACATTCAGCATTGCACGTTCCATGGCTCGTTGTGTAACTCTGAGTTTATTCGCAGATTTTTGCGTGAGTGTTAAAGTCTCTGCTCCATAAATTTGTACAGGTAAAACACATTGGTTATAAACCTTTCGCTTGAGACACATGGGAATTGAACTTTTTAGAATATGGCTTAATTTGCCAAATGCTGCCCATGTTAGGCCTATTCGCCTCTGTATTTCATGTGTTTGATTTTCTCTGCTTATTTTGATTTCGTGTCCCAGATATTTGTAAGTGTCTGTTTGTTGTATGGTATTCTTGTCAATAGTTTTATTTTCACTCATTAAGAGATTTGTTATAAGTTTAGTTTTCTCAAAGTTTATCTTTAATCCTGCTCTTTCAGACAGACTTTTAAGCGAATGCATTATAGAAACTGTATCATGTAAGTTATCTACGATTAGTACAACAATCAAACCCTGACGAAACTAAAACTAACAATATATTATAGCATATATTTCTGATAAATAAAGGACTTCATCAAACACCTTGTATATTTTAAATTTTTTTAGAAAATATTTGTTTTGAAAATATTGAAACATTCCGTGGATGCTTTACACTTTGCAGTTTGCCGATGATAAGGTCAACATAGCGAATGATTAGAATGGTATTAGAATACATGGCAAATAAACTGAACAAAACTGTATTTTCCTACAAAGAAAAATACCAAAAGAACAGACCGAATTTGCCAAAGCCATCCGACAAAGTCAAATGGTAATGGTAAATTCCGCAACACCTGAGCTATACACTACAGCCATACCATTGTATTCAGTGGATTTCCCTTATTAACTAAGCTATACAACAATAACACTGGATTGGTAAAAGTCCTTGACACATCTTTGAAATTATTTTCACCCAGAATAAGGTGTCAGGGAAGGATGCATACTGTCTCCACAACTATTTAATTTATAGGAAAAGCCTATAAGGAGAGCGCTTGAAAGATGGGGAAGAACATCTCAATAAGTGACTCCAAAATGAACAAACTGCGCTTTGTGGACATCAAAACCGCTCGCAAAATCTTCTTACAAACAACCAAGAAGATTTGATTAATCGCATAAAACTTGGTTAAAAATAAGTGTCAAATATTTGATCATATTATAGCAAAAAATCAAGGTAGTAGGTAAAAAATACGACAATCATCGAGACATAACCAAAATTGACCGGTTTGACGTTGTAAACGGATACTTGTACATGGAATTATTGATCATAAACATAGGGACAATGCAGAAGGAGATACAATATAGATATAATCTAACAAAAATTTCTATGGGAAGATGACCAAAATCCGGAAAAACTCCAAGATTATAATATACTCAAAAATGATTTTGTTTAATATTCCCAGTACTAACAAAAAGATCTTGGACATTAATACAACCAGATCTTGGACATTAATACAACCAGAAAAGAGAGATAAATGCCACTGAATGTTCTGCTGAAGAATGTTACGATTATACAATAAATAATTAGATTTTAAGAGATTTAAAGATCAGCATTAGACTCTGTGGCAAAGTTTAACTGCAATAATTAAAATATTTTAAACATATCATGAGATCAGACACATGCAATTTGAAAAAAAAAATTAATGAAACGTAGATTTATTAAAAATAAAGCAGATCGCCGAAGACCACGAGAAAGATCCCCGACGAGATGAATTGAGCAGTTCACAGGATTCTACAAAAGACCAATGCGCTAATTATAATAAAAATAAACAGAAAGATAAAGAAAACAGAAATATCTTAAGATGGACCATACATGACTACCATTATAACTAACCCAAATCGTCAAGGCTGAAAAGAAAAAGAGTTGTACACTGGATGACATGTTAACTACACATTTTGAAATGTTTTATTTTCATCTAAAGTCAGTCTCTTTATATATAGAAAATATTAGTTAAATAACCTGGCAATAATATGCAGTCTGATATATTTTCGGGTGACTTTTTTTTTGACTTACGCTGTGAAGAAAAGATTTTCTATTAGTTGCAGTGAATTTAGAATTTGTTTTTCTATTCTACTTCTCTTTATAAATCGGTTTTATTATTTACAAAAAGATCTTATTTACATGGTCTCTCTCTACAGTCCTCACCCCCGGAGGAAGTTTAGTGATGGCTTGTATTCGTGATGTCTTGTATTTTCTTTCTCCAAAGATCTCATGTCTCTGGTAATTTCTTTTAATTCATGCACATTCCTACAATTTAGTCGATCCATCTAGTTGGGAATCTTCCCCGTGATCTTCAGCCTTGTAGCTTTCCCTAAATAATAAGTCTTTTCATATTTTCTGTGTCTGCTTTCATAACATATCTATTCATTGTTGGAGATGGACTTTGCTAGCGAGCCATTTGCTGACCTTTAGCTTATTTAAAATTGAAATATTTGTCCTGTGGTCGGTCCACGGAATTTGGAGCATTCTTCTACAACAGAACATTTCAGTGGCGTCTATATGTCTTCTTTGCGCATGTCGTAGGGTCCAAGATTCACATCCGTATGTCAGTATTGGGAGAACAGATAATCAAAGTTCGTGAAATGTAAGAGTCCCTCCATATCTTGGTCATCTTTCTTATGGCGACTTTTGCTAGATCACATTTACGTTTTATTTCGTCTTGTAGTGTCCCTGTGTTAGGGATCAATGATGCCAGATATAGCTATGAGTTTACAACCTCAAACTGGTCAATCGTGGTTATTAGTGGATGATTGTTGTGTAGTATATCTACTCTCATGATCTTTGTCGTTGATATGTTTAACTTAGGCCAAATATTTGACTTTCATTTTCAACCAGTTGTATGAGATCAATTAAATCTTCTTGAATATTTGCAAGAAGGGCCGTATCATCTGCAAAACTTAGGTTGTTTATTTTTCGGCCATTTATTGAGATGACCTTTTCACATCATTCAAGCGATATTAAATAATTGTGGAGACAGTATATATCCGTGTCTGACATTTTATTCTAGATGAAATTCGTTTGAAAGTGTGTCAAGCATTTTAAGTGTTCCAGTAGTGTGTTCATATAGTTCAGTTCGTATAGTATCCGCCACCTGTACATTTGACCCTGTCGAACGCTTTGCGATAATTTATAAAACAAATGTATAGCGGAATATTGAATTTTTCTATTATTTGTCTTATGTCCAGAAGGTGTTTTCTAGTACTTCTATCTTTGGTAAATCCAGTTTGCTCTTATGGTATTTCTGTTTGGAGGAAACTTTTTAGTCTCTCATTGGTTATGCGTAGCATTATCTTACTGGCATGTGAGATCAGGAAGATGGTTGTATAATTGTGTCATTTATAGAATCTGCCTTTTTTATGTATTGTGGTTATTGTAGACTTGGTCCAGTCGTCAGGTCAAAAGCTGCACAGATGTTGTATTGAACCATATTCTGATGTTCTTTAACCAAGATGCTCTTCTTCTTCCTGGACCTTGTTTTCCAAAGCTTTTTCCTTGCAGGATGGCTTTTGAAGGATAGCATATCTGGATTCATTTCGCATATGGTCTTGGTCAGTCCACGGGATTTTAAGTATTCTCCGATACAGCCTTATCACAAATGCTTCCAGTTTTCCGCACATATCTTCGTTTAAGGTCCACGATTCAACACCATAAAAAAGGGCCGAGAAGACGTAGCATCGCAGCATTTTTACTTTTGTATCAAGAGAGAGGTGGTGACTCTTGAAGAAGGTCCCCATCCGATTAAAGGTGGATCTAGCTTTTCCGATGCGTGCTCTAATCTCCTGGTTGTTGGTCAATTCTTCATTTATTATGGTACTGAGGTAGTCGTAGTGCGTCACTCCTTCTAAAGGGGATTGGTTGACACAGAGTTGACCTTTTATTATCATTTTCTTGGTAATTATTATAAGCTTTGTCTTATTAACGTTTATAGTGAGCCCATATAGTTGACTGTAATACGTGATTTTGTTCATAAGAACTTGTAGGTCTTCTAAGTTGTCCGCAAATACTATGGTGTCATCTGCATATCTGATGTTTTTTAGCCGGTAACCATTTAGTAGAATACTTTTTTCAGTTTCGTGCAAAGCTTCGATAAATATTATTTCTGAGTACAGATTAAAGATTAGAGGAGACAAAATACAGCCTTGCCTTACTCCACGCATGGTTTTCACATAGTCAGTGTGTTCACCTTCAACCCTGAGATTTGCTGTCTGATTCCAGTAAAGATTTCTAATTATTTTCAGATCTTGTTTGTTAATTCCTGCTTCTTTTAGTATTTGTATCATCTTGGCTTGCTGTACTCGATCAAACGCTTTCTCGTAATCAATATGCTGATAGTACAACCGTATAAACAGATTGAATATCGTAATTTCATAATAATGAATTAGCTTTCCTTAATTAACTGCAAACGTTTTGGCATACAAATAAGGTGTACTAAGTATATCCATAACAAATGGACAATTTGCACAAAACTTTGATTCTTGGCAAATTGTTGGTTTTAAATGATCACTAATTAGCATTAGTCTCATTTCACTTCAATATATTAAAACTTTATCAGCACACCTCGTAAATGTGCTACATTCACATGATATTTCGTTTTTATTGTCTTTTCATAATTAGCAACAAAAACTACTGAAATTAAGCAATGTTTTATTCTCACGATTTCTAAATGTAATATTGTTGCGGTTTATGCAGTTTTTCTACTAACAGTACTAAAATTAACTAATAAATATATTTTTAATGAATATACATAATATCTATGGATTAACGGAAAACCTTTGCATAACTTTATTGCTTGATTTCTTAGTAAAAAACATAAGTTTTTCTTTACATGTTTTATAGTTATTATACAGTCCTGTTGTCTTGCTTCCATATTAAGAAGTTTACAATATTTTTTATCCAGCTTTAAATCTCCATACAGTATTTTACTGATATCTAGAGTTAGTATATCAAAATAATTATCTTGGCAAAGGATCTATTCATTCTATGACTCTACAGCCCAATTAGATCCCTGGCCTTCCTCAACAAAGATCTCCATTCTTGACGCTATATAGCCATTCTCCTGCATGATCGACCTCCAAGGAGATTTCTTGCGTTCTCACCCGCATCATTCTCCCATTGCTTTCTTGGTGTCCCAATAGGTTTCTTCCCGTTCATTCAACAGTTTTTTTGGATGTCTGGTTTCTTGCATCCTAAAGACATTACTGTCCATTAAAGACGCTGTATACGGACATATTGAGATATTGTATCCGATTCGCCACCTGTTGTTCTCATTTATGGAGCATAGTATTTGTCTCAGTACCTTTCTTTCAAAGATTTTCAGATTTTTAGTCATTATCCAAGTTTCACTTCCATAGTTCACCATCGGTTGGATTATGGTCTTGTAGCTTCGTATCTTGTCCTTTGATATATGTGTCGTGATTTAAATAGTAAACCCTTACGATAAAGTGTAATTTTGTGTAAAAGTGTTGCCAAGTGTATAAAAACTCCTGCGCACTCTAAACCGACTGCTTATCCTACTTTATATGACTCCTTACCAGGATCCTCTCGACATAAGTTTCCTTTGACACACTTCTATATTCCTTTGCAAGTAAAAGGTACTTTAATTGTGTATTGGGTTAATATAAAAATATGTAACCAACGACATCCGGCATTCTATTCTAAATACTAGAAATATCTGTATTTACACAATGAGGCCAATTTTGTTGTGTTGTCTAAAAATTACCAAACAGCTAACAACCATCTTCCTGAGTACATCCTTAATAACCCCTATTAGCGTGTTCACAAAGACATTTACCAACTTCAGTTCGTTAACGGCCGATTATCGGAAGAGCATTATGTCTAACAAAACACACCAAGGTCGCTACACATGCATCAATTGAAAATAATAAGTTTGTTTGAAGTCAAGGGCATTCAAACAAAACAATAATATAACCGGGAGTGTAATTCTAACATTAATGATCGGCGTACCAAAAAGGGTTTCGTAATTTGTCAGCTGTTCATTGAATGTGAACATTTCGTATTAGTAATAGCGTGAATTTACTGCTAGATTTGATTGGTATGGGCATGGGAGATTGCTGCTGTGCGTGGAATGAGAATTTAAAAATGTGACTAATTGCCTTGAATACACTTTTGTTAACGTTGTAACATGTGCAGGTACTAATGGGATTTCATTAGAAAATATATTTGATAAACGATGTTATTTAGCCTAAAGGAAGATATTAAAAAATTGTATTTTGAGTTTTAAAACTGTTGATGTCGTTGGAATATATTTATAAAGGACTCTTTTGAAAAAAAGGTAAAAAGTTGAATTTTCTTCCAGCAACTTACTGCATTAGTAGTAATAATCTTATTGCTTGCTTACCATTTTTATTGTCAGAGAATAGTCTATCCTTTTCTGACTGTAAGCAAAATTGAAGGTATCTTTTTTATTGACATTTTCACCTTAAAACTTCATCTAATGTTCATATTTTTCATCAGTTTTCACGTAATTCTTCTATTTTCATCTGGATTTTTATTTGATTTTGACGAACTGAGAATTTCTTCTTACAACTTCTTAATTAACGATTTTGATCGTTAAATTATTTTGCTGGATTGTTGTATTCCTCTGATGATGTCAAATTCAAAAGGACTACCTTCGTCACAACATTAGGAATATACAGACAGTTTTTCAGCTAGTCTCATAATCATTTTCTTTACCTATATCCCTATTGGCTTCTCTACATACATATCGTCATAATTTGCGATATTGAGTATCGCTGTTATCAATCCTCTTCACAGGCATATTTTGCCTAAGCGTCTTCCACCATAACTTCTTCATCCTTCTTCCTTTACCACTCTTTCCTAAAAAAATCAGAAAAAAGGCAGAATTTACAAAATAGGCATCAGACCAATAATGACATACATGACAGAAACACGACCCGACACTTAGAGAACAAATAGAACAAAAAGAACTCTAGAAACAACACAACCCTTATAAAAATTGGGGCGAATATGAGACGAAGCTAGAAGTACACATATACGAAGGAGATGAAAAAAGGAAAATATCAAGGAAAATATAAAAGAAACGAGTAGAATGAAAGGGTCGTATAAGCCGAATAAGTATAGTAGTAAAGATGGCGAAAGACAGTTCCCCAATAGGAAGACGATCAGTAGAAGACCACAATAACAATGGACAGTCATTTTACATAAAAAAGTGGTTTTCTTAGTATGTGGACTATTAATTAAAATATTATTTGTGTTTTAGGAACTTCTTAATTCTCTATAAAATTTAGAGTATGTGCCTGTTTTCCTAATGTCTATACTATCATATTTTTTCTGTTAGGGGCTTTAGTTTAATTATAGTGATAGTTACTGTCTAATTTTTGTATTTGGCTGCATACCGCAAGGTATAGGCCGAAAAAACTTATACAATCCTTAATAATTAATTCTTAATGCTATTCTGGAGTTCGGATATCATTTAGAAACCTCGTATACCTTTTTTATTTATAAATTTTCTCCTTTTAAATATATAAATGTATCCAAATAGTATTCTAATAAGAAGGAATACCGAATACCTTAAATGGTTAGAGTTTACAGTGCTGACATAATATTTGACGTTTCTGCACAGTGTTGCCATATGTCAAAAATTACATATTGGCCCCCGTAGTTCAGATTATTAGTCTCGGAACAATAAACTGAATTATCGCATAAAAACAGTTAACTTATAAATTTGGCACTCTACTACGAACAACGCAGAGTCCTCTATCTGCCGGCCACCACACCGAACAGAATTTATCGTGCATTTAGAGCCGTTTTTCACGAAGGAAAAAGCTGCACCGCATCGATCGCTAATGGCGGTGCTGGCTGGGAATATATCGAGCCTAGTCTACTTATTATTAGGGATAATAGACTTATAAGTGCTTCCATTTCAGCTATGTAGGCGGTGGGTTTAATGTTCACTAAACTTACATTTGAATAAATAGACTTGTAACTTCTTTAACTGGGATTTGGACGTTTATTGGCTTATATAGTGAAGTCATTCAACTTCTTTAAGTAGACTACATTACTGGCGACAAAATAAAAACACTCGATCTTTTTAATGAAATGCAATTCTTAAAAATAAAACTGTCGAAGACGTAATTTTATTTTAGAACATGAGGAAATAACCTCATACAACTTCTTAGGATGTTTTTTCCTCGAAGTTACAATGTATAGCCAGTTAGTACCCAGTTAATAATTTTAAATTAAATTTGGACTTATCTGAGAAAAAACTAGTCTGATCCTTGAACTGTACGAAACTTACTGTTTTCGGGCAGTGCCTGCTTTCTAGATGATAAATGTCTCCTCTATCGTTCTCTGTATTACTATTTTTGTAGAAATATTGGGTCATTTCACATTTCTTGTTCATTTAATATCCAGATAAAATTCCAAGTGAAATAATCAAACTGCTCGACGATAAGGGCAAACATTCTCTTCTAAGCCTCGTTAATAAAATATACGAAACAGGACATATACCAACAGACTGGCTACTGTCAACATTTGTAATGATGCCGAAAAAAATAAATATCAAACAGTGTAGCGATCATCGCATTATCAGTCTGATGACTCATGTACTAAAAACTTTCCTAAGAATACTGCACTCGAGAATTTACAACAAAATAGAAGTACAACTAAGTGAAACACAATTTGGTTTCAGAAACAACCTTGGAACCAGAGAAGCACTCTTCAGTTTGCAGGTCATGTTTTAAAGATGTGTGGATATAGAACAACCAGTATATATGTGTTTTGTCTACTTCGAAAAAGCCTTTGACCGAATAAACCATGACAAACTTATAGGTGTCTTGCAACAGGTGGGAATTGATGACCGAGACCTCCGTATTATCAAAAATTTGTATTAGCATCAATGTGCAAACATACGAGCTGGACACAACACGACGAAAGCAGTGGAAATACGACGTGGAGTGAGGCAAGGATGTATTCTATCGCCTCTACTTTTTAATATCTATTCCGAATTTATTTTCAAAGAAGCCTGAGTTAAACATACAGGCATTAAAATCAACGGAATTAATGTCAACAATCTCAGATATGCAGACGACACGGTACTTATTGCCTCCAATGAAAAAGACCTGCAGGTCTTCTTATACGACTACTACGACTTATAAACAGGGTAACCGAAGCATGTGATGAATATGGGCTAAAACTTAATACTTCTAAGACAAAATTTATGGTTGTCAGCAAAACGGAGTTACAACCAACGAACATTAGAGCGTATGGAATCGAGTTAGAAAGAGTCCACAATATTACCTACTTGGGTGCAAACGTTAACGATAATTGGGATATAAATAAAGAAATAAGAATACGCATTGAAAAAGATGTCGGAAGGAGAGGCCCAGGCCGACGAAGAACATCCTGGCTCCGAAATCTCCGAGAATGGTATCAAGAAACCACCGCTTATTTATAAAGTTATTATTGCCAATATGATCGCCAACGTTCGATAATCGGACAGGGTACTGAAAGAAGAAGAAGATTTAATATCATTACATTGTATATTATATTACTACCTCGTAAGGAAAATGCACAGAAAGTTAGTTGACTGCACCGGTTGGCAGATGACCGGTTTCTAACAGTATTCCATATAAAGTGCATACCTCATATTGGCGGGATACGGGCAATAATATATTGGCTTATAGAGAAGCAAAGATATGTAAAATATCCAAACATACAGCAAAAAAACAGGTGTTAATCAGATTATAATATGCATACAAGACAATAATAAAATACTGGTTCATAAAAATTATGTCGAAAAGCAATGGAAAAAGTACTGTAACAGTTTATTAAGTGAAGAATTTACCAGAAGATGTTATGAAACAGTATATCAGTATCTATTTAAAAAAGAAGGGAGATGTACAATGCACAAATTACAGGGCAATTAATTCATAGACAGATACGTGAGGAAACCGGAATCTCCCATAATGAGTTTCGTTTAATGCAAGACAGATCGACCACAGATGCAATTTTCATTATAAGACAGCTGGGGAAAAAATACAGAAATAAAGAAACAAACACTCATTGATCTTGAGAGAGCATATAGAGTTCCTCGAGAGGTTATGTGGTGGATGATAAGAATAAGATGATAATTCTCGGTGAGGGTGAAAGTTGTGAGAGTCATGTATGAAGGAGTAACAACTAGTGTTATGGCAGGTGTGGGAGAGACTGATAAATTTCATGTGAACGTAGTATTGCATCATGGCTCACTGTTTAGTCTTCTTATTTCTATTAGTTTTGGATCAGATGGAACAGCGAAACTACAGGGTAAAATTCCCTGGTGCTTAATATATGCTGATGCTGTAGTCTGCGGTGTAGAAAATACTGAAAGGTATTTGCAACAAAAACTATTTAAAACAGTGAAGACAAGCCCTTAAGGAAGGAGATTTAAAACTAGTAGGACAAAAACAGAGCGAGTGGTGTATTGTGTGACAGAAAGATTTAAATGAAACTGAAAGAAATATTCTATAAAATTGTCAAAAAACCAGCTATGATGTATGGAACTGAATGCTGAAAAAAGAGGAACAAAGAATACAAATGCCACTCATTTTGACAACAATTCATGCCAAAATAAGAGGCATAGGTTAAGATAGTTCGCGCATATTGACGAGTTGCGATTTGCATGTTCCTGGGAGGATTAGAAGAAGAAGGCCTAGGGAGGGACGCTTAGACAGTACATGTCAGTAAAGGCGATTGACACTGTTATGACTCAAGAAACTAAATAATATATAAATAAAGATACAAAGAAATAGTTATGTAAAACGTAACAAGACTGCATACTTGGGGCACATATTACAAGGAGAAAGATACACTTTTCAGCAACTGATACTCGAAGGGAAGATAGAGGGTAGGAGAGGTCTGGGACGTAAAAAAATGTCATGGCTGCGCAATATTCGACAATGGACAGGAATCCACAGCTATGAAATGCTTCGCAATGCTGCTAAAAACAGAATTATTTAATCCTGAATATTTAACATCTCACCTGACAAGACGATGTACGGTGGACGCCTACGCAGAAATGCACGGCACCTTAAGAAGAAGAAGACAAATAAATAAAGAAATATAACGAAAGAGATAAAGAAATAATAGATAAATAAATAATGGATTAAGGCAAAGAGACTGATAATAAAGATGGTGACGGGGTTATAACAGATGGCTTCCAAAGAAAATCTCTTATGAAAGAAATGACAGACGCTGAAATATGCAGCGTGTAGACGTTCATGCTGGTTGGATTATGCCTAACGATCATTCTTATGATCTTCTTATTATTGTATTAAAATTAGGCATGTAGCACCAGTTTCTTATGTTTACAAGTCACGAGTGTCGTTTGCGACCTGGTCCGCTTTGACCTTAAATGTTACCCATTAAAACGATTTTGCAAAGATGACATTTTTTGTCGCCTCTTAAAATATGGCATAGATAATTTTCGCTGTTTAACAATGTTTAGAAGCTCTAGAAACCATGGTTATCAGTAAGAGTGCCAAAGTCATAACAAGGATCCAGATAAAAAATGAAGATATTCAACAAGTGGGCAAAATAAAGTACTTATTGGTCTGTATTACTGAAGATCTAAACCCGAAATCAGAAATTCGATCAAGAATGGAGCAATCAAGAGCAGCCTTTCTAAAGATGAGGAAATTTTAAATCCGATATCGTATGGTAAAATTTTATATCCACTCTATTCTTTTTTATGGTGTCGAAGCTTGGACTATTTGGAAATGGTGTTGCTACAGAATGGGAAGAGATAGGGAACTTTTGAACGGCATTAAAAGAAAAAGGACAGTGTATTTGGAGCGCATAATTAGAAATGAGAATACGAGTAGTTGCAGTTGACTATGAACGGTAAAATGGAACGAAAAACAGAGACGAACTTAATGGTTATAGCCAACCTTTATCAGTAGAGTCAGCACTAGGGGAGAAAGAAGACCTTTTTATTTATAATATGGTCGAGACACTAACATTTGGAACGTTTTAATAGCGTTTAGTAATCTTACTTATAAGTCACCAGGTCTCGCTACCGTGCGTTATTATTGCATTGCTATATACAGCATTTTAAAAAGCGCTTAAGGTGATCCAAAGGAGTTTTGCGCTGACGAAGGAGTGTGTCTCTTTGAGGTCGAGATTGATGCTTAGTTCTGCCCACCAATATTTCCGCTAAAGATTTTAGTAACTTGGGTAATTTATACAATAATAAAAATTTCAACATAATGTTAGACCACTCTATAATAAAATTAACACGACACTGACCACATCTGTCTTTAGTCAAGTAGAAAGGGCTAGAGGGTTAAGTACGTGCTATACATCAGCTTCTAACTTCCTTCAAATCGTGTTAAGTTACCGAAAAAGTTCTGCCCTACCCCGGAGAGCATAAACCATAAATATTGAGGATAAAAACGGTATTGCACGTTGCTTTGGTTCTCGTTTGTATATTTTGTCTTTTTTTATTATGTATTTTCTATTTCTCTTAACAGATGAAGACGCTCTTTCACCTTTTGTCAGGTCTTAGTTGAAGATATTTAAATTTCTCAACTCTGTTGGTTGTTCATCTTCAACTGTGCTTGTATAACGAATTGCCTGCCGATTATCATTAATTTAGTCTTGTGATGTTAATGTTGAGACCATATTCCTCTCACAGTGTATTAATATGATGTACTATCTCTTAAAATTCTATGTTATCTGCTGTGATAGCTGTATCATCAGCATATCGCAAATTATTTCATATGGGAATAATATGGGTATTCCATTTATTTTCATACTTTTTTTATTTTGCTTTGCAAGTTATAAGATGTTTTCTACATAAATGTTATACAGCAGAGGGGAGATTACGTAGCCCTGTATGTCGAAGGATTATAAAAATCTTTTGGAAGGTTATAATATGTTACCCGAAAGTACTCCAAAACGTGAACAAGGAAAAGTAAAACTAAGACAAATATAATATCTGAGAAATTTTACACGTGAAATAAATACCAATTGTTACAATTTATTATAATAACAAATATTACGCGAAAGAGCAGAACTTGAAGGTTGAGAAATCTAATAAAAGCGTGACTTGGAGTTCTATTTAACGATTCCGAGCAGCAGTCTCTAAAGTTAGAATTGCCATGCCGCTAGCTAGTCAACCATTGTAACGGAAATGGAAAGTCGAGATGAAAGTCCAAATACAGGAAATCGGAACTCAACAATTAGCATAGTACCACTAGATAAAGAAAGTCATCAAATCCTAGGTACCTACTTCTTTTCCGCTTCCATATAGTGGTAACTAGTAAATTCATGTTCTCTCATTTAATTTTTATCTCACCTAAAAGTTTTTGAGAAAAGTTGACATAAAAATATTGATACATATTATATATAGGATACAATATTCCAATCAGAAATTCGTGGTTGCCTCATCGACATTGTAAACATTTCTTCCATCTTGTTAATTAATTAAAATGCCGTGAAAAGAAGCGAGCAGCAATTTTCATTTATTCAACAAATTCTGAAGATTCCGAGTAGACTAACGTTATTACTAATGTTATTACCATAGCCGTTACCCAAAATCCCACGTTTTAATTATGATTTTGAAAGCTTCTTCCAAAAGGTCCAGGTTAACGATGCCTTTAACGCAACAAATTTACATAAAATGCCTATCTTACCTGAAGAGAGGTTTGAGATTACGAAAATAATTACATTTTCCTTCAAATGATTTAATTTCCACATAGATTTTGTTTCACGTAAGGGAATTTCGTAAACTACGACTTAAAAATGAATTTCCGAGACTTAAAAGTATTTGTACTGGTACATAATTCAAATTGAATGATATTCAATATTTTTGTTTTTGTCTCATATATCAGTTTTATATACACTTCATTTAATTTACATATCGATGCACGTCATCTTAACTTAAAGAAATACACAATAATATGTTTCATTTAATTTGTATAAATGCATTACAAAGCGTTTTTATGAAGAACATTTGTTCGAAACACACTGTAACTGTAATTTAACGAAGGTGAAATTTTGGTATAAATTGGTAACACTTATTTGACAGTTGCGGTGTTGACATTTTTTGTACTTTATTATTTTGAATTTTAAAGTGAATACCTCTTGTTTTATATTTTTAACTATCTAATAAAATCTGTTCTTTTTAGGACAAAATTAGTGTGTTTGTTTAATACTTTTGCAATAGTTAAGTGATCTATTTGATTTAAAATAGAGTCAGGATTTTTTTATACTTTGGCAACTATGTCAACTTCGATCTCTGACGTAGATAATGACGTGCATCGGTATGTAGATTAGATGAAGTATATGAGATGATAGATGTCATTAATAATGGCAGATGTCACCTAACTTTAATAATGTCAAATCACCCTCGTACACTTATCATTTCAGTCGTCTTTGTTGACCAATTATACCTTCATTCGATACGAAAAAGTTGTCACATTAATTCCACTGCAAGCTATTTCTCAATACCGTTTCGGAATATATAATGCAGAGATAATTAGATCGCATAATCTGAATTTGAAGGCTGGAATCCGCAACTGCTTCCTATTTTAGAATCGACGGCAAACCAGGTGACATGTTTGCAAATAAGCATATCATCTGTCCAGTTCAAGTTATTATACGAGCAGATGCCGAGTCTGTAGACCACTGCTGTTTCGTTTTATTTATTACTTGATATATTCTTGAAATACTTCAGTTATGTACGCTAAGGAGTTCAAACCGTAACGGGAGTTCAGTCTATTGCCTTTGATGTATTATGTTGTGTAGTTGTTAAATGATTTAATGTTGACGTTGTTGAATGTGGTTTATTACCATATCGGGATGATTTGTTACCTTTTTAAACCATATTCATATATATTGAAGATCTTAATGTTCATCTAGTGTTAGATTAGGCTATTGTCGATATTTCATGTGATATTACACTTGTCGTTTGATCTTTTACTCGATTTGGAAATGCATCATGGAGTTTTTATTACCGAAGATTACACTTTGTTTGTAGAAGACTGTTCAGAGCAGAAATATTATAAATATCTATACATTCTTTTCTTATTGTCAGCATTGCACGCGTCAGTGTCGGAGAACATGTGTTTACTGTACTATAGAGAAACGAAAAATTATCGAGCAGCTCATTTATGATATACCTTAATAAATATGTGCTTCTCCCACCCGAAGTCTAATTCATGCAAAATTTTATACAATTTGTCTCTTTTAATGTTTGGCAAAATTAATATTTGTTAAAAGTTTATCTGAATGGGCCAGGGCTGATAATTTTTGAGATCAAAAAATAATAACAGCATGGAAACCATTTAAAAAGGAATAAAATATAACAAAAATTAACTAAAAATATTTTACGGCGATCTGAGGCCGGAAAATAGAAGTAGCTGAGTTTTCAAGGGTAAACAAAAGGTTTGTCACGATTTTTGGCAAAATTACCAGTCATATGAAAAAAAGTTAAATGGCAAACTTATAGGTATCTAATAAAAAGATCTACAACTTTTGTGTTAACCATTTTTAACATAACCTCTAAATTTATGCAAAAAATTCGAATAAACTAGTTTTTGTTTATTATTTTCCACAAAATCTGGTGAAAACTTACCTTTTTTATGTCGCAAAGCACTCTATTTTTTTTTTATTTAAAATATTTATTTTTTCCCCTTATTATGATTTAATATCGAAGAAGCACCGAAATTTTCAATCGAAAATTCTCGTAAAACAGTCTTTTTGTTCGTTAAATTGTCTACTTTCTGGTGTTGTACAAAATGTACATTACTATAACGAATTTTCTCAAAAATGTAAAAAACGAAATAACTCAAACTCGTAATTTTCTTATTGATTAAGTAAACTTCCGTGCTATGTTCCGTGCTATATTCCGTATATATATTCCGTATATATAGAGTTTGCGAAAAATATGCGAAAATACTTAATTTTCTAAATATTAGAGATATGATTTAAAGGCGATTTTATCTAAAAAATGTGACTGCTGGAATTTGTTTCAATAAAAAAGTTCATTTATTAAATTCTTATTACATTATTTATGTCATAGAAAATTTCGTAATAAATAAAGTAATAGGAGAATTAATGAAATTTTTAGTATTTTTACATGCTGAACGACTCATTCTTCTTTCAGTTCTTTTATTATAAAATGTAGGGTTAGACTGAATCAGGCACATTTTGCAAACGAGCTGAAATGTTTTTATCGAAATAATTGAATGTGTTTTGTTTGAATATGCTGTAGTATATTATAACTTGCATCATAGACCGGCTTTTTTCTTTTGAAATTTTACAGAAAATCACACCGCAGAGAAAGCAATCAGATTGAAAGTTAAATTTAAGATCATCTTTATTTTTTTTCTTTCTTTGATTTCCTCTGTCTTGTACTACATAATGTAGCTATTGCAGTCTCATCATAATATTGACTTTGATAAGTTCGATGAATAAAAACTAATGCTGAAGTCTCAAATTTTTTATATTGATTATCGATTATTTTCTTGCTAGACCTCACTAAACGATTCAAAGCTGCTTTTTTATTTTATATTTATAATATATCTTGTTACAGATTACACAAAGAGATTAATCCATATCTACAAAGACAAAATCAAATTAATATAGCCTTTACGGTTTTATAATGAGTATAACTAAATTTATTATTATTTTACGTTAAAAATACTATTTATGAAAGAAAATAATAATATTTTAGCAGGTAGTATTTACCTTGCGATGTAGATTCCAAAAGTTTCTTTTCACGATCTTGTTCACTGCTCTGTTTCGCGAATACTGGCTAACGGTTGTTGCAGCTGCTACGAATAAATCAATAGCTGGTAAGGCCCAGACTTCACTAACTCCTTCCCCAATTCTCTATGAAATACCTTTTGATAGACTAAAATTCCGCCCATCAAATCGTCCGTAAATTATTTTTCCTTTAATTATCGTTACATTTTCTTTCTCTTCCAATGAGTTCAATCCTTTTACTATTTTTACTATTTCAAAGTCTTCGGCCCTGGTCTAAAACTAGCATTTTATTCTGAAAATTATCTAAATGTACGTTTCTTCGAATTGTTTGTTATACAATATCCTCTATTTTCTGTCGTTTTCTTCCTGTTGACCTTTTTCTTTGCTTCTGTCACAGTTACTACTGAGATGTACTTCACGTACAGATAACACTGCAGACAAATTTTGTTAAACAATGGAATAATATTCGATATTTCTCTACCACCTTCCTTAAAGCCAACCTCAAATTAACCAACAAACTAATTTGTGTAATTACAAAACACTTTTCCTAAAGAAAAAAGCGTCCAAGCAATAATGATTCTTCACGAACTTTTCTACTCCTACAAATTAAACTTTACACTCGCAAGATGACTTTCAAAAATTCTCCGCTTTAATAACAGATGATTAAATTACAAAAAGTTTTTTGTGCCAAACTTTTTGTTGTGTAATTAAATCAACTTTCACTTTTTAGAGCCGCACTGTTGTATTCTCGACGAAATTAATTCCATGCTGTATTCAAAAATGGAAGTCGGGTGAAGGACGTATGTAATAATCTTGTGTTAGGTCCTTGTATACGTAATTGGAAATAAAGATGGTAGTGATTCGATTCGGACAATGAGTCGGATCTGTCAAAAGTCACATTTCCTCCTCGAGGTTCACCTACCGCATTCCCGAGTTGATATCTGCTTCCGATAATAGTTCATTATTTATTTTAATATTAGTTTTGTAATTATCGTTAATTTCTTTTATTATGTTTACCATAATGTTGTAGTAGTTTTTTTGTTCTAGTAATTGTAACACATCTAATCTAACTCAGTCAAGTGCATTCGTCAGATATATAAACCATTTTTTACCTTTTCACGGGTGCCGTTCCTTATTCTCTTCACCATTCATTTCTATCAATCATGTCTTGTTCACCTAAACCATTCTTTCTCAAGTCCACTGCCACACAGTCCTCCCATCTTCTATTCGTTTTGCCTCTACCTCCCTTTCCATTAACTTCTAACAGCTCTATCATTTGTCCCACATAGTCTTTATTTCTACGTCTGACGTGACTGAACTATTGCAGTCTTTGTCCTTGAATCTTTTTGGAGACTGTAGTCACCCCGGCTCTTTTTGTAATAATCAAATCATTCCTGATCATGTCCCTTCTAGTCTTACCCAATATTCCTCCGTAATATTTTCATTTCAGATATGTCCATCTTTTTTTCCTAAATCTTCGTTGTCAGCCACATTCACCGCTGTATATCTTTTCTCCCTTACAGGAAAGGAAAGATATAACACTCTTGTATATCTTTATTTTCAGCCGTTCTCCGATTTTTTTATCAGAAAGTACCCCGCTCATTCGCTTCCAGCTAAACCAACTAGTCTGTATCCTGTAAATAATTTCTGGATGTAGTGTCAAATTTTCCATTATGTAGGAGTCAAGGTATTTAAATTCTCCTACTTGTCCTAGTTCTTCTCCAAGCAATTCGATGTACCCAACTATTTCTGTTCCTCCCAACCACATATACTCCGTTTTCGACTTGCTAACCTTAAGTCTTCCCTCTTCAATAGCCCGTCTACAACCCTCCAACATTTCTTTGCTCTCCTCTACTAACACAATATCATTAGCAGAGAGCATTGACCAAGGAGCCTTCCCTCTTACCCTCTCTATCAGTACAACCAGATTAAACCGGTATGGACTCAATGACGAACTTTGATCCCAACCCAATCCTCACTGGAAAACTTGTGGTCAATCCGAGACAAGTCCTTACTTTAGTGTATGCTCCCTTATACTCATCCTTCATGAGCCTTATGTTTTTCGAGTGAACCCATTTCTCAGGAGCTGTGTCATACGCCTTCTCAAGATCTATAAATACCAAATGTAACAATATATAGATCTATAAATAACCATATACCAAGTCGTCTAGATTTCCCAAAGAATCGATATTACAAAGATAACTCCAATAAAAAATGACAGCTCTATAGAGAGTGATGCAAGAACTAAAATATGGTCAAACCAAAAAAATCATTATGAAAAAGTCATCAGTCTTCTAAATACTAAGATGCTACCAAAGGATTACGCTCTTAACATAATTCAATATATCATTTATGTCTGGCTATTTATGATTAGTCTATTTTCTCGAAAGTTTTTTTGCTTATCACTGATTATTTATTATTATTAATCTTTTATTGTGAATTGGTAAAGTAATGAAGGTTCTTCACTGGTCTCGTATACGCTTTGGTTGTTTATGTTGTGTATCCGTATTCAAGATCTATTCGTTAAGCTTAATTCGTTTGTAAAGACCCACCTCTACACCAAAGTCTACCAAAATAAGATCCGCCCACGCTCCTCATAATTAGTAACGTGGAAGAAGCTTTTTCGTGATATGAGTTATGTTTTGTTTATTATATTCGGAAACCTGTTGTTGAGATCAACGAAAGCGGTGTAAGAATGTGAACATAAGTGAGCTTAAAATTCAGATTAAGGGTCATTAAGACCGGCTCTTATGATCGTTTCTTGCTTTGGTCTTTAATGTGTAGTATATAGGGGTACTTTGGGTTATTGTACGGATGATTTATTCAGAAATAAACGAATGTGCATTCTGAAAATATTGATATTATGCAGGTGTTTACTGCGTTTTTTGTTACCTTTATAATCAAATAACAGTACAAAACAGTTGCTAACTTCTTCGTGGTATATCTCCATTTTGTTTTCATACCAAACTGTATTAATTGTGTATGATATTCTGTCATACACATTCCATCGACTTCATCTAAAATCATTTTTATTTGTGATAAATTTCAATTACATGGAAATTGAAAATTATTTCTGCAAAACCTATTTTATAAATAATGTAAATAGGTAGGTACATTTTGGATTTATTTAATAAAACCGTCTGATCAATTTGCAATTACTGCAAAACCGTATAGTCAAATGTTTTTACTAATGGCTAGACTCACAGTGATGGCATACCTAAAGCGAATATAAATAAATGCATATAGGTTTGAGTGCTTTATTTTTCAAAAAATTGGTTATTTAAAAATGAATTTGCTTAATATTATGTTATTGGTTTAAAAGAAAAACGCTTTAAAACTGCTCGCAGCGTGAATATACAGTGTCCAAGAGGACAAACATTTTTACTTTTTTTTAGCGAAAAATGTCGTTCTTTATAAATAGTTTTCTTTATTCTAAAACCCCATGAAATAAAATAAAATTTAAGTTTTTAACAACCCGCTTCATTTTATAGTTCGTCAATTTTATGAAGTCACTTTGAATTTTTGTACTGAGTGAATTTAATTCCGAAATGTAATAATAATCTAGTGTTACGTTTATGCCAATAATCTAGTGAAGTTTATGTCATTATTAAAGCAACAATATTTAAAATTGTCGTACAAAAGTAACTTTTAATTAGAGTTAAGAACATACTAAAAAAAATATTATAGAAAAAATAACAATAAATAAAAAAAGTGGTACAGTAGGCGCTACTGTAGACTAGCACGAAGCTTAATACTATGTTTTCTTTATTTTTTAAATTTAAATATTATATTTATTGAATAACTTTAAAATATCCCTCTACATCTCTTCGTTAACTTTGTGTTTTAGCTAATAAACTTGTATTTAGTTATGTTATCACTGCTCTCTCTCTCTCTCTTTCTCTCTCTCTCTCTCTCTCCCTTTCTCTCTCTCTCTCTCTCTCTCTCTCTCTCTCTCTCTCTCTCTCTCTCTCTCTCTCTCTCTCTCTCTCTCTTGCATAAACCACATATTTCACCTTAAGTTTGATGACAATTCTTCCAATAAATCAATAAAATCTTTTTTTTTAATGTAAATACATCTTACCGTTCAAATTACAAGGTTATTCGCATGTCCGTCCGTTCGAAAAAAATAATTACAAATGGTACCAGACCATACGATATGCATTTTAAACATGAATTTTAAATAAACGTATGCTTTGGAACCATTGGTAATTATTATTTACGGATATGTGGATTACCTTGTAATTTGAAGGGTGAGATTTATTTACATTTTTTATAAAATGATTTTATTGATTTATTGGAAAAATTGTCATCAAACATGAGGCGAAATATGTGGTTTGTGCAAGATGGTACATTATAGACAGAGGGCAGTGAGAACATACTTTTCTGAACATTGGATTGTTCGTGGTAATCATTGGAAACCAATGTTATTTATCAAATCCTATTGCAAATTATCCCACTGATATATTTATTTTATTTAATATTTCGGTAACTATTATGGATATTAACTTTATTAAAAGCGTTTTATACCAAAATTCAGAAGTATTGATGTTTTTGTCTAATTTTTTTTTGTTGCCTGGAGTAATTGCGTTAAATTTGAATTATATAGTTGATTTGAAAAATGCGATTATCTCGAAAACTGTTGAGTTTTTAGGTTATTAACAAGTATACCTTATTTTTTTGTTCAAATAATATATCTTTAATATTTCTTATCACAAATATCTGTAACTTAAAGAGAAAAAAAGTTAGGTGCAAATGTATGCCACATATGTGGCGTATGTGGCGCCCTCTATGAGCTACATTGAAGTATGCATTAAATTATAATTCCTAACGTTTAATAGTACGCAATTATGAATTATACATAAATGTTTACAAACATGAAAGTTAAAGCGAAAATTAAAATTTTATATGTCCATTTTAACACCCTGGATCTTCCTAATATCAACATTTTATTAAAGCAATTTGGCTTACATCGTAATATTTTAAAGTGTAGAATATACGGTTTTTTTTGTACAATTATTTAAGGACTACCCTGTATAAACTGTATCATCGAACTTTATTCTAGATTATTCCTTTCATCTACATCTACGCCAAACTTATCTGGGACACCTTGAATTGTTTTTCCTTGTTCTTGTTCATTTGTGCGTTAAAATCGTCTATTATATGAATCTTTTGTGGTTTAAGCAATCAAAACACTTCTTTCAATTGTTCCTGAAACATTATCACGATTATTTCACATTTAACATTTTATATTACTTTATAATCATAATAATATAATTCGGATAACCTTTATCCTGCATTTTGAATTATTAAAGAGCACATTCGATGAAGGTTTTGTTTAAATGACTCTTTTCTAGCACACGCTGTACAATTTCTAATCAGTTATAAACGTTTAATTTCATATCGAGGCTTAAAATATATTTCCTTATTATTATTTATTATTTAATGAAAGCGATTAACCTTAAAATCTTAATTAATCTTTCGGGCTTAAGCTTTCTCCCTTCTTTCGACAAAAGCGTTAACCCGAGTACTATCAGATCAGGAAGCAGCAATAAAAGCCTAACCTCACTTTAATTGGAAGATGTAAAGATGTGGAGAGAATATAATAAAGGAATTATTTTACGTCAACTTAACAATGTAACAAAGCGAAAGAAGCCGTCATAAATGTTTTATCGGCAGTAGACGAGACCTCCTGTGTATACACAACACCCGTAATTACGAGTAGTAAAATTCAATATTATCTAAAGGACGCCGGTTCATAATAATTTTATTTCCGATATTATCCAATATACTCCTATGGGACGTGTTAACCAAAAAGTAATAAAGTTTATGCAGATTTTATGGGGATTTTTACTATCGAACGCAGAGTTACGCCGAAAGTTATGGTAAGGGTCACGACAGACAGTCTAACTTATAGAGATGAGCGATATTTCATTCACCCGTATACAAGAATAAATTGACCATATCATCTTCTTCTCGTTTATTATAGACTTTTTGTGCATTGTGCAATAATTAACAAAGTTCTTCACTCACAAGATTTAGAGACACCAAAGTTAACTCCGTCTTTTCAAGAGGCATCCTACAGTTTTTCTTCCTTTCGGTTTGCAATTTAGTATTTTTCTATCTTTCTATCGCTAGCTTGGCTTCTTAAGAAATCTCTTTGCGTCAGTATTTAGCTTTTACATTCATAAAGTACGTTCAGTTTTGGATTAGATATTGCAAACTAGATAAAGCGCTAAACTCAGCAGCATTACCTCGTACAAGGTAATTGTAATTCTTCGATACCGTTGGACATCTTAGACTCTTAGACAAAAAACAAGAAAATGAAAACCATTTAGTAACACATAACAACGCAAGGGATATGCATCTTCGTCTGTCGATTTTTGTTTTGCTTACGTACACCCGATTCATTTATTATAACATTAACTCGATAAAAATACACTGACGATTATAAGGCGGTGCATTTGTATCGGTTTTTAATATTGTGAAAATTTTTTTGTAGTTGAATTAAAAATAAAAGCGCATTTCTTTAAAAAGATAAAACAAAAAATATACTCTCAGCACAAATTTTATTCCTCATCATGTGGAGAAATTTCTATTCCATCCTTGGCATTCACACTCTGTCGTTTTGCCTGTTGCCTTCTAATATAATCCATGATCTTGCCACCAACATTCCATTTCTTGAATCTTGAGGATTCACCTGTGAATTTAAGGGTACGATATTGTTCCACTAATTTTCTTGACGAGCCAGCCAGTTGAAATTTCATAGTCTTTTTCATCGTCTTGGAAGGAGTACGATCCTTAGTGTGTGAAGTACGGAGTTGAATTTCCTCCAGAGTTTCTTCATCCTCTGAGGAACTGGGAAGAATTTCATTGGAATCGTTTCCTGGTAACATTACATCTTTAGGTCTAACGCTTTGCTTAACTTTATAGGGTGCCTCTGCGGCATCTAGATCCACAACTTTGTCTACCTTTTCAAACTTTGCTTCACGCAGTTCTGCTTTACTTTCAGTATGCATAATTTTTGTTAATAATTGCTTTGAGTTTTTAACAAGATCGCTACGTCGATTCTTCTTTTCAACAGAGTGTGAATGCCAAGGATGGAATAGAAATTTCTCCACATGATGAGGAATAAAATTTGTGCCGTGTGTAAAAACATTAATATCTAAACATAATCAAATTTTATCAAAAAATATACTCATATTAAAATAAAAAATAATTCCTTGTTAAAAAAATGATTCAAATATTTCACCTACGGCTAAACAGTATCTCAATCTGTCATAAAAACTGTTGTGGACAGATGAAAGAGGTTCTGCTGTAACAGAATTGGAGACTTCTCTTTAGGTTTTTTAATTCAACCAAATTTTGGGCTCCTGCCTCAGGATGATCGTAGATGATGCTTTTTAAATGTCCTCAGAAAAAACGTTCATGGGTGTAAAATCTGGGGATCACGCAGACCTCTTAATATCGCCTCTTCCACTGATATCTCGATTCAGGAACGCATTGTTTAAGTACTCTCTAATGATTCGAGCGTTGTGAACTGAACAGCCGTTCTCCATATTTAGATCAGGAAGATTGAAAATAGGAATCAGAAAAAACATCAGTCTGTAACATATCGAGGTATACTCTGCTATTCAAGTTGCTCTCAATAAAAAATGAACCTATTATGTGGTCTCCTAAAATGCTAGTCTAGACTTTACTTGAGGACGTTGAGTTCGGTAAACAACACTTCTGTGCTGATTTTCCGGCGTCCAATATCTCGTAATGGAAGGATTGTGTCTCCCTACTAACGAAACAGAAGATTCATCAGGAAATAAAATGTTTTAATAAAATTGGGTTCGTCATTGCCTTAGTTATTAGAGTTTTCATTCTTCGAACGTATATTTATATGCGAGCACTACCTTGTTTGAGCCTTTTAAACTCACCCTTTCTTAAGACTAATGGTTTAAATGGATTTAATCTAAATAGCCGGGTACTTCTTGTACAGTACTTCAAGTGAGAAGTGGTTTGTTGCGAGTTGATGAAATTTTATATTCATCCAATACATTAATTTCTTCTCTCACCATCAGGCGAAAGAGATGGATCTCCTAACGTTAAACTCGCTGCAGTGTTCTCAGGTATTTCCTTGAAGCGTCAATACCATTACAGGAATTAATATTGAACTCAAAGGTCTTCCGGATTGAACCTCGTGGATTATCATTGCGCTGAGCTTTTGATATACTCTTCGATGTCTTCTTTAGGGCTTCTAAGGTCTCAGTCTCCCGAGCCCCCAGACACTACTACACTGATCACTAAAAAATATATTACTGGTATTGGGAGTAGAGGAAGGTTCATTTATACCGTCGATGGTGACTTTCGAGGTTAATGGTGGTTTAATTCGAGGTTGGTGTAGGCGTTAGCGTGGGTATTGGCGCGGAGGTTGGCGCGGAGGTTGGCGCGAACATTTCTGACAGTTCTAACAGGATTTTGATTGACGGGTGGAGCAGACGATATTTTATTTATGGGAGGTCTCCAACTAGTTGGTAACCGTATGCAGCTATCTATTTTATTGAGACAATTTGGCTGTTTTATATAGAAATTAAATTGTCTTATAATTAATTGACTTGATTTTGTTGATGTGGTACATTTCGAGAAATAGTATTATTTATAGTGTTTTCTATATCCAAGATCTTGACATCTGATAAATTAAATGTGTGCCCTGTTGTGTTGGAATGGTGTGCTACTGCAGTATAATTTTTCTCTGTTTTGGAATTACTTTTGTGCTGCGTTATTTTTTGTTTTAACCACTGTGATGTTTGCCCCATATACTGCCCATCAAATTCGAGACAAGAAAGTTTGTAAATGAGATGACTTTGATTAAGATGGTGTCTAGTTTTAAGATTCGAGAATAAGCTGTAATTGGATATGCTGTAATATTTAATATTTTTTGGTTTAATCGTAAATTTTTGTGCAAATCGATATATTTTGATAAAATTGCTGGATTATTTATAGTAACTTCTAGCCACTTTCAGTTGTAGTCAAAAATTGACCAAAACAGCAAAAAATTAATTACTAAATAGTTGGGACTGCATTCAGTGAACCAAGTATACATACCATCAAATTTTATACCCACAAATATCACTGCTATTTAAAAATCACGCTGCCGCACACCTCTACCAACTCGCATATTTTAGGTTAGGTTTATATGCGTGCATAAAAAAATCTCTAAAATAAAACGTCGCGCTGCCGTTGAATGCGGTTTTGAAAACTTTTCAAAAGGTTATTTGTTTACTGAGGTAAATTGAGATAAGGAAAAAATCATAAAAGCATCAGTTTCCGATTTATGTTCGCTCGTATAAAGATTTTCAGGATTTGTTGCGCAGATATAAAAACGCTCATTTACATTTTGGTTTTTTCTTTTTTCCGTTACGCTATATGCTCAATATTTCATTTATTTTTTACATATAGGATATGTAAATGTCTTCATTTCTAATGTATAATTCGTTTATATTGTTTACTTTTTTTTTTTGTGTGTTTTGGCTTGGACAATTGTCATTCAGCCAGTCTCAATCAAGATAAGTTTATTAATGTAGTGTGTGTGTGTGTGTGTGTGTGTGTGTGTGTGTGTGTGTGTGTGTGTGTGTGTGTGTGTTTGTGTGTGTAGTGTAATTGTCTTGTTACTTAGCAAAGTCGACGTCATTGTCTTTGCTAAGAGACGCTAATTGTATCCGAACGTCTGCGGTCCCTCCGGTGTGTACCGATCACACAAGGATAGAAATTATTTTCATTTATTAATTTTTTTTTAATAAACGAAAATTTCCACCCAGGTGGGATTCGAACTCACGACCTTTAGGTTTAAAGGCAGGCGCTCTTACCACTGAGCCACAGAGGGGGTTTATATTGTTTACGGCTCATATATATCGCATTGTATTGTACTCTAGTCCGATTTTGATATCAATTAACAATGAAGTAAAAATAACCAATAATACGACAAAGAATAATTACTATGGAATCTATATTATTAGCCTTAAAATTCTCAAAATACACCCACATATTTCCTTTTGAGCGTTACCATAGAACCGCGTTTCCCACAAAAATAGAATATTAATCCTCAAGCAGGTGGAGGAGATTATGGGGAAAGAGAACTTGAAAAATTATCTAAACATTTTGCTCCAGCCGTAACATTAAATTAGAGTTCCCATTCTCTTAACGGCTTTTAATTTTCTCGAGCGATTATTTTCTAATCTTCTAATCTTCGGTGAAAAAACATATTTATAAGGTAATCATTCGTTAAGAAGAGGTATAGGGGTTTTATATAAGGCTTTTGTGGGTACGAGGAATTGATTTCTGGCGATAAATACTCAATTATATAAAAAACCTTGGCGGTGGAGTTTCGGTGGCTTGGCACTTTTTCCCATAAATATGTTAAATGAGTATGGATAGTTTCTTACATGTTTTCTTATTTCTTCTTGTTTTCGCATATATTAAATGATCATTTCAACATGTTAAATGATCATTGGCAGCTTGTGAAAAACTTTAGTGGTAGTATAAAAACTGCAAAATACTATCTAACTTCTTATCCTATACGTATCCAACAGTAATACATATCGTAACTAAATCTCTGATAACAATAATTATTACCACGTTTTCATTACTTTGCTTCTGTACGACTTTTCGAATAGGTCTTCTTCTTCTTCACGTGCCATCTCCGCTACGAAGGTTGGCTATCATCATGGCAATTTTGACCCTAGAGGCTGCCGCTCGGAACAATTGTATGGAAGTGCAAGCAAACCACTCCCTGAGGTTTCTCAACTATGACATTCTTCTCCTACCTATGCTGCGCCTACCTTCAATCTTTTCTTGCATAATTAGTTATAACAGTTGATATTAATTTCCACGTGTAATATGTCCCAGGTATTGTAGTTTCCTCATTTTAACACTCAATACGACCTCCTTTTGTTTGTTCATCCTGTCTAATACAACTTGGTTAGTTATCTTATCTTTCCAGAAGATTTTTAACATTCTTCGGTACGCGCACATCTCAAATGCCTCCAGCTTACCCATACATTGCTTATTTAGTGTCCACGCCTCCACCCCATACAACAGGACCGAGAAAACATAACATTTAAGCATTCGTATTTTCAGCTTTAGGCTTAGGTTACGGCTACACAACATTTGTATCATATTGTTAAAGGCACTGCGGGCTTTCTCTATTCTTATTCTTATTTCTCTGGTGTATTCGTTTGACTCGTTAATATTTGTTCCGAGGTAATTGTAATTTTGTACTCGTTCAATGAGATTCTGTCCTACATTCGAATAGGTAAAAACTTTAAATTTAAAGCACAGATTAGTTGATAACTATATCATGTATCTAAAAATATGCAATAAAGACATTTAGTCCAAAAGAGACTTACAACCCAATTCCAAAATCGTTTGATCAACGTTCGAGCCAGATGAAACAGATGTCTAACTGCTAAAGAGTTTTGAATTCCAGTTAACCTTTAATATCAAACTATTAGAAGAATTTTCCATTAAATTAGCTTTCTTGCTCGATTGTCACTTCAATTTATTTATTGACAAGAATAAGTGGCGAAGAGGAGTAAGAAACACCGACCCCTGAAAGGGGAAAAATTGAGGAAGAAAAAGAAGAAGGTAACTTCAGTTTCTTCAATTTTAGACGGAAATCGACAAGGTTAAATTTTTTGCGTTTAAAGGGTAAGGCTGGGTAGTGTGTACCCAGACCATCGAGCAATAAGACAAAAGAGGGAATGTAAAGGTAGAAGGGGTAAACATATTGATAGACAGGAAGTGCCATCTTGAGAGGCCACTTTAGACAAGGATAGACAGTCTCTTTCCTTGTTTAAGAAGTCAAATTTAGTTTGGTTATGTTATTGTTTGTCCCAACTGTCACATGAAATTTTATTTATATTGAAGTTTTTTACCAATTATGTCACTTTTTAGACTATTATCGTTAATGTTTAATTAAAACTTTCTAGTCTGAAAAATATTTTATAGCTATTGTTAACAAATGTTGGAAAATTTAAATTTAGCGCCTTTGCATTTCCGGATATGTCCGCCATCAGAGGCCACTTTTTTGGTCTCCTTTTTATAACGATTAGATTCCCTCTTTTGTCTTATTGCTCGATGACCCAGACTTAAAAAGGAAAAAAATAGGAGAGAGCCTTGAACAATCTTACTAGTTGCCTAGAAGCTAATCCCGTTTCTCTTTTTTTTTTTGTTAAGTTGCGTCCTCCTCTGTCCTTTATTCTTTATAAGAATATGATTGCTATCCATCTTCTCTCTCCTGCGCGTGGTTTTCTGCCTCAGAGAGAGAGGGAGGGAATGGCGCTCTTTATTAGGTCAGACCATTGAGATAGCGATCTTTCTTAATTTCATTTATCTTCTACTTTTCCTTCAACCACCAAGCTTCCCTGGCTGTGTGTCCAAAATACCTCGATATATTGATTGATATTATTATTGATAAATTTGTACGGTGTGCTGTCCAGGATATGCGTTGTGAGACAGCCTTTGTGATAATTCAAGTTTCTGCAGCTTAGGTAGCGATATAAATGATAAGCACAAGTACAAGGTTTAATTTGATGGTTTCAGCCATGCTTAGTTGCTGATCTGTCTATTGTAAGGCGTCGTATTTCTTCTTCGGATCCTCCATTGTTTGTCATAACAGAGCCCCAGTAATTGAAACGACTTACCACTTCATATCCTGCATTTCTTATTTTCGGCTTGTTATTTTAATTTCGATCAATTGTCATCACCTGGATCTTGTGTGCATTAATTTTAAATTCATATTCATGACTAATAGTATCTAGTCTCTCCATAATATGTTTAATTTCATCTGTTGATGATGGTAGTAGTAAAGTGTCGTCAGCATTAAGAATCTGTTCTCGTATGATTCTTCCAGAGATCAATCCACATTGGTCTGGGGAGATTTGTGATAAGAGTATTAATTGTAATCTCTCTTTAATAATTATAGTAAGAAAAACTTTACTTGTGTGGGTGATTAAGGCTGTAGTATGGTAGTTATTACAATCAGTAAATTAACCCTTTCGTGTAGAAAGTGAGCTTACACCAATTATCTGGTCATTTTTAGCTTTAGCCTAGCAACAGCTGTTAGTTAAACGCATGATGACGGTCGTCCTAATATAGCTCAAACAGTTAGTAAAGCAGATTTTGGTAGAACAAGATGATTTTATGTTCACAGAGGAAGTGGGCCAAAACAAAATCAATCACATAATTCTGTATATGACTAGTAGCTGCACAACATTAATGAACAGTAGAGAGGGTTATACAGGGCACTAAACCTATTTTTGTTATATTTTTAAGATTTTTCACTATAATTTAAGTAATTGCTAGGAATTATGTTTTTTTCTTTTTGAATTAAATCCCTAGCAAATTTAAAATAAAATAACTGAACAGTAAGACAATATTTACTATTTTATATAAAAGTCTCTTTCTAATTGCCAACTATTAAGATTTTTTCAATTATTCATGTCTCGTGTATTTAATTATATCTTCAGCATATTACACCAAAGACGTAATATATTAGCAGACACTAGGTAACTAGTGCATATCAAATACATATTTACACTCTCCGAACCGAAGTGGTATTCCAAAACGCTGCAGATGTCTTGACGTTATTTTAATTATGTCGTCATCACATTCGTACATTCGGGTTAACCTCATATTAAACAGCGGATGTTACCACAGGATTAAAATTAGATCGTTTCTTGTGAGTAAACAACTGCTTGTAATATACTACATCGATTGAACACTTTGTGAAATATGTTTTTGCACAAAAGAATACAAGATTGGAAAATAATTATTCTTGATAATCAAAAAATTATTTGTTAAAGAACATTTAGTCTCAAAGACATCTACAGAATGAGTAGAATATAAATTGATTCATGCTGAAATTGTCCGCAAATTCACTGCTTTGGTGCATTTTAATGCAATAACTTATATAAAAATGCAACTCAAGGTTACTACAAAAAAACTATAGTTTGGATAAAAACCATTAAATGAATAAATTATAAAGAGAAACTATTTGTGATGTATTGTGTTCTAGCTATATCGAGAATTATTTCAATTCGAGGCAAATCTGTAAGTTGTTACGATTATATTGGCCAAAGTTGTACTTTTTATGGAACTGGAGTAGCAACTTTAAACATATAAAAGCGTAGGAAGAATTGCTTTTAAAAGTGTTGGTTAAAGAAAGGACATGTCTACAAGATAAAAGTTTTGTTTTCCTTTAGTAATGGTAATCAAAAAGTTAACATTTTAAAAAGTTAAATTGTTCTTAAAATATAAATCTAATAATTTAATTCTATCAGCTTCATTTGTAATGCAATACTAATTTTTAAATCATAGTCAACATTGGAAGTCAATGTCTAAATTATAACGAACGTTTCCGTTGATTTCAGGTTGCTCAGATATTATCATAGGTAAATGCAATCTAATACGTGTAATAATAATATATAACGAAATAATAAAATAAAAATATGTATAATAAAAATAGTACAAGAAATGTTTAACCCCCTTCAGGTTAGTCATAGCTAATTAATATATATATATATATATATATATATATATATATATATATATATATATATATATATATATATATATATATATATATATATATATATATATATATATAGCGAGTGTTTGCAACTTTAATTTTGTCGCTTCTCGCATCCCAATCGCCATAATTTCTTATCGGCCCAGTCTCCTTCTTGAAGACCTCTATTTTCCATTTCTAAATGAATATTGGATATCCATTTCTTTCTTGGCCTTCCCCTTTTATTTCTCTGTGTAGGTCTCCAGTTCCAAACCTTTCGTGGTATCCTTTCTTCGTTCATCCGTCTCAGGTGTCCATACCATTTTAATTGTTTTTCGGCTATCGTATCCATTATTGTGTTCTTTATTTTCATTCTCTCTCTTATGTTTTCATTTCTTATGTGGTCAAACAAAGTTAACCCGGAACATCTTCTCCAGTACATCATTTCCGTTGAGAGGAGTTTTTGTGACATATTCTTGTTAAAGACCCACACTTCTGACCCATACGTCAGCACCGGCTGAATCATAGCCTGATATATATTTTTCTTTGTTTTCTTAGTTAAAGTTTTATTCCACAGGATCGGATGTAGTGTTTTTATCATGTTTTTTCCTTTTCCTATTTTTTTTGTTATATCTTTGTCGTCTCTCCCGTCTTCGCTTAGTGTAACTCCGAGATATTCGTACTGATCAACGTTTTTAATTAATCCGCTTTCTGTTTCCATGTCTTGACCGATGCCTCCTATATTCATGTATTGTGTCTTTTCGGTATTAACCTCTAATCCCCATTTTTTGAATTCGTCTATTAGTTTGTTTATCATGTACGTCATATCTTGTAGGTCCTCGGCAAGAACTACCTGGTCGTCTGCGAAGAGGATTGTGTATATAGGAGTGTCATTTACCCATATGCCCATTGGGCTGCATTTTCTCATCCAATGTTTTAAAGCATTACCAAGATATATTTTAAACAGGGTTGGAGAGAGGCAAGACCCCTTTTTGACACCCTTTGTTTGGGTGAAACCCTTGGAAATTTGGTTTCCAACCTTAATATAAGCTTGGTTATCTTGATATAGCTTTTTCACAGCATTTATATATACTGCATTTATACCTGCGTTTTCCAATGTTGTCTATAGTCTCTGCAGTGGTACGGAGTCAAACGCTTTACGGAGATCTATAAAAGTGGCATGAAGTTCTAGTCCTCTTGCTAATCTCTTTTCCGTTAGGTGTTTGAGAGTAAATACATTGTCGACACAAGATCTCCCTGGTCGGAATCCACTTTGTTCTTCGATATCTGTGGCTTCTTTTTCTGTTCTGGCTTTCAGAACTCTTTCATACAGTTTGCCAGTGGATGACGTAATGCTGATACCTCGGTAATTACTGCAGTCATTCCTGTTTCCCTTTTTGTAGATGGAGTTTATGTACGAGACTTTCCAATCTCTTGGGATACTTTCTCCTTGTAGGCACTTGTTAAACATTTTACAAAGCAATTCTAATGTTATTGCAGTGGCATGTTTAAATAACTCGATAGGTAAATCACCCGGCCCAGGAGCTTTATTATTTTTCATTTTTTGTAATGCGTTTTTTATTTCTTCTACGGTAATCATCGCCACTTCATTTAACCCCGTTTCAACTCTATCTATCTGTGTGTCTAGAAACTGTGTACGTTGTTCATTTAATAGATTTTCATAATAATTTTTCCATCTTTCTATGTCTATGGGGTTTATTTTTTTTGTTTCGTTTGTATTTTTTCTAAGACTGTTGATAGTTTTCCAAGCTTCTCTGGACCTAGATCCTCTTACCATTGAGCTTATTTCTGCACACTTGTTGTCCCAGGTTATGTTTTTTGTTTTTTTAATTTCCTTTTTTACTATATATTTGTATCTGTTATAGTTCTTTCGGTCTTCCTCATCTTTTGTCGCTAACCATTTGAGATACAGTTTTTTCTTTTCTTCTACCAGTTCTAATAAACCTTCTGTCCACCAATAATTTCTACGTTTTACTTTTTCTTTCGTACCTAGAGCTTCGAATGCTGCTTCATGAATTTTGATTTTCAAAGTCTCATACATTTCTTCCGCTGTTCCGTTTATTTCTTCGTCTAATTTTTGTGCCAAACGTAGTTTATAAAGAAAACTTGTGGACTCATTTTCCAATGAGTCCACAAGCTAATTAATAACAAAATAATAATCGAATAAAAGGTTATACTGGTTAAAAGCGTCAAGTGAAATCTTTGATATGAGTTATCATAGACATTTGGGAAGCATCAGTTGAGAACTTAAGAATACGGAATGTGGAGAGAGCAGATCCTGTCAAGTTGTGGTCTAAATTAAAAACTAAAGACATTCTAAAAACACAAACCAACAGGTAAAAAACCATGGACGTGTGGTAAAATATTAGAACTGATGAATTTAAGAAGACAAAACAAGAATAAAGATAAACAGTAAACAGTATAAAGATAAAGAATAAACAGTAAAAATAAAGAAATTCGCAAAAAAAAATTAGAAAAAGGATAACGGAGGCGAAGGAGAAGTGACCTACAGAAACATGTGAAGAGATAGAATATTTACAAAAAAAAACACGCAATTAAATAATTTTTCACCAACCAATATAGCTTGATAAAATGCTATATACATAGTATCCCACTACATGGCATGCAAGTTTGGACGCTGACAATTATCTCGTTAAGTCGTCTGGAACATTTTGAGATATAGAAGTTCCATAGCAATCTAAAAATTTCATGGACTTCGAAGAGAATGAGGTGGTAAATCTTTTAAAGGTCATACTAGGCCATGTCCTTTTAAGGATGACCTGTGCATCACCTAAGGTAGGTACTCTCTAGACCTGTGCATCACCTTAATAGCTCGTCTTTTCTCTCTCTGTATTTCTTATTCTCTCTATCTCTCTCTATCTCTTTATCTCTCTCATTTAGATATTTGGAATTAGTATCCTTGTCCAGGCCACCCTATGCTCCTTTGTCCATTCTTCCTGTCACCCGTAGGTTTCCATCCTTTTCTTTACTATTAAGTGGATGGTAAGACACCCGAGATCACTTGTATGTTCACTGATAATGTTAGCTTAGTAGTGCCTATCTTTGGGCTTCTTTTATCATTCTGCTAGATTTGTTGGTGTGAAGCAATTTTTGCCATATAGGTGAGGCGTCGAGCACAGTAGAGTAAACTACATCTATTAGAATTCTCCTTTTGGCGGTTCTAGGTTTTCAATGCCTTGCGGATGACGTATTCCACATGCTCGCTGCAATGCTACAAGTTCGCCCCGTATCTAGGACTACTCTTAAGTACCTCACTGTTTTGGCAGGTAAGATTCTTTCTCCCTTTAGAACTAAAACTATAAGGTCTCTGGCCCTCGGACCCTTAAGAATTATAACTTCAGTAAGTTCCATGGACTGACCATGTAAGAAATAAATAGGTTTTAAGACGTATGAATGGAGATCTTGCAAAAATTATTTTTCTTCTTAGGATTCCTGACCGTTCCGAACGTTGTCGATCATTCTGGCTATGATGACTTTGTTGGTTGCTATATGAAATAGCTGTATTGAGGTCTTTCTATTCCATGCTCTCAGGTTAGCAAGACAGGATATTCTTCGTCCTGGGTCCCTTTTTCCTTCAATTTTACCTTGCAAAATGCATTGACGTAGCTCGTATCTGCCTTGATTTCTCATTATATGTCCCAAGTACTACAACTTACGGCCCTTCACGATGTTGACCAAATCCGCAGTTGTGTTCATTCTCCGCAGTACTTCTTTATTGGGAATTTGTCTGTCCATGGTATCTTCAGAATCCTTCTGTATGACCATAGCTCAAATGCCTGAAGTTTAGATAGAGTTTCCGCCTTCAATGTCCACGTTTCTACTCCGTACAGAAGCCCTGAGTACACATAACATTTAAGGAGCCTTATTTTTGTTTCTAGGGTGAGTTCATGGCTCTTGAACAGAGAACTCATAGTTAAGAATGCACTTTTTGCCTTTCCGATGCGACATTTAATCTCTTGGCTATTGTCCCACGACTCATTGATTATAGTTCCCAAGTAGTTGTATTGTGAGACACGTTCAATTCTCATTTGGTTCACATACAGATTTGCTAGAGTTATGTTTTCCTTGCTGATGATCATTAGCTTGGTTTTGCTGGTGTTTATATCCAGTCCATATTTTCTACTTGTTTCCGTTATTTTTTTCATTAAGTTTTGCAGCACGGTAAGAAAGTTTTAAGAATTTATTAAACAACGGAAAACATCTTGCCTTGGACATAATTTATTCAGATAAGAGAGATATAACTTCCTTCAACTAATAATAGAAGGAAGAATATAAAGAAAGTCTTGGCAGATGACAAAGAACCTGCCACCCAAACATCAAGGTAGAAGATCAATGGGCCCTCCCAGACAAAAAAGAAAGGATGATGTTGGGGCTGATTTATGAGGATTGAGGTACAACAATGGAAAATGTAAGCACAAGATCGTAGAAGATAGAAGATGGATGGCTGTAGTGGATGCTGCAAAGACTCACGCCGAGTCAAGAAGAAAAAGAAGTAACATCAACTATTCGAAGAACTAACACCTTTAAACTTTCATAAACACATGATAAAGAGCACATAATTAGAAAGCACAGGATAGAAATAAATTTGCAGAATCCTCATCATCGAATGCCCGTTGGCGAATTATCGTCAACCTCCATTAGAGATGGCACCTAAAGAAGATGCATATCGTATAACTCGTATATTTACTGGGTAAAACTTGCAACATACAAGTAAACGACTAAAGTCATTTTTAAATTATTAGATTAAACATTTAAACAAAATGGAATAGTAGATATTAGAATAACGACAAACACGACCACCCCCGTAGTATTTTTTTTGTAAATTAAAGTTGTTTCCGTAGTTAAAACTTCGACCTACTACTTCCAATTGATTGAGTTTTTTTTTCTCGTTTATATTTCCGTAAATAACTCACGAAACATGAACACTGACACCAGTTTTATAGATATTTTATGATACTTCCATTTTTTTCACATTAATCGTGCGGTGTTGCTATTAAATCAATGTAATTACGAGTCTAATATGTTTATCTACCACTTTCAACATGTAAACATGATATTTGTCTTGGCTTGATTATAGCCCCAAAAAAATTAATGAGTACCATCTACCGAAATGGACAATTAGTGTCTTCGGGATGTGTGATATATGGAGCGTTTTGAAAGGGGGTAATTTTCTTATATTTCGAATATTTATGGCACAGTAGCCGGTTGAAAAATAAACGTAAAATAGAATAGTTTAAAAAATAATAAACGGGATTGAATGAGCTTCCTTATGATAATCTTTATAGATCGTTTGGTTTATTTATTATACGAGGAATCTTAAGGTTGCTAAGAAAAGCTAGTATAACAAGCTAAGATAAAATTACGTATATGTAAATATATAAAGTCATGGAACTTCTTAATAAATCAGAAAATGATATGAATAGTTTTTTTTTTGTTTTTAACCATTTACTGGGTTTACGTAGCCAATACATCTGTCTCTCCACAACGATATGTTTTCCCTTGAGTTGTCGCTGTTGTCGAGTTGTACCTCTTAAATATTGAGGTCCTCTTATTACCTCGTTAAGATGATTATGGATAGGATTTTTACTAGTTTGTTTGTTCTATATTGTAAAAGAAAAAATATTGTTCTTGTATATTCTGTTTTCAATTATTGTTTCTCGTATTTTTTTTCTTACCAATTTACTATTTTTATTAGGAAAAAGACACAATTTTCATTTCGAAAATTTCGGGACTCGTGTAGTTTTCGCGGTATCAGGATACTGCAAATGTTTGCATTTATTCAAAATTCTATCTGTCTATAGTTATATTTTGCCCTAATCGGACACTACCTGCTCTACTTAGAGCAGGTACTGTAGCACTAAGTACTAAATACTGTGTATACTAAGAAGTGCAGTCTGCACTTCTTAGACTCATAACTAAAAGAATTTTCTCGAAAATAATTAAAATTACTGAGTTTAATTACCACTACTGACTCAATTTTATCGTCCAAGTGATGCATTCTTTATGAAAATCTAAAATAATATTCCTAGTGAAAATATTTAAAAATTATGCCTTTCTGTGGATTTGGGTAACAATATGGAAATACACGGTGAAATTATTAGCTAACAGTGTTAGCTAATACACTGTGAACACTGTGGAATTAAACAGCATTATAACTGCTCTGAACAATAGTAGAATAGATTACCGGCTTACAAAGCTAGTACAAACATACCAAAACGCCACAATTTGTGTAAAACTACATGATACCACCAGAGAAATTCATATCAAGCGAGGTGTGAGACAGGGCGACACTCTTTCACCTAAATTATTTATAACGGTCCTCGAATACGCCTTTAAAACGCTAAAGTTGGAAAATAGAGGAATAAAAATAAATGGAGAAATGCTCAATCATCTGCGTTTTGGCGACGACATAGTACCTATTACCGAAGATCTGGTTGAAGCTCAACAAATGCTACAAGAACTAGAAAACGTATCTTCAACAATAGGTCTAAAAATGAACATCAGTAAGACCAAATTTATGACAAATTTAGTTCCCAGCGAACACCTAATCATCCAATATTAAGTGGTAGAATTGACAAAAAAGTACATATATCTTGGTCATGAAATCAGAATAGGCAAGGACAACCAGAAATGCGAATTTCAACGACGAATAACACTTGCTTGAGTGGCGTATGGTTCACTAAGAGACATCTTCAAGAATCGTGAAGAGTGACGAAAAATGGCAGAGACCTATGTCCAGCAGTGGACAGAAGAGGTTGCATGATGATGATTAACTAAAAACGAAAACATTTTAACTTTTACACACAGCATCTTTTTATACTCATTACACATATTATTATGACAGTACCAAAAGTCAAATTGTGGAATACTATGGAGGACCTAGATATAGTCAAAAGTTAATAACAGCAGTGAAAAATATGCATAGAAGTAATATAGTCAGAGTACAGAAGAGAACGAAATTTTTTAACAGTTTTAAGACAGCAAAGGGGTTGATGCAGACCTGCATCACATCGCAAATATTTTTACAACAGACTCTTAAACCTTGGAAGAGGAAATGTAAAGGAATGGGGTCCCCGTAAGAGATGATCCTTTATACACATTAAACTTTGCAGATGATCAGTGGTTAAGGCAAAAGAAGACTTATGTCTTATGGTTAGAATATTGGAAGAAGAGTACTCGAAGAATAATGTAGAAATAAATTTTTATTTTACGTAGCAGTAATTAAAAGCAGTAAATATCGCCATACCGAGATAATAAAAGGCACAAATAAATTTAAATACTTAGGATTAATAGTTTCAAATAACGGAACAACCGAAGAAGAAATAAAAGATCGAAAGGGCAAAAAAGAACACCAAAAGAAACCGAAATAAAGTTATGGCCACCGAAATGAAATTTTTGATGGGGAGTTCATCATCATAAGTGGCTCGACAATCGGTTGTGGATCTTGGCCTGATCACAAACAAGTCTCCACTCTTGTCAGTTCCTTGGAACTTCCCTCCATCTTCTGACCCTTAGAATCTGTAGGTCTTCTTTCTATCCATCTCCTTCGTGGTCGTCCTCTACTTCTTGTGCCCTTTGGTTTTGAAAATGTTAATCTCTTCGTGTATTCGCGATCTGACATCCTAGCAATGTGTCCAGCCCATCTAAGTCTCTGCACTTTATCGAATTTCACAATATCTGGATCGATGTATAACTGATATAGTTCAAAGTTGTATCTTCGACGTCATAGCCCATTTTCATTTATGACCCCAAAAATCTTTCTAAGAATTTTTCTCTCAAAAATACCAAAAAGTCTTTCATTTTCAACAAAATTAAAAGGAGAATGGAAGTAACTAAGAATGTGCTGCAGTATATAGAAAAAAAAAAAGACTAAATTGGCATTATTCTAAATCTTTTTCTCCAGCGCAATTATTGAAGCATATCTCGGTCCAAATAAGCTAACTGTAGTCACATGTCCCTATAAGTAGGTATAACACATCTTTTAAGAGCTATATAGATTTCGAAAGGGCATTCGATCAAGTAGACAGAAAGTTATTATAAAGCATCTTTAAAAGAAAATACCACTCGAATTACATTCGGTTACACAGACTACATTACAAATCTGAAAGTTGTAATGTGTACTTAGAAAGCAAATGTGTAGAAAAATCTAAATACTATACTGTTTTGTAAATGTAGACTGGTTCTTTCGAAATCCAACTTGATACTAATCATAGAATTACCACCATGAAATTCTTTCGCTTTAAATTTGTTTTCATTTAATTAACATTTTTCGAAATTTTCTCACCTAAACGCCGAGTTCACACATTCCTAGCGCACGCTGAGCTTCTATTGCCACCATAAATTCCTCCTGGCTTTTTTCTTAATTTGAAAAAACACCATTATCATCAATCCAACTAATCTCCTAAGAGGTAATGCCTCAAACCGGTCCTGCCGGACGAACTATGAGATCGACCCGGTAATCCGTCAAGCAAACGTTTGTCCTGGTAGTAAATGAGTACGAGTAAATGAAATTCAATTATTTCAACGTAGGCGACACAAAATTGGATGTTGTATTTTGTTTTCCGAACGAACGAAGAAGAAGGTGGGATTACAAGGTAGAGCGTGAAGGTGAGCCTCGCCCGTAGAACGGGTGAAAGACGCATATGATTTGGTATAAATTCATCAATAAGTTTCCACACGAAAAAATTCTAGAATAAATGAACATTCATCGTACATTAAAAACAGACACTCCCTTAGATCTATAGTATAAAAACATTATTTGAACAACGAATATAGAAATTAAAGAAAAACTTAATGCTTCACTTAATTTTTGTTGATTGGTTGCTGTTATAGTACATCCACTAATAATTTTCCAACATAAACATGCCTCATTCTGGTATCAAAGAGACCGCCTTTCAAATCAAGGTTGTCAGACATATTTCCTAAAATTCCTAAGGTTATATTTAAAAAATATTCCCTATTCTCTAACGACACTCTTAAAAAATAATATGAACATATTCTCAAAAAATATATCTATAAATTAATTAACTAGGTACTAATATTCCCATGGACTCTTCACTAATGAATTAAAGCAACCGTGAACTTTGTATATATTACTTATACTCAAGTAATTTTCGAATATCGGCAACATTGTAGTCTGGAGAGAATTTGGACGTTGGGTCTATATCGACGTTGCCATGTTGGTGAATTTAGCGGTAATACTCTTATAGATATAATGATCGACTTTTAAGAAATCAGACAACTTTTAAGAATTCAAGTTCTCAAAAACGGTTTCAAGAATTGTATTATTTTTTTTTCCAAATTTCATTGATCTTGACCTTACCTGGAAACATGAAAAATTGCAAATATATTAATATGGTATTAAAGTTACATTCACTAATTTTAAACTCATGCATTATGGCAACAGCGAACCGCAAAGCCATAAATCGTAATGAACACCTGTTTCGTCTCGCTAAGTGACACCCTAAAATATTTCATTTTGCAACCAGCAATCAGAGGCGGAGGCTTATTATAAGGTAAGTAATATTATATTTTTCTAGGATGGCATTTTGGAAACCATTTGATACGAATGATCAAGATGCATCAACTTCTGTGTTATCAATAAATAATGACAATTATGTTAATGACAGCCCCGAATTAAAAAAATAAAGATTTGCACGTACTATCCCAAAGGATAGTTTTAAATATGTATGAGTGTTTGAAAAAAGAAAATATTGGGATGGCTGATGTGGGGGTTTAACAAAATAATGTACTATTACGAATTAATAGTACTAAGATTAATACCAGCTATTCCTTCGATAGCTCTGGCAAGATAAATGAACTTTCACTCATAGGTGCAAATAACAAATAATATAAAATTTAAATGGTTGCAAAAACAATCAAAAAACAAACAAAGGTATTAAACTAGGTGAACTTACCGAACCGCTAATTAGGTACCATAATTCACTACTATAAAACCAACCGATTTCGATGCATCGACGCACTCGCGAGGGTTGTGTCTTGCGTCTATTCTGCTCAACGACTTAAGCGCTTGTCCTACGGGATGCATAGCATACCCGAACGGTACGAATAGGGATCGAAGGTATACAGGGGGAGGACAAAATGTCTTGATTAATTTATACAACCATATTTGAATTTAAACATTCTCCCCCTTTAAAGGCCATAAGGTCTTTAAAAAACAAAACGAATTCTAAATACTATCATTACTTAAACAATCAAAACGATAATTACTACAAACAATTCCTATACAAATATTAAACAAATATTCAAAACTTAAACTAAAAAATAAAAAAATTAAAATTAAAATGGTGGTTTTGTCGTGGTTCTATTCATAAAAGCCGAACAAAACAAAATCAGTAAAAAAAATGCTGACCATTTAATCTTCATCTATCGGCACGGGACAGATTCGGACAAGAGGCCGTTTTAAGGTTCCGGTAATCGTACGCACGGTAGCCACTCGAGCTACACCGTCTTTACCCTCATGTAATTCAACAAGACGCGCGAGAGGCCACTTACACGGAGCCAAATTATCCTCCTTTAAAACAACTAAGGTGCCGATTTTAGGTACAAAACTAGGATCTAACCATTTACACTTTTGTTGCAAGGTGTGCAAATATTCCTTTCGCCATCGAGCCCAACAGTCTCTATGGATGCGCTGTAACAACTGCCATCTGGACAAACGATTGAAGGATACCTCCGAAAAATCAGGCACAGACAAAGATGTCAAGGGTTCAAGAGTCAGGAAATGTCCTGGGGTCAAAGCATTGAGATCTTCAACATCATTGGTTAAAGGGGTGAGAGGGCGTGAATTTAAGACGGATTCAATTAACGTCAAAACGGTATAAAATTCTTCGTAAGTCAAAATTTGTGCCCCGACTATACGACCAATATGTTCCTTTACAGAACGAATTCCGCGTTCATAAATACCGCCAAAATGTGGAGCAGCAGGAGGAGCAAATGAAAACTTAATATTTTCCTTATCGAGAGCGCTCTCCATAAAGCTACTAAGCTGTCGATAAGCACTGTGGAAATTAGTGCCATTATCACAAAATACTTGCGATACTCGACCTCTCCGAGCGACAAAACGTTGTAAAGCGGCCAAAAAGGCTTCCGCGGTCAAATCACTAGCTAATTCCAGATGTAAAGCCTTTGTAGCGCAACATACAAATAAACACAAATAGGCCTTTTGAGTTCTAACTCCCCTGTAACGAGACATGGTTATCGAAAACGGTCCACCATAATCTAACCCACAAATCGAAAAGGGTTTAATGGCACCGAGACGAAATTTAGGCAAATTACCCATAGGGGGTTGTAAGTTTTTGGGAGATTGTTTCCATACACGAATTATTTCCGAAGGAGGGCGATCATCCCATTTAAGACCGGTTGCCCAAAGTTGTTGGATTAAATGTTTAATGAAAAACGTAATAGGTGTTAGGTAACCACAAGGATCATAAATTCGAGCTAGTTCGGACAAAAACGATCTTTTGGTACAAGGGACGTCTTGCAATTTGACTGAAAATTGAAAGACGTCGGACTGTGCAATCCACTTCAAACCAAGGATTTTTAATGAAGGACCATTTGCTTCTGGATCAAAATTAATGGCATGAGGATTAATATGGGATTCAGGAAATTGCGACAACAATTTGGGTTCATTCGAACACCATTTCCGTAACTCAAAGCCTCCTAACTTTAACAAAGTAACTAATTCGTCAATTAAAGTTTGTGCTTCTTCGAGAGTCGAAGCACCAAAAACAAAATCATCAATATACGAAGCATGACGAATAAGCGAGACGGCTTTAGGAAAACGAGAGCCTTCGTCTAATGCTAATTGTTGAAGGGTTCTTAAAGCAAGATACGGCGAAGATACTATTCCAAAAGTAACAGTTAATAAACGATATTCCTGAATTTCCTCAAGGCTAGAAAATCTCCATAACACGCGTTGATAATCCGTGTGTTCAGGAGCGATTAAAATATTGCGATACATCTGACGAATGTCCGCACACAACGCAAAACGATTAAGTCTAAAATTTAACAAAAGCGAGACTATGTTCTGTTGTAGCTTAGGACCGACCAGTAAATATTCGTTCAAAGATTTGCCAAGACTGGGACTTTTCTGAGACGCATTATACACAACTCGAATTTTATTTGAAACACTATCTGGTTTCACAACGCAATGATGTGGAATGTAATACTTTCCCCTTTTCTTTTCGGCATTAGGGACTAACTGCATATGACCTAAATCAAGATACTCCTGCATATGAAAAGAATATTCTTTTTTCAAACTTGGTTGACGAGATAAACGACGTTCTAATGATAGCAGTCTATTTAAAGCAATATCATAGCTATCTTGCAAACAAGGCGGCGATTCACGAAAAGGCAAAGACACGACATATTTACCTGAGACGTCCCGATTATGTGTTTCCCGATAAATGTTTTCGCACAGAGCGTCTTCTGGTTCTGAAACTGGCTTTTCCGGTATGTTTTCCAGTTCCCAAAATTTCGATAATGAAGAATCTAATGGGTCTTCAATATTTGAAAGACAAACAAGCGAAGTCGACGAAAGATTAGGTGTGCTAGTAGGTCCTAACAAAATATATCCAAAAACGGTATTTAGGGCATCAGGTTGTCCCGCTTTACCTTCAATTTTACCTTCTAACAACACCTTCGAAAATATGCTACAACCAATTAACAAATCAATAGATTGACTACAGTTAAATTCGGGATCGGCTAACTTTAAATTTTTGATATAATTCCACGTCGATATGTCAATTTTGGTGCTCGGCAAATCCGAGCAAACCCGATCTGTAATAACAGCTTCCAAGTGAAACACCGGTGACTCCTGATGACGAGGTTGGATAGAAAAACTTATTTGACCTTGATTCAGCTTCGTTTGCATCGAATTGAGTCCGTTAACTTCAAACGAACAAGGAGTTTTAGGCCAACCTAATCTACTGGCAGCTTTTCGACTAATGAACGAACTCATTGAACCCGAATCTAAAAGACATCTCAAGGGCTGTTTACACCCCTTACTATCAATTGCATGAACCCAAACGGTACCGAGCAAGATTTCCTTTTTTGTTTCGTTTTTCCTCCCTACAAAACTAGCAGCACAATGTGATATTTCAGGCGAATTCTGTTCGACTCCCGATGCCCCTGGATTATTAGTATTTTCTGTGGACGACTGACTATTGGAACGATTTCTATCGAAGTGCAGCAAACTATTATGAAGGTGACTATTACATTTACTACATTTAAAGGACTTTGGACACGACTTGACAGAATGATTAGCCTGATTAAGACATCTAAAACACGAGGAAGATTCTTTACAAAATTGGTATCTCTCTTTTGGAGATTTCTTCAAAAACAACGAGCACTGGTTTAGAAAATGACTTTGCTTACATAAAGCACAGCTTACTAATGACGAATTTGTAACAAAGGATGAACTACGATTATGCCTAGACTCATTCGAATGTTTATAATTACCCTTAGGCTCCGTATAAGTTGGGGCCCGCGACGACTTCTTAGATTCGCTTACGCTACTATTCAAATTATCGTAAGCAATGTACTGAGTTTCAATAAACTCAACTAATTTTTGAAATGACGGGATTTTATTCGATTTATTTTCTAATTCAAATAATTTTACTGAATCCGCGTCTAGTTTCGACAAAAGTAAATTAAACATAATAAAGTCCCAATGTTCTGTCGGAAGGCCTAATGTTTTCAATGCGGCTAAATTTTCTAAAAACGTGTCTACTAATTTAGCCAGATTTTTCGAATTAACTAACGATATTTTCGGCACGCCCATGATCGCATCCCAATGCGCGGTCGCACACCGACGAACATTTGTGTAGCGTTTAACAATTAAATCGTAAGCAATTTGATAATTATCGCTATTTATTGGCAAATTACGAATCAAACTAAGTGGAGTCCCTTCTAAACATCCTTTCAAATACTTAAACTTTTCTACTTCTGCTAGTCCTGCGTTATTATGTACAACCGAATTATATAAATCTAAAAACGAACTAAACTCCTTAAAATCACCGTTAAATTTAGGCAGTTCTATTTTAGGCAAGCGAATGTTAGATTTTGGAACTACTACCGACCTAAACGGTTCTGGAGTTTCACATTGTGGCTCAAATAACTCCGCACTAAATAATTTTATTTTATAAAATTGTTCCAAAAATAATTCCCGAACATTTTCTTCGACCCTCGTATCCGCGTCTGGTACAGCAAGAATATTACTAATTATATTTGTGTGGTGTTTCAAGAATTCATCGCGTATTAAATCTAATTCTTCCACCCTGATTTTAAATAAAGGTCGGATCGAAATATCCGAGAGCGATTTAAAACCCAAATCGAATATTATTTGCATATCGTTTAAAACAGTCTTTCTCATAAATTTGAGCTTTCTGTTTTTCTCTTCTAACTTGTCCATTGCCAATGTCTAATAAATTCCAATAATATACAAACGAAAAATGTACAAAAATGTTGTCTAAAACCCCGAAATGCTCGAAATTAATGATTTGAAATTCGATACTTTATTAAAACGACTATAATCTCCTTTTAAAAAATCCCATATGGTGCACTTTAAAAGGTCATAAATTATTCTCGGGTCTCGAAGTTAATAGCTTTCGACAAGAGACGCAACTTAATCAACCCTCAAAACGATAAAAAAATACGACATAAGACGAAACCAACCATTCAAATTTATAATATAACAAAATATTTTTTTTTTTCAACAAATGAGTTCAAATTCGGCGAGATAGGCCAATGTGGGGGTTTAACAAAATAATGTACTATTACGAATTAATAGTACTAAGATTAATACCAGCTATTCCTTCGATAGCTCTGGCAAGATAAATGAACTTTCACTCATAGGTGCAAATAACAAATAATATAAAATTTAAATGGTTGCAAAAACAATCAAAAAACAAACAAAGGTATTAAACTAGGTGAACTTACCGAACCGCTAATTAGGTACCATAATTCACTACTATAAAACCAACCGATTTCGATGCATCGACGCACTCGCGAGGGTTGTGTCTTGCGTCTATTCTGCTCAACGACTTAAGCGCTTGTCCTACGGGATGCATAGCATACCCGAACGGTACGAATAGGGATCGAAGGTATACAGGGGGAGGACAAAATGTCTTGATTAATTTATACAACCATATTTGAATTTAAACAGCTGATAATGCAATTGTTCGAGAATTCATGTATTAACAAAAATCGGGTATAAGACGATATATACCTACAATTATTAAATTGGGCACTGTTACAGATCATTCCTTAAAACGAAAGCGACCAAATAAAAAATTGGGTAGGATTGACATTGCTGCAAAAGACGTTATTCAGCGAACAGTTTACAATTTTTACAAAGAAAATAGAGTGCCTACTTTAGAACTGATTCGTGAAAAATTGAGAGATTTCCCTGAATATAATTATACATCTTTGGAAACACTGCGCGAGATTTTGATAAGTTGTGGATTTAAATATAAGAAATTAGATAATCGAATGGTAATAATGGAATCTCGGCGTATTGTTGAACTTCGACGAGAGTATTTGAGTAAAATAAAACAGTATCGTAATTCAAACAGAAAGATAATCTATTTAGACGAAACCTGGTTCGATACGCATGATGATGTCAAGTACGGCTGGGTTGACAACACAAACAAGTGTGCGTTAAATACACCGTGTTCACGAGGAAAACGTGTTATTATTCTTCATGCCGGAAGCAAAGATGGTTTTGTATCTAATGCATTGCTATTGTCGGCCAAAAATATAACAAACTCTTCTGCCGATTATCACGAAGATATGACAGCCGGTTTATTTGAAAAGTGGTTTGTTGAACAACTCTTGCCCAATATTCCGCCGAATTCAGTGATTGTTATGGATAATGCTTCGTATCATTCCCGCATATTAAATAAAATACCTAATAATAACACGAAAAAGGACGAAATTTTAAAATTTATGCAACTTAAAAACATTACTGTTCCTAAAAAGATTCCAGTAAAGAAAAAATTAATTAGAATAATCAAAAGTCGGAATTTTAAAAACGAATACGTTACTGACAGCATTTGCAGCAGGCACGGCCATACTCTTTTGCGATTACTCCCATACTATTGCATTTTTAATCCAATTGAAATGGTTTGGGGTACCGTAAAAAAACGATTGCGAAAATATAATCAGTCTCCAACATTAAGCGCAGTGGCCATTGAGAATATTCGAGAAGTAATTATTGGCATTAATAGCGATGTGTGGAAAAATTGCGAAGCTCATGTTGTAAAAATAGAAAACGAATATCCTGTTTTACCGGCAATAGCACCAATAGTTATCCAACCTGGGAACGATTCGACTTCAGAAGACTCTGACGATTCTTTTTAGTCCTTCTAATTAATTTCTTTACATCTATCGCGATGCATCTTGAACACTAGTATTCATTATTATACAGTGTGTCGCATTTAAGATATAGACACCTCTATATATCAGCTATCAAAATACATACAGATTTGAAATTTTGCACAGTCATACATGTTGATAGTGCACATTTTTTTAAGATAATGCGAAGATGCATATTAGGTATCGCATTTTTCGGATTTTCAATCGCGTATATCTCCAAAACTATTAACTTTTGAGAAAAATGACATAGATCTTATTTAGAGTAAAACCTAAAAAATATTTTTTGGAGCACAGAAGGTGATATTTTGAATTTGTTTAAAAAATTGTTTAAACAATTTCTGCCCAAAAATTGAGAAATTTTCCTGAATATAATTATGTAAAAATTAATAAAAATTATATGATTTTTCTTGAAATATGCGTTTGATGAACTGATCCCTTTTCTTAATTTCCACGCCAATGGTCGGCATTGGCATCAAAGAATCTCAAAAGCCGATGCTTGGCAAACTGACATTGGAAAAAGTATAACACTTTTGCATCTTTGTAGATGCTCATATTCTTGTTATGTTTTTTTTCTTAGCACTGTATTTTATTTTTAGTATTATTTCTTTTAACATTGTCCTTATATTTTTTTTGAAATTTTTGTTCCACTGTGTTTGTAGTAACTTTATCTTTATTTTTATTATATACCAGGGATCTCATCTAACCAACAAAACCAATACCCTAGCTGCGGAGTGACTTATCGGTAAAAGCGTGAAATGAACAATAGGTTTCTTCTTCTTCGAGTTACATCTTCTATCGAAGCTGGAAATCATCATGGTTATGCGGCTCTTGCTAACCGGCGTTCTAACTAGTTTTGTAGTACTGCATTTAAATTATAGTACCCATAGGTTTTTATTCCAAAATATTTTTTTCGTATTTTGGCTTGCCTTGCATGGTGCTTCTACTTCATTCCGTATCCTTCTAGGTACTTCAACTTTTGGCACTCTTTTAATCCATCATACGTGTAGGATTGTCCAAAAAAAATTCAAACACGGTCAATTTATTTATATGTACTTATTTTATTGTCTACGCATCCATATCATAAAGACGAGTAGAGAGCATGTAACACTGAAACATTCTTGGGCGTAGCTCTATAAATAAATTATGAGTCATTTCAATACGTGTCTTGATTACTTTGGTTTGGTCTATGTTTGAGATTATCCATGTTTCCAAATATTTACAAGTATTAATGTTGGCAATTACAATATATTCAATAAGCAGTTCGATGTTCGCAACTACTGATTTAGTAATGATCATGCTCTTAATTTTCTTCCCCGTTTACCCGAGTCCAATATTCATGATAGCATATATGAAGGCGTTGCATTACATTTTGTAAATCATTGTTACTATCTATTGTTATTACTGGATTATCTAGAAAATAAGTTTTTCAATATTTCTCAATTGAATCACTTTGTTATGAATTTTTCAACACCTTGTACTGAATCTGGGAGCGTTTTTTAAAAACCGCTTCAGTATAGGCATTGAAGGTCTATTGTCCTGTTTGAACCTCTCCTTACTCGCGATTTTCATGGCAGTACAGGTCTTGGCAGTCTTAAATTTCACTCTCAACAAAACAATCCAGTTATAGTCGGAAAATGGAGTAGGTCCGCTCCTGGAAAAGACTTTAGAAATTTTAAATTTTAATTCTCAATTAATTCACACAAACTTTTATATTCTATTTCTTGTCATACAATTTATTTATTGATCTCCGATCAAGAGGACAGACAACCTATAAAACAGCTGGATTTTAATTGAAAAAGTTCGGCTTGCACACTAATGAACCAAACGACGCGCTTTCGCCAAAAATTACAACCGGCGCACAAAGTTTGCCTTTACATTTAGCAACGATGGGCTTTTGAACCGACGACGTCCGTTAAATTATTATGTAACCAAGCAATTGGACGAACCCTTTTTTTCTGTAATCCCATTTTTAATCTTCTCGTCTCTCCCCTTGTGAGCGTAACGAAACGAATGCCGGAAAAAACGAAAGAGTCAAAAAGTATACACACGATTAAAATTAGCTTTGTGTATGTGTGTGTGTGTTTTCAGTCCGGATGTAGCGTCGCCAAAAATCGTTCGGCGACCCTGACATTCGAAATGGACGGGCTATTTTAGTCTTCGTCTGAGGAACTTTTTGCCACCAACAACGAAGAAATGTATAATCTATTGGCGTTAATGTTTTATCCCCTAATTTCACTGTTGCGGAATAATGTTACGTATAATTAATGTAGAATTTTATAAAAACATTGTACATAACTGAGTTGAGCAATTATGACTATATAGCTTACTAGTAGTCCTTTAGAGACGTTTCATTAGTTTAATATTGAAGTTTCATTAACATTCCAAAAGTTTTTAATATTTTTAGATATTTGCACATATCACATTTGTTTTTGTTTCTTCTTCTCTTGTAAGACTGTTTTATAAGGCTTTTCTTGCTAGAATTTCGTGCAAGACTTAATGTGGTTCGGAAAAAAATTTTTCGGGATATTTTTTATGTATTTCCACAAAATTGCAAGTCACTCTTAAACTGGTTTCTCTTTTTGATTGGATGATCATGGAATGGAAAGATTTTTTTATTAATAATTTGTTATTTCGTTTAACATACTCGTTAATTTTTTGTCTACCTGTGTAAATGTGATTTTGTTTTCTCAAATTTGCGTTGTAGCTGTTTTTCTTTCTAATATGCTGTTTGTTCAGGATGTCTTCTGCCTTTATTCTTTTCTCCGTTACTGTTAGTTATTGTTTCCTTTAATCTTGAGTGGCAAATTTTGGCATTGTTCATAAATACGACAGAGTTGATCGTTAGGAAATAATTAAATTAAAAAAATCGTAATTAAGAATAATATCGCTGGCGAAACCTGTCTAACTTGGATCCCTGTGATATAGTAACAATAAGATTCATATAGGCAAAAAAGCTTACCCAAAAAAGGGCTCACTCGACGAACAAGGTGGTGTGACAGACCGAAAATGAGGCATTTGAAATTTTAGGTATATTTTTATAAAAAAAACTACTTATTATATACTTTATAATATAAAATATGTATTAGAATAATTTGTTTTGTCCTCTTGCTTAGAAGCTAAATGTATGATTTTTTATTTAATAAAAGTAAAAAAAAACAAAAATTTCAATGATGCATATGTATACAATTTTTTTAATATTTTCACCTCTAATGCAAAATCACTGGGCTTTATAAAGTATTGAGTTTATAAAACATTTTCTACTTCGATGTCATATTTTGCTTTAACTTTTTTTAGGATCCATTTCAAAAGCTTTTTCTCTCGGTGTATTTTTAATTCGTCTTTAATGGAATTTCCTTGTTTTAACTTCCCGTATGCCGGTTGCACCGCCGCTTTTTTCTTGGATTGATTTTATTATCCTGAGTTTGTCCTGTGGTGTTTGACCTAGATAATGTGGGGATTTTTACATTTCTAACTTTGTTTTTCCATTCGTTGCGGTTCTACTTGTAGTTTAGTTTTGGGAGTGCTATTTACTGTCCTTTATAAACGGGAAAAGGATGCAGTCGTTGAAGAATTTTTTATTAATTAGGCTTAAAATGTATTTGCTTGTTATTTGCGGCTTAGTTTTTATGCAGGAAAAGTTGAAACTTAAACAAGAAAATATTTAATTACGTCAATAATATAGATAATATGGCGTTAATAATCAACCATTTAGAAGAAATGCAAGGCATGCTAAGCGATTTAAAAGATAGATCTGATGAAGTTCGTTTTGTCATAAAGTTTCTTTAAAAATATACAAATTATATCATCATCATCAGCATCATCATCATCATCAGTAGCTCGACAACCCTTTCTGGGTCCTGGATTGTTCTAGGATTTTCTGCCATTCTGTTCTGTTCCTTGCTTTGTTTTTCCAGTTGGTAATCTTAAGTGTTTTCAGATGTTCCACTTGTTCCATGTATCTAAGTTTGGGTCTTCCCTTTGACCTTCTCCCTACTGGTGTTTGCCTCATTACATGTTTTGGTGTTTCAGTCCCCAACATCCGTTCAACATGGTCCATCCAGCGCGTATGTCCGATCTTTATGGATGTTATGACCTCGGGTTCATTGTATGCTGTGTATAGTTCAAAATTATATCTTCTACGCCATATGTCACTTTCTTTCACCCCCTTATATATGTATCTAAGGATTTTTCGTTCAAACATACCTAATAGGTTCTCATAGTGCGCAGGAACTCCAAAGGATGATGGATAACGTTGTAGAAACATGTAACAAATACTGCCTAAAACTAAATTGCAAGAAGACAAAAATACAAAAATAGACAAATTACAATAGATGATAGACCTTTAGAAAGAGTGGAAAATTATGCCATTTGAGCTGAAATATTAAGAATACTTGGGAACACAGCTACGAAATAAAAAATCGTTTTGAAAAAGTCAGAAGCTCTTTCAACAGCCTTAGAAAGATTCTCTGCAACTTGTCTTTAAGTATCAATTTACGCATAAGAATTTTTAGATGTTACTTCTCTAGTGTCCTTCCCATATGGAGTAGAAGGAGCCTACAGAAAATGCCACAAAACGAATAGAGGCATTTGAAATGTGGTGCTACGGACGAATGTTGAATTTGTCTATAGGGCAAGATTAAGGGTAAGATGGGCCCTGGACGTAAACGTATATCCTGACTGGCCAATCTTAGGAAATCAACTTGTTTAACGTCAACTGATCTCTAGGAAAGTCCAACGAATGTCTCTTAAATTTTACGACTGCAGTGGTAGCGTACAAAGGTGACATCTATTTTGGTGGCATTAAACGAAAACAATTTAATAATATCGTTTTCTGTCGTTTGGGCTATACAAAATGTGTAAACATTAAATCTTTTAGATAAAAGTGCGCAATATAGACATGCAAAGTATATTTAAATCGTCAAACAGCAACTATTTAAAACGTTTTCGAAAACTTAAATTTTTCTAACAATATTTAATTTCTGTACTAATATATGGAAGAGCAATGTAGACCCTCACCTCTATTGACACTTGTAAATTTCAGACTATCCAAAAAACATTTAGAAAGGCATATTGTACATAGGAATTAAAGATATCAATCAATTTAGAGGATCATAGAAAGAAAGAAAATGAAATATACTATTGTGATACGTATCTCAATAGTGAAAAGTAAATAAAATTAAGTAAACATTAGAAAATTATAATAGTGATATAGCTGCTCTGGAAACTATAGGGGAACAACCCTCCTTAATACAGCATACAAAATATTTTCGAGTATTCTATATGGTCGCCTGAGTGCATATTCAGAGGAGCTTCTTGGCGAATATCAAAGTGGTTTTAGGCCTGGTCGATCAACAACAGACGACATCTTTGTGCTAAGGCAAATACTGGAAAAAACCAATGAATTCAATATCAACACACCATCTTTTCGTAGATTTTAAATCGGCCTATGCTAGTTTCCTAAGAAATAAATTATGTGAAGTCATGAATGAATTCCACATCTCCGATAAACTGATAAGATTGGTTAAGGCTAAAATGCGTAAAACGCATGTTGGGCTGCGACAGGAAGATGCGCTGGCGTGTCGACTTTTCAACATAGCTCTGGAAAAGGCGGTCAGGGATGCCCAAATAGACAACAGAGGAAACATTTATAATAAATCATCCCAAATTTTGGCATATGCAGAAAATTTGCTATTTTAGATTGAATAGACATGTGAGAAGTAGAAATTTAAGCCAAAAAACAAAAATAACCATATACAAAACCCTTATACAACCAGTCTTGACATATGGATCGCAGACATGGACCATTTCCAAGGCTGATGAAAACCTCTTGCTTATATTTGAACAAAGGATCCTGAGAAGAATATTCGGTGGTATCTGTCAAAATGGTGTTTGGAGAAGGAGGTTCAACTACGAGATATATCACAGATATAAACATATATTTGATGGTAAAGACGTAGTATCTCTTATAAAAATAGGAAGACTAAGATGGGCAGGACATCTGGCAAGATCACAGCAGAACAACCCTCCTAAAAGAATCCTTATGTCACAACCTGTGGGAAGTAGAAGTAGGGGTAGGCCAAAACTCAGATGGAGGGATGGTGTAGATGAGGATGGTAGAAAAATAGGCGCCGCAAACTGGCAACAGTTGGCAATGGATTGCCAATAGACTTGAAAATAGACTTGTAATAGACTTGAGAAGGTCGAGGCTCTTTTATATGCTGTAGCACCAATGATGATGATGATGATGATATAGGTGTTGAAACAAAATACCTATAGGCGAAAATAATTAATAGGTGAATACTCTTGACTAAAGGAAGATAATGTGGATTCCGGAAATTGAGATTTAGCAGCAATAATGTATTCATTAAGTCGCCAAAAAGCCATTAGAGAACATTTTAGAATCATGTTCCATTTTCACTACCTATTTCAAAGTTAAAAAAGGTACCTCTTCTTCTTGTTAATTCCGGGGATTAGTTGTTGCCTGTTGCTTAGGCATCAAACTTTGCTCAATCTTTTTAAGGACACTCTACACTTCTTTCTTTTGTTTTATATTTATAATTGACTATTTCTTTAGAAGTCGATTTTCATTCATTCTGTATTGTAATGCTTTTTACTCTTATTAGCTCTAGATTAAATTCTACGAGTTACTTATTTACGCCATTATCCAGCTTTCACAACCAGATAAAAAAATATATGTCGCCACTGTTTATAAAGTATTATCATTATGTCGTGTCTTTATATTATGACTTTATTATGATTAATTTTATTTATTATATATAACAATCAATCGTTTATCTATTATTTATTCATAGTACATACGGATTGTACATTAACAATAAAAGTAACAATTCACAGTTATACATTGTACATTTCAATTTTAAATCAATTGCTGTTTTAAATCAAAAAACAACAGTACACATTTATCGGTTAAAAATTAACGCAATAAAAACAAACTTTTATACTATGCAAATTATATTTACAAACTTTGTTCTTTCTATCTTTTGTTCTACAACTTTTGTTCTCGTTTTTACAAACATACAGCTTTTTGTGTACGTTATAATTTAAAAGTGTATCAGTGATGTACCCCGTTATGATTGTTAAAAAACTGCGTAGCGACATGAAGTACACTTAACTTTTCATTACATGCAAATATGGATTTTAATATATGGCGGATGCGCTTCATTTGGTCCATAACTGTATATAAACCGGACGAAATTCATGCACCAGTAGCACTTTTTGTATATGTAGAATTTTATTTATATTAGGCAATTTGAGTCTCCACCTGGCTGAATATGCTATTTGCACGTTTATTCTGTTAATAGTGCAGTAATGGAATGGATGTCTAACAATCATGGCATTTTTCGTTATTTTAATGTGTGCTGATGAAGTTTGGTTACAGAAAATATTGAAAGGGAATCAAGGCAAATTTTGGATCAGGAATTCTTGAAGAAAAATGTTTAAAATTGTTTGTCTATAACGGTTATCTTAATTGTATCGTTTGATGATTGCATACAGTTGTTTGTTACAAAATGGTATATTGTTTTCTGACAACCAAGATCGTTTTCTAGAATTACTGGCATGTGCTTCTATTAATTTATTCATTATCGTATCGACTATCAATGACAACTACAGATCCTACAGACAAATTGAAGATTCAATGTTTTTCAATCATTTTTCGTAATTTCTTGACTCCCGAATTTGCACCCAATGTACAAATCAAAAGAACATTTAGTATGCCACCTATTAGCCCATCGTCGTGTATTATACCCAACCTATTTCCCTTTGGAATGAAGGGTTATGAACAATCCTTCACCACTATAATCTGACCAGCTGTTCCGTTTAGCAGTTGTAGCTGGAAATTCTTGGGAATTATTTGGATCAGCGTTTTTTAGCATAACGTTTGATATATTATCCTTTCTAATATGCGTACAGATACTCCAGTATCTTCACTCACGCTTTGTTTAATATTGATTCGATTATCCTAAGAGAACAGTGTTTGTACATATTTAAACACTATAAACTATGCCTTTGGATTCCGCTCCCAATCTGATCTATTTACTCGTATTACACTTAAGCGTTTGCATTCTATAAAATAATTTCTAATGCGCCTATTCGTTTCCCTATTCGTTTCTTTCTTTATCAGACTGGAAAATATAAAGAAACTGAATTAGCTCGAAACTCATTTCAAATTCAGTGGTTAGAAACTCTCGAAAATCTAGTTCTTACCAGTTCTTTATATATCCCTAATTACTATATAATAAATTGTTTAATATTCCACTGCACTGAATCACAGCTACTGCGTATCTCTTTATTGTCTACAATCTACAAGACATATGTTTTGTGTAACTACTCACCACAATACATACAACAAAGATATTGCATAGAGGAAACCTGTCAGAAAATAAAAATAGCTATAATCGAGGGAAAAATCAAAACATGGGCAACATTTTTGTAACGATAACTTGGGATACTATTCGAAGAGAAAAAAAAGGAATAATTTAAAAAAAATAGACAAAATGTAAAGAAACAAAATTTAACATTTATTTTTGTGTCATACCACAAACAGTTACACAAATACAGACACCACAAAAAATGCTATATTAGTTATAGAGATTCTTACCAAAATAATAAAGAAAACTTACATGTGTTCTACTGATTTACAAACTCAGGAGATGCTACAAAAACTTACAAATGTTACTGACGTATAAACTGTGGCAAATATAAAAATTATTACAAAGAAACAAAATTATCTTTTTAAACAATGAAAGCAATTATTATTATTTTTTTTAAATGTCTATCATGCTGGGGCCGGGAACTGGAATCATGCAGATCAGGGGGTGACGATCAGGGATAAGAAGATAAGGGCGGAAGCCAGCACCGGCTGGAACACAACCTTGAAAACTCGTCTCCTTCAAAGACTGGAACAGGCACAGCACAATGGCAACATGAGGCCGTCTTCAAAAACTAATGTAAAACTGCTCAATACCAAGTATCCAACTGCTACTGTCACTTCATGGTACATTTCCATGGCAAGAAAAGGAAAACGAAAAGATTTCGAATTTGAAATTAAATTCGGACTCCAAAAAAACTGAACACGCCTTGATCAGCGGTCGGCTTTACCGAGAGTCACGAAATTATCCTCAGAAATTGATCGCATAACTTAGAATAAACAAACACTTTAAATGGTTGAAACGCAAATCATTTATTAGAAAACATTTATCAATTCAAGCAATTCAAATAAAACATTAAAAGAAATAGCAAGGAAGTGACATCTGTAAAATATAAACAAACTATAAAATGGTTTATATTCTCGAGCCGACTTAAGAAGGAATTGAAAACATATTTGGGTTTTAATACGTACGATAGAAAGATACATTAAAAATATCCTTCGATTTTTCAAATATATATGAGGGGATTTCAATATATTACATATACGAGGGGATTTCAATATACACCAAAAAAATCAATGAATTGCAAATGCTACAACTTACCCACGAAAAATTTATCCGGTCCTCCCATTATTCGCGCCGAGATGGAGTACGCTATAAAAGTAGCAAAACTAGGCAAAGTCCCTGGACCGAACGGAATTACTACGGAAGCGATAAAACTGTTGGAAGATGATAACATCGACATGCTGGTAACAATTTTCAATGCCATATATAACACCGGCCACATTCCAACGGCTGGCTTTATTAAACCTTAATAATGATCCCTAAACCACAAAGAGCGACAAAATGCAAAGACCACAGACTGATAAGTTTAATGAGCCATTTGCTTAAGGTGTTTCTTCGCATCCTTCAGACAAGAATGTTCAGAAAGCTGGAAGATCTAAGCGGTGAGACACAATTTGGTTTCAAGAGCTAACTAGGTACACGTGAAGCAGCTTTCTGCTTGAATACGCTTGTACAAAACTGCATAGATCAACGAAAGGATATAGTCAGAACATTCCTCGATTATGAAAAAGCGTTTGACACCGTAAAACATGACGTAATGATAAAAACGCTACACAATGCTAACATTGACGAGAAAGATATAAGTGTTATGCAGAATCTCTATTGGAATCAAAAAGTACGAGTGAGACTGAACAAATCAACCAACACAGGAGAATTTGAAATTTTAAGAAGCGTGCGACAAGAGTGTATTTTGTCTCCTATGCTCTTCAATCTATATGTGGAGAACAGTTTTGCAGAGGCACTGGAAGGCTATGAGTGTGGAATAAATGTAAACGGGTTCCCGATAAATAACATTCATTACGCCGACAACACCGCGATAATAACAGATAACGAACATGATATGCAGTTGATGTTAAATAAAATAAACACCGTAAGAAAAATATATGGCTTGAAGATAAATGCTAGATAAACTAAATGCATGGCAGTAAGAAAAAACGCACTTTTAAGAATACAACTGCAAGTGGATACTGCTCCAATCGATCAAGTAAAAACATTTAAATACTTGGGAATGATGATGAATAGCCAATGGAATCCTCAACAAGAAATAAAATGCCGTACCGAACAAGCAAGACAAGATTTTATCAAATTTAAACCGCTACTATGTAACTGCAATATTTCCTTCAATCTCGGCAACAGGATGGTTAAATGCTAGGTTTGGTCCATATTGTTATACGGCATGGGAACATGGACGTTAAGAGTACCTTCCATTAATAAGTTGGAGGCCTTCGAAATGTGGACGTTGCGAAGAATGTTCGGCTTACCATGGACAGATAGGGTGAGAAACGAGGAAGTCTTAAGAAAGGCAAATACTTGTAATTACTCAATTTGATCAAGGTACAAAAAATTGGATACCTCGGCCATATTCTGAGAGGAAAAAAATACGCAATTCCTCAACTAATCATCCAGGGAAAGACTGAAGGCAAGAGAGGAGTAGGTCGCAAAGAAATGTCGTGACTACGGAACATAAAAAATTGGATAGGCATAAATAACACTGGCAATCTTTTGCATGCCGCAAAAGACAGACGTCTAGCCTTAAGATAATTCGCCAACACACTATAGGTGCACGGCACTGTAAGAAAAAGACTCGCCACGCCACTACATTTGAAACCAGCTGTAGGTGCACACTGGGGGAAGAACAAATTATTAAGTCTTGGTATAAAAATAATTAAAGTCAAATGTAAACAGCACATATATTACGATGATTGAACAAAGTAACAAGTTAAACGCCGAATTTATTACCCATTTTGAAGAATCAATTACTGTTAAGTTTCTAAGAGTAGGAGAGGAAGAGCAAAAACATGTGGGAGCATACCACAGTATAAAAAAAAGTTAGTTAGTTTATTTATCAATTAAGAAATATTCCAAAGACGGTAATTAGAAAGTTTAATTCCAATATTTTATTAAGAATACCGCTTCCAATTAAAAGCTATCTGTAAATTTATGATTTGTTAAATTGGCTTTATGATAAATATAGTTTTACTAAGAGTGATTAAAGGAAACTCACCGAACCACAGTTAAAGTTTCTAATAACATTTTCCTTGAAACATAAAACCTAAGATATGGCTTTATACCTATTAATTAAATTACCAACAATTAAAAGCACGGGCGATGCTGCTGTGGTGTGTAATTTCCTAGTTTAAAATTTCAAATGTTAAAGATGGTTGTTAAAGATGGGAAAGGTTTCGATTTTTTTGGTAAATGTAACTGTGTGTCATTGTAACGCAATTTGGCTATTAACAGGATTTTGCGGAACAGTAGTTAAAGAACTGCTATATACGATTTTATTGTTAATAAATGTCAGTTGGCTATTTCTAATTGTTGGACAAAGTCGTCCTACTTTCAAGCAGGGAAAATGTATGTTCCTTTTATGTGAAATGGTTGACATGGGAGACATCATACTTAGCTGAAAGGAAACTAAACTACCAATCAGGACAAAACGTGAGAGACTAAGATTACGTTTGGAGCTAACTTAAGATTAACGCTAAACCACGTTTGGAATTAAATTCTGAGTTACTTAGGACTAACTTAGAAATTAACTCTGGGCAATCTTTGGACTAAACGTGAACCCTAATTAGATAAAAAATAACAAGTTAAAAATATGCGTAAAACAAAAGATAAACATATATAGAAATACTAAAAGTATCAAAAATATCTTACCCTTTGACAGGGGTCCAAAGAACACATTAGGCGAACTTCACTACATATTACTAAGCGAAAAATTAATTGAAATCGAAAAGACATTTCTTTTTATAAAGAAAATAATCAAAAAGGGATATGGTGTTATTTTGTGTGTAGTCAAAAATAGGCAAACAAATCGTTCCAGTATGAAAATTTACTTAACTAACGGCATATTTTTATATTTTCAAACAAAAAACTACCGACAACTTCAGTCAAAACAGAAAGGGTAGTTCGAACGAGAAATTATATTATGGCAGCCCAGCGGTAAATTTTAAAAATGTTTATTACACGTATTACAGTAAGTATTGATGGACCTAACTAAGTCAAGATATATAAGTGGGTCTTAGCAAAATAATGTCGTGGAAAAATATTTATAGGAATTAAAATGTATGTGCTGGGTGATTTATGAAATAAGCAAAATTTTTACAAGATGTAACATATAGAAAATTTTGACAAGTTATAATTGAAGGCACGCATTGCTTACATATATATCTACTTACCAGAAACTTCTCTGAAAGTAAATTGAAGGAATAATACTGGAGAAATCACAAATAATATTTAATATTATGATACGATGGTGGCAAGAACATCGGAAGTCTTCAACTTTTACTAGAAAATATTAATATAATATCCAATAATGATGATAATAATCCAATCATTTTTTTTCTAATCTTTCGTCGTTCATTATGTGCATATAAGCATATTATATCTGTGATATAGCAGATACAAAATAACCTTTTGTAAATCCTAACTCGTCTCTAATAACTTTGTAGTTTAAAATTTCAAACGCAAACGGTTATTTCTCAACGTCGCTATAAATACCTAATTACAGTTAAAGCAGTTATTTCATAACGCATTAATAATTTCTAATAATGGTCATGGACCGCCTTATAAATTAATATGTACCGAGTGCATACTGTCCGAGACATAATTTATGATATATTGAGTAAACATGAAGGACTGGAATTAAAAAAAGGAGTTATAAAATTAGAAATACATGAGATATTTTGATATATTTACTGTATTAGGGGTATGAGTATATGTGGATTACATACCTATGCATTTCAGTCGTTTTTGAGAATACATTAAATATTTATATGATTAAAAAAATGAATTAAACATTTTTTTTATAAAAAGGTAAATCGGTAAAAAAGAACCCTTTCCAAAAGCGTACACATAAACTCATCACCAATTAGAATAAATACCCTCATACATAGTACAAACTCATCACCACCATAAAACTAGAGATTTTAAAATAGACCCCGAGAGATTAGAAAACTGATCACTGGCCTGCCTGCACCCCGTGGCAGGAATAGACCATAAATCTTTTGCAAACTGCTAAGATTTGGTAATTTGATAGAATAAATCCAAAAAAGATGTATTAAGTTCAAATTCCATTCATTGGTTTTTATTTGGGAATTCCACAAAATTCTATTGATAGCTACCTAAAACTATGCGAAAAGAAAAATTTCTCTTCATTTGCCCTTGTTCCTTTAACATGGACGGTGAACTGTTCATTGATTACGTTTTGAGCCAATGCGGACGAAAAATAATATATTTCAATCATTTCAAATTTCAATTGCTAAATCAAATTGCCTTCTGTGAACTTGTTCGACAATGTGACTTTAGCAATCTAATCAGAAATTTAAAAATGTAATATCAGAAAGGGTAATCTACTTAAAGCAACAAAGTAATATTATGCCTTCTCTACAAGAAATGTCTTGCACAGTTGACTTAAAGAACTTAATTAAGCTGATTTTTTTTCGGTTTGATCAGAATAACCCGCCACCTGTGCTAAACAGTACGTGCGTAAAAACGGTATAAAATCTACTCACCATTTGTATGATACTTAGCCTTACGGATTTGAAGAGATTATGCTGCCTTGCCTGACACCGGTTTCTGTTCTGAAATTATCGGAATGTGTGTTGTTTATTTTTACTATGTACTTATTATTTTCGTATGGAAATCTCATCAGCTGAATTAAGTGATAGGGTATCCCCATCTCCGCTAATATTGACCATTGATGCTGTCATTTCACGTTATCGAAGACCTTTGTGTAATTATTGACAAAGCATTATAATCATTCTACTTCTTCTTCAGCCTTAACTAATCCAACTTTGGACATAGACCTCCCCAAATCAATCCAGTGTCTTCTATTTTGCGCCACTTGCTTCCAGTTGTATCCTCCGATCTTCTTAATGTCATCAGCCCATCTCATTTGTGGTCTTCCTCTGCTTCTCTTTCCTAACCATGGTCTCCATTGTTGTATTTCATGATTCCATCTCTTAGCCTTCAGTCGGGCATTGTGTCCCGCGAAGCTCCATTTTAATGTGGCAGCATCTTCTCCTGCGTCTTTTACTTTTGTTTTGTTTCTAATCCATTTATTTGTTTTATTGTCTATAAGTCTTACCCCGAGCATTGATCTTTGCATCGCTCTTTGTGCTTTTACCATTTTATCCATGTTAGACTTGGTGAGTGTCCACACCTGTTAGCCATACGTGAGTATAGGGAGGATACACTGATCGTAAATTCTGGTTTTCAAATATTATTCTATTTTCAAGATATAACTCTGTTTATTATATCCTACCCACACTAATCTTATTCTCCTTGTAATTTCGGCCGTTTGCTTTTCTTTGTTAACTTTCATTATGTGTCCCATACCATAGCAGTTTTAAATTTACTAGTTTTTTTATTATCTATCTAACAATAAGGATGTTTTTTTGCCTTTATCGGGGACAAGTTCCGCTTGTTCCGATGTCTGGGGCAATAAAAAGCTTTTCGTCTTTCATGTATAACATGAAGTAGTTTTTTTGTCATTAAAAATTTGTACTGGAATCAAACTGCTATCGTAAAAATTGGAGATAACTACACCGATGAAATTCCCATACAACGAGGAGTCAGACAAGGTTGCATTTTGTCGCCAACATTGTTCAATGTTTACTCGGACCAGTTATTTAAGAAGGCACTTGAGAGACAACCATATGAAATAAAAATCAACGGAGAACTTCTTAATGTGATTAGATATGCAGACGATACAGTAATTCTATCAGATAATATTGAAGGTCTTCATATTCTGCTTGGTCGTATTCACGAGGTAGGAGAGGAAATTGGCATTAAAATAAACTCAAACAAAACCAAATTTTTAGTGTTTAGTCGTGACCCACATCCCGATGCAAAGCTTCAATTGAACGGAGTCCAGGTTGAGAAAGTTCACAAAATGACGTGTTTGGGAACTGTGATAACGGACCAACTAGATCGAGACATAGAAATAAAATGTAGAATAGCAATGACTAAAATTACTTTTATGAAAGTCATTTCTTTGCAATAACTATCTCAGTTTAGAACTAAGGCAAAGAATGGTTAAGTGCTATGTTTGCTCTGTACTTTTGTATAGTGCAGAACTGTGGACGCTAAAATTATCGATTATGAACAAAATTGAAGCATTGGAAATGTGGGTTCATAGATGCTGATGCATAATGCTGAAGATACCTTGCACAGCAAAAAAAAACTAATTAAGAAGTACTAAGGAGCGTCAATGTGGTCATGTGGTACGGATGGATGCCGACAGATTGCCGAGAAAGGCCTTGGATGGTAAAATGCAGGGCAGAAGACCAAAGGGAAGACCACGTAATAGATGGGAGAACGAAGTCACAGCAGATGCGCACAACTTACTGAACGTCAGGGCTTCTAGACGAGTGGCGCGGGATCGCCTTTGTTGGAGGCAGAAGTTACAGGAGGCCAAGGCTCAATTTGGGCTGTAGCGCCATTGGAAGAAGAAGAAGGAGCGTCAACAAAGACTTATATCTGGAGCAATAGAAAGCTTTTCGTCTTTCATGTATTATATGAAATAATACCTTACTACCGTTCTGTAATTGCTGCAGTCTAACAGAGTTCCTTGTTTGAAGATACGGATGAAAGTGGACATTGTCTAGTCGTTGGACCAGTCTTTAGTTTTTCTGCAGATATATATATATATATATATATATATATATATATATATATATATATATATATATATACATATAAGCGAGGTTCCTACTGCTTCTGCCGCCTCTCGTATTTCGACCGCCATCGTTTTCTGTCCATCCATTCGTCTTCTTTGATGGCTCTATCTCTTATTATGTGTCGTACATTCTCTTCCCAGGCAACTGAAGGAGTTTGCCTTCTTGTTCTTTGTTGTGGTATGTAATTTAAAGCTTTCTTTTGCCATCTTCATTCATTCGCTTCACGTGACCATACCACACTAGTTGTCTCGTTTCAATTCTGTCTTCACTGGAATATACAGTATTTGTCTGTTTTTCTGCAGATCAGGTGCATAAAATTTACTCCAACCTCTTCTGTTTTCTTTAAAACAGCTGCTGTGATCTTCTCTGTGTCAGAAGATTTTTGTTTCTTTAGCGTTTTAATTGTTTTGACTACCTTTACAAGTTTTGAATGTTGACTTCTCTTGCTGCAATAAACTCGATATTGATTTGTAACCTGAGGATCATCTGCATACAGTCTTTGAAAGTATTTTTCCATACCTTTGCAATTACTTTCTCGTTCTTCTGGTTTTCGCCCATTATTGTTTATGTAATTGGTTAAAATTCTCTAGCTAGATGTTGAACTTTGTTGTTAAATTCATAAGATTCATAATGGGTTGCATGACTCTTCAGTTCTTCGCATTCTTCATTAATGCATTAATTTTTGTCATCCCTATTTGTTCTTTGTATTTCTCTGTTTAACTTAGACAATTCTATTTTTTGCTGCCATCCTTATGTATGAGAGATTTTATTCTTCTTTGTTCTTCAAGAAGAAGTTGCAGCGTTCTCTCTGTCATCCAATGCATTTTCTTGACGATTTTAATTAACTACTATCCCCGCAACTTTTATACTTTATTCAATATTGTTTTTGAATTATTTAGTTTGTTTTAACTGAACTGTGTGTATGTAAAATTATTTGGTTTATTTCAATTTAGTACTGTTGCTTTGAAGGAAGGTCAAATTTACCTCTGACAATCTGTCAGTGGGCTACTATCAACGAAAATGTTTGTTGAAGGCGTCCAACATTGACTGTAGCTTGCACATTAACATTTCATTGATTATAGATTACAATGTCTCCAATTGTCCAACGGAAAGTCATTAAATAATGAAGTAATTAAAGTTATATTAACACATATCGTATATTACTTGAATGTTGTATTTGTACGATCCATCTAGTTGCAGCTAATATATCAAATAACATTTCTGGCAAGGCAAATTGGAAAAAACCGCAACCATAATCGTATCTCGCGATGAAAAATCTCTAAAACAAAATGCATCTGCTATAAATTCTTACTTTGTGTTACAACTTATAAATTATTTGGCGAGTTTCAGGAAAGAACATAAACTTTTATCATCTTTTCCCCCAGAGATGATTAAAAAGTATTCCTAGTCAGTCCTAAAGTTCGAGATGTAGATCAATTTCACGATAACTTAATTTATCGAAGTCGAACAAATAAAAAGTTGACAATGATTGTCGTAGTTTCTGTATGCGCTGTGTAAATGAAGCGATAAAATTATTTATGACAAGTCGTTTTGATTGAGATGAGGTACGAAACTTTGAAAATAAAAAAAGTGTTTTTATACGAAATGTGAATATAGGAAGATTTGTTACAGTTGTGAATTTAAAAACTTTTTATTCTCTTTTAGGGTACAATGCAATTAAAACGGCAAGAAAATATATAATGAAAAGTAAAGCACTTTGGAACAGAACATATAAGTGCCCTATGATGTCCAAAGAATAAAGTTGAATTAAAAAAACCTATTCATTCACGCAAATAGATCTGTTTATTTTATTGACCAAATATATGTATAAATTATGTTTCTCTTTGAATTTCTATACCTGAATGAATAGCGTAAACAACACAAAAAAGCCCACCCTTCGTCAAGACTGCAAATCAACAAATAGATTTTGTAGAAGGGCTGACAATACAAAATTGTATTGAAAATATTTACAAATCATACGATGGCTATTCTAATAATAGATTTCGTAGCGAGGCAGGTAAAACAGGTACGTTTATGAAATCTGTACAACCACAACGAATATAAAATACACACAACCAAACTTCTAATGTTGCTTATTACAGTGGTGTTAAAAGTCCTGCATCGCCTTACCAAATACATGAAAATAGAAATTTAAGGTATTTACCTTAAATATTTTTCAACTATTTACTATCTACATCAAAAAAGCACTTTTTTTTTAATTGCCGATGGGATTGAGGTCCGGGAATTGCGCTGTCAAGTCCATTCTATCAATTTCATTACTCTCCATCCAAGCTTTAACCAAGTCTGCTCTATGGCTATTAGCATTATAATCCTAAAAAATAATTTTTTCTTTGCCAAACAGGTCTCTTCCACTACGCAGCATCTTATTCTGTAGTACCTCAATGTACTTGGTAGCATTCATCATCCTAGAGACAACGTGTAGGCGACCAACTCCTCGAGCGGACGTGCAACCCCATATCATAACGGAGGTTGGATGTTTAATTGTGGAAAGAACACATTTTGCAGAAAATTCTTCACCAGGAAATCTGACGTAGGCATTTCCAGCATGATTATTAATATTTAAAGTGGATTCATCACTAAACAGTACACTCTGCCACTGCTCTGCTGTCTAAGGGCGAGCGCCCACCAAAGTGGCGTGGCAAGTAGCAAGTAGCACGCGTCTAGCATAATGTAACCAATGAAAACGAATGATTCAGTTTACACCAAAATGACAGTAACGTCATTCATTCTAATCATTCGTTAGGATTGGTTACATTATGCTAGACGCGTGCTACTTGCTACTTGCCACTGCCACGCCACTTTGGTGGGCGCTCGCCCTAAGTTCGATGTTCCTTGGCCCATTTCAAACGGTGCAATCTTTGCTTTTCTGAAAGCAGTGGTTTCTTCCGTGCCTTACATCCTCTGTCCAAAACTAAGCAGTATTTTTCTCATAGTGGAAGTGCACACGCTTACACCTGTAGATTCAGACCACAGCTTCGTCAATTGGGTGGAATGAAGGCTTCTGTCTGCCAGACTTGTTCTTCTTAACGCAGCGTCATCCCGAATAGAAGTTTTCTTTGGTCGTCCACTACGCGGTCTGTCGTCGACTTTATTTTTTCTTGTTCAGCATACTTCTTAATGACTTTAATAACTGTAGATTGATTAAAGTTTACTACGGATGCTATTTCGCGACTAGATTTGTCATTTTTATGGTAAAAATAATTTGAAAACGCTTTTCGTCCGATAATTTAGTTTGTTTGGTCTGGGATGAAATTTTGACCTTTTTATCAAAAAAAACAACATATGAGCTCTAATTGTTCTTTCAAGCATATCCGCGAATGCTATATGAGATTAAGGTTTGGTGAGCAAAAAACCATTCCAGAACAGTGATATCTTCTGCTTCAAGGAAGTCTGTCGTCACTCATCTGTTATGTGGAGGTGCATTATCATGCAAACAAATTAAATTGTGTCCCATTGCACTTTTCCAGAGCCTAACTACAGGTTCTAGAACGAAATCAATATACATGCGAGCTGTTACAGTTGGTTGGATGGAAATTAAAGAAATTTTTTCACCGATCGTACTACCTCCATGAACATGACACTTCCTTCTTTATATATGTGTACAAATTATGCAGTTTCCATTCTTGCTTGTCATTCTTGCTCTCTATGTACACATTCGTCGTTAATCTGATTTTACACAAATCCAGGTTTCGCCTGAAAATAGCACATTTTGCCAATTTCCAATATTTTAGTAGACACCCATTTAGGCGACCAATCTTGTACTGCCTGGATAACACGGGAACCCGTAACTGTTTACTGCTGTATAGTTCTCGGGCATGAAGTATTTTTCTTATCGTTTGAACTGAAATATTTAGGTACACCTGTAACTTCCAACAGTGACTTTTGGAGCAGCGGGCGAGAAATTGTTGGGTCTTTTCTAGCTACTTGGACATTGAAACGATCGTAGGAAACGATTGGTTATTTCTTATCGACTTTGTCTTGGTTTCTTTTTAAGGGTTCCTATATCCGGACACTCCGGTTTTTTACACAACTATGTCTCTCTGAGACATTATTTACTTCACAAGACCAATAGTATTTCGTCTTTGCACATGCGTTAACCTGACCTAAGGCATATTTTCATTTTTTGGACTCAAAAGTTAGTTTATTTAATTTTTTTAGTTTATTTATTTTCGTTCAATTTATAACTAAAGCAAATATTCTTTATCGTACCATGCTGTGTTACTGATTGTTTTATCGGTTTGTTTATTTTTAACAAAAATCTTTATTCTTCGCAACATTAACAAGTTTTTTCAAAAGGAAAAAATATTGGTTTAAAAAACATAGCTATTCTATAATGTTTGGTTGAGTATAGAAATTTGCCGTCATACGGTGTGGACAAATAATCACATCAACATTAAATCCAAATATATACATACAATTTGCATGAACTGTTACTTGCCCATTCTAGTCCGGACTATACGAAAATTGTATGAAAACCTCTAAAAGATGATGTTCATATATTGGCAACTGAATATCATTAGCCAAAGTAGTCGAGGTAATTGAGTTATTTGACCAAATAAATCCAGAATAACATCTAAAATTCACTACAGTAACCTGAAAAATACATCTGTAAGGCGACTTAAAGCATCTGTCTCAACTAGAGGCGTGTTTTAGGTTTTCCACACTTATCATTTCTAGATTGCCATCCATCCAATTTACCTTAGGCAAGTTAAACCATAAAAGTGAAATTCTGCTCTTAGATATTAGTCGGATAAAATATCAGTGATATTGGTTATTACTGTGTACTCCTCAGTGAAATGTTTGAATACCATCAGTAACAAAATGTCTGTTAATGGTTTTTGCTTTAAAACGAATTTTTAACCGTGTTTATCATTCGTTTGCCATTTTTGGTAAATAAATATAATTTTCAAATGGAGTTCTATTAGTAACTGTTGATTGACGTAAGCTTCTTAACAAAAATTATTTTTAAAACTTCCTCGTAAAATTCTTTTGCAGTTATAAATAGGTATAATCAGTATATCCGCAATACGTGTCTCAACATCGATCAAAATGCCGACAAAGTTCGAATAACTTCCCATCCCTCCGACAAAAAACCAACATACGGCTCACGCAAACAACTTACCGAGTCCGAAAAATAATCATTTCATCTCCGAAACGTATAATAACCCCATAATAATCAAAAACAATATAAAAATCCTGTTTATGATTGTGTGCCCGTGCGCTAGCCATCTGATGCTCGTCTACCCCTAATTATGAAATATTTGCATTACAAAAAATCTCGAATCTGACTGACATATGTTTTGTGAGTATTAGTTTTTGTATTTTTTACCTTTGTGCGTCTGTGCTTGGTTTTCAAAAGGAAACATTGGCGTCGGCAGCAGTTTTATTGGGAAGTTTTATTATTCTTGTATTAAATACAGTCTTACTTAATTTCACAAATGAGATCTCTTTGAGAACAATAATACTGAATGACGGTCATCTACTGTTATGCAAATATTATACGATATTAAAAACTGATAGATATTACTAACAACAGTCATAACGATAATAATGGGAGATTTTAACGGTTAACTAGGAAAACGCTAAAAATGTTATTGGTGAGTTTAGACTGTAGAACTGGGGGAGTAGAAACCGAAAAGAGATACCGCAATTCCATCAAATCGGCAAAACCATATTCTGGAGCAGACGTGGCATCAGATCCATAAAACATCCAACAATAAAAGAAGAGTTAAAATTCAGAAATAACGAAGGAAAAAGATCAAAGAACTAAAATACCATAGATGACAGCCTATATAGTAAAAGTACCTGACTAAAGAAAACTATATAAAAATAAGGATCTGCACAGATACAGAGCCGCAATCTTCCAAAACTGTGATAAACTTTGTGGTTCCCTTTCTTTCAGTGTGGGATATTTCTTTAGAACTTTTTAGCCTTTTAGCGTTTGGATTTTGATTTGAAGTTCCTAACCTTCAGCTTTATTAACCGTAGTTTTGTCTTCCTGACCTTTCAGCCTCTGGAACCATTTGGCAATGATTTTTAATTTTTTTTCGTTTGTCCATATATCCCATTGGGAAAGGTAGTCCACCTCCTGCAGATCCCCGCTTGCGAGAGTAAGGTCTAAACACGATGGAGTGCAACCTGTTGCCCCAAATGAACTAGTTGCAACACTGTTACCCTTCACTAGGGTGAAACCATAGCTTTACTACGGTGTCACACAGCCTTTCGATGGACACAATTTTTACTACGGTCTCTGACGGCTTGGCTTGAGGACTGTTTATCGACTGTCTCCAGTATAGATCCGCTGGATTTAGTTTCAGTAGGGCCACCTCGTGAAGGGTGCAATCAAAGATTACACACCCCCAATTATTGTTGGAATACCCAGCGGTCTTTGTACGGTTTAAGAAGGTGCAAAGTTCTAGGACTCTCAATATAAAACTCGCCCCTGGGATTAATTCTTTCATCGCTTAACTTTACACTAATAGAAAAGGAACACTTCTAACTCCTAACGCCTCTAGCTTCACAGAGAGAAATCAGAGCAAAAATGTGTGGAGCTATGAAGAAATGGTAAAGTGAAACTGTTGGTTGCACTGACTGCAATAAGGCCTTTAGTAAGGTCAGTCATAATAACCGCCTATAACTACTTAGAAATAAGAATATAAATAACAAAGGTATCAAAATAAACATTAGCATTTAATCAGAATCATGGAAAAGAAAAATCCTAAGGAAGATCTTTGGTCCTATGCTGGATGAAGCATCAGGACAATATAGGATAAAAACTAACAACGAGCTTTACCCAGACGCCAACATCATAAAAGAAATAAAGTCCAGAAGACCCCAATGGGCAGGACACCTCAGAAGACATTCTGATGAACGTACAGTAAGACTGGTGTGGGAGGAAGTCCCAACTGGAAGGAGACCACGCGGACGCCCTCGTCTCCGGTGGCGAGATAATATAGCAGGAAACCTAAGCACTATGGGCGTGGAGAATTGGATGGAGGTTGCTCAAGACAGAAAACAGTTGTCGAGTCGGCTAAAACCCACGAAGGGTTGTAACGCCACGGAGTAAGTAAGTAAGTAAGTAAGTATTTAATCAGACTGTCAACTAGAGAATGCTCTAATAACGGAGTAAGCATAAATACGACAAAGACAAAGTTACTTGTGGTTAGTAAACAAGACCTCGGCGCTATACAACTAATTGTCAATAATGAACCGATAACAAAAGTTAACCATTTTGAATATCTAGGATGTTGGATAAACGAGTTACTAAATCAGGATGAAGAAATTAAAACTCGTATAGAAATTGCAAGAGGAACATTTATGATGTTGTTATATCGCAGAATGCTCAGAATATCATGGGTTCGACACATTTCAAACCGAGAAGTCTTGAACAGAGTAGGTCAAGGTGAAGGTGACTTAATAAAGGTGATAAAAAAGAGAAAACTCGAATATCTGGGGCATATAATGAGAGGAAACAGATACAGGATAATGCAGTTGATACTCAAGAGGAATTGGTAGAAAGAAATACACCTGGCTCCGAAACCTTCTTCAATGGACTGGCTTATCAGCAGATGAATTATTACATGCCGCGCAAGATCGAGAAAGATATCGGCAAATCGTCATGGAAGCTACCCACGCCCAAAACTTGGGCACAGTACTCAAAGAGAAGAAGCTAACGAGAGAATGAAAAAATAATTTTCTGAGGATGTAGAGATACAGAAAGGAGTAAGTCAAGGTAGCGTACTTCCACCAGTATTGATCAACTTACACTCTGAAGAAATAATTCAAAAATCACCTGATTGGAATAAACGTCAACAGCATACCTACAATATTAGATTTGTAGATGATACTATCTTAACCATGGAGGCTATACAACACTTACAAACACTCCTGGATCGCGTAATACATGCTAGCAAAGAAAATGGCACCAAGAAAGTAGAAAAAAACTACAAGAAATATTATGTTGAAGAGGAGTGGCTACAGGATTAGTCCTTCTAGTCAGATTAGTCCTTCTAGTCGGATTATGTATAGTATTTGTGTAGTAACTGTACAATATCACTTTTATAAGTTAGTTTAATTTTTAATTTAAACTGATAAAAAATAGTAGCTAGCACGCAGATACTTTTAAACGAAGTACATAAATTCTCTATTTGTCATAACTGTTAATAGAACTTTCACAGAATGGCAAGCCTTTCAGTCGCCCGACTTTCAACACCCTATCTTTTCTAAATCGATGTCAACCCATTACTTATGCTATCTCTCGTAACTCCTAGCGAGATAAATCTGAATTCTTTCGTAATTGCACTTCTCACTAAATTCCCACAAACTAGCGAAAGACATTTAACCTCAAAGATCTCTTCAATTTCGCGCTTGTCATACTTCTGTTATAAATTAAAACCTCTGTGTGTTTCTCGGAAGATGATTTTTGTTGTTGTTACTGTACCGCCCGATCGGTATCTTAATAACTTGGAGCACATGTGCGAGATTGAAGACCGTGCATAGCCACGCCCTCGGCCGGTCATGGTTCAACACTCGTTAATAATCATTACAAAAGAAAAACCAGAATTTTTAACAATATAACAACAAACATGGGCGTATGAACGGCAGCTGGAAGGGCTGTGCTTCTTGTAATAACATCAAGGGCAGCAAGATCTTATCGCGGTGTTATTAAGGGGTAAGTACAATTTCAAAATGGTATTCCGAGCTGTACAATTCCGGCATACCGTCAAAAATAATTAACAATACTGATTTGGAATAGTATATTCAGAAGTAAACTCGTATATTAATCTACATTACTAGTTTTGAGAAAAGTTTCATGGTTTCAATATTTATATTATAATTTCGTAAGACATCCCTCAAATATATTCGACTGTTCCTTTCAATGGGTTCCCATATTATTGTCTGTGACTACTTTGCGAAATTTGAAAGTATAAAAGGTCCCGTGACTTCCAGATATGTTCTTTATGATAATAATAATAATTCGTGAAAAGTAGGGTTAGGTTCTGACCTCATCAAATTCAATCTTTATTGGACATAATATTGTTTACGGTCTACTCAAAAAAGTAATTTTTTTCACACTTATAGATATACCTTACTTCACCCTTTAACGCGAGTTTCCATTTAGATTCCAAGTTAAGATCGCGGCATATTATCATGAACCTATAGTTTCCGGCACGTAGAAAACGTTTACATATTCTCTGGCCACCATTTTTGATTTTTTGTTTCATGTTTGTCTTTAAACCACTTAGTTTCACTTGCAGCCTCATGAATGCATTTTTTAAGATGCTGGTATAATTCTTCCGCTGATATATTATCTTGATCCATATTTTGTAATTATGTGGCCAGTCGTAATTTGTAAACAAATTTCGTTGAATCTTCTTTTAAGTTTTCTAGGTTTCTTGTTTATATGTATCTAAATTTTAAAATAAACTCATTCTCACATTTTCAAATCAGAAGTCCCACACTGATGTAAGTTATTTAATTTTCACAGCCTGCTTGTCACTGTTAAAGAATTAACTTCGTATCAATGAAGCGTATCTGTGTCTCCGGAAGGCGGAGGTGTGATTTTTACACTAATAATAGCCTTTCCTGACTGATGGGTGATAGAATGGTTTTTATCTCTTTAAATTAAACACTCGTGTATGTAGTAGTTAAAATATGTATAAGGAAATTACATAAAAGTTAATTATTCGTTTAACAGTTATTTACAGTAGATAATAGCAGAAATAGATGAAATATATAAAATCAGTTGATGTCACTCCTTGCAAGAAAAGGTATTTATTTTGTAATCATTGGTAAGTTTATTAAGTTTCCTAATCACATATTTTATGCTTTTTTTATCTTTCAAAGGGTGGAAATTTTTAAAAACCGTATCTGGTTAACTCATCTCTAGGGATGGATGGTTTGTGTCGGATTCAGGATAGAGTAGTACATCCGAGCCCATTTCTCCTTAGAAGAAGGAAATCCTGCAAACCGATGTCTTCTTGTTTTCCTGCCTACCAACTACAACCACCCTCTCCTACTTGTGCCCCGTTGACTGTAGCACATACCGTACATCAAAAGTGGATGGCCGCTGTACTTATTATTATCACTGTATTATCGAATGTAATTATGTACAACATTCCATCCCTCTTTACTTCCCGTTATCTTCACGATGATCTCTCTCACAGTTACAGGGTTCATACCTATTCCTCTATCCATTCTGTTTCTCTCCACTGTCCATGTCCATCTATTACACTCGATAAACCGATATAAACCGATGTATATATACATAAATATATATATATATATATATATATATATATATATATATATATATATATATATATAATATAAAATTAATATTTCTTGGATTAGGTTCAATAAAGATATGTTACATGTGGAACTAGATTTTATTTTATTATATATATATATATATATATATATATATATATATATATATATATATATATATATATATATATATATAATAGAAGCCACAGGAAATTGTGCCTGTGTCTTATATTCACCGGAAATTAGCAACACACAAAGTAGCAACATTTACAGACGACACCACTGCACTAATTGTATCCTAACGATGTAAGAATCCACAGATTGCATCAGATCAACTAGAAACTCGGTTAAATATGATAAATGACCGGACTTACAAAAAGAGAAATAAAGTCAATTCACAGAAATCAGTTCATATAACATTTACGAACAAATCTGCGAACTACCCAGGAGTTAGTTTTAATAATTTACTCTCTCGCCAACTCAGACACAAGTTAAATATCTAGGCTTAACATTTGACATGGAGAGCCCACATAGCAAACAAGGAAACTCAAATTAATCTTAAACTTCGTCAAATATAATGGCTGCTAAATCGTAAATCAAAAGTGAAACTAGAAAATATACTTTTGATAAATAAATGTGTAAATGTACTTTTAATAAATAAAAAAGTCGAATCTGGGTCTACCGAGTGCATTTCTACAAGTTTCTCTTTCCTTTGGTAGGTTTTTTGCCTTCTACCGTATTTACGGATTTCTAATCTTCCTTTCGCGCATTTCCTTGATGTCTCGTTAATTTTATTTGCATTTATTGCTTATTTTCCATTTAGCATAATTTTTGTCATTATATTGCTCATTATTTCCACGTTTCTAAACTATCCTATTCTTTCTTCTTTTCCATTTTCTGGCGTAAACACACATACACACAGACCGTTCGAAATAACAGCCGGCTGGCTACTGACCCGACGAATAAAAAAACGTGTGCGATGCATGTTGCGTGCCTTTTTTGTAACGACAAAAGTAACAAACAACGTCGGTTATTACAGTAATATTCGTTGCAACTGTTATTGTAATATGATAGCGTCGGCGTCGCATGTTTTCGTTTCTGATCTTTATATTTGGATTCTAACAAGTTTCCAACAGTAATGGCCCTCTATAATTTTCACACTATATATGTTAGCTCATTTCTAATAATATAAAAGAAGTATTCCTGCTTTTGTCCAATCTTCTACTGTTTGTTCGTTTTTCTCTACATCAAGAAGAGTATTCGTTTTTTCTGAATGTTTTAAATACGAGTACATGATAACGATCAGAATTGCTTATTTCCATATTTCACAGTCTTGTAGCTAAATATTGGCCAAATACATGATTTATTATTATTATTATATGTGTGTGTGAGGTGTGTAGGAACTTTGCGTTAGATTGCCTTAAGTCATTTCGCGACTAATAACACCACGTTCTTGGAATACGTGCAACAATGAGTGCGAATTCTCCGGGCTTCAATACCTCCCAGAAATATAACTACATTTACCACGTAAGAACAATTCTCGGCAAGGATGTAGGTAATATGTCTGCTTGACACAGTTTCAAATTATGTCAATTTTAATGGCGAATAGGAACGGTAACAATGGAGGCTCATTTACAATGTACAATCTTAAGTCGATGTCGACGTTGCCACTGTCTATTGTACTATGACTGATGTATATTTGATATGAGGCCTCAGCATGTAATAATTGTTAATTTAGGTACAACTGTAATTACCAATTCAAGCTCCGCGACTCTATTCAAATATGTGATATATTCATATTTGCCCTGCTATTATTAATAACAAAGAGGATGGATTACTTTATAGGAACAGGAATTGCTGCGGTTACTTCAAAGAGGATATTTTGTCAAGAGAAATTTAATATAACACAATAAATCCGAATTCTAACTATGAAATATCGAGTTTTGAGCAAAGTTTGATATTATTTATTAACATAATCTTCTCCTCGGGGCATTCCAATACTTAGAATGATTTGTCTTTTTGTGTAATACTATTTGAAATAAAAAATGAAATAAAAAAGGACAACAGTTGCTGGGGTCTGGCTCTTAACAATATAGTCAGTATGGAAGAAATTAAAAATGCATTTTATGTACTCTTGTTTTAGTGTTTTTCCTTGTTAAGTGTCCAAGCTTCATCCCCATACAAAAGGGTAAAGAAAATATAACACCGAAGCATTCTTATACGCAGCGACATATCGATATCGCGATTACAAAAAAGTTTTCTCATTCTATTAAAAGTTGACCGTAAAATTTCAATGCGGCATCTTATTTCTTTTGTCTGATCAGTATCTTCTGTGATCAATGCTGCAAGGTATTTGTACGAAGATTTTGTTCAATTAGCTATTACAAATTCTTTTGTCTGGCAAAATTGTATCAAACGGTCACCACGTTCATTTCTATTTCCTAGACCATATTCCCCCACACATCCATCCACTCTTCCCTGGCCAACTTTGTCATTGAAGTCGCCCATCATTACTAATGTAGTCTGATGTTTCTTCATTGATTTTAAGACTTGTTCCAAATCATGGTGAAATAGTTCGATATCGTCGTCATCTTTATCTGCCGAAGGAGCATAAACTTGAATAAAATTTACTATACCTTTTTTAGACTGAAGTTGTATTGATAAGATCCTATCAGAATAAGGAGTAAAACTTCTCACAGAGTAATTGACCTTTTTTGCAACTAAGATTGCACACCATAGCGAAGATTGATCTCGTTGAATAATACATGGTTCCATTATTTGTAATTTGTTTGCCTGAACCTGGCCACTGTACATCACTTATACCTAAAACATCGCTTGGAGGTTTTGCATTTCAAGCAGTACGTTCGCTAATTTACCATTTGCGTATAGACTTCTGACATTCCAGGTTGCTTCTTTCAATGTCTTAAGTGCACTGGAATTTCTCTGGTTTACGACCTGGGAGGCCCTGTGATCTACAGTTATTCCTCCCCTGCCGGATCTTGGATTCCGTGCTCCATAATCAGTAAGTTTGTTTACTTTACCTGTCATTTGCCATTTATGACTTTGCTAGGGGTACTCTATGAGTCTTTAATGCAGTAGTTACTCGGTGCCTTCTGCGTCCTTTTAGATAGATATTTTTAAAGGAATTATTTTGATTTTTTTTGTGGAAATTTCAATTTTAATCTTTCAAATGATTTTTGAATTTCTTGATGTTTATATATAAAGTCCCGGTGATATATAACCCTTTCACTTTTCACCCTTTAATTTTATTACTGTTTCATTGTTAAATGTTGTATTTAATATAAAAAGTAAAAACAATGCTTAAGAATTTAAGACAACTAACAAATACGTATCTGTTTTTTTAACAATCATTTCAATTGTTGGTAAAATACTAAAATATTTAAACCGATGAAGCATTTACATCATCTTTTAGTATGAACAACAACTGATGGATATATCAATGTAAAAATAAGGCTCGTGAAAATAGTACCCTGTATATGATTTTTAAAGACAAAAACATCTCTTCCGCTGCAAACTCAAACATTTAATCGATATCATCTTAATAGAACATTAATCGTAAACACATGTTCAAAAATCAGCTTTACCTTTTATTTAACTTTTTCCCAGTACTCTATCATTAAAACCGAACAGTTCTTATAGTAGGCAGTTCTCAACAAAGGTACATATGGTCAGATTTGTTTTGTCGATCTGCACAAGCGTAGAATTCACTTTGATGACTTCAACAGATGACGGCGAAGGGGATTGGCATCTCCACTATAATTATAGAGAAGGCATCAGGTGGGAAGTGGCCGGCTTGATGTGGAATTAGACTCAGTAAATTGGATTTCCTTTGTTCTAAACACGGCCATGCTCATTTTTAAAAGTGTCAATTTCTTTGGCAGGCCTCTAACCGAAGTTACGGCCCAAAAGCGCCCTGCGATTATTATCTATGCTATTGGAATGTTACGATTCATTAGTTTTTGTTGCACACGTCACAATAATATTTGAATTTGACTTTGACTTTATAAATGATGGTTCATTTTGGTAGGTAATATTTAAAAAAAATGTAATTTATGAAAATAAATAAACAAAACATTAACAAGTATTTATTTTTTAAAAAAATTTACAGTACTAACAAGTATTTCACTATCAAAGCGCCTTTTTTAAGTGAAATATTTAAATGTCCATACTTAAATGCAGTGGCGGCTCGTGGCGACTAAAAAAGACTGGATGAAAAAGCATTGTTTTTTTCGTTTTGTAGGCACACTTTCATTAAAGTTAACATATATGTATAATTAAATGACCGCATGGCATAAATAGTCATAACAACACAAACAAGACTAAAAATTAAAATAATAAAAATTTTAAGGGTAACGTGTGCCCTTAGTATTTTTAAATCATAAACAATAATAAAAACTTACCAGAATTCGCATCAAGCAGTAATTTATGAAATGCTGGATTAGATGAAATACCAGTAGAACTGTTAAAACTAGTTGAAGAGGATAACTTGGAAGTATTGGCAGATGTATTCAATACAGTGGACGATAGGGGAATAATACCACAAGAGTGGCTGAAATCAGCATTTATAACCATTCCTAAAAAACAAGCAGCAAAAGAGTGCTCTGATTATCGAACACTGAGCCTCGTGAGTCATACTTTAAAAAGTACTGCTGAAAGTAAGAGAATATAGGAAACGCTAGAGGAGGATATTAGCGAGACGCAGTTCGGGTTCCGAAATCGAATAGGTACTCGAGAAGGACTATTTGCCATCAACATATTGATTCATCGATGTCAGGATGTAAACGTTAATCTACATTTGTGCTTCGTTGACTACGAAAAAGGTTTTGATAAAGTAAGACATGAAAAACTAATATTAATACTTATGAATAAGCGCATTGACAGTAGAATCATAAATATAGTGCAAACATTATATTGGAATCAAAGTGCCATAGTTCAAATTGATGGGCAACACTTAGAAGAAATAAAGATCTGTAGAGGAGTTAGACAGGAATGTGTTTTATCGCCACTTTTGTTTAACTTATATTCTGACAAAATTTTCCAAAACACGCACAATAATATCGAATTAAGAGCCACCGTTAACGGAAAATTAATTAACTTACGATATGCAGACGACACTGTAATCATAGCACGAGTATAGAGGATCTACAACATCTTATCGAAAGCTTGAACATGAATAGGCTGAGATGGGAATTACTATAAAATTGGGTCTTAAACAGAAGCAGCAGAAACAAAATAAACGTAATAGAAATTGACTACTGGAGAAAAAGCTGCAGAGTTTCCAGAATGGACAAAATAACTAACGACGAAATCAAAAGACGAATGGAGATAAAGAAACACCTTAAATTACATTGAAGAAAAAAGATTAACGTGGTACGGACATGTCAGACGATCAGACCCAAACCGATGGATAGCAAAAATAACAGAGTGGAGTCCCATAGGAAAACGCAAAAGAGGCAGACCAAGAAGATCTTTCAGAGATAAGGGAGATGAGGCCATGGAAAGAAGAGGATTGGAAGACGGAGAATGGGAGGACAAAGAAGAATGGAGAAAATGGTTGAGAGAGACAGCGACAGCTGTAGGAACCCCTTTCATATATATAGTAGTGCTTTATCGTGACTTTGTCATCTAATATCAGATCTTTTGTTGCCCTCCAAGGCACAACTATTCGGTTTTCTTTGTAGTGACTTCTAGAGCACGTATATCGTATTCTTTAATTCATTTTACTGTTACAAATCCTGTTGTTATATTTGTCCCAGTTTTTATTTTTTGTTATGGGTAGATTGTGTAGTACTTTTATTAATTCTATATTCATATTAGTACTTTCCATTGATTGCCACAGCTTCTTCATTGGGATGCTAAAAAACTCATTAGATTCATCAATCAATTCAATCAACTAATTTACAGAACGTTTTCGTAATGAATATTCCATCATCAGTGCTTCTACTGGGTATACATGCATAAAGCTTTTAAAATTTTTTGAATGCTATTAAATTGGTTTTATTATTATCTGTTAGATTGTTGCTGATAATTTTATAGGATGTTAGAAAACAGATTCACTTCATGCCAACGTAAAATTTCTAACCCTGAGACGTCGTACCTTAGGTAGCAGCATTGCCACAAAGTGAATCTGTTTAAAACTCTAAGATCCTATAAAATTATTGGCAAAAATGTAATATAAAACCAATTTAATTTTTAAACATTTAAGTAAAGGGTTTTTAGCGTTATTTGTTGGCGTCACACATGTATACCTAGTAGCATCACTGTGATGTAGCCCGAAAGGGATCTTTTTAAAAAAATATACATTTTTATAAAGCCTTTTTTAATTAAAGTTTTTTTATCTTGTTTTATAAATAAAATAAATAAATAAAAAGTTAAATAAAATCTTTGTGTGTACAGTTTTAATTTGGTTCATTTTGTTTAACACCCTGTACAATGAGCTGCATCGGTCAGTTACCAAGCCAGTTTATTATCACTCCTTTTTGGTAACGACATCCACATACTTTTTAATACAAATATGTATACATCTCACAATTCATCAATAAAACTGACCAGTTATACCAACAAAAGAAAATATCATCGAATAATTTTTTACGCCTCTGCGGAAGACACACATCTGCCTAAAATGGCAGCAGAACTTGTTCTTGCAGCAGTTAATAAATTATTTATAATTCGTATGGCTGTAGTGAAATGCACCTATCAAGGTTTTTCTATATACGGACTGCAGTAACGTATATTCTAATAGTAAACACGAGATCTTTGCGTAACTTTCTTAGATAGAGTTCTCTTGTAGGTGGACACATTTCAACAAGATAAGATTGTGTCTTGATTAATGAAGACATTAGTTTTCATATTTATCTACGAAGAAAATTGTGTAACAAAATAGATATACAGTGTGATAGCTTATTAATGGAATGAATAATGACTAGGAAGTACTGTCTTCAAAATCTTACAATAAATACCAAACATGAAAGAGATGTCTTATTCTGCGACTGTTCAAAGACCGTAATTTTACTATTATATATTAATATTGTTTAATCAATTATTATAGGACATCTTCAAGAAAATGCACCGTTAGAAACGAGGTATTAAAATACACGGTCTGAAAATTCTGATAGCTCATACAAAAACCAACTAAAATTGATGTTTGAAATCTTAAATAATGAAACTAAAAAAGATGCACTAAATTAAACTCAATAAAATAAAGAAAATGACCAATAAAGATAAAACCTATTAATCACAGTAAGACAAAACCCAAAAAAAAACAAATAATGAACGCTCGTTTAATAACTTTGTCGTTTGCTAGGAGATGGCGCTGTTTTGTTTTTCTAAAGAGAGTACTATTGTTTGATCAACACAAGTCATGTTTCATGTAGATTTGTCAATTCACTAGTATGTTTACAGCTGCTCGAAATTGACATGCCAAACTTTTCTTTTACAATGGAAAATTTTGAATATAGTGCAGTGATATTTTCTTATTTTTGAAAGGTGTCACACCAAAAAATCATAAACGATTATTAAAAGTATACAAAAACTCTTCACTTTTAATTAAAAGAACAGACGCATGAATTGTGAACAATTTCTTATTTGATTTGAGACATCTTTAAGTGTCTTTAAGATATTTTTAAACTCTTATCTATATATATATATATATATATATATATATATATATATATATATATATATATATGTATGTATGTATATATCAACACCCATTAACCAGTTTCTTGTTGTTTGAAACGTTCTAAACGTTTGGCAGTCCTTTTCTCGGGTAGTTTAACTTCCTCCGTGGATATGTTAGTTGTTGCTCTGGAAACCTCAGAGTCTTTTAGCATTATTATGGTCCTTTTCTAACTTGTCTGTACCGTACTGAAAACGACCAATAGTCAGAAATACGTATATACGGTTACCTTCCATCTTATACACATATTTTATTATATACTTTTTTCCTTTGTTGCTAGATATGCCGATATCTTTTACCGTTATTTTACTATCAACTCGCATTAACCTTTTTTCTTATATAAATTGTATATATATATATATATATATATATATATATATATATATATATATATATATGATGAACTTTGGACTGTTGGAAGTTTGATCATCCTTCCCCTGTGGCTGGCTAACCAGTCACAACGTAGACTATTAATTAACATATGATTTTTTGGATTAACTTCTCTTGTTTTGTTTTTTATTTCATCTAAACCGATCACTGGAGGGAAAAAGGAGTTCTCAACCACCTTTTCCTTTCAGTTTTTGGTTTTTACAGATAGATTGTCGACCAAATTTTGTCATATTTTTTAAATAAACCGCTCTATTGTACTGGAGTTGGTAGTAATACGCCTTGTTGTTCTGTCACTCGTTGACCTCTTGGCATCTGTCTTTTCACGTTGTTGACGTTTAACACCTGTTGCCTTCATTTCACCGGCAGCACTCGACAAGCTCTCAGTGGTAACTTCATTATTACTTTTAAATTACTAAATTTTTAATTATCATTAGAATAATGCTACCTAAAGTTAAAATGAAATCTTAATTATTGATTTACTGTTGGAAGTGCATTCTTGGATCTTTTCCACACTAATTTTGTTTTTTATATATGATAAGTTTTTACCTATAATTTTTTTACATACATGTACAACTACCACATGTTTTTTTGGTGTGCTAATTTTATGAAAATTGTTAACTATATTTAGTTCAATTTATTGTTTATACAACATAATTATACAATGTCCATTTTCGTAAGATTCTTTACAATTGTTAATATTACTGACTGCTACATATCTTTTTGAGGTAACATACTTAATAACTTTTCATTGGATGTTAGGTTTTTCATATTGTTCTTTTTAGATGAACTGATGATGCTATCAAATTGGATAGCGAAACGTTTTCAATAAATAGATGAAGTAGCCATCATCTTTGTCTTTTTTCTCCAATTTTTGACCGAAAAACCCGCCACTCTTCGAGTGATCCTTATTATATATATATATATATATATATATATATATATATATATATATATATATACATATATATATATATACATATATATATATATATACATATATATATATATATATATATATATATATATATATATATATATATATATATGTACAGCTAATACTGCAACAGATACAGAAAGAAAAATTATAAAAGATTGAATTAGAAATAATTTATCTCCGGTCCGATAAGACTTGAAAAATATTAGATTAGTCTGTGTAATTATTGTGTAGGGAGAAAATACACTGATAGTGTATTATCCCTACTCATTAAACGAAAATACATGTGTGTTTTACCTATATTGTTTATATATGACAATGAAATACCAACCTGAAAAATATTGAATTGCATGGTATATGCTATTTTTTCATGTCTCACTATGAATAGGTCACCCTGTAATTAGGTTGTTGCATTATCGTTATTGTTGTTCTTTGAATAGCATGCTTCAAGTAAAACAACACAATAAATTCTCAAACTTTTATTATGCGAACAAATAAAAATTTCACTTAAAATATTAATGATGCTCTGAAAACGGTGGAACAATACAAAGGAAAGGTTAAAGTTTCTCAAGTAAATTGATAAAAAACATATTTGCTTTGAAATAAAATGTAAAACTTGTACTACCTTTCGTCATTTTTGCTGTAATATAATGGAATATAAAAAAATGTTGTAATACATTCTTTTATATTATTTGAAAGCTATATTTTTTATTTTCTGCAATATTATTCATTAGCATTTTCCTTTTTAAATGCATTCCATCGACATCTTCGGTAGTTATGCTGCCTTTGTGTTTTCATAACTTAAAAATAATTGTACGATTCTATTTTTATCTCTTGGATCTTTTTTAGTCCTAATCAGTTTCTTTGTTTGTATTTAGTTTTCCTTTTTCTGATTTTAATCTACTAGTGATTTAAATACCAATCAAGAAAAATCACAAAAATTTCAGGTATTTGTTATAAGATGTGACATTCTTAAGGTAACTACTGAAAAAACTACTGGAATATTTCTTTGGCTTATTATATTTTCTTATTATATTGATTTATATAAGAAAAGAGGGGACTAAAAAACATTCCTGATGAAAAAATATGAGACATTGGACTGGATTTGACTCATATTCACTATTTCTAGCTTCACAAGATAGATATTACTTCGCTGAGATGTTTCCAACCTTCAATAGAAGATCGTGTCATAAGAAGAAGAATTACTTTAATTTCTCAGTTCAACTTAGGACTAGCTTATTCATTTTTTCAACTGGTCTGTTTTAGTGGCAAATGTAATGTTTAAACTTGCTTTGACTTTCATCCTCTTTGGGCAGCATTCTTCTCCAGGTAGTCTAAGGTGGCATCAGGTAACTCTTTCGTTGATTTTTTGTGTGCTATTTAAGTGTATCACCTCTACTACTTCTTGACCAGCACTTGCTTATTTATGGAAGTCTACCAGATCTCCATATTTCCAATCGTTTTTAAACACTATACACTAAAAATATTACGAAGACAAGTGTTGATTGACCTATCTGATCAATTGTTCTTCTTTATTATTTCTATGGCGTCTTTCTGGTTTTTCTAAGTATCTAGTTATCTTGTAATTCATATTAAAAATGTTCTTCCCACTTTAATATATGTTCTCCTTTGCTTTTTCCATTGACACTGGATTTCTTACTACAAACTTTCCTTTTCTGCATTACATATAATCAATTATTGCCATCAGTGCCAATTTTTTTGTCTCTCCGCTTTGACAATGTGAATTTATTTTGGTCCAATATGTTGTTCCCAGATCTAAATAATTATGATCTCATCTTTCCCACTTTGATTTGATGGTGTATGTCCAGCTTCAAATTAATAGTCTAGAATATATAATTAATTTGATCTGGATTGGTATCCAGCTACCTGTTTCATGTCTGCTTAATAAATATTAAATAACTGTCATTCGATATATTTGATATGTTTACACTGGTTTTGTACTTTTATTCTTTGTAAACCTTTATTTTGTAACCAAACCTTGTAATGGGTAGAATAAGGAAGAAAATATTTCCATTTCTTAGTCTAGAAGATAAATTCCCAAGTAACCTAAAAAAGACTGCTTTTTTTGATCGTTTTTCGTAAATTTAAGAATAGAATTTCAACTTTTTATATAATTTACACATTTTAAACAGAAAAATTAACATATAATCGATAAATTCGAAACAAACCAGACTTTTTTAAAGAGTTAACCAACCACTGCACTTTCTACCTGAAAACCACCGAAAAATTTTACTTAATTAAAAACCAATCTATCAATCTGTACCCGTCAGCCAACTGTTCGTCGAACCCATGTCATAATCGATGATTGCTCTCTCTTTCAGATCACGCCAACAAAAATCCGAGTATAGACTACAAGTCCTCGAATTCACCGTGCAGTAGTCCTTCCAAGGATATGAAGAATTCCGAACGATGTGGAAGTCTGCCCTATGGAGCACATACGGTAAGAACTTGACAAAAATAAATCTAAAATTATTGTAAAGAGTGGGTGTATGTGATGTTTTTTGTACAGAGTAGATTTTAAGTAATTATATTGTGTGTGTCAAACTGTAAATATAATGTGATTTTGTACGAAATTAAAAGTTTTAATGAATGATAAAAGTTTTTTCAACGTTATCGGAGTTCACTCATTTTCAATGGTTAAAAACTGGCTTCTAAAAGGTTATGTCAAATGTGTTTTCAAATAATCCTATCGTGTTTATCTTGATCAACTACGCGGAAAAAAACGTATAATATATGTCGAGGGTTAGATAAACTTTTAACAACAACAAAGACACAATTAAAGATAAACGCCCTCATTAGCCGAAGAAAACACTTTTTAAGCAGCAATAACCAATCTATCAACTATCATCAGTACATTCATCATTTTCCAAAAAAATTAAAATTGGCTATATTGTTTCTTTTATTGTCATGCCGAGTTTCCAGAATGTTTTATCCTATGTTTTATGCTGACATAACTTTTTTGCCAATGACAAAACAATTCTGCTGAATCATATCCATGAAGTAGAGGCTGATGGTGATGATCTTAGTTTAGTTTAGAACTAAGGAAAAGAGTAGAATGGAAAAAGCCAACTTCTTGTAATTCTGGTCATTTGTAAACTTATGGAAAAAGACCTGGGCCACATCAACTGCTTATCGACATCATGTTGATGATAGAGCATTAGTATATGAATGTTCTGATAAAACTATTTAATGAACTTTATCAATCGGGTGACATACTCACCGAATCATTGACCTCAACATTCATTTGTTCAACATTTCACTTAAAATGTTCTTAGACATCATTCACAGACGAACTTGTAAAAAATCTGATATGGAAATTGTAGAAACCCAACTTGGATTCCGTTAGTAGGTCTGCAAGTCAATGCAGGGAGCGAAACTCAAAAAAATTTACAAAACTACAAAAACCGGCTGCGGCCGCCAAAAAATTAATAAAACACTAACAAAATGTCAAAGCCACAAAAAAAATATTAACAAAACCCAACAAAAAACGGACAAGAAGGACCCATACTCTTAATCGCTAAGCCGCCGAACTGGGCCTAGCTCGGAGCGGGGACTGGGAGCCCGAGCAAGCAATACAGTTCGATTAAAAGTCACAAAAGATAACGGCACTAAAGCGCCTTAATGTTATCATGCAGAAGAACAGGAGATCTAGGGCTCCCACATGACAAACAAGATTTGAAGCCTTTATATTATATTATCGCATTAGCGTGCTATCGGGGGGTGGAGGATGGTCGGAAGCATCTGAGTGGATTGGAGTGATTCCTGATTACACGACCTAATCCACCTTGCCCCAATGAATTGTAGCACACGAATTTCATTCTTAGGGGTGCAAGGCTGGGTTCAATAGTATTGCTTGCTTGTATGTAGGGGGGAAAATTATCACATTTTGTCATTTCCTAAATATAAAGTCACTATTGCGGAAATAGGACATCTAAAAAGTACCTGTCTAGTGATTTATCTATTGCTAAAATGTATGTCATGTACAAAAAATAGTAGACAAACCCGTCTCATTAATTCTCTACAGTTTGAACCTTACATTTAAAAAAGCGAAACAGGATACGTATTCTTCAACAATGGAACGGTTATGACAAAGTAATAAAAACGTTTAAAACTTTTTATTACAGTTTGGAATATTTTGAAAGATAAATTCATTTAAAAAGTATTAATATTACAAACTAACTTTTTCATTTCATTGGTAAGAATGTTACTATAAATTCTAAATTATAAGCAAAGAAACAAAATGCGTATAAACCGTATTATGAATATAAATTATAATTCAGAATATGGTGCATGTCTCACTCTCAAAAATGTAAGAGAAATAGGAAAATCACATTAACTCTTTTTGTCTTTATCATCTTTTTATGGTATCGTTAAGTAACATAGTTATTTCTTTGTTTGCAGGTACCGGTGTTGCCCGTCCGAAACAATCTCCGAAGACCTAATTCCAGTCACTTCCCTCAAGCTAGTCGGTTCCATTTTAGGAAAGGACTGGCGTCGAAGTGTACGTGGAAATGCACGGCGATCGCCTTCATAATGCTCTCTGTCGTCTTAACGGCGGCTCTCTCTTATATTTCAGGTGAGTTGCACAATCGCTTGGTCATTATACTTTTCGATAAATTGCTAGGAAACGGTCGAACATGTCCTATAACTTTTATCTGTTAAGTAACGATGAATACGATACTGTAAATTTATCAGAGAGAACATATAAACATCGAAACAAAGCGAAATACAAGAAAATTAAGTGGGATTATTGACACAAAATAAAACAACGCTAAAAATACCTAGACGGCAAAATATTCATTATTTTCTTTAAAGTCCATTGGACATTTTCCAGTTTTGACGTTGACATTTTCGTTCAGAGTTGCCGTATTGTTGGGATATTAAAAAATATAGAAAAGTATGAAACGATGAAAATGTGAGGTTATTATTATCAATTATCATAAATTTGTATAGATAGTTCTAATCTGACTATTGTGCGATAAATAAGTGGCGGAAACGAGTCCGTTATCAATAATAGGCCAGACAAATTAGGAAATAAAAGCCTTTGATAGTCTAAAAAGACATTTAAAAAGTCTAAAAGACTTTTTCGTGAAAGTCTTTGATACAACTATCTAACAACTACTTTTGATAAATTTGATGATAACAATATATAATAAACAAAATATGCAAAGATTAAATGTAATTTTTTACTCATAAACAATGTAGGATCACTATTTAATTTTAAATATATAGTAAAGGTGAAGACCGATAAATTACACTCTAGGCCAAAATTAACCGGCTACCTTAGTAGTCCGATTTAAATGATTTTTTAAATATGTTATAGCCTTATTCCTTGACAATATCGTTATAATAATATGGTTGCTAAACAGGTAAATTTTCATTGTATTGTACGTACAATATTTCATTGTACGAATTTTCATGTGTTTTTCTTAAAACTATTTATGATTAGTTCGTTTATGTTGGATAATACAAAAGTTAGGTAGTTTAACAACTAGCCATGTTTTTCATCAATACAGACAATTTAATTCACCAGCAAAATTAACCCCACCACCCTTATTATTGTTTTGTTTACATTACCTGTGACAGTTTGTTTCCTAAATTTGTGTCATCGAAGGATTTTTGACATATAGTCGTTGTACGACATTGTTGCAAATTTGTTTCCCTGTTAATAACAATTCATGAACAGTTTGTAATTAAAATTAAATTTGTTATTAAAATTAACAATTTAAATTGTAATTTTATATCATTGTGAGCAAATATTGTTTAAGTTGAAATTTTAGTGGTTATTCATTGTTTGTGATTTTAAAAATGCCACTCGTTCCAACTGATGCTGCTAGATCAGTGGCTTTAGTTGATGCTAGTTACAGTTAACGTCATGTTGCTGGTGTACTCGATGTACCCAGAACTACGGTACAAGATGCCATCAGACGATTTCGGGAGACAGGATTGTACAAACGCAGGCCAGGTCAAGGCCGAAAACGATACACTTCGGTACGACATGACCGCTTCATTGTCACTAAAGTATTGAGAAATCGCTTTTGCACCGCTCCTGAAGCTCGTAGGTCTCTTCTAGAGGTGAGAAAAGTTAGTGTGAGTAGACAAACGATTAGAAGAAGACTGTCAGAAATAAACTTAAGGGCTTTTCGTCCAGCTTGCGCACCACAACTGCTGCCACAACACTGTAGGGCTAGACTTCATTTTGCTCGAGAATATGCTAACTGGACTATGGCGGAATGGAATAGCCATAAAAGGTCCAGATGGCCGCCAACCTGTCTATAGTCGTCACAATGAAAGGTTTGCTGCATGCGCTATAACCGAAACAGTGGCTTACCGAAGAGGGCCAATAATGATTTGAGGAGGTATTTCTTACGAAGCGCGTACTGATATTGTTGAGTTCGGTACTTTTGCACCATTCATTGGTGATAACTTCAGATTAATGCATGACAATGCACGTTGCCATACAGCAAGATCTACCCGTGAGTACCTTAATGAGGTCGGGATTCAAGTTCTACCATGGTCAGCACACAGTTCCCCAATTAATTCCCCACAGGTAACCCAATTAAGCATATCTGGGACAACCTCCAAAGGTGGGTAAGAGCAAGAGTAGCAGCCCCTGCATCCTTTGCAGAGCTGAAGACAGCTGTGGTAGAGGAGTGGCACAATATCCCCCAATCTGATATCCAGGATATCATAAATGAAGTACTAAGGGCTAGAGGCGGCAACATCCAATTTTTTTTTTAATTAGACTTTGGTTTCCAAAATATTGTTAATTTGATTTTTCTTCGAAGATTTTTCGAAGATTTTTATTGGATTTTTACTGTAACAAGTGACTTTTGTTTGGATATTAGCGTGTTTAGAGAATTAAAGAACGAAGGACCACCAGCCTGGGGCTGGAATGAAAAACAGATTTAAACACTAGCTTATATTTAATACTAAGATTAAATAGCAATTTCTGAAATCTGTCCGAAAACACTGTGATATGGAGTATTTCAACTACACTTTTCACTGGCGCTATTTTCACTATTATATATAACTAATTACAAGTAGAATTGCTTAGCGGAATGTCTTTTCTATATTTAAAGCAAACTACTGGCAACACTGGTGGTTTGAATAGATGAACTTTTATATAAAAACTATACTGCGGTTTGAAGAAACACAGATTACCATAAATGATTGACTTATAATCTTTATGAATAATATTGCGATGCCAACTGTTTAGTTACAAATACATATAATGTATTAATAAGCGAATTTGCGAGCTAGCGACTGTTAGCTTACAAGATTTTGCGACCGACGCGACTGTGGTAAAAGCTTTTTCTGAACTGACTGATAATATTCAAATTAAGTATACAGGTTGCGGATGGTCTACTACCCCTAGAACTACCGTTAAATATCTTCCGTTACTTCTTCTAAGAAGGCTTAGCAATATCGGCATGCAAAAATTTATTCTCAAGTGAAATGGAATTTCACCAACTTTTTTTCCAAAAGATTATTTTGTCTCTTCCGCAGAGATAAAAATTGATAAAAAACATGTCTAGTTGTTAAAGCACCTAACTTTTGTATTATCCAACATAAGCGAATCAATCAAAAAACAAAATGTTGAGAAAGAATAAGGCTATAGTTACGATTTAATTTCAGTATTCTACAAATGCTAGAATATTCCACAGGATGATGCAAACTATAAGAAAAAAACTAAAGTTGATTCATACACCCGGTATACAATAAAAATTTACCTGTTTAACAACAGAATTTTACAGAAAAAACAAAAGCAGAGTTTGTAAATATGTTTTGTTAAGTTATTGCGTAATTTAATTTAAATTTTAATCTTATAAACATTTAAAATAACTCGACTCAACATATAGGAAGTTAATTTTGTTTATTTGAAATAATAAATCAATTGATTTTACCCGTCATTGTTAACCCTTCAGAGAGGTTACTTAAATGCTAAAAAATACAAATTGTAACAATTGGGAATTTGTCAGGTATGCTATAAATTATGCTATTATGTATGCATAGTTTAAGAGAGAATATAAACTTTACTTACATGCCGATGGTAGGAATGTAGTTATATAGATGCATGCTCACGCGCTAAATTATACCAGGCTGTTCTCTAAGTGAGAGCGCCCACCAAAGTGGCGTGGCAAGTAGCCAGTAGCATGCGTTTATCATGTTATTTAAAATGTAACCAATGAAAACGAATGATTAAAATGAATAACGTCACTGTCACTTTGATGTGCGCTGAATCACTCGTTGTCATTGGTTACATTTTAAATAACATGTGAGACGCGTGCTACTTGCTACTTGCCACATGCCATGTCAGTTTGGTGGGCGCTCTCCCTAAGAGTCATCAGCTTTTTTTCACATAAACCTAGTAGCCCAATAAAAGAAAAAAATAGTACAATGTATGAGATATCAAAGGTACGGCCACTCCAAAACCATCTGCACAAAACTATACAAGTGTTAGTGTCCTCACGATACAAAAACATGCAAAAAACCCCTGCTACATTTGCTTTGTACAATGGCGGTTATCCACCTAATGTCAAAGGAGGTTCAGTCTACCAAGACCCCGAATACACATGAAATCACATCATACACACTTCAATCGTCAACAGCAGACCCAGCAACAACAAGATCATGGAAACTCAAAACAGAACGCCATATATACAATACATATACAATTTAATTTACCATATGACATTGGTCTGTGTCTTTGTAACTGACAAGTACCACGTGTTAAAATCCGAGCAGGGAGACATGTAGCTCCAAAAATATTAAATTTTATCTGTCATCGACCTAGATTCACAACATAATTTAAATTTGGAATAATGTAAACCCATATATGGATGTCACAGCCACAACTTTATTGTTAGCTTTAACTACATAAGGCACTGAGGATGATCTGATTAGATCGAAAACGTTATGCTACTATATAAATTTTGACGACACTTTTTAAAAGTTTTAACTATATGTTTTTTATACCAAAATACAATTGTGAAGTGGTTGAACTTCTGTAGGTTTTTTTGAAAAAGGAAAGGTGTAGTAAGAAGGAATTTAAAAAAATTTAAATAAAGAACATACAAAACTCCAATTGAAAAACAAACAAGAATGAAATACATTAATAACCGGTAGTTTAAAATTTCAAACATTTAATAATATTGTTGGATTTTACATAAGAATTACAAAAAATTCACGGGTCATAAATTTGATTCATGACAAATCTCAGACCTCTCGTGGTCCTTGTTACCATAACAACTAAAAAACGTCTGAACTACTATCTACCAGAGCGATGAAAAGATTTGGCTTTTATTCCTTTTTCCCTCATTCATATCTCGGTGAAGTATAAATTATGAGAATACAGATATTCCATTATTAGATGGTTTCAAAGAGATTTTGTGAATTAGTAACCGTTTCGACTTATTGTACTCATCGACAAAGAATCTGCAAAAAAATCTTTCCAAGTTGTCAACCCTCGGTCCCTTTTTAACCGGGCCAAATCAGATTTTCAATTATGTGCCACTCGAGCGTATTTAATACCCGAAGTTATCCTCTCGAAATGGGCCTTTTACCTGGAGAGTCTTAGAAAAGGATGGCTGCCGTCAATACCAGCGACAGAAAGATAAAGGTCTAATGCCGATGTTACACGTGAACCATTTATATTTTCTACTTTCGTTCACTCATTAATTTTGATCCATGTTCCATTTGTTGCGTATTTTTGGATTACTGGGGATATTTTATGGGGGAACGGCTGCTCCGAATATTCTCTCGATTCTCATAAAACCGAATGGAAGAAAGAAAAGCCAGTCTAGTTAAAAAATATATTAATTTGTTTTTTTTTCGATATTAATTAAAACTCCACTTTAGGGCCAGTTTTTTAAACGTCTGTTTAGTTAATCCTGTGTTAAAAATTGAAAGAAGTTCTAACTTCATTATTAATTTAGCATCTTCCAATAGTGTTGATATTAACGATATAGTAAAATGTTTCTGTATTACATTTTTGTATTTAACTGGGAATAATATATTAAATCAATTTACGGATATGATAGCAAAAAAATGGAAGACTTACAAAATATATACTTGAGCGCAAATTAATCGACTCAAACTTATTTTGCAAAAGTACGTCTCCTTCTTTGTATATTCTGTATCATGTTGAAATGTTTTATCAATATCTTCCATTAAATTTGAAGTGCCATTATCATAATTGATTTACTATCAAATTATTAGTGTTATTATATGTCTTCTTTTCAAGACGAAGATAACGATGAAGAAATTGAAATAACATTTGACAATCTCATCGAAGCGATAAAAAGAGATTTTAAGATAGCAGATAGACAATCTAAAAAATTAGTTACCAGAATTCAGAAAGATGTATATGAAAAAATTACGTTTTGGAAAGAAAATTATTTAGGTTTTGAGGAAAATGAAAGGAATAATAATTCCAATGAACGCATTTCAGGAGCAGATCTAATTGCTGCTGCTGGTATCGTCAGAATTCATCACAAAGCAAGCCTCGACTTCCAGATTGTTCAACTTTACGATCAATATGAAGTAAATGAAATAATCCAGAACATGAGATTTGATGAAATCGAAAAATATATACATCTTATACCAGAAAAAATGCTTGAAGACTTTAATAAACTGGATAAACGGCTTCAAAGGTCAGTAAAAAGTTAAAATTTCAAGTAAACAACTACGTAGAAAACGTAAATGATAATGGCACTTCAAATTTAATGGAAGATATTGATAGTACGTCTCCTGTTTCAATCATCATTATTGAATTTTAAAAAGGTTTTGTTTCTTGGTGAATCGGATGACATATTACAACTAAATAATGCAACACGTAGAGAGGGGGTCAGAATGTGACTCATTAAAATCGGCACGCACCGACTTATCGCGTTCGGTTAACATCGTACGCATCAATTTCCATAGCAACTCACTAATACATTAGTCACAAGTTCGCAACTGCATTACAAACGGATACCACATCCGTCAAAGCAGCTCAAGCAGTAGTATTATGGTGAGGAGGCCTGAGCCAGACGGCTGTGGCAAATCGACAAAATTTAAGCCAATCTGCTGTGTCATGAGTAGACTTCGGCAAATATGCATATTGCATATTTTGCATATTGTGCATATTTTATGCAAATATTTCATATTTTGGCATATTTGTATAAAAGTTTGCATAAAGTGCATAAAAGTTCAGATTTTTATACTGTATTTGAAAATTTTTAAACATACCAATTTATTTCAATTCTTGTATAAAATTTTGTAGTCATTTTAATTAAGAAATGATCTAAGTACGTAATCTCTACAGGTACAAAACATTTACAATTTCAAAGAAGATCAATTTAAGTAGCCCTCAACATTCTTAGAAAGTCTCGGTCACTGAGGCATTCAGTTATTGGATAATCGCTAAGGGTTCGCTCATTTACATTTTATGATCCAATCCCCAAATCTATCTACAATTTATTGTATCTTAACAGCAGGTAAACGGCTAATAGTTTTGTTCCTAATTTAGGGATTTTCCAAAATCTCCCAGTTTATTGAATTAGGTACCTAAACATTTCTAATTTGATGCTCAGATTTGTAAATCATTTTTGTTTTGATATTCAAAGCGTAAACACTCGTTGTGCGTAACAAAAAGGAAGATTGTGATTTTATAATGCCTAAAACAACCAGTGCTTCAACTTGTATTAAACCTTATAAAGAGCTGTCTATGGATATGGGAAAAATCTACTGTTCAGTCTGTGGCAAAATTGTAAGTATCTAATATTTTCTATTAAATATCTAATATTTCATACATACAGGGTGTTTCCAAATGACACTTACAACGTTTGACTGTAGATACTTCTCGAAAAATTGAACAAAACGATATAGTTAATGAGGGGTCAAACTTATTTACTTTTCGAGATACAGGGTCTTAAAATTAAAAAAAATTAAATTCTTTTAGTTAATAACAACAATAACTTTAAAACCAATAAACGTATTTACTTGAAATTTAGTACTCGTAGGTTGTTTTTAAATGAAAAATAGCTTCCTTTAGTGAGAAAAAATTGTCCATGGTACAATACAATGGTGTGTATTTAGAAAAATTTTTCACCTTTCCTTTTTTTATGAAGTCAGCTATTCTAAAACACAATTATTTTTATTGTAATTGAATTAACAAAAAAAAACTTTTGTTGAATTTTTAAATAAGTTATATGATGTACTAATGGTTAGTAACAAAAACTAATTTGTGGATTAATACTGCATTTAAAACACTTAGCGAGTTTTTTTTTCCAAACCAGTTATTTGATTAAGAAAAAACACCTTGTATATTTTTATATTTTAAAGGTTGGGTTAAAATAAAGGTTTTTATTTTTATTTATAGATAGCATGTGAGAAGAAATTTCAGATAGACCAACATGTGAGAACTGCTTCACACATTGCAAAAAAAGGAAAAATAGGAGAAAAACATCAAACTTCAATGGCTAAATGTTTCCAATCTACTTCAAAAAAATTAGATGAGCAAGAAACTTTTAATGAAGACTTGTGTCGCGCATTAGTGTCTGCAAACATACGGCTTTCAAAATTAGCAAATGTAAATTTTAGTTCGTTTCTAAAAAAATATTGCAAACTTAATGTTCCAAGTGATCGGTCTCTAAGAAGAAATAATGTGAACGGGCTATACTCGTCGGTGTTAATTAATATTAAGGAAGAAATTGCAGATAATTATTTTTACATATCTGTAGACGAAACCACTGATTCCTCAGGAAAGTATATTGCTCATTTATTGATTGGTGTTCTTAAAGAAGATACCTTACCAAAATCTCATCTTATTTCATGCCAGCAACTTGAGAAAACAAATGCTTTAACAATTTCGCGTTTTATACAAGAAACATTAGCAACTTTTTTTCTTCCGACAACTATTCCTTCTAATAAACTACTGCTTATTTTATCGGATTCTGCTCCTTATATGGTGAAATTTAAAAATATTTTTCCCAGATTTAATACATGTTACTTGTGTAGCGCATGGATTAAACAGAGTTGCAGAGGAAATACGAAAAAAGTTTCCTCTTGTAAATACCATGATATCCAGTGTCAAAAAAGTATTTCTTAAATCTCCTATAAGAATTCAACTTTATAAAGAAATGCTACCTAACATTCCTCTTCCACCACAACCTATTTTAACGCGATGGGGAACATGGTTAGAAGCAGCTAATTTTTATGCAGATCATTTTGTTAAAATAAAGAACATAATTGATAAAATCGTAGGCTTCCACGGCCAGAGTCAGAATTATAGTTTATTCGTCTTCCGGGTTTGGACCGTGTCATTTGTGAGTGACCCAAAAGTGGGTTCATCTCGACGTTTCGCTACAATTATATGTAGCTTCTTCAGGAGAAACAAAGAAAAAGAAAAAAGAAAACAAAAGAACAGGAAGATGGGTAGTTAGCAACGGTAACTCAGTTACTCAACGCAACCAGAGGCGAATACTAACTACCAAGATGGGCATTTGGTCACAGTAACTCAACTACTCAACGCAGCCAGAGGTGAAAACCAAATGCCAGGACAGGGATTCACGTCCAACAGCTCAGAACACTAACGCGTCGAGAGGCGGGGAGTGAATCCGACGATTACTCCGCTACCGCTCTATTTATAGTCGCGGTGCCTGTCGTGTCGAGACGTATCGGCACACTTCGTGGCGCGAACGTCAAGAAGCGCGCGCTGGCCAATCATGTGGTGGCGGGACCGGATGGTGGCTCTAGACTGAGATTCCAGATGGGAGACAAGTAATATCCTTCCTCTCGATTGATATTATGGGGATTTTTTCGGATCTCTAGAGATTCGCGGATTTTCCTGGAATAAAAGAAGGGGCTCTTAGAAATAATATGGGTTTTTTCGAACAATATGGAATGACCGGTTTCTTGGCAGTGTTCGGCAACTGCAGAATGGGAGAAAAGACCTGATCGAATGCATCTTTGATGCTCTTGAATCCGAGTTTTGACGGAACGACCAGTTTCGCCAATATACACATGTCCACATGAACAAGGAATAGAATAGACACCACAGGAAGATAGGGGCGGTAATGGTTCCTTAGGAGAGGGTAGATATTGTGAGATTTTCTTGGGTGGTCGAAAAGTAGTCCTGATACCTTCTTTGCGAAGAATTTTGCCAATCCTATCAGTGACATTTCGAATATACGGAAGAAAAGCCACAGGAGTATTACCCGAAGATTCTGAATTTGTTGTCCTAGGGTGTAAAGGGGGATGTAGATGTCGGTGTGTAATATTTTGAATTGTGGACTTGGAGTAACCATTGGCGACAAGGGTTTTTTGCAGATGGCCAAGTTCTTCTCTAAGGTTGTCGGGTTCAGAAATCGAAATGGCCCGATGGATGAGAGAGTTGATCACAGAATTCTTTTGGGCAGGATGGTGGTGTGAAGAAGCATGTAGGTAACGATTCGTGTGAGTCTTTTTTCTATAAACAGAGTGACCCAATCGGCCATTGGGCTTGGAGGTGACTAACACATCGAGAAAGGGAAGGGACCGATTATTTTCTACTTCCATTGTGAATTTTATACTCGGATGTTGTGAGTTAAGATGATCTAGGAAGGAAGAAAGGGTATGCTGACCATGGGGCCAGATGATAAATGTATCATCAACGTAGCGGAACCAGACTTTTGGTTTTAAGGGGTAAGATTCTGGGGCATTTGGTTTTCACCTCTGGCTGCGTTGAGTAGTTGAGTTACTGTGACCAAATGCCCATCTTGGTAGTTAGTATTCGCCTCTGGTTGCGTTGAGTAACTGAGTTACCGTTGCTAACTACCCATCTTCCTGTTCTTTTGTTTTCTTTTTTCTTTTTCTTTGTTTCTCCTGAAGAAGCTACATATAATTGTAGCGAAACGTCGAGATGAACCCACTTTTGGGTCACTCACAAATGACACGGTCCAAACCCGGAAGACGAATAAACTATAATTCTGACTCTGGCCGTGGAAGCCTACGATTTCATTTGACCAACCTCTACGGGGAGGTTATATTCCGCAAAACCTCAGAGTTCTCCAATCTTCGCTCTAAAGTTTCATTTCTACTTTCTTCGCTCACCTTCCTCTCTAGATGTCGTGATAATAACTTGGTTCCCAATTTTCTTGTTCTAAAACATCACATTTCCTCTTCATCTTCTTCCCGAATTCTACATCGAGCCAGCCTATCTCTACTTCGTGAACGGATTCAACATATTCGAAAAACCCTTAATTTTCAATCCCAAAAACTTTTTAAGCTGCATCTTGAACTCTCCAGTATTCTTAGTGTCGATGATTGGTCACTTTTAGACCGCATTTCCTATCATCAAGCCGATAAAATCCTTCTTCTAAGCAACGAAACTCACAAAAAGAAATTCCAATCCCTTGTATCTAAGAAAAAATCACATTCTACCACTTCTACTTCTCATTCACCTCTCATTAACACCGTCGTTAATCTTTCTTCTCACCAATTAACAAGTGCAGAAAGCAGTCTTCTATCTAAAGGTCTTAATTTTGCTATCACTCCTTCCAGAATTCCTACCGAAGAAATAGTTTCAAATGTGGAAGCGGCACTCCGCACAATTCCCAAAATTCCAGCCGACCGTATCCGCTTTGACGTCGCTAAATGTCTTGATACAGCCAAAATCCCTACTTCCAATATATCTCGTGAGGAATTCATAGCTCTCAAAAATCTCCGTTCTCTTTCTGAGATAATAATCCTTCCTGCAGACAAAGGTAATGCCACAGTCATCCTGGATACTCCTTCCTACATAGAGAAAGTAAACGACTTACTTAGGGATACATCCTGTTATAATACAATTTCTCGAGACCCCACTCCTAGAGTCGAACGCGAAATTTCCCATGCCATCAAACAATCCGATGATGTTAAGAAGTCCATAGTTCCAAAAAACTCCATCTGCCCCAGAATTTATGGTCTTCCGAAAATCCATAAAGATAACGTACCTCTTCGTCCCATTGTGACTACGATTAACTCTCCTACCTACAAACTCGCAAAGTACTTGTCCAATCAGTTTAAGACCTATACTGGTCGTACCTCTTCTTATGTCCGAAATTCCACACATTTCATCACCTTAATCTCCTCTCTCACAGTCGATCCCCAAGATATTCTCGTCAGTTTCGATGTATCATCCCTATTTACCAATATTCCCATACATGACTCTCTAGTTGTTCTGCGAGATCACTTGACCAATGATAACAAGTCTTTGGTTTTGGCAGATCTTGCCGAAAAATGCCTCCTTTCAACATATTTTTCTTTTAGAGGCAATTTCTACAAACAAATATCTGGAACACCAATGGGTTCTCCCTTTCCCCTGTCATTGCTGACATTTTCATGGAAGCCTTTGAGTCTTTAGCCCTAGAATCTTACCCCTTAAAACCAAAAGTCTGGTTCCGCTACGTTGATGATACATTTATCATCTGGCCCCATGGTCAGCATACCCTTTCTTCCTTCCTAGATCATCTTAACTCACAACATCCGAGTATAAAATTCACAATGGAAGTAGAAAATAATCGGTCCCTTCCCTTTCTCGATGTGTTAGTCACCTCCAAGCCCAATGGCCGATTGGGTCACTCTGTTTATAGAAAAAAGACTCACACGAATCGTTACCTACATGCTTCATCACACCACCATCCTGCCCAAAAGAATTCTGTGATCAACTCTCTCATCCATCGGGCCATTTCGATTTCTGAACCCGACAACCTTAGAGAAGAACTTGGCCATCTGCAAAAAACCCTTGTCGCCAATGGTTACTCCAAGTCCACAATTCAAAATATTACACACCGACATCTACATCCCCCTTTACACCCTAGGACAACAAATTCAGAATCTTCGGGTAATACTCCTGTGGCTTTTCTTCCGTATATTCGAAATGTCACTGATAGGATTGGCAAAATTCTTCGCAAAGAAGGTATCAGGACTACTTTTCGACCACCCAAGAAAATCTCACAATATCTACCCTCTCCTAAGGACCCATTACCGCCCCTATCTTCCTGTGGTGTCTATTCTATTCCTTGTTCATGTGGACATGTGTATATTGGCGAAACTGGTCGTTCCGTCAAAACTCGGATTCAAGAGCATCAAAGATGCATTCGATCAGGTCTTTTCTCCCATTCTGCAGTTGCCGAACACTGCCAAGAAACCGGTCATTCCGTATTGTTCGAAAAAACCCATATTATTTCTAAGAGCCCCTTCTTTTATTCCAGGAAAATCCGCGAATCTCTAGAGATCCGAAAAAATCCCCATAATATCAATCGAGAGGAAGGATACTACTTGTCTCCCATCTGGAATCTCAGTCTAGAGCCACCATCCGGTCCCGCCACCACATGATTGGCCAGCGCGCGCTTCTTGACGTTCGCGCCACGAAGTGTGCCGATACGTCTCGACACGACAGGCACCGCGACTATAAATAGAGCGGTAGCGGAGTAATCGTCGGATTCACTCCCCGCCTCTCGACGCGTTAGTGTTCTGAGCTGTTGGACGTGAATCCCTGTCCTGGCATTTGGTTTTCACCTCTGGCTGCGTCGAGTAGTTGAGTTACTGTGACCAAATGCCCATCTTGGTAGTTAGTATTCGCCTCTGGTTGCGTTGAGTAACTGAGTTACCGTTGCTAACTACCCATCTTCCTGTTCTTTTGTTTTCTTTTTTCTTTTTCTTTGTTTCTCCTGAAGAAGCTACATATAATTGTAGCGAAACGTCGAGATGAACCCACTTTTGGGTCACTCACAAATGACACGGTCCAAACCCGGAAGACGAATAAACTATAACATAATTGATACGTTAACAGATTAAAGTTCCCAATCTCTTTTGGATTCTAAACAAACTTTTCAGAGTAACTTGCTTCAACAAGAACTTTCATTTATAAAATCAAATTTTAGTTTTGTTCAAAAAACAATTACTCAGAATCACCAAAACTGTCATTGTTCGAAAGTACAGCATTAATAAAAGCATTTGCGTCATGTTGTCGGAACGTTAGAGGTAATATTGGAAAAGATATTTTAAAAAAATTTGAAGCTACTATGGAAAAAAATAAAGGTTACCATATTCTTTCTGAAGTAGTCAGTGTTCTAGCTGGAAATATTTCGGAAAGAATTAATTTAGAACCAAATGTTTTGGTTAGTTTGAAAAATGCTCCCGTTACATCAGTTGATGTTGAACGAAGTTTTTCCATATATAAATATATGTACTCAGACAGAAGCCACAAGTTTTTGTTAGAAAATTTTGAACACCACTTGGTTATTTATTGTTACCATAATTCTAAATAAGTTTATTCATACTTAAAAATGATGTAGTTACTTAAAATAAATGTAAATCTTAATGAATAGTAGAAAATATTTAGTTATGTACACTTTTTTTTTAAGTAAAATTGTTACTATTTTACGATTTTTTTATTTATTTGTATGCATATTTTGTAAAATATTTGCATATTTTCGGGTAAACACGTGCATATTTATGCGCATATTTTCTAAATTTTTATTTGCATATTTGCCGAAATGATCTAAGTCGTGAGAGTATCGTTTGTACCAAGATCCTGATGATTATGTCCGCCGACAAGAAAGAGGCCGTAAACGAATAACGACGGAGATAGATGATCGATTCCTTGTATCGAAATCCCTGAGAAATCTCCATTTCACTGGTGCTAATCTCAAAGAAGAGCTTAGAGAGGTCCGAAGTGTGGTTATTAGCGTTTGGACAGTCAGGAGACTAAAGGCAGCCAACATGACACCAAAAAAAGGCAGCTACGGTTTCCAAGCTACCTGCAGCTCAGAGCAAAGGCGATTAGAATTTGCTCGGGAACATCTGGATTGTGACGACTATCAATGGAGTCAGGTATTATTCTCCAACGAAAGTAGGATCTGCCTACATTGCAACGACAAGAGGCTTCGGGTCTATAAAAGGCCAGGAGAGCGACTTGCTCAATGTTACATACGAGAAATTGTGTCATATATAGGCGGTTGTTGTATGTTTTGGGCAGGCATTGCCATGGATGGACAAATCGAGTTAGTTTACGTGCCATGTGAAGGACGTGGAGGAGGTTTAACGGCGCATCGTTACATGAGAGACATTTTGGAGGAATATGTGGGTCCATACGCGGGATTTGTTGGTGATGCCTTATTTTAATGCACGATAATGCATGATGCCAAACCGTACGAGTCACCACCACCTATTTGAGTTAGATGGGTGTACCTACAATAAATTGGTCTGCGTTGAGCCTGGATCTAAATCCAATAGAGTATGTTTGGAATGAGCTTAAATGAAGGGAAAGGGATAGAAATTATGCACCAAGGAGCATAATGGAATTGAGAGCCGCCCTTACTGATGAATAGGAAGCAATGCCTCAAGAATTTATTAGAAAAGTCATCCGATCTATACGAAATCGATTGAAAGTGTAATTAGGAGTAATGGTGGTAATATCAAATACTGAAAAATAAAGAAACTCATTTTGTAATTGATGGTTTCTCTGTTCATAACGTCTTTCTTATTAAGTTAGTTCCAATGATGAATATTTAGGAAACTCTGTTCATATTGCATATTGTTTTTATACCGCGTCTTCCAAATAATGCAATAGCAGTTTTTGTAAGTTCAATGATAAATTTATTGTTTACACATTACTTCATTCTATTTGTAGTTCAAGTGTAGTAGGCAGAGTTGATAATGCAAGTAAAGCAATGGGACTGACAAGAAATCTTCAAGAAACTAAAATAATGGTGATTAGCAAAACCGATGAAAATTATCGCAGTGACCTTAATAACACTCAATTAGAAGAAGTTCACAAATTCAGATAGTTATGAGTACTACTAAATAATAAGTGGGATCCAGATATTAGAGATGCCACTTTGGAACAGGATCTGTTCTTTTCGAAACAGGTTTTTATTTGGAACAGGTTGGAACAGATATTGATCAATAAGTTTTCCTGTTCCAATATAACAGTTTTTTATCACACAACAGACCAGTGTATTTACAAATACCTCAGAAACCGGTGTTGCATTGCTGTGCTTTTATATGGTTGTTGCAGTTCCAGTAGAGTGGCAAGTATGTGCATGCGCATAAACCATGATTGTAAACTGTGAATTGTCGACTCGCGACCGAACCGGTACTAAAACAACCCATAACACAGTGTTAGACTTGGAACAGTTTGGAACTGAAGCAGTTTTTTTAAAACAGATAATTTTTGGAACTGAAACAGGTTAAAACAGTTGTTGAAAAATCCCTGTTCCAACCATCCCTACCAGATATAGAAATAAAAACAGGAATAGAACAGGCTAAGAACATGTACAATAAATTGAAGCAAATTATCTATAACCGAAAACTAAGATTAGACATCGAGTTACTAAATGCTACGTTTGATCAGTCCTTCTATGTGGAGTTGAAGCCTGGACATTAAAATTAAATACCATGAGACGGCTAAAAGCCTTTGAAATGTGGCTTTATCGCAGAATGCTCATAATATCATGGACACAACACATTACGAATTAAACAGTATTAAACACCATAAACAGAGAATTTGAACTTATAACAACGATTAAGAAAAAAAAGACCTTGTACCTAGGCCACATAATGAGAAATGACTAATATTACCTGCTACGATTAATAATTGAAGGGAAGATAAAGGGACCGAAGAGGAGTAGGCAGAAGAGTCATGTGCTGGATTCGTAATATCAGAACTTGGACGGGCATGAACGTTCAACATTTACTAAGACGGATAATGAAGATTTCTCACCGCTATACCCAATCTGCTTACAACTGGTACCTCATTACAAATGCAAATCTTCAAATAGAGGTTAAGGGTTACTGCCAAGGCCATAAACCATTGCCGAAAGTAAGAATTTTGTAAAAATTGTACAATACTTTGTCTTATTAGGATATAATCCTTTATTAACAACTTTTGCGAATTTAACAAATCATTTTTGGGGTACCTGCTGACCGAGTAATGGAAAGTTGTGACGACTTTGATATTGTCTGTCTTATCAGTTAGCATTTCAGTTCATGCGTTAACATTGCATTATCGTTTCAATTTCTTGCTGCTACACTTAAAAACGGCGCTGCTAAACTCAAAAACCTATTGTGTTAAATGTTCATGAATCCCTCTCCATGTTTACTTAAACAAAAACAAGGAAACATTACTGAGCCACTTTTCGTTCTATTTAAACAAAGATATTCCTACATTGGTTACAATATTAAAGGCAATAAGATTAGAGAAGAATTATTTTCCTCACTTTGGCCGAGATAAGTTATGGAAATCACCTAAAAAAATCAGTTTTGCTATAAAAATAAAAAAAACTACAGATATTAAACCATAAAGAAGAGTTTGTTTGTTGGCGAAGGCAATATTTGAGAACGATAAAAAGATTTAGATTAGAAGAAAGATGCACTTTCTATTTAGATGAAACCTGACTAAACGAAAATCATATCGTTTTAAAAGTATGGGTAGATAAAAATATTAGAAATTCTCTACAAGCCTTTAAACCTTCTTCTTCTTAGAGTGCCGTCTCTCTACGGAGGTTGGCAATCATAATGGCTATTTTTATTTTAGAACTTGCTGCTCTAAACAAATCAAAAGTTTCTCAACAGAGTTATTATCAACAGGTCCTCGTAGACACTTCGTCTCAGGACCATTTTACTTATGTAGAGTCATACGCCGCCATGTTACCTATCCAACGGTAACTTAAACATCACAAATTATAACTATTAATAATGTAAAACAACTACAAATTTAAAACATTTAAAGGGTTTTGACCCATATATTTTGGTAGCTACTAGCATATACAACCGTTTGCACTGATGATGGATTTATCAATCCGAAAACGTTCTGCAATGTGTTTGTGATAGCCCGTTTGGGGCATTTTTTATATACCTTTTATAAAGGATTTTAAACAATTTTTTGTAGCCTTTCCACTTTGGAAAAAGGATGCTACCATTAGAAATGTAATTTACATAATAATTTACGCCAATGAATGCAATAGTAATTGTATTTTGTTTTGTTTCAGCCTCGAGTTTACTGAATCTGTCATATCAGAACACGAAACCCTGCGAAGTTCTCGTCGGGGACAATCCCCAAATCGCCCCCGCGTCGAAAACGTCGCCCTCCTCCGAAACGAACCTATCGATATCGACACGACCGAAAACTTCCAACACGGGAGGTAAATACTTACACCCTGCACATTCCAGAAAACGTAGAAATATTTTAGACCCTCCGCATGCTTTTGTGTTACACGTTGATAGTACGACTTCTAGTAGTTCTAGTTCTAGGAGTTCCAGCACACCTGGTTTGCATGCTGATAGTGTTACACCTTTGCATGATTTGAGTAGTTTGTCTACAACGATAGGTAGCACCAGCGATACAGCTTCTACTGGTTCTACAGACAGTACCACTTCTTTATACACAACTAGCACTTCTACTGATGTTACAACTTCGTCTTCTTCCGAAGAATCCAAAACAACTTCTGAAGAACTTAGTACTACTCAAGAGACTTCAACTTTGACTACTTCTACTTCTGCTGAAATATCTACCATTACAAAGAAAGCGGTAACGTATGTCACAGAAGAGAATCTTTACTATGATCTTATAGGTAGTTCTGAAGAAGAAAACTTGTCAGATGCTTCTTTGTTTAATTTAGACAAAGAATACGACGATTTTATTAAAGATGAACCACTGGAAAGTATCGAAATCATAAAGATGAACAATAAACTTTTGTCAACAACACAAAAATCTAAAGCGGGCTACAAAATAACAAACAATGAAGCTAATTCGAAGGAACTAACAGATGTAAATTTGTCAGTTATGCCGATGATTGGAAGCAAAGACTTAAAGCAGATCCTTATCAAGGAGCCAGCTGTATTATACAATAATGCTACTAACAATGAACTTTTCAATGATTTTGGAACTAACACTAAACCTTTACCTATTGTTAAAGTTATAGACTTTCCCACTGTACACAAACCTAGCATGCTACCCTCTAAAAAAATTGTGGTGAATTTAACTATAGCAACGGATGATACTAACAGCGAGCCCTCTGTGTATATGCTTTCGGTGTCAGTGCCAACTGATGGCAAAGGGGAGCCAGGAGTTGAAATTGACACTAAAGAAACTCGGCCTACAGAAACAGCAAAATTATCAGACAAGCCTGCTTCCGCTCACTTACCTGATTTTGAGAACGATGTCTCTGGTGGGGCTTGCGAATGTTCTTGTCCATCCTTAGATTCTCTGGAATTTTCAGACAACTCCACAGCGGACTACGATTACGATAATATAGTCATACAACCCCATAATATTTCGACCACTGAACGATATAGCAACACCAGCGACGGCAGTACTGAGGCATCTACAATCGAAAGTTATTCCAGTACCGAAATCTCCTCGACTTCGTGCCCAGAAGTCACCACCAAATTGCCCCCACCACCTACAATTCTTATTTTGGAAGGTACGAAATAGCTTAGCTTCCTTTCTAATCCAGCTAATAAGCTTACTGACCAATTTTATGCTTGCAAAGGTCTAGTCGCCTATTGCCAATAATATTTTCAAAATATCATCACTCATCTATCACTCACTTATGTATTAGACTCCTCTTCTTTCTCTCCGTAGAAATCGTCTGTTTCACACCGGTCGGGCCATCGTATATTCATAAAAAGGACGTTTATACTGTGATTTCCAAACCAGTTGCCTGCATTTAATTTCACAATACTTCGAAGTAGACTATTTTGAGGTATTTGTTGATATTTCGCAGTACTTACGGTACCCTCAATAAACTAGAAACATTCTCACCATGAAACTGATTTACGTTCTCAAATTATCACTCATATAGGAAATTTTACGGTCCTTTTTAAACAATCTTTGTGAAAATCCTCATGCTTAATACTAATAAGTTGTTCTTCACTAAAAATTACTCGGGGCCAATCTCCTATCGACCAAGAAAGTTTAGATTTTGCCCAAATGAGCCTGGCTTGATTTTGTTTGGCTGTTAATAGTGGTTTCTCCTTTGTTTAGAAGAAAATATGTTCAAATATATTAAACTACAACTTCCTGTCGCAAGTGGAACTATTTCCACTTACGACAGCGTTCCCTTGACCAGTTTCATGATTCCGTTCAGCTGTAACTTGCCTTAGAATATTTCTTCGACCTTTTTGCAAGCTTTTACTAATATTCTCCTATTTCTATCAGAATTTAGTTTTGGACGATCCGGACTTTTACCTTTTTTTTCTAAAATACCTTATGTTTCCCCATAATGCTTAATTATATTTCACACTACAGGAATATTAATTTCATCCGCGATTTCAAAGATTGTTTTATTGCGAGTATAATTTTTGAACTCACAAATTTTTGAATTTGTAGACATGCCAGGTATCATTTTATCGAAATTATACAGCGATTCACACAATTTGAATAGCAGTTTTTAGCAGTTACTTCATACTGTCCCATTATTTAGTTGTCACTATTTTATAGTACTTTTATGATTCTTATGTCATTAATAGATTATCTGGGTTGTATAAAACGATATTAGTTACGTTTTGTGATTATATATAATTTAAAATATTGCTTATTTAACATTATTATCAAAATTGTTTAAAAAAAATAATGAATTAACAGTCAAACGCCTGGGTTGTTTATATATATATATATATATATATATATATATATATATATATATATATATATATATATATATATATATTGTCCCATATTATTATGAACATCCTGTGCAATAATCATTTAACTAATGAACTAGGTAAATACAAGAACTAAACACCTACTTCTAGTAAACAAACATGCGGAACTTCGTCCCAACTTGCCTTTTGCGTTTACGATTAACATACATAACTAAACAAGGAAACAGAATTACCGGAATTTGAAAATATGGGATTGGTAATATCGTGAGCTAGACTTAATTTTGCAGAACCATTTTTTTCGTAATTCTCAAATTAATCATCACGACATAGGAATTTCCTCATCAGTTTCGGTAACAATAATTTTCCTCGGTTCATCAATTACAGAAATAATAGATTTCGTATTTCATAATGCTCTCTGACCTACTAACACAAGTATAATTGAACTCGTTATTTTTTAGTAGTTTGGTCATTACGTCCAGAAATAAGTGTCCAATCTATTTAAATATTAATATTTTGGGAAAATTTGGAAGTGTGCAAACTATTATACAATGTGAGGCAAATATATGGAACGATTGAGTTATTTTAAGCTAGAAAAAACATTGAAATATTAATGATCTTAGGATACAGTAATAAATAGAGAATTTACGAAGTTCAAAAATATAGAAACTCAAGACAAATCCTTAGATTTGTGTCATCGTAAACGAAGATCCACATTTGATTGATCTGTTCTAAGAATTTTACCTAGTAATTAGTTTAAGCCATCTTCTATTTCTTCTCCTTTTTGTCCTTGCTATCTTAAAACCTTGTCTCTTTTCGATGTGACCAATGGCCTTGATCGTTGGCTTTCTATCCAGGATTGTATGTATCAGTGATTAGCTGATAAATTTTGCTTTCCTCGCTAACTAGTGGCTTGGAGGGTCTAGCTACCGAGCTTGCATCTGTCGGTGTATGTTCTCTATGTCGTAGTCTATAGAAAAGAAACTATCTTTAAAATGAACTTATTAGTAAATGATGCATTGTGTAAATCAAGAGGTGAAACATGCATTTCCAGGTCTATAGAACATTCATATGTCTCGTGTATTTTTTGGGTTTTATGATTTTGTAATATTTTTTGTATTACTTTAAATTTTTGTAATTATTTATGATTTCGTGACATTCATTTACTAAGTTCAGTCCAGTCCTATTTGTAACTTCTTTTCAACTATGTGGCTATCTCATGTTTATTTAACAATAAAACACTGAAAACTTTGTTTTCAAACTTCCACAAAATTTATTTTAACTTATCACTACAGCTGTTTCGGCTGATTGCCTTTCTCAAGTGATATATTTTTGGCATGCGTTTACATTTTATAGTCTCTAATGGAATAGGTTGAGGAGGGGAGAACTGTTTGTCTCAAGTTGGTCATTCAGAATTATATCTGTGTTTTTTAATTTGTTGATTTCCATAGATTCTAACAAGGATAGCTTTTATTTTGAATGTGAAGAATTTTAAATTCGTCATTAAAAGAATGATTGTGATCTAGAAGGTCAAGTGCGTATGTAGAATCTGTTTTTCTATTATTGAAACCCCTTTTATGTTCTGCTATTCGTTGATTAAAGTTTCTACCAGTTTGACCGATGTAAGTAATGTGGCAGTCGCCACTTTAAGTTTGTACACACCACTGTGTAAGTGTTTTTTATTTAGGCTCTTGTTGTTATTGATATATTTGCCTAGGTTGTTATTTGTTCGAAAAGCTGGTGTTATTCCTTTCTTTTTTATGGGTTAATGATATTAATATTAATGATTATGTGGCGGAAATACATTAAACTCCTTTTGTACATATATGAAAATAAAAATATACATTTTCATGAAAATATTGATAAAATCCTTCATTTACTATACTCCTATTACAGGTCAAATGTTGTTTATATACAGCAAACGATGCACCGTATACCTATATACCTAAATCTGTTTCTCTTTCTGCTCTCTCTTACCTATAGCATTACATATGTAATGATTGTGCAGATTGAGTCCCATATAAATTTGTAACAGCGAACGCGTGTGTAGAAGTATAACTTCTACCGGAGTTCCACTGGACTGCCACACCCGTTTTTTTATTTATTAAAAAACAGTATCTGCTTTAAAACCAATTTTACCTGTCAACGTTATGATATATTTTTTTTCTAAATGATCTATAACAGTAGTTTCTTAAAATAGTTACTAATAGAGAAAATGTTTAATGATGCATAACTTTTGAAACATTTTTGACTCTTTAGCGTGATGTCGAACATTAAGATACACACTGTAGCTGATGTCAAAGGTTAACGTAGAAAAACATAACCTATAAAAATATATTGTCTAAATATGCATAAAGTTTTGAACACCATTTGAAGTTTGATACTAATTTCTAGACTAAGGTTGTAATAGATTTTGCCTTTCGCCATAATGCTCTCTGACCTACTAACACAGCTATAATTGAGCTTATATTGTTATGTTTATTTTGTTATTTCCGAATGTTCTAGTTGTAATATTATTGCATGTTTGAATTGTGTCGCTTGTTTTACTATTTTGCATCTTGCTGCAAATTTACATTGGTTTCTGGCATTGTTTATATTATTATTGTATACAGTAGCTGTTGGAACTTTACGGTGAGTTGTTAAAGTGCTGCAATATTACATATTACAACAAATAAGTTGTGATTTTGATCGATATGATTATATATAAATAATTTACATTTATAAACGATTAATATTTGGTATAATTCACTTTGTCTCGAAGATACTGAAACAAAGAACGGCGATCGTGCTATGAGATAACGAAATAGAAGAAACGCGAATACATTCCCCGTAAAAGCTTAGATTTATACCAATTTTAAATACCTCATGGAAATATTTTCTTATGGACATCATCTAAATTGGTTGTTTCTGTGTTTTAAATTTATTATATTTTGTTTAGTAAGACGAAAGTGTCCTCTTTTGAATATTATGCTTTTCGATGCTTTTAACGCTGTTTTTTTCTTATACTTCTAGTGGCCATTTTTGGACATAGGTCTCTCCCAACTCCTTTTAGATCGATCTATATCCTGAGCAACATACTTCAAATTTGTTCCGGCAATTCTTTTTATGCTATCAACCCATTCTCTTGTTCGTCTACCTGGGGAAGATCTTCAATGGTGTATTGTAGCAATCAAACGTTGGTCTTTTTGTCTAGTAGTGTTAATTGCGAAGCTCCATTTAAGTTTGGCAATTTTTGTTGTGATATCCTCGATTTTTGTTTTTGATCTTACTCAATCGTTCCTCTTTTTAGCTGACACTCGTATACCTAACATTACTCTTTTAATTTCCCTTTCTGTTGTGGCTAGTTTATTCATATTTGCACTGGTTATTGTCTAGGTTTGACATCTATATATCTTGATATGAAGGAGGCACTGAAGGTCTACAGGTCTGTCTCACTTTCAGCGATAATAACTGTATCGTCAGCATAACGGATGTTATTTATATTTTCACCATTTATCTTGATCTCTTCTGTACAGTTTTCAAGTGCTTGCGTCAATAACTTCGGAATATATATATTAAATAGTAATGGTGAAAATACACAGCCCTGTCTCGTCTCACTCCCCTACTTATCTGTTGTGCATCCGTGCTATTTCCGCGCTATTTCCGAGATGGTTTCTATCTTTTGCATTATTTTGCTGGCTCTTAAGGCACTCATCACTGTATATTACAAAATAGAGACATTTATAGTATCTCCTTAAATTGAATAAAATTACTGTGTTCTCTAAATGATTGTTGAACAGTTATCTTTCCTTTTTTTATCGTCATTGTTTCTAATTCATATTATAGTACTGTTTTTACGTATTAGTAGCTTGTTTTTATACCTAAATTATTTATTTGCTTTTTTTACTAATCTTAATACAATTTATTCGAGTCATATCTTCTTGAAATAACAAATATATTATCTGCATACGCATCACATTTTATTTATTGACCCCTATACTCTTTTTCATTTTTAATTATTGAAGTACCAATGTAAAAAATACTGCGCATGTATTACCTCCTTGTCTTACTCCTTTTTGTACCCGATTCTTTTCCGAAAATGTTTATCCTGTTGCTATTGGAATGGCATTGAAATCTTTGTCATGAGCTTTATCATATTTTTTGTTGGTATTTTTATGTGTTTTAAGACATTTAATAATTTGGAGTTTCTGATTATTCGTTCTTCAGTGTTTTAATTCGTTTTTTAATCTGTCAGGTATGTTTGGACATCTGCATGGTTCTCCTCTTCTTCTATTATTTATTCCACAAATTCAAGACAATTTTCAGTTATTAGTTGTGTGTAATATTACTGCTATCCTCCTTATTTGATTTGGCCAATCTGTATTCTCTCCGTCTATTTTTTGGAGCGACTTCAAAATTCGCCATTTAGACAATTTCTAGTATAAAAATTACGTGAAATTATTTGTTTTCTTTACGTTTTAATTTGTCTTTACTTACTTTTTCATCTTGGTAGGTATATCCAGTGTATTCTTCAAGAGCTTCTAAATAAATTCCTTTCATATAGGTATTTATGTGTACATGTATCTGTTTTCATACCTGCGTTTTTCTAGCTTTTAATCTAGTTTATGCTCTTACATAATCAGTGGTGGATTTAAGAGAAAAAGTTAAATAAAACAGGTCACAGATTACAAACAGTTATCCATCTGTTCCATCGTATTAAACTCTTATGTTGTAAATTTTTTGATGCATTAGCACTCTCTTTTGAAACATATTCCGTAACTTCCGAGTGAACATTCCGTATATTTAAACATCACCGACCTGCATCAAGATCATTAAATGACATCTATAAAACCGACTGACAATAAAATCAAAAGATCCAATCAATATTAATAAAAATAAAACAGTTTGGCTACTGTCAGCATACTAAGGGAATCGATTACAGAGTCCACGTAAGTGACACCATAAAACGGCAGTTACTCAAGCCAAGTAATTGCGATGTGTTTGCTTTGATGCATACTAAAATTATCTTTTTATGTGTTGTTACGAAGATAATTGATTTTCAGTTCGTAAATTATCATCGATTGTTAAGAGTCCCATTATGTTTTACGATGTTACAAAATTAAATAAACCTCATATTATAGAATAAAAGTAGTACTTAATATAGATCTGAACAGAGTCGGAGTGAGATGTAATTTCATTCTTCATTCAGACTATTGGATTTGGTTAGTGCCGTCGTGGTTAGTAGAACCGTCGAGTTTTGAGGGAAATCCCGAAACAGATCGATTTTTGTTATTAAATACCCATCTTATCGACACCGCATTTGAATGAGAATTTAATTCTCTATTTAACAACATTACATTTTTAACTAATATATTATTTTAAGGGTACAAAAACAATTTTTTTTTAATTCAAATTCAACTAAATTACAACTAATGATTTAATTCATAATGTACTTTAAAGTAACCAAATTTTGCATAACAATTATTTTAAATTAAATGTCCGAAATACCATCCATCGGTTCCTGCCATCACTTTCTGAAGTAAATAGCAAAATAAGCAAAAATAAGTTAAAATAGTAATGGACACAAAAAGTTATCTCATAAATACTAAAACTTTTTGTCAAATGGTAATTCAAGCAAGTGATAGTGGCACAGTTACTGTAATATTTATTGACGTAAATGTTTTGATTTTGTGAATTCTCATCAGTTGTCAATTGTAATTTTTACTTTTGAATACTACATTATGGCTCACCTAAATGAAACACAACGCATAGAAATATTATTTCTTAGAGGATGCGGACATAAAAAACACAGAACGAGGTATGCAATTTATTCAACGCAAAATATCCAGACAAACCCATCAGCCAATCAACAGTAAGTAAAATAGTCCGAAAATTTGGAAAAACTGGCCACGTTAAACATATTCCAAACGCTGGGCGTCCTAAAATTGAAGGCAATGTGAAACATTGCCTTCAATTTTAGGACGCCCAGCGTTTGGAATTTTATTAAATCTACATGACAATCCTCACAGTAGTTCAACTAAAATGGGTGAATATGCTGGAGTTTCCCAACGATCGGTATTACGTATTTTAAAAAAAGAACGACGATCCCGATCGCCGGCTTCAATTTTCTTAAATTATGCAGGATTTATGTATCCGCAATCCACATTTCATCAATCAAATCCTTTTTTCCGATGAAGCCACATTTTTTATACATGTTACCGTGAATCAATCATTGGAGTCAAGAAAACTCACATTGGATGACCAAGTCACACCCGCAATATCCTCAGAAAGTAAATGTATGGGCAGGAATCATTAATGACAGAATCATTGGACCTTTTTTTCTTTGAATAAAATCTAACAGGAGAACGTTATTTAACTTTTTTAAGGAATCAACTTATACCTGTTCTTGCTCACATGTATCCAAATGCCAATAATCCAAATTTACCTAGTGAAAATATCTGGTTTCAACAAGATGGAGCCCCTTCGCATTACGCACGTGAAGTACGTGAATTTTTAAATCATTGCTTTACGGAAGTAAGAGGATCGGAAGACGAAGTTTTATAGAGTGGCTAGCAAGGTCGCCAGATCTAACACCTCTAGACATTTTCCTGTGGGGTTACATAAAATTAAAAGTTTATGTCAATAGACTCCAAAACTTACAGGACTTGAAAGATAGAATTAGGCATGAAATGAGTCTAATTACTCCAGAACTCATTCGCAATGTACTTGATGAATGGGTCCGTAGATTCGCATATTGTCAAGAAACCCATGGATGGCATTTCGAACATTTAATTTAAAATAATTATTATGCATAATTTGGTTACTTTAAAGTACATGATTAATTAAATCATTAGTTGTAATTTAGTTGAATTTAAATTAAAAAAAAAATTGTTTTTGTACCCTTAAAAAATGTTTGTATTTTGAGAACGATTTCCGAAGTGGAAATTGAAACGTCAATAAACATATTTTTATCTTTAATTGTGGCTTATTCCCAGTTTAATAGTAATTAATTTACAATGCCACAAGAAAATAGCTTCAGAACAATATAAAAATGTAATGTCGTTAAAAGGAGAATTAAATTCTCCTTCAAATGAGGTGTCGCATTATACCGATTTCTATTTAAAAAAATTAACGATTACGTCACTACACCCACACCGGTGACGTCATCCCTACTCCATATACATTATAAGATGGGTATTTAATAACCAAAATCGACCTGTTTCGGTATTTCCCTCAAAACTCGACGGTCTTCGAAATAATAATAATATTCCATAATTTAGCCGTTTACTGTATGTTGTTGGCAACATCACAAGCTTTGGTCACTTTTTCATGCAAATTTCTCATATGGATAGTTAGCGATTCTTGTTTCTTTTCTTTTTTCATAAACTGTTATACACTGTGAATAATTTCTCGGCCTTGACTATGACTAACTTTTCTGGAACTACTCATGTCTCTAGATGTTTGCTATAACAACATATATTAAAAATTAGTTAACAAAAAAATTATTCAGTAAAGCTATAATTTTTTGAATCAGATTTTATATACCATTAAAATCACCATTTTTATTATTAAAGTTAACAAAATAACGTAAATCAAATTTTTTTAAAAATGTTATAAAATAAATACATACCTTTCTTTCCAATCAATTATTTCACTGCACAACATATTTTCAAAAGTTATTGTCTATAAAAGTCACCAAATTAACAATTAAAACTAAAAACTATAATAATTAATTACAAAATAAACAAATTATACTGCACTATTAAAAGATTTGGAGTAGAAATTTAACGGCTGAAACTTTTAGGATGATTAGTACAACTTATTTCATAACTAAAATTATGTTCTGCGTCGATGTGACTCATAGCTCTTTAGAAAATCCATTGCCTCTACCTATAATCTCTGTTTTCGCCTTCTTGATATTTATTTCAAATTTATTTTCGAAGATCTTGAATGTTATCCACTGCTGCTATCGCTGTGTCTTCGGCTAATGTTAATAAATATATTGCTTACTTACCCTTATTCTGCCACTGCTTCTGCGAATGTTTTCTGTACGTAGTTACAGAAGTTACAAGTTAAACAAAATTGGACAAAGTATACAACCTTGCCTTACTCTCTTTTTTATTGAGAAATCTTGCGTTTCATTGAAATTTTGAAGACGTATTGTTGCTTTCTGTTTCCAATACAGATTGGCGATAACTCATATCTTTGGTATCCAATCCCAAAGCCCAGTGAATTGTTTTTTGTTGATCCCAGTAATTTTCTTAATTTTCTTATGGAGATTAAAGCTGGCCCTGAGTTTATATAGGTTTTCAGCTTCGGTGTAAAGTGTAGTCATCCAGATCTTCTTCTTCTTCTTCTGCTTCTTCACTGGCTTAACAACTCGGGGTGAGTCTTTCCGCATCCACTATCACCCTCCATCCTCTACGATCTTGCGCTTCTTTTTCCCATTGTTGTACCCCAATTCTAGATAAATCGGCTTCAACATCATCCTTCCATCTTTTTCTCGGTCGACCTACTGATCTTCTACCATCTGGTCTTTCAAAAAAACACTGTTTTTAACACTCTGTCATCCTCTGATCGTACCACGTGACCTGCCCATCTTATTCGGTTTGCCTTGATATGTCTAACTATGTTTTCAGTTCCATACAGAGTCACCAATTCAGCATTGTCGCGTCTTCTCCAATCCCCTGTGAATTTATCTCTTGAAGGCTAAATATTCTGAGAACCTTTCTTTCAAATACTAGAAGGTTATTAATTTCCCGCTGGTTGAGAGTCCATGTTTGTAAAGTGTTCATTTAGATTTTCTTTTTAGCAGCTTCGATCTTAATAATGTTGAAAGGGAGTAAAGCTCTATTTCCCGCAGCTATCCTTGCTGAGACCTCTTTTTCTATGTGGTTGTTAGCTATGATTATCGCTCCCAGGTATTTAAACTTCTTTACTACTTCGTTGTAACTAAGTTGTGATCAATAATACTGATGTTCTGCCTAACTATTGGTCTTGGATTTTTGGTTACTACCATGTATTTTGCCTTTTCTTCATTAATTCTAGACACAGATTACCTGTTTCCTCCTCGAGCTGTGCAAACTCCTCTCTCGCGTCTCTTGTAGAATGTGTGACTACATCTATATCATCCGCAAAGGCCAGCAACAGTTTTGATTCTTGATCAGCAAATCCTCCTATCAGCTAAGACGATATTTTTTATTGCATATTCTAAAACAAAATTGAACAGCAATGGTGACAAGGGATCCCCTTGCCTAAGTCCTGAATTTATACCAAATAGATCTCCTTCGCCGCTATAATTTATTGACGAATTTTGCTGTGTACATTTCGGTACCCTAATTGGTCCTGCCTAATCTTATGCTGCGTACGTTGTTTCATCATCTCAATATTTCTTCTGTCATCCACTTATTCTTGGTAGTTTATTAACACGCATGTTTTATTTTGAAGAAGAAAAGTTTTGACTTATTTGAGAAGTTTAATATTTTGCTCTAGTAATTGTTACAAATAATTATAATTATTAAAGACGGGAACATGGCTTTTAAAGAAACTTCTAATGAATTTAATTATTTTTTCGATCTAACTACGTCTTTCGGTTTAGTTATACGTATTAATGAATATAAGAGTCACAGCTAAATTAACAACTTGGTTGGATAATAATTTAACAAACATGGGCAGTGATATAGTTGGCTGCGGCTTTTTAGATACCTGCATTGCCGACTATCTTAAGTTTCCCAACTTAAAAATAAAGTAGGCACAGAGTTAAGGTGGCAAGATTGGACACCATAATGTTAAAATAGTTTTTATATAATGTTACCTGGTCTTTACTTAACAATCCGGAAACAGCAACAAAATAGACAAAAAAATAGAAATTAATTTTCCCATAAAAATCACGTAATCATCAATTCTCATCTTATCAATTTTCTGATTTGACCATGAATTAAGAAAAGAAAATCTTCCCATAATAAAAATAATTGCTGACGTTACAAGGGGCTACAATGTATATAAAAAGTTTAAAAAGCAGTCTCAACATTTTCGCATTTGTTAACTCTTAATAATATTAGTTCGTATTAAGACTTTTCGAACATGGTGTATACTAATACAACTCACCTGTAAAGTTTCTCCCCAATAAGTAGAAACAGCATATTGAAAAAGCTAACCACTTTTGATCTAATCTAGGTGCACGCACATTCCCAGCTCAATCGTTTCCCCCGGACGGAACTACGTTTTCCCAAATATCGTTGGGGCAAAGACTGTCGAAGGAAATCCCAGCATATGGTTACTGGAATATGCAGTTTTATCAATCGGAAGCGGCCTACGTCCAGTTTGACTACAGTATACCAAGAGGCGCTAGCATAGGGGTCTACGCACGAAGAAACGCCCTACCGACCCACACGCAATACCATATTTTGGAAGTACTCAGCGGATTCAAAGCTAGGACTACCAGAGCATCACATGTAAGTTTATCACATATTCTCTAGCTGGCTGTCCCATTGGGATCTCAATTTTTATATCCTTAATCGTGGATTTATCTACGATACGGATATTTATTCAATAATTCGTTGCACCTTCATACTTTGAGTTGTCAAATTATCCATACCGGAGATTCTTTTGTAATACCGATGTATTTTGCTCTGAATATGATCACAATCATTTTAAAATCAGCCCTACCTCAGATACTTCGGACACATCGAGAAAAGTGGGAGGTTTAAACATATAGGAATATCTCTTACACGTGAGGTAGATCAAGTCAGAGGCTTTATTGATTATATGGTCTATAGGAATCTTCTCTAGCAGCTTAATCTAGAAAAGTAAGGAAAACCACGACTTGGGCGATACTTTGTCGAGAGTAAACAGACAAAAGAAGAAATCTTGTCTATGTAATATTTGTTATCATACTTTATTTCCACATAATTCTCTCTATTTACGTATACTTTTCTTGATACATTATTCCATATAGGATATTATATAGAACATTTCTTTTATTTTCTTTTTCTAGCAGTCAACAGTCAAAAAGGAAGTAACGCATTACATGGAACAAGGCCACTGGTTTCTCTCTCTTTATAACGATGATGGAGACCCACAAGAAGTGACGTTTGTCGCTATAGTGGCAGATGACATGACCCATAACTGTCCGAACGGTTGTAGCGGCAAAGGAGAATGTTTGATGGGGCATTGCCAATGTAATCCCGGATTTGGAGGAGACGACTGTAGTGAGAGTAAGTTAAATTTTTATTTTTACCAAATTAAGATACTTTCATTTCTTTGTACAAGCTACTAACCATAGTCTAGTTGTTTGTTTAGAGAAGGTAGTACTGCCAAAACGAATCAAAACTGAACTGGACTTAACTTACATTTGTAGCAAATTTGCTTTCAATTTTGAACCAAAATTACGGAACCATTTCTCGTATAAAAAATGGCATTATTACCTTACCTCTAAGGGCGAGCGCCCACCAAAGTGGCGTGGCAAGTAGCACGTAGCAAGTAGCACGCGTCTAGCATGTTTCTTAAAATGTAACCAATGAAAACAAATGATTAGAATGAATGACGTCACTGTCATTTTGGTGTACGCTGAATCATTCGTTTTCATTGGTTACATTTTAAGAAACATGCTAGACGCGTGCTACTTGCTACGTGCTACTTGCCACGCCACTTTGGTGGGCGCTCGCCCTAACCTTAACGACTAGACTTAACCGCTTGTGCCTCTGCATGACCTTGAACATCTTTCTGCTAGGTGTATGTCCGGTGTTATGTAGCCAACGTGGCGAATACATCAACGGAGAATGCCAGTGTAACCCTGGATGGAAAGGCAAGGAATGTCAACTAAGGCATGACGAATGCGAAGTGCCTGATTGCAACGGTCACGGGCATTGTGCTAACGGCAAATGCAACTGCATCAGGGGCTACAAAGGAAAGTTTTGCGAAGAAGGTGAGCATATTTCATTTATAGATATTTGTTCTTTGACCATCCCGAAATTATAGTCATTTATAATTAATTATATTTTACCTTATTTGCTATCATTCCGGTTTTGAAGTGACTTTGTATTTTGATTTTTTTTTTATCCTCATTTATATTTAGACAGATGTTTAACGCAGTTTCTTTAAAACCTCAGAAAATATTCTTAACTTCTACTCCTTGACTGTGCTACTGCAAAGGCGAAAGTATTTGATCTTTTTCCTCCTATTCTAACTTTTTTCAACGCACATTATCGTTAATGCAACCAGTTTTTTATGTTCACCCATCTTAATCATTGCTTTACATAATTTCAGACGATTAATTGAATCACAAGCCTGTTTGAAGTTTATAAAAATCTGGTGTACGTCTTGATTATACTCTTGGCCTGAACATCCCTTATCATCCTCTATAATTATTTTTTGATTATATAGGTTATGTTTCCTTCTCTGTTACATCCATAAACATATAATACGAGATGAACTGACTGCTGCAATACAGTCACGTTCCCCCAGTGCGACACAGAAAACTGACGCAAAGCATTCCCTGCATCTCTCTTTAATGGATCGGGTTTATCGTTCACGTGACATTTTCGTTGGTTATTTAGATCATGTGGTTGATAAACCTGGCAAATTTGAAAGGGATATAGGGACTGATTTACGTCAGTCTTCTCTGTCGCAGTGGAATAACGATCAGTCTATCTTTTATTATATGTCTGTGGTTACATCAAGAACTGAAAAATTTCTTTTATACTATATGACGCACTATACATATTTCTTTATCAATTAATACGTAATTATTCTTCTATTAAAAATCAGTTATTTCGTATAAGCATTGACTAACCATAATATTTTATCTAGCCGATTGCCCACACCCGACTTGTTCGTCGCATGGGTACTGCGTAGAAGGAACTTGCATTTGTAAGAAGGGTTGGAAAGGAGCTGATTGCTCTCAGATGGATAAAGATGCTCTTCAATGTCTTCCTGATTGTTCTGGTCACGGTACATTTGATCTAGAATCTCAAACTTGCACTTGTGAACCGAGATGGTCTGGAGATGATTGTTCCAGAGGTAAGTACGATCAACTTAATCGATATTCTGTAAATAAGATGATTTTATAAGAAATATTACATTAAGCTCGAAGAAAATCTATCCAAACAGTAAGTAGGTATATTTTTATACTGTATTAAAGTTCTACAAACTTATAACAAGAGTCTACACTATTTTTACTGAAGTTATTCCAACTGGTTATTACTTAAAGAAGCTGCAGAGCGTCAAATAACCCCAAACTTATTTGTGTGCACAAATTTTCACACAAAAAAACGGCTAAGTAGTTTTTCTCTAGACATGCGGTGGTTTCCTAAGACTGGCTGCTAGCACTAGCAGACCCGAAAGCAAAACGAAAAATGAATCCGCGGCGGTTGATCAGTCATCGATAGTAGTTGAAGTGGTTTCTTTAAAACAACGACCTCTGAATTGTGTCAGTCGAAATGGATGGTCCAGAGAGAAATTATAGGAAGATGAAATATTTAATAATACTGCAAATTAAAAAAAAACAATAAAGTGACTGAATTATTTTTAATTTGATAAGCGGAAGAACAGTCAAGTTAATAATTATATACCAATTTTACAAGTAAGTATATATATATATATATATATATATATATATATATATATATATATATATATATATTTCTTCAATTTTAAACAAAAGCACGCATTTTTTTTGGTGATTGTTACAATTGATAATGGTTTCGGTTTCTGATAAAGTTTTCTACGACTTAACGTGACCGATAGCGAAAATTGACGGAATTTTACGTCACTGACGAAATTTTACTTTACCGGCTGCTGCGGAGCTTAAAAAATTGCCATCAATATGAACCTCAGTCAATAAATGTTTATGTATAAGAAAAAGAAAGAAAACTTGTCTTCTTTTAACTTGTTTCCTTTATTTAATATTAATTTTGCAGATTTGTTACTAAGATGTCTATGTCATGTATACTTCAACTTATTTTCAGATTGGATGTTTCTATTTACACACTACAAATATAAACCGTTGGTTGAAGTAGTCCTAGGAGTGGGAATGATTTCAGTAAATTTAGTTAATTTCATAGTTTAGTCTAATATTTGCACATTCTAACTTTCACATTCACATTCGTAAGCATTTTGCGCTTTTTGGTTCAATCTCAGTAAACATGTTTTGTAAATAACACCTTAGTTGATAATTAATTAACCAACTTATATCTTTTTTTTTGAATATATAATAATCTATGATATTTGCAGAAAATTTTAATAAACAAAGTGTGTCTTGCATACCTAGCGTGCAAAATAAAAAAGTTGAAAAATATTTTACATTTTTTAGCAAGAATAGTTTATTCACAGAAACACAGATCCACTATATTTCGGTAATAGTATTATTTGCTTAAGAAATATTTATTTTCACCATATAATTTATCTATTATATTTGTTGCTTATTTTATATCTAACTTGTAGGTTTTCAATCTGATTTCCTGCTATTTCTGTCTCCCAGGTTTATTTTCAATATTCTTTTATCTATTGCTATACTCTTATTGATCGTATAGCTTGTCGAAAAATTTTCCATACTGTCAAGAACCTTGTCAAACTCTACAAAAGCTGTAGACGCCGTAATTTAATATTAGAATCTTTGAAATTACGACTGATACTGAATGTTTTCCTGCATTCTACAAAGTTTTCTGTATGATATTTATCCAGTTTTATCCCCAACAGTAAACAACTGCTTTGTTCTAGTCTTCAAGTAACTTCATCTGTTGTTAACAGATTTTAAAACAAAAGTATTGGATTACGTAGATCCAAAGAGTGCGGTAGTACTTTGTAAATACAATTCATCATGTAAATAAAGTTTTGTAATCATTTTAAAAATATTCTTGACTCCTGGAACTAAAACCACATTTCAACAATATGAACCTATCTTGCCCATTTTTATAATTCTTTTAATGACCGGTAACTCATATGTTTCCAGAGCTCTGCGATCTGGACTGTGGAAATCATGGCCACTGCGTCAACGAAGCTTGCCAATGCGATCTCGGCTGGTCCGGAGAATTCTGTAACTTAAAACAATGTGATCAGAGGTGCAATGATCATGGACAATGCAAAAACGGTACCTGTCTTTGCGTCACCGGTTGGAACGGGAAGCATTGTACCATCGAAGGTTGTCCCAACAGTTGCTCTGGACATGGCCAGTGTAGATTCAGCAGTGAAAGTAGTTGGGAGTGCAGGTGCGACAACGGATGGGATGGTGCCGATTGCAGTCTTTTACTGGAGCAGAACTGTAACGATGGTAGAGATAATGATAAAGGTAAACAGTTGTAGTTTTTTTTTTTCATTTTTTCATTAATTCCACTGGAAAAATTTAAAAGCATATATTTTTTGTACCATCAACTGTTACTAAGATCCATATATATGTTCAAGGAAGAACATAAAGCAGAAAAAATAAATAATCATTCTAACGTAAATTTAAAAGATTTTTGTATTTTGTAGATGGTCTTGTCGATTGCGAAGATCCAGAATGCTGTATGAACCCCGCCTGCAAGAACAGTCAACTTTGCGTCTCGTCCCCCAAACCAATCGACATACTTTTAAGAAAACAACCACCAGCAATAACAGCTTCCTTTTTCGAAAGAATGAAGTTCTTAATAGACGAAGGAAGTCTACAGAACTACGCCAGAGCTGAGACATTCAACGAAAGGTGAGTAGAACCAATTTTTGGGAATACTTAACAAAAAAAATACTGTTTCTCTTTAAATGTTATCTGTTTACAATATTACTAGCTGCTTTGTTGTGCCCCATGTTAAAACACTCCCCTCTATGTCATTTTTTTAATTCAAACTTTCACTTGAATGGTGACTTGCTTGTTGAGGTAGTGGCATCTCAAAGTGCTGTATTTTATGTATGCTTTAGACTAAATAATTTGTAAAAATAATAAACTTGTACTTGTGCTCTTAAGATAAATAGGTTGTGACTTTAACGGACGACAGTTCAAACGCTACTGCTTGGTGCCTACAAGACTGTGGAGACTAGCTTTAATGTAAAAGAAGAAATAGAAGCAAAAAGTAACGTTATACTAAATTTAATATGCTAGGACATGAATTCTCTCTCAACTCCTTTGGAGAGAAATCATGTCCTAACCCCATTCCTACCCAATACCTACTATCCTACCAATTTCCCAACCAATTCACCAACCCGCCTGGCAAGCATGGTGTTTAAATGCCAAAAACCCTCAGCATGAAGAGACATTCAAGAAAACGGCCCTTAGTCCCCGGCAGCTCGCTAGTTCCCAACCAAAGTAGCGGTATTACTCACGGACAGCGGGCATAGAGTGCGAAGAATCCCCTTGTTGTAGGATGCTACCAAGAACGACATAATTACGCTACACATAATTACGTATTATGTAAGAACCTTATCTAAGGATGAAAAAATGACGGAACTGGAGGAAGAACTCAAACATGTGAAATGGGATGTTATAGGAATTAACGAAGTCAAAAGAAGAGGTGAAGATCAGGTCAAACTAAAATCAGGCAACATATTCCACTATAAAGGGGAAACAGAATAGACAACTGGAGGAATAGGTTTATTAGTACACAAAAAATTACAGAAAAATATACAGAGCATTGACTGCATTTTTTCAAGAGTTATGTATATAAATCTAAGGCTAAATAAGAGATACAATCTGAAAATAATCCATGTATACGCCCCCACCAGCGATTACGAAGATAAACTTGTTGAAGCATTCTATGAGGAAATCGAAAGAGCAAAAAAGTAGGAACTGGCTCATTACAATCTGATAATGGGAGATTTTAACGGAAAACTCGGAAGGAAAAAGGACGAACAACAGTGATAGTCTTGTTAACACAAAAAAGGCGATATTACTAAATTATAAAATTATAGACTCATCAGCCTCTTGACACATATATACAAACTCTATGAAAATCTTAACAAAGAGACTTACATCTAAACTTAATTTCTATCAGCTAAAGGAACAGGCTGGCTTCAGGGCAGAATATGCACAAATGACCATTTGTATACCATAAAGATCGAAAAGTGCATCGAGTACAACTGGTTCTTGCATTTGTCGATTACGAGAAGGCTTTTGATTCTGTAGAGTTTGAAACAGTACTGGAAGCCCTAAATCAAAGGCGAATAGATAACAGGTACACGACACTAATCAAAAACATCTACGAGAACGCTACATCAAGTATACGACTACATGAAGACACAGAAAAATTCAGCTGAGGTCGAGGAGTTAGACAAGTACACAATATTTCACCAAAATTGTTCACGTCAGTTCTAAGAGTCAATATTTAAGAACGCGCTAAGATATGGGCATCAATATAGATAGAGAAAGATTAAATCATCTAAGGTTTGCAGATGATGTTGTAATAATCGCAGATAACTTACAGGATTCAGTTTCTATGATACATTCGCTTAAAAATTTGTCTGAAAGAGCAGGATTAAAGATAAACTTTGAGAAAACTAAACTTATGACAAATCTCGTAATGAGTGGAAATATAACTATTGACAATAATACCATACAACAAACAGACACTTACAAATATCTGAGACACGAGATCAAAATAAGCAGAAATAATCAAACACATGAAATACAGAGGCGACTAGGCCTAACATGGGCAGCATTTGGCATATTAAGCCATGTTCTAAAAAGTTCAATTCCCATGTGTCTCAAGCGAAAGGTTTGTAACCAATGTGTTTTGCCTGTACAAACTTATGAATCAGAGACTTTACCACTCACGCAAAAATCTACGAATAATCTCAGAGTTATACAACCAACCATGGAACGTGCAATACTGAACGTGAGCCTTCGAGACCTCATAACAAACCAACAAATCAGGCAAAGATCAGGAGTTCAAGACGTCATCGCAAGAACCACGACGCTTAAGTGGAACTGGGCAGGGTACTTAGCCAGAACACAAGATGGACGGTGAACAAAATGTATCATGGAATGGAGGCCCAGAAACGATAAAAGAAACCGAGGACGACCACCGACTAGATGGACCGATGATATAAAACGTGTAGCGGGAAACTGGCTACAGGCAGCCCAGTGGAAAGAACTGAGGGAGGCTTATATCCAGCAGTGGACGCGATTGGCTGATTGATGAATATGCTAAGAAGAAGATTCTGCTCATTTAAAAGCTCTAAGTGTAATCATCTTTTATTAAATGGATCATATAGGTAAGACTATTATTCCAGATCGGTTAGAGAATAAAGATAGCTATATTTAAATTAAAGCGTCAACAGATATTGTCGTCGATTATTTGGAAATTTCAATATATTTTCTTAAACATAATGACCAAAAACCTAACGTCCAAACCAAAACAACTCGTGGAAAAATGTCTGAATCATTCGACCGTTTATGATTGACGCGTCTAAAAATACACCTTTTGTATTTTTTCATTTATAATAAATTTTTTATAAAACATAAATATTTTAAACAAATAAACGGAAAATACTTTTTGGAACGGAGTTCAAATTCGTGACAGTTATTAAGGCTTGTATCGACCGAAAAATGATTTAATATTAATCAAGAATTGTTGAAATTTTCTAAATTTAGAACCCTGCACGTGTCTTCCTTTTGAAATGCGAAGGGAAGGGATTAAATTATAATGTGCCCTTTAAGCTTACGAGACAAATGATAGAAATTATTAAGAATCATGTTTTTTGCTTTTCTCCTCATAAAATACTCATAAATATTATATTTTTTGTATTTGCATTTAAAAATATATTTTTAGGGATAATTAATTGAGTTTATACCCAAATTCAGCAATTTTATTTGTATTCAATACATAAAAACAGTACTTTGAGATGAAATTACCTATTAACGTTTTTCTAATCGTTTATTCTGCTCGTTTATGTTGAATTTATAAGCAATAAAGGTTAATATCGAATATTCCATCAAATTAAGCATTTACAATAACGTATTTTACCATTGGCAGCACAAATATTAAAAGAGTTATAAAGGAATAATAATTTCTACATACATTATGTCAAAAACGAAGATTTTACATTATATCTGCATATTTATACATATATTAACATTTACTAGATCAACAGTTCGAGTATAATGACTACGCTACTTTCATTCGATTCATAGAATCCTTTTTGACATAAAATCCATATTTGTTGGATATAATACCAGGTATTTGATATTTTTGACGACCCTTTCTGACTTTATACAGTTCTGTCAGCAATTAATGTTGATTTTTTTCTTGGCATCAATTTTTTATATCGCTTAGTTTTTCTAGATCTTGATCTAGCGCATATTTTTTTATTGATTGCAAGTTTTAATTTTTTGCCGCTAATTTTTAAGTTTCGCTTATTTTATCGCTAAGTGTTTCTTCGTTGCTGTTGTTTTTCTCTAGGCTTCTAAATATAGTTGTTGCCTAATATGTTTTTATTGTTCTGAAGCTATTTTCTTGTGTCATTTTAAATTAATTACTATTTAACTGGGAATAAGCCACAATTAAAGATAAAAATAAATCTATTGACGTTTCAATTTCCACTTCGGAAATCGTTCTCAAAATACAAACGTTTGTATTTTGAGAACGATTTTCGAAGTGGAAATTGAAACGTCAATAAACGTATTTTTATCTTTAATTGTGGCTTATTCCCAGTTAAATAGTAATTAGCATGCTTTTGGCATCTGTCGTTTATAATCACGTATTATTCTCTTGCCTCCTGGATCCTCTTTCAGGCCTAGTTTTTTTGGCTCAGTGTTTTCTTGGCGGTTTGGTTTTGTGGTCGTCTAATACTTTTATTATCATTTAGTTTAGAATCATATATCTAATGAAGAAGATTGAGAAGACTACACAGAAATATAAAAAAAAAAGTTTTTCAAAAACGCTAGCTGTGGATATGATTTCAAACAAATACTACACAGCTTTTTCGCGATGTGCCAGTAAAATTCGAATAGCTTAGTCGCCAACATTCGGTGACGAATTGGTACTACAGAAGAAGAAGAAGAAAGCTTTTACGCTTAATATAAAATCCATATCTATTTTATATGATACCACGTGTTAGTTTTGGCGACAATTTGTAACTTTGTTCAGACCAGATAATCCGGATTTTTTACGTAAATTTGGTGATATCGCTTAATTTTTCTCAGTCCCTAATTTTTTTGGTGTCAGTTTATTTTCTCACGTCCGTTTTTTTCTTAACGCGTAGTTTTATGATGTCACATAATTTTTATTGGCTCCTTTTTTACTTACCGCATCTTTTCTGTTATCGCAAAGTTGATTTTTTATTGACGCATATTTTATGATATCGCTTAGTTTTTCTTAGCTCCTATTTTTTTCTTGGCGCCAATTTTTTTTATGACCTAGTTTTCTCGCGTTTGATTTTTTTCTTTATGCGTAGCTTTTGATATCGCTTACTTTTTCTTCATTCCTAGTTTTTCTTTGTGCATCTTGTGTGCTATCGCAAAATTTTACTATCGATAGTAAGCGATATATCATAGTTTTTCTTAGTTCCTAATTTTTCTTGGCACGTACTTTTTGATATCGCTTGGTTTTTTTTGGCTCTTAGTTTTTTTGGTGCACCTTTTGGGTTATCGCAAAATTTTCCTTATATCCGATTTTCTCTAAGCGCATTTGTTTGATATCTCTTAGTTTTTCTTGGCGCATGGTTTTGTGCACTTGGTCCTAAGATTAACTTGGAAAAAAACAAAAATAATAAGAAATACACCGCAAATTAGAGAAATAGTGTTGAATGACATAAATTTAGAAACAGTAATCGAATACATCTACCTGGGACAGATAATGAAAGTTAACAAAAAAATCAAACTGCCGAAATTACCAGAAGAATGAGGTTAGCATGGGCAGGATTTGGATCTTAAAAAGCACTAAAATAGAAAAATATTTAAAAAACAGAATTTACTATCAGTGTATCCTCCCTATACTCACATATGATTCACAGACGTGGACACTCACCAAGTCTAATATGGATAAAATAGTACAAAGAGGCACAAAGAGCGATGGAAAGATCAATGCTCGGGGTGAGAATTACAGAAAAAAAAAGGGGTTAGAAGAAAAACCAAAATAAAAGACAGGAGAACATGCTGCCAAATTAAAATTGAGCTTCGCAGGACTCAATGCCCAACTGAAGCATAAAAGATAGAACCACGAAATACAACAATGGAGACCGTGGTTAGGAAAGAAAAGCAGAGGCAGACCACAAATGAGATGAACTGATGACATTAAGAAGATCGGAGGACACAACTGGAAGCAAAGGGCGCAAAATAGAAAACACTGGATTTATTTAGGGAGGCCTATGTCCAAAGTTGGATTACTTAAGGCTGAAGAAGAAGATGGTTTTTGATATCGCATAGTTTTTCTTGGCGATTATTTTCTGTTATCAATACTACTTTTCGTGCGTCATACTTTTTCTTAACGCGTAATATTTGATATCGTTTAGTTTTTCTTGGCTATTTTTTTTTTTAGTTTTCCTTATGTCCGGTTTTTGTTGGCGCCTATTATTTGATATTGCTTACTTTTTCTTGATCCCTAGTTTTTTAAATCAACTCATAAATTTTTCTTGGCGCCTATTTTTGTTATCGGTAAGTTCTCCTTACATCTAATTTTTTTCTTAGTCCTTTAAATCCTTTAACGTTGACCTAGTATCAAAATATTTTTAAAATTTAATACTTTAAATATGTGTATATATATATATATATATATATATATATATATATATATATATATTATATCTATATATATATATATATATATATATATATATATATATATATATATATATATATATATATTATAAGGGTTATGCGATTTATTTATACGGCTAGTTTCAACTGATCTTTATATCTTTCCACTGATGATGCTCCAATAGGACTGCAAACGTCCTCAAAACGTTTTACACCAGAAGTATATATTTAATTGTAAGTTATTTAACTATGATATTCAGCTTACCACTGTGATTTTATCCTTTTAATTTTTAATTTATAAAATTATCACTAAAGCGATTAAAATATATTATGTTACGACGAATGTGCTACCAATGTTAAAAAGTAAAGCTACTCAATAATATCAGCTTGAGATACTAATTCTAGCAAATTATCAGCTATTCTAAAACTAACATCTTAACTTACTACTTTGGATTTCTTTATTCTTGCTGCTCAGTATGTTCTGGAACAACTTTAATACGAGGTAAGGCTATAAGCCACATAAGTACTTTAAAAGTAAAGTAGAGGTAGCTCTAGATGAATTTGGTAACACTATGAATCATTTTTATGTTCTTTTTGCCTGGTTTTTGTATGTATGCTAACTCCACTGTGTTCGTGTATATTTTGTTGGCTTCAGTTTTAATGTTTTTTCCTTAATATCAAATTTTCACACAGATTTATTAATGTGAATGTTTTCTTTAGCCGATCTGCCGTTGTTAGAGGCCGGGTAACTACGCAAATGGGTACTGGACTGATGGGAGTTAGAGTTAGTACTAACACACCACTAGAGGGCTTCACTCTAACAAGAGACGACGGTTGGTTCGATTTGCTAGTTAACGGCGGAGGTGCTGTAACTTTACAGTTTGGAAGATCACCATTTAGCCCACAAAGTCGCATCATATACGTTCCATGGAATGAAGTAGTGATAATAGAAAACGTAGTAATGACCACCGGAGAAGAACGAACTATTAGTATTATTCCACAACCCTGTAGTTCTCACGACTATGACACCATGAAACCTGTCGTACTAGCTACCTGGAAGCACGGTTTTCAAGGTGCCTGTCCAGACAAGAGTGCCATTTTAGCTGAATCTCAAGTTGTCCAAGAAAGCCTCCGTATCCCCGGCACAGGATTGAATCTAGTCTACCAAAGCTCGAGAGCAGCAGGTTATTTATCAACCATACAACTCCAACTAACACCAGAAGTCATTCCGTCTGACCTAAAACTCATACACCTAAGAATAACTATCGAAGGCATTTTGTTCGAAAAAGTTTTTGAAGCAGATCCCGTTATTAAGTTCACGTACGCCTGGAATAGGCTCAACGTTTACAGACAGAGAGTGTATGGAGTCACTAACGCCATCGTTAAAGTGGGATACGAGTATACAAATTGCAAGGACGTTATTTGGGACGTACAAACCACTAAATTGAGCGGTCACGACATGAGCATATCTGAAGTTGGTGGTTGGAACTTGGATATACACCATCGATACAATTTCCATGAAGGTAAGCACATAATTTTTATAAAATATATTTTATTACAACTAATAGTTTGAGATTAACGGTCTAACTGGGAAAATGATTAATTCTTCATTTTTTTAAAGTTGGATGTATATTTTCGATGAGCTATTTTATAATATCCATTCATTTTTGGAATGGTTTTCTTCTGTATTGTTACCAAATCTCAAAATCATTAGAAATATTTGATTTTTAGTTAACAATATTCTGGCCTCGGTTGTTTGATTGCCCATTTCCGTTATTTTGTTTTTGAGTTCCTCTTAAATAATAAAATTATAAAAAATAAACAAAGTTGTGTATTTTCCGGTAAGAAATTGTACAAACTGTATTTTTTGCCTCAATTGTGATTGTGATATGACTATTTTCTTACAAAATTTTAAAAATATCAGAAAATGTCGATTTTAAATAAAAAAATCTTCATGGATTTGTTTTTTTGAACTCTTCTCTTTCTTTTTTGTCTTTATTCTTCTTCTTAGAGTGCCGTCTCCCTACGGAGGTTGGCAATCATAATGGTTTTTTTTTATTTAGAACTTGCTGCTCTAAACAAATATATATTTATAAAATTATATAGAGCCAATCATTACCTTGGGTTATTTCTTCACTATTTATATTATAATCTAGATAACTTATCGTTAACCTATTTGTTTTTGCATAATTCCTTTAATTATCCTAGTCGCCTTATGACAAACGCTATAATTCTACCCTAAATGGCATTTCTTGTGTTTCTAATGTCTTCCTTGGTTGTTGATAATATAACAATCAACAAGTGATGCAATATGACAGATGACTTATGACAGCACCCATGTTAAAATCAGTCGCTATTTCGGAAAATTAAACGTTATTTTCAATTATTTGTCATTCTAGAGCATAATAACTTCTACTAAAAGCATAACAGATCAAATTTGTGACCTGTAGTTTCGTGAAAATCAAAATTAAAACATAAAAATTCTCGTCTAAAGCAACACAAGCTGACAATTTAGTTTGTTTTTAGGTATTCTCCAAAAGGGCGACGGTTCCAACATATACCTCAAGCACAAACCTCGGGTTATCTTAACAGCAATGGGAGATGGACATCAAAGGCCACTAGAGTGCACTGATTGCGAAGGTCAGGCTTCCAAACAAAGGCTTCTCGCACCAGTCGCTTTGGCAAGTGCTCCTGATGGTTCTCTGATCATCGGCGATTTTAACCTTGTCAGAAAGATCCAAACTGATGGAATCGTTAGGACCATCGTGAGGTTAAAGTAAGTATAGCAAAAAACTGATTTCATTTTATTTTACTACTACTTACGACGCTATCGCACGTTAAATATCAGACATGGATGCTAAGAGAGGTGTTGATCATTCAAAGAATTTACTGAGTATGACCTTTATTAGATTTCCACAATAACTATGTGGAGCGTACAATACCATCATTCGCAAGTGTTCACCAAAGAAACATGCCAAGCAAAGTATTCACTGAAACAAAGTTGCTGAATTTGATAAGAAAAAATAATACTTAAATGGTATCTGGAGGGTAATATCTGTGAATAGTAATGTTTTTGCCAATAGACATAAGCAATATAGATATTCTGAAGAGTGACAACACATCATGGGAGCCGGTACTATTTCTCCTTGTTCTTCCGGTCCTTCCACTAAGTTTCTCCTCAATATGATGTTTTTATTTTTACTAATAACTATTTTTTTTCTGTTTTAGTGCCACCAGAGTCTCCTATCGGTACCATATGTCTTTGAGTCCTCTAGATGGAACCCTGTACATCTCTGATCCCGAATCTCACCAAATTATTAAAGTTCGAAGTACCGATGATTATTCAGATCCTGACCACAACTGGGAAACAGTCGTTGGATCAGGAGAACGATGTCTTCCAGGTGACGAGGCCCACTGCGGCGACGGTGCTTTAGCAAGAGATGCCAAATTAGCTTATCCCAAGGGCGTGGCTGTTTCGAATGATAACGTTTTGTATTTCGCTGATGGTACCAATATCAGAATGGTGGACAGAGATGGTATAGTGACGACGGTTATAGGCAACCATATGCATAAATCGCATTGGAAGCCTTTGCCGTGTGAAGGAACGCTCAATCTGGAAGAAGTTCATCTTAGGTGGCCTACAGAATTAGCTATCAATCCTTTAGATAATACTTTACACATAATAGATGACCATATGATCCTACAACTTACTTTAGATGGAAGAGTGAAGGTGATTGCTGGAAGGCCTTTACATTGTGCCTCGCCTGTCACTGGTTACGACATTGAGTTGGCTACACACGCAACTTTAGTGATGCCCCAAAGCATCGCTTTTAGTTCTTCTGGTGATCTATACGTCGCTGAAAGTGACTCTCAAAGAATCAATAGAGTTAGGGTTATAGGCACAGATGGCAAGATTTCACCTTATGCGGGAGCAGAATCCAAATGTAATTGCCTTGAAAGAGGTTGCGACTGTTTTGAAGCTGATCACTTCTTGGCTTCCAATGCTAAGTTTAATACTATATCATCAGTAACAGTTACACCAGACAGTCATGTACACATTGGCGACCAAGCGAACTACAGAATAAGATCAGTAATGGCGAGCATACCTGACGCTAGCACCACTAGAGAATATGAAATTTATTCACCAGAAACTCAAGAAATTTACATCTTCAACAGATTCGGCCAGCACATTGCGACTAAGAATATTTTAACAGGCGAGTCCAGTTATCTCTTCACTTATAATGTTAACACCAGCAATGGAAAGCTCAGTACGGTAACAGATGCTGCTGGAAATAAAGTTTTTCTATTGAGGGACTATTCCAGTCAAGTTAATTCGATAGAAAATACTAAAGGGCAAAAATGTAGATTGAGGATGTCCAGAATGAGAATGCTTTACGAACTGAGTACTCCAGATAACTATAATGTCACTTTTGACTACCACAGCCCTACCGGTTTGTTAAAAACAAAACTTGACAGCAGTGGTAGAAGCTATGTCTACAACTACGACGAATTTGGTCGATTAGTATCAGCAGTAACACCAACTGGAAAGATAATCAGTCTCTCATTCGATCTCAGTCTCAAGGGAGCCACAGTTAAAGTTAGCCAAAATAACAGACCGCCTGTATCTATGCTTATTAAAGGCTCTAGCGTCTCAACTAAGGTAGATGAAGTAGAAAATAGAATAATTTTACTCCCAGATGGCAGCGTAACTAGTGAATCATCGTGGTCTCATAGCATAACCACTGATACAGTACCTTACAACATTCTTGCTGATAAAGACCCAATACTAGGAGAAAGCTACCCAGTACCTGCAAAACAAAGAATCGAAATTGGCGGAGATCTAGCTAATAGGTTTGAATGGAGGTATTTTGTACGGCCTAATTCAAACTCCAAGAGTAACAAGAACATTTCGCCTAGAATTTTGACAAAAGTTGGCAAGAAACTTCGAGTCAATGGAGAAAATCTTCTTACTATGGAATACGATAGAGAAACTGCCTCGGTTTCGGTCTTTATGGATGACAAAGTAGAATTACTGAATGTTACGTATGATCGCTCAGCAAGGCCCGTCAAACTCGGTCCACGAAATGGTATATTTGCCGAAGTCGAGCTTGAGTATGACAGATTCAGTCGATTGACCAGCTGGAAGTGGGGAGATCTAAGTGAAAACTATGGATTTGATAGAGCTGGCCGACTTAACGAGATCAAATATGGTGATGGGTCTTCGCTAGTCTACGCCTTCAAGGACATGTTCAGCAGCTTGGTAAGTTACTTTGGTTTTTTACTGTCTTTCTACTTCTTATTGTTGGTTTTTATTTGTCATATTCATCAATTTGAGTTCCGTTTTTATAACCGAGTGTTAGATGTTAATAGTGCTGTAGAGATACGTTCTGTATTAGTTACTATGACGTCTAAAAGATGTCCTAGGAGGTATGTGCCTGACTAGCTTGTACACATTTCTTTTATCTCTTTCTTCAAACTGTCAATTGCTTTTTCAAAATATAATGAAACACAAAGTTTTTAATATTTCTGATAGTTTTCTTATTTATTGGTCTTCTTAGTCTATAAATATATTTAATTTCTGTGCAAATTCAAACATTTGTTTATTTAATGTAGTTCTACTTTTTTTGTTTAAATGCGCTTATAATATTTCCTTAAAAAAATCACTATAATTTTTCTTTTTTTTTTTTCAATATTATTTCTGTTTTATTTGTTGCCCACCAGATAAATATATTAGATATAATAATATTCATACACATAGGAGGATAAAGTCGTCTTCCCAACATATTTTGGAATCCTTGTTTATAATTATTTTGATGTTTTATCGTTAAAAATGACTAAACTAGTGCCATTTTGTAAAATTATTTTAAATGGGATCATATGGAAATACCTTATATGAAAGCTCGTTTTAAGTTATATTTATATAAAAACCATCAAAATGTTCATTATAATCATAAACAGTTCCTGCTAAACTAAAATAAATTTGGAAGGATTGGCATTACACAAATATTCAATTCATTTTGAGTTATTTTATTGATTTTGTTTATTTCAAAAACATTATGACATTGCAGCGTTTAGTTTAGTGCTGTAAGATATAGTATTTCCTGTTTTTCGACTGTCCTTGTGCTTTGTTAATAGTAATTACGAAAGCGAGTCGCAACGAAAAGTGTAAACGTTTAATTTCGAATGGAATATTTGTCAGAATCATTGGGATTGCCAAAAGATCATCTTGACACAATGAGTAAAATGCAGTTAAAGTTATTGCCGGTGGAACCAATGCTCTTGCACGTACATTATCTGCTGTGAAGTACACGTGCTGTGCATTCTCGAGTTACATCGCCAAGTGTATTACTATTGGATGTCGTTCATGAATTGAAAATGATAACATGCGTTATATTGCTTAATTGCTGCTAATATAGCGACAGTCCAATTATTTTTTTAATCATCTATGCTCTGGTATTGTTTCATTCTTTGTATATGCCTGTACCACTGCAGGGCTCTGTTTTTCAACTTTTTTTTATAATTGAGCATTCTACTTCCATTCTGTTCCATATTTTTTGTGTTCTTATTCTATTCGCTCTGGTGATTTGTAGACATCTTCTCGTAAATTAATTACTATTTAACTGAGAATAAGCCACAATTAAATATAAAAATACGTTTACTGACTATTCTCTAAGGACGATTTCCGAAGTGGAAATTGAAACGTCAATAAACGTATTTTTATCTTTAATTGTGGCTTATTCCCAGTTAAATAGTAATTAATTTACAATGCCACAAGAAAATAGCTTCAGAACAATCTTCTCGTAAAGTCCAATTCAACTATTTAAATTTTATTTCGTATTAATATTGTTATTGTTTAAAATCGTATTAATATAAATCATAATAATTTCGTATTAATGTTGTCATTGGTAAAATTATTTTAAAGGTTATATTGTAATACACTCAACATCCCTATTATTTATTACTTGGCGTATGATCTCATTGAAAATGTTGTTATAATGTGGCCAGAGATGGTCATTCTTAATTATTTCATAAGCAATGAACATATTTCTGCATCAACATCAACGTTCAACAGTTGAATAGGTTTTTTTTATTTGTGCACTGTATATTTTATACTAGATTATTTTTTATAACGTGCAATAATTTTTCAGCCTCTAAAAGTCAGCACACCTAGAGGATCCGACTATTTGCTCCAATACGACGATTCCGGCGCTCTCCAATCATTAACAACTCCAAGAGGTCACATCCACACGTTCTCTCTTCAAACATCGCTTGGTTTCTTCAAGTACCAGTACTTCTCTCCAATGAATAGGCATCCATATGAAATAATATACAATGATAATGGACAAATATTGGCCAAGATATTCCCGCACCAATCGGGAAGAGTTTCTTACGTGTATGATGATGCAGGAAGATTAGAAACAACTCTAGCTGGCATGAGCTCCACTCATTACGTTTACCATGAATTATTAGATCTGGTGAAGAGTGTTGAAATTGTAGAACCCAACTTTGAGTTGAAACAAGAATTCAAGTACCATGCTGGAATTCTGAAAGATGAGAAAGTTAAATTTAACAGCAAGAGTGGTCTCGATAACGCACATTACAAGTACCAGTACGATGGTAATGCTAGATTATCTACTATCGATGTCGATATCAACGGCAAAGAACTACCACAACTGAGATTGAAATATAACCAAAATCTTGGAATACTGGAAAGCATAAGCGACCTACGAATATACAGAAATACCTTTAACAGGTCTGTCATGCAAGACACCACCAAACAATTCTTCACAATAACAGACTTTGATGATCACGGTAGAGTAAAAACAATTTTGATAAATATAAAATCTTTTGATGTTTATAGACTAGAAGTAGAGTATGATACAAGGAATAGAATAAAAATGCAAAAATTGATGGTGGGACGTTCGCAATTTATGGACAGGTTTTCCTACAACTCAGATGGTCACGTACTCGAAGTTATTGGTACCAGCAATTGGAAGTACGTCTACGATGAAAACGGCAACATTATAGGAGTCATAAAAGAGAAAGAGAAAATATCTTTGGGATATGACAGTGGAGACAGAGTTGTTCAATATGGTGATGTAGAGTTCTACAGCTACGACACCAGAGGCTTTGTTGTGAGACGAGGGGAGCAGAAATATCGGTACAACTCTAAAGGACAACTAATTCACGTATTTGAACGAGACAAATTCCAAATTTGGTACTACTATGATGATAGGGGCAGACTAATCTCTTGGAATGACGATAAAGGAAACGTTACTCAGTACTTATACACAAACCCAAGCACTCCTGATCTCTTAACCCACGTTCACTTCCCCAAAAGTGGTAGAACCTTCAGATTTTTATACGACTCCAGAAACGTCATAATCACAGTCGAAACATCGGAACAAAGATTCTACGTAGCGTCCGATCAAAACGGCTCACCGATAGCCCTGTTCGACATAAACGGAAATTTGATCAAAGAAGTTAGAAGGACGCCTTTTGGAAATATCATTCTAGATACAAACCCAGACTTCTATCTCCCAGTGGACTTCCACGGAGGTATCCTAGATCCCAACACTAAACTAATCTTTATCAGTAAAAGACTGTACGACCCAGTGGTTGGCCAATGGATGACTCCAGACTGGGAACGACTAGCAATAAAACTCTCGATACCAACGGATGTGTTCATATATCGATTCCATAATAACGATCCTATCAATTCGAAGATGTCGCTGGATTACATGACCAGCTTCAACAGTTGGCTGAAGTTGTATGGATACGACATTGAGAAGATGCTGGGATCGAGGTACGTCAATCAGCTAATCTATCGACCGAAGGCTGTGGTTACCGCTCCTCAACTTGCTCCAGACTTTGGAATAATGTCTGGACTTCAGTGTATAGTAGATAAGGTGAGTACTTCTTTTTTTATAGAAACATGTACATAACATTGAAAAATTGCAAACTAGTAGATTGTTCAAGAATTTTATCGTTAAATACAAAAACACTAACTAGTTTATGGTTTGAAATATATTGTATGATTAGATAAAATGTCGGATACGTTGCACCAGTAACCATTTAATTTATGAAATCTCTTCCTAAAGTGAGAATCTTACAGATTGTCAAAATATGTTTCCACAGCTTCTTTTTCTCTTAATTATATGAAATTCGCTTCCCACACAGAAATTTTGTGAGGTGTGATAATTGTCACAAGTCTGAAAATGCTAGAACTGGCGATTATGATGGATATTGCAACAATTCCTTCTTTACTTGACTCATTTTACGCGATAGTTTGTTGAGCTGGTGAGAAAGTATGTACGTTGTTTAGATGGAAGCTTCAGAATTTTCTGGTTTTTGGTAAGGAACCATCAACTTTCAGTAACCATTCAACTTGTGAGTTTCATTTCTAAAGTGGAAATCTTAAATATTGTCAAAATATGTTTCCATGTCTTCTTTTTCGTCTTCATTCTATGAAAATCGTTCCCCACACGCGAATTTTTTGAGGTGCAAAAACTATTAAAAGTCTGAAAATGCTAAATCTGGTGATATGGATAGATATTACAACAAGTTTTTCTTTAATTTACTCATTTCCGCGATAACTTGTAGAGCTGTTTGAAAAGGTACGTGGTTTCGATGGAAGCTTCATAATTTTCTGGTTTTTGATAACGAACCATCAACTTTTTCGAATAAGTCTTATGCTTCTTATGCTTTTGCTATTGCAAAATTGTGCAATAATACACTAACCATTTTCGTTTTAATGTTATTATCCTTTTATTCGACTTTTCTATCTTTATATCGTTTTACCGTCGGGTGATATTTTTCTTTTTCTTTAACTAAAAGAAACTTAGTTCGTAACGACGTTAACAAACAACTTATAACCTTAATTGACTCACATTTTTTTTATGAAAAGATGAATACGACATTGGACATTATCCACAGATAAAATATTTGTGGATTTCAACAAAAACAACTTTAAAAAAGATATATCATAATCCATACAATTGTTTTTGATTCCCTAAAAAATTTTTTTTTATTGAGTTTAATGCGTCGACAACTAATGGTCATTGGCATGGTACAGTGAATTTTTACAGTCAGGTACCTAGTGTAGTGTGTGTGTGTGTGTATGTGTAGAGTAATTGTCTTGATACTTAACAAAGTCGACGTCGTCATTGTCTTTGCTAAGAGACGCTAATTGTATCCGAACGTCTGCGGTCCTTCCGGTGAGTACCGATCGCACAAGGATAGAAATTATTTTCATTCATTAATTTTTAATAAACGAAAATTTCTCTACCCAGGTGAGATTCGAACTCACGACCTTTAGGTTCAAAGGTAGGCGCTCTTACCACTGAACCACAGAGGGGTTCCCTAAAAAATTGGGAAAAGACTTGTGACAGGATGACAACTTTGAAAAACTAATGTCAGTAGTTAAGGCAATTTCACATAAACTGTAGTCTGTCATAAAGAGTGATTGAAGAAATGAAAGGTTTACTATTTCAACTCTTTTTTTTTTAATTTATTTGGCGAACACCAAACCTTAATTACGCGAAAAATGGATTTGCTTCACAAGTGAAATATAAGCAATATGATCCGAACTTGAAATATTATTTTTCTGCTTTCTTTTAATATGAGATAACCTCACACTTGCTGTCTTTTCATTCTACATGGTAATGGTGGTGAACCAAGTATATATATATATATATATATATATATATATATATATATATATATATATATATATATATATATATATATATTTATACATATATATATATATATATATATATATATATATATATATATATATATATATATATATATATATCGCTCAATACAATGTACTCTATATCTTGTACTGTATATTAATAAAAAACTATTTTTCCTAAAACCCACTAAAATACTTTTTGTTGCTGCTTCTTTTTGTAAATTTGACGTAACATTATTTTTTTATTTCAGATAAATGAAAAATTCATGGATCTCAGCTTCGTTCCTAAACCGCTCTTGAAGATGGAGCCAAAGACGAAGAACTTGCTTCCCCGTGTAGCCTACAGAAAGTCCGTCTTCGGGGAAGGCGTCCTTATATCTCGCTTAGGAAGTAGAGCCTTAGTTAGTGTAGTAGAAGGCGTAAATGGTGTAGTCCAAGACGTAGTTACATCGGTGTTTAACAATTCTTTCTTCTTAAACTTACAGTTTAGTATCCACGATCAAGACGTGTTCTACTTCGTGAAAGACAATGTACTTAAAATACGTGATGATCTAGAAGAACTTCGTAGATTAGGTGGAATGTTCAATGTATCGACCCATGAGATAACCGATCATGGATCCACGACGCCTATCAAAGAATTGCGATTGCACAATCCAGATGCAGTAGTTATTATCAAATACGGAGCTGATCCCGACGTGGAAACGCACAAGATTCTAAGACATGCGCACAAACGGGCCGTCGAGCGAGCTTGGGAGATTGAAAAGCAACTCGTCGCTGCCGGTTTCCAAGGACGAGGAGATTGGACCGAGGAAGAAAAAGAAGAACTGATCTCTCACGGCGACGTCGACGGCTACGAGGGTGTTGACATACACAGTATACACAAATATCCTCAATTAGCCGACGACCCTGGAAATGTCGCTTTCCAGAGAGACACTAAACGCAAACGAAGAAAGAGTGGCGTCCGGAGAAGTAGGATACATAGACACAATTCATGATTAAAAAATAAAAATGGTGATATTAATTAATAGTGTGGTATCAAATCTCTTTTACTTAAAAACTTCAGCTGGGTTTAATAAAATAATATTTTTATACGGAATTAAATAAATGTGGCTTACTGTGTAAAGTAAGTCAGCATAGTTCTGTCAATACTACAGTGTGTACAAAAAGTATTTCGATTTTAAAGTTATCTGTATATTTCAAACATTAATACACCGAGTATTGTACACCCTGTAGTTCGACTCTTCTTAAAATTGGAACCTACATAACAATCTAATTGTTACTAACCTCCAGGATAAAAATATAAAAGAAAATCCAGCTGGAGTGACAGGATTTAACACCGTACTATGTATAAATGACATCATAGATATTTTTGTGTGCCATACTCCGTGACATCAAATCAAATCCTAGTCGTTTCCTTACAGTCAACGTTATTTAAACAGTACAGAGACAATATTTTTTAAGTAAAAAAAATCATGGTGTATTTTGATAAAAAAAAAATGTGAACATAGAGCCATGAACCTGTCCAATGAAAATTTGTAACTGTGTTGTGTAAAAGCAATCAAAAGGCCTATATGTTAACGAAGGGATGAGTTTCCAACAGGGTAGCCATGTTACTCTAAAGGATATACTATTTAAAATATTCTTGCACTGGTACAAAAAATAGACAAACAGAAGGAGTTTTCGCCAAGAGTTTTTAGAAACATTTTCAAATATTATGACTAAACTATCTCATATATCATCTTAAATATAAACAGCACTATAGACAAGGATCTACAGACCGAGAATTTGGCATCCAAATTCCACGGCTTCGCGCAATCGTACTTGTAAGTTCGTATAGTCGGCTGGAGTTACAATTTGCCAAATTTAAATGTAATCGTTTCTACTCATTCATATTAATATTATAATGTATAATAAATTAAAGTTTTTAATATTGGTAGTATTATTAAAGCTTTTAATACTATTTTTTAATATTAATAATAATATTAAGTAATTAAATATTGCGCCTTACTTAAAAAAAGTACGAGATAAATATAACTCGTTTTTTATATCTTTACGTATGCTAAGGGTAATAAATTAAAATCCTTCAATACAAGACTAAAGGTAGGTACCTATAATTTGAATAAGCTGGTTTTGCCCATACTGACTTTCTAATTCTAATTACCTACTAATTTGCATAACAGTCAGATATTGTACCTGGTCATAATGCTGTTTTAATATTAGGATTTTCATTTCGCTTGTTGAAACTTCATCCGATATTAATTTCTTGGAAATTTTTATAAGGCTGAGAGTAAGTACTTAATCGGAATACTCGAGTATTGTTGAAAAAAACTGAAATTGAAGGTACTACACAATCGAAGAACTCAAAAAAATTAAACATTTCCGGTATTCTTTTTCCAGATCGTATTTTGTTTTCGAGATATAATTAAATTTGGGAATTTTTTATTATTTTTCCACTTTTTTCAGGTTCTTTTTTAATTTAATTTCAGTATATAAAAGCCTTTACAATATTATCCAAATTTTATTTGGAAGTTTTAATCTTAAGTGTTCAGAAACAATTTGCTATTTAGGAAATGAAAATTGGTTTTTTTTCTTTAGTTCTTAATTTGCTATAACATTTCTCATTTGATTTAATAAAAATATTGTAAATTCATTTTTTTGAATAATTATAACAACGATTTACATCCGAGTAGCTTAACACAATTAAAGAAAATATAACGAATACGCTCACGACTCGGAACTGAGTCTTTTCTTCTTTTCGCATAAAATATTACAAATTTATTTAAAATACCCTTTATTTAATATATACTTTATTTATTCATCACAATTTAAAAAAAAAATACTAGTCAGCACAGCGGTTGATTTCCATGAAAATACGCTAAGCAGTGATAATGATTGCATGTACCTAAGTTAATATTTTTGTCTTTTGGTTGGTGTTATATTGGAAATTTCCCCTCTCAAGGCATTTGCAAGAAAATTGCACTTTCATGTAAAAAACGAGTTATTTATCTCGTACTTTTTTTAAGCAAGGCGCAATATTTAATTACTTAATATTAATATTAATATTAAAAAATAGTATTAAAAGCTTTAATAATATTACCAATATTAAAAACTTTAATATATTATACATTATAATATTAATATGAATGAGTAGAAACGATTACATTTAAATTTGGCAAATTGTAACTCCAGCCGACTATACGAACTTACAAGTACGATTGCGCGAAGCCGTGGAATTTGTATACCAAATTCTCGGTCTGTAGATCCTTGTGCACTATAGATCTTGTAGTTGGACCCCAATACTTTCACTACTCCATATTTTCTTTTCTAGTTCTCTGCCAGTATTGCTTGTTTTCTACGCATTTTGGGTGTGATTCTACACTTTTACCATTGTTCTATATAAATATGTTATGTATATGATTGATACAGATTTTGTACTGCCATTATAGTAGATTGCTACATAGTCCATTACTTATTTGATTCTTCTCGACGAGCCATCTTCATGGCTCCACGGTAATCAATGCTCCGAATTCATTTCAGTCTTATGGCTTCTAGTAGGTCAAATGTCACTAATGGTTTTGCTAGACTAACATCTTTCTGAAACAAATTTTATACCTCTAGGTTCGAGATTAAGCTGTAAAAAATATATTTTTGTTTCTAATTTCTACTGTGGTGTTTCAAGTTTATGAGAAGGGTTTTTAATAGCCAGGCTCGTTCCAATTTAGAAGTTAATTTCAGCTTATATGACACATGTCAGTTGTCAACTGTTATACACGTCATTTAAATCATAACGCTGTTAGTTTATGGCCCATTCTGTACTTGTATGTATGATATATACAAGGATAGTACAGATTTTTAAAAAGCTTGTTTCAAAATTTTCTTTTATTCCTATTGGAAATGTATTCAGAATTCTTTAAACCTATTTCAGGCGAATGTCAGACAGTAGTTCAAACGTAACATAAAGTAGTATCTTTTATATAACTTTTATTAGTTCAACACAAAACAAATTGTCTGAAACATGAATTTCTTAATTTCAAGTTTGTGTTTCATTATTGGCGTTCCATTATTGACAAAATTTTCTTAATCATACCCCTTTCAATAGGCAGTTAAGTATAGCTGACGTGGCATCTGCCGTTTGTCACCTATTTTGTAAGTAATTTATTCTGTAACATTTGTGCTTTGTACGTCCATAGGACAGTCTATATCAAATATCACTTGCCAAGTGTTTATTTGTCTGTGTGCATATAAATTTTTTTAATTACTTCATAATTGTTTAAAATTTGCTACAAACTTATTTCAAGCTTAATCCTGAAAAAATAACACCTTTTAATATGACTTTTATTATTCCGCATAATGGGAAAGATTTAGGGATCGAAACATGTAATTTTCTTTTTAATTTCTGTACATATTGCAGGTTTTTGTGATAATGTTTGATTAGCAACTCCTTTTTCAATATGGCAGTAAATTTCAGCTAAGGCACCTGTCATTAAAATTTGTCATCTGTTTTAATTATCTTTGTAATTATCTAACAAGTCAAGTACCATTAATTTGTCATAGTTTTAATCTGTCTGTGTGGTCCGTACAAGGGCAGATATGAGTCAAGATTTTAAATATGTTCAAAAGATGTTTCAATCTTATTTCAGGCCTATATATACGTATATATACATGGTATAGTAGGTCAAATGTCACATATAATCCAGCAAAAGTAGCAGCTTTTTCATTACATCACAGAACTTTCATGGTACTGATTTAGTTTTTAGAAGATAATATTTAGAAAATGTATTTTATATATTTTGGGGAAACGTTTTTAACAATTGTACTTCATAGTACATTAATAAAACCCTTTGGCAACTCTAAAAGTTCTGTACGATATTCAAAACGAAAATATACTCGCTTTGGCTCCTTTTGAGTTTCTATCGATTGTGCCAGAGCAATATAAAGACTCTGAAAATAGTTTAATATAATACGGTAATAAAAATGACCTGTAAATATATCAGAAGCTTTTTATATGAAAACTAATAGTGAATTGCTATGATGAGTATTTGATTAGATTTTTATGCTGCAAATTCTTATGAGTGTTTCCAGTAAACATTGTAGGCCAGTCCGTAAACTTATTGAACTGTAAAGTGTTTTATCTTGTATTATAGTATTTAATTTTTTACTAATAATTTAACCATTTTAAAGTATCTAGAATATTATTTTGACTTTAATATGATCTTGAATTGTTTTAAAATATTATTTTTGTGTAAATTTATAGGTTTTATTATGATTTCCCGCTATTTTCGTAGTTTCTATTTGTTCAAGGCCTCTACTTTCTGGTATACAGCTCGTTTACTTCATTTTGAAGAAATTGCCGATATCTATATACAAGAACGCCGTAACGTCATAAAACAATAATCTTACTATTTATATGACTGTCTTTATAATTCATGTCAGTATCTCCCCTAGAACTTGTGCAGTATCTTACGATCTGTCATTGCTCTGTAAATTTTGTCGATTAAACAATTCTTTTTTGAAGTTTGTATCAAAAATCGGTAATCGGTGGAAATTGTTAATGATCTATTTATAATTAAATTTACGATCTTTATGTTTAGGTTTTAAAAATTGATTGTTTTATGTACCATTTTTTCAAGTCATCTTCTAATCGCAAGATTAAAATAAAAAGTTCGCCCAACATAAGAATTCTTAATAATTTTTTTCAGTAGAAGTAAACTATTACATTATCATTTAGAGACTTTTTTCACGAAGATGATAAATTCATTGTCAAAATTGTTCTAGTTTACGAGTAAATATGTTTCCTCTAGCGTTCTCGAAACCGGAAGTGGTAACTTCCATTTTAATAATTAGTTTTTTGTATTTGATTCAGTTTTACACACAAAACTAAAATATTGAATTATTTTATTTTTTACAAAATATTTTTAACCAATTTGTTTTATTCTATTATTATATATTGCGTAATTTGTAACTATAGTCATATTTTAAACAAAATTGTAATTATATCAACGTTTATCGACTGACCTATCATTGAATATGTAGCATTCGACTGATATATTATCCATTCACAATGATTATAGGTACATATATGAAGCATAGTCCATAGATGTATATATTATTTATGATTTTTTATGTTTTTCAATTCTATTGGTGCTTATCTCCACAACCCTTGAAACTTAGATTTTCTGCCCTTCAATACTCCGTAATAATGGGCAAAATTATCATTAGAATAGCGTACTCGGGTGTTTACATAGATAGTTTCATTCACACATTTAAACATCTAACGGAATTTGCGTTTTGCTTCTATTTATATTTACTTTTAAAATATATGTGGGCTATATTTGTTAGGGAACGAAAGTATGCTGCAAAAATACAACAAATCAACTGACGACTGAACATAACCTAAAAATTCTACTGCATATAAGAATAACGAGGAATTTTGGTGTTGTAGTCTGTTAAAATAATTTTTCATATAACAAAGTCTAAAAGACTGGACAAGACTGAAGAAAATGATGATAAAAGGAGAATGAGCAAGACATACACAAAATATATGGAAATTTCAACTTGCAAAGACTGTGCCAACACATAAATTGAATACATTTAAATCCCCAGAAGGCCACCAAGACATTGATGGGCATTAGAATCGTCTGGACACCCAAATTAGCAAATTTATATTGAAGATCTCATCAGCAAGAAACTAAGGATAAACTAGTCAACAAAGTAGTAAATAAAAATTAATTCAAGCTTTAGTTGGCAGTTGGTGGAAGACGAAAGTCACGTATGTTGCAAAATAATAGTAAATAAGACTATTTGAATAAAATCCAGTGTTTCCAGGAGTACCGTTTAAATGTTTATTTTCCAATATTCATAGTTTCCAAGTAATATACGAGCTTTATCCAATGTAGAGAACTTAAAACCGAATTCCAGCTAGTAAAAATGACAACTAGTGTTTTTTCTTGATAATTGTATATGTTTAATAAAGATATAAGGTGTTCTAAAAAGCACACAAGAAATAATTGGGCTCCAACGTCCAACGCCTGGGTAATCGTGAGTGTTAACTTAAAGTTTGAGATTGCTGCAAAATCCTTTAAAATGGTTTGAGATTAGAAAATTATACAACTAGGAAATTACTGGTGTTCAGTTTGGGACAAAACTGTTATTATATGAAGCATCAACTGTTACTACCAGATCAGTTACATTTTTAAGAAAAATATTCCTATGATAACTCCAGCTCAAAATCTCGACTACAGATACAAATAAATACAATAAATTTAACAGAAATTGGAAAAATGAAACGAAAGTAGATACGAAAACGGAAAAATTATAACGATATATTTAGTAGCGGTATACTAAAGACTATTTACTTCACATGAGATGTTGTTTCACAGGGAAATATTAATCAGGTGGTGACAGAATAAAAAAAAACAATTAAAGAAAAACAGAAAGCGGAAGGAAGGAAAATCTTCATCAGATACACGAAGTATTTATATGCTAAATCTGATACAGGAAAAATTTAAGATAAATAGAACGAAGAACGTCATTGCTGCGTAAAATATTGTTTAAATTACGTGACATGTTGAAAAACCGCTTTACTATTGGCATCAACTTTTCTTATTTTCTAAGTTTCTAATAGATTTTATAGCTTGCAAGTCATTTTATCTAAATAAGGGATGCCGTACATCAACTACATTTTGTATCAACGGATTAGAACTTTTTGACCAATTTGAGTTGTAAATTTTTCACTGTACTCTGTTCTTGTTTCAAAAAGTGTCTTTCATCTGAGAACAACACTGATATATAACCTTCAACACCAACTCAAGATATTTTTTGCCCAATTGTATCGTTTGTTTCATCATCTATATTGTTTTTTTAATTGGACCACCAACTGTACCAATACCTGTAGCATGTGCTACTTCCTGGTGGAGCTCTTGGCTTGTTTTTATAGGAATTATCTTACCCAGATTTTTCTCTTCTGTTCACTTCAATCTGCCTGTGTCTGCAGTGTCTTTTTTAACTAAAAGTAATAATCCTTGTTGCGCCTCGTGTATCAGAAATTGTCACTAGTTTGACATAAAATTGTTGCCAACTCCTAAAAACGTAAAATTGTGCAAAAAAAACGTAAATCTAATTTTCCGTTTAGATATGGCGAAAACCGTTATAATTGTAGCCAAACCTCGAGAGCAGATTGTATAATACGATCATTATAATATATATAGTAAATAATTTTGATATTATTTTGCTTCATTTGCAGTCGAAATTTCATTTCTCCAGTCCAAGTCAGAAATACTACACTGTAAATAAAAAGCCGTTGCACTCTTTTTTGTAACCGTGAATGGAACTATCGTAACTATACCAAGTTAATTGCCTAAATAGAATATTTTCTCTCATTAGGAATGACGACGTACTAGTTTGCCATAGCTCTAAAATACTCAGTGGTTAGTAGGTACAGCTGTTGTAATGATAAATGACCTCTTTTTCTAAAATTTTGTACTCTACGTCATAATACTCTGGTTAGTTTGTACGTTTTATTTATTTGGAACGAAAGATGGACGTTCTTAAAATTGAATAGGTAGGTAAATGGGCTGTTAAAGCCGATATGTGGAACAGTGATATTTTTTCTAATGTGACTAAAAATGAAAGCAATACTTTGTATCTCAAATGTCTTAATTATTATTAAATTATTCAAATATGTGCAATTGTTGTGTGGCTGTCCGACACATCTGACGGCCTGCACTAGTAATATGCATTGAAAATACTGATGACCATATTCGTAAAATATTGATACTGATATTTTATGTATGTATATATAAATTTATTGTGTATATTGTTTTTATATGTAAATATATTATGTTTTATTCAGTAATATAATCGTTTATTAAAAACAGAAGTATTTAATGAAACTGACTTTTTATTTATGCCCTTAAAAAAATATTACATTGATAAAGAAAGAGGAACTAAAACATTTAATCTCCAGAATAATTACGAGGGAATGTTAAAATTCCCTGACTTCCCTAAATAAAGAAATGAATCTGTTAAAATATTCCCAGTATGAGCGAAACCAAATACTTGTGTATACCTTTTATTTGTTTGTTTCTTATCTGGTATATTCAACAATTCCTGTGTACAGAGTTATCCTTTTACATTTTTTACATTCATGTTTCATTGGGGAAATGCTGATCTTTCCTAAGTCGATATTTTTCTATCGAGTATGTATATTTTATTTTTCTACTATGAGGATATATACTTATATCTCATTTTTCTGCTATGGTTTTGTTATACACTTTTCTTACACTTTCTTCCCTTATAAATGCAATTTTTAATTATCTATTCATTATTACTATACTTAATAGGGAGTCTTAATATCATGAATAGTTTTTCCAATATTCTCTTTTTAATAGTAGAGTTTGAGATCATTAAATGTATTTGTAATATCGTGTGAAATCCAACTTGTTTTCTGGGATGATATGCACCATTTTCATCATCATCAAGGCATTTCATTCCTGATGCAATGACCTAACCTAACTAACCTTGCGTCTCTCTGATTAGCTTATTGCGGTGAATCCGCATACTTTTTGTGTAGTGCCAAAGTTTGTTGTATGACTTGGCTTTAGTTACAATTTTCTTCACTTATTTTATTCTGTGCATAGGTCCACTCATGACTTGGTCCTCGGTCCTCCTATCTCTCTCTAGGTATTCCCCTTGGTCTTTCAGTTTCTGGCTTTCATGTGGGGACCTTTTTAATCAGTGGTCATTTTTTCTTCCGTCTAGGTGTTCTAGAAATCTCAGTCTCTGTTCTTTAATAAATCTAACTATATATTCTTCCTTCCTTTATGTCTCTTATTTCATGGTTCATATTTCCTCTCATTTCTCCGTTTTTCGTTCTTATCGGGCCGATAATTTTGAGAATTTTGCTTTCAAAAATTCTTAATCTTTCTTCACCTTCATCTGTGAGGCACATTGTCGCAGCTACATTTCTGGATAAGACATCTCCAGTATGTTTTGTTGCCTACTAGTATTCGCTCCGTTACTTGTGACTTCTCTTATTTTCGCCATTCACAATTACTCTCAAGTATTCAAATTGTTGAAGACTTTCAAAGGTGTAGCTTTCTATCTTGATTGATCTCGTCTTGTTATTTACTATTCTAGAACAGATTCGATATGGTATTTTTTCTTCGTTAATTTCAAGACCTCTTTTCCATGCTTAATTTGACAGGATTTTTAATGCTTCTTCTAATCTTTCGATATTTTTTCCCATAAGAACTAAGTATATAAACATATGCTACTATTTGTGTTGAGGAGTGAACTATAGTTCCTTTATCTCACAGACCTTGACCTTGTTCCTTCTACTGCTATGTTAGAGTTAATTTTAAAGGCAAGTTTTTGTTCTAATATGGTAACAATATCTGTGATTCGAAAGAAATAGCAATTAGGTGAATATGTAACAAAATTTACATATATTATAGGGCAAAACAATAACTATGGTGTCCAAATATAGCGAATGGAGGTATAACATGCGAAAGTGCACCGAATACGAAAGTTCAAAGAGGCCGAAAAGTAGTTTTGAGAGAATAAACCATAGAAATTTGTTAATTAATCAGTTATAAAGCGGCAGTGATTATAAATTCATGATAGTGATTTATTTATTTCCTAAAACATTTAAAAAAAATTATGGGATCCAACAAAGTTTGGTGAAGGAGCTATCGAGGTAATGTATTACTGGTTGCATAAATTAGTTTGACAGTTTAAATTTTGGCGGATGCGAAATTCCATTTCTCTAAATAACACTGAGGCATTATGTTATGACCCTTTGAAATTATTATTTGAATAAAGTAATTTAGTGAATAGAATTTAAGTAATGATAGTAATTTTGTGTGCATGTTCAAGAAAGATAAATTAATATTGTTAAAACTCGACAAAAATGAGGTTTTGAATGAAGAACAAGGGATAGACAGTAAGTGCATGGAGTGAAAAAAAGAATGCAACGTGGAAGGAAGTAAAGGTCATGAAAGAGAATTTAACAGTGTAATTAAACTTTGAATGAAAACAGATATTAGCAAAATAACTTCATATTTATTTTCAGCTGATTTCTAATAGTTATTAGGTACTAGCAGGAAACGATTAACAATGAAGCAGTCAAATATATCAAAACCGTTGTGTCTTCATCAAAAGCTGGATGAATTGTTTAGTAAAATAGTACAAACATATTGTTACAAATAGAAATTCGTAAAAATAACATCTCATTATAGTGTACCTAGTATTCATGACGTTTCGATAGGTGTAGGTAGGTACTTATAAAATAACTTTTATTTTCCCCAAATATACATTCGTCCTTGGGTAAGAATGGTCCAAACAGAATAACACTCAATGAAATGAAAAGAGCTATAGCTATCAAAGAATAGGTAAAACCGGTCCAGATTAAATCCAAGCGAAACTGCTCGACGATAAGGACAAACATAGAATGAGATTATTATTATCACTAAGTATTAATAAAAATAGATATAAAACAGTATCTAGACATTAGATAGGCACATTAGATACATCTTTGCACGCGAGCGGCCGACTCTAAAGTCTATATATACTAGCTCACATCTGTAAAGAAACTACTAACAAAATGAATATAATTTGTGGACTCTTAAAAAATATTTTCCTGTAGATTTCCTAAATAAAACAAATATTTTAAATAACAAAATCATCTTTTTCTGATTTTTAACTTCTTCCAAACAACGATATTTTATCCCTCTGCAAAATTTACTATCAGGATAGCAGAAATGCGAGGAGATCGTCCGATTCCGGCTCGGTCTATGTGCGCTAGTTGGCAATCACTGTAGCTTGGACACGCCTTCATAATGGTGGCCTGATAACATGGCCAGTATTACAATCTTAAAGAAAATTCAAGAATGGAAATGTTTTATATAAAAATAATAATATTTTATAAATAGTAATAAATAATTACAACCTAATAAATATGTTTCGAACAGTTTATTTATATTATTATCAAATAAATTATTAGAGGAAGTGGTCCGAATATGAGCCCCCCATTTGTTTTTTTTGTATAAATTTTTGAAAGTTACGAATAAATATCCAGTAAATTACACACTACAAGCTTAAAGGTTTACCTTATGGTATATTAAAAAGGCATTATCAAAAAAATTAAATTTAGGTGGAATTTGTGTCAACACTTAAATTATGTACAGATCTACTTTTGGATTAGACTGCGTGGAATATGGGCCCCCTAGTAAAATAATTGATAGGTATCTAACAATTTGAAAAAACATATATTTTTCAAATAAAAAAAACTGAAAATGAAAATGAAAATACATTTCAACTTAAAAACCACATATTACACGCAAAAGTCACAAATATATGCATCTTTTTCGGCACCTGAACATTGTTCGTGAGCCCATTGATTGCACATGAAGCATTGAATCCATAACTCTCCTCTCTGGTCATCGGAAAAGCGACCATCACAAAATAGGCATACTGCATCACAGCCGTCAGGAACAGATTTGCCAATTTCGTCGATATCCATATCTTCATCGTCTGGGACAAACTCGTGACTTTCATCCTCAGAGTCGCTGACTTTATTGTCTTTTGCTTGCTGTCTTTTTTTGTTAGTTGTCTTCTTTGCTTTTGATTTTGAAAAGACTTGTCGTTTGGTGCTTGCTTTCTTAGGCGTGTTGGTGCAGGATTTCTCTAACTCATCCTTGTAGGGGGAAGAGGTGATCACTTGCGATTTAGTTGATTTTCTTCCCCGAGTGGTATTTTTCTTTGTGACGGAAGGTACAGGTGAAATGTCAAATGGTGAGACCAATTTAACGGAATTTTCCATTCCTGGAACAGATGGTCTAGAGAAATTGGAATTTGACGGCGAAGATGTTGCCTGTGATTGTAATTTAGCTGTATCTTCCCAAAAAGAACATCCTGGCTGAGGTTCTGGGGTACCATGCTGGGGTTCTGTTGTGACAGGCCGCGCTTGAGGCGAGGCTTGAGACAAAATGTTGCAGTTTTTCTCAGCCTGAATTCGTTCAGATATAAAATCTGCTTCAGAAAAAATGTGACGGTTGAACGGATATATTCCCGTCGCCCTAAAACCACTAGCAGCTATTTCGGCACACTGTGATTTTAAAAAGGCTTTACCTAAAAGTTCTGCCAAGTCAAACTGTGTGAGGGCTCGTTGGTTAACACGAAGCCAATTTCTAATTTCCTCACTGTAATAAGCCTTGAAACTTCCCATGAATGTTTTATCAAGGGGTTGTAATTTATGAGTTGAGTGAGGCGGCAAAGAGATAATGGAAATATGATTTTCACGAGCTAGTCGAATAACTTCTAAGTTTCGTGTGTGGCTATAATGGCCATCTAACACTAGCAGAACTGGACATTCTTTTGTTGGTTTAACAAAATTTATGAAATGCCTCATCCAATCGGAAAACAAATTCTGTTGCACCCACCCACTTGGATGTACTGCGTAGATTGAACCTGGAGGAGCCCCTCGCATCAGCTGTTCGTTGCGATTTTTTCTCGGGAAAATTAACATGGGCGGTACAAATTGACCTCCAGCGCTCATTGCAGCTATAAACGTAACTAGTGAACCCCGTTCGGCTGAGGTAATTGAAGCAATTTGCCGTTTTCCTTTTCTTCCCACCACTGATGCCACCTTACTTTGAACAACTGTAAGCCCAGTCTCATCTACATTGTAAATTTGGTGAGGCGAAAATTTATTTTTTGAGTATTCACTCTGCAAATTGTCAAAAAATTGCTCCACATTTTCCTTATTGAAGCCTAATGCTCTAGCGAAGGAAGTTCCTGTTGGTCTTCGAATAGAAAGTACATTTTTGTGACGTAGTAAAAATGCATCCAACCAGCTTCTCCCCGCCACACCATTTTTAAATGGATGAGCTATTCCATTACGAACAGCTAAGACATATGCCATTTTTCTAATGTCCTTTCTTGTGAGACCATAGTAAGTAGCTTCCATGGACAAAACATATTGGACAAGTTCTTCCTCCAGTTCTTTTCCTAATGTTGTCTTTCTTCCTAGTTGAGTTTTAACTACGTCACTAATATTTAAATTACCTTCCTTTTGTTTTTTTAACAGTCTTTGAAGTGTAGATCGTGGCACGCTGAACTGTTTGCTTGCAGTTTTAAGACCCATTATTTTGTTATTAACACTGTCCATAGCCTTAACCATATCTTCACGTCTCCATGTTTGTCTTAAGTTCTTTGAAAAAAACTTCGGTTTGCTTCGTGGCATAATGAACTGCAAAAAAAACACTTTATTAAGACTTGGTCCGAATATGAGCTCTGTCCCATAATAGGACCACGGTAGGGGCCCATATTAACAACATTCCACCTGATTATTTAAAAGCATTCAATTTCTTCTCAATTCATTATTAGGTTAGTTTTTATGATGGAATATCAAATACTGATCACTTTTCTAACATACTAACACATCAACTCTCCAGTTTCAAACATAAACGTTGATAAATAGCACAAAAACACTTACCGTAAAATATTTGTTGAACTACACAAATAAACTTATGTCACCTGTTAGTACAGAGATATACACGAGACTGCGTGCATAAACAGAAAAATGTTTGGGGGTCTAGTAGAAGTATTTTAGTACGAAATTCATAGATGTCGCGACGTGCTCTAGTTGAAATATATTGGGGGCCCATAATAAGTGCAGGGCTCATATTCGGACCACTTCCTCTAGGTATTTAGTTCGTCTGGGTTCGTAATTTAAGTACGCCATAAAATATCGTATTTTTATACTTATTATATTTAGGTAGATAACTCATATCACGGTAATAACAGATAGTCTTTAAAAAACTTATAGTTGACCCCAAATACCTATAGACCAAAGATCTTAAGGTGACCATATTACCTGCACATACCTACCTTATTAATAAAATTATCTATAAAATATATTCTCTAGAGGGAGCGGCACATTAGGTCTTTGCACGAGAGCGACCGATGAAATGGTCCGAGCAGGACCAGATGAAATTCCTGTAGAATTGTTGAAACTTATAGACGACGACGCACTTGAAATAATGGTGAACCTCTTTAACACAATTTGTAGAACAGGCATCATATCAAAGAAATGACTCTCCTCTACTTTTGTTACAATCCCGAAGACGAATATCGCCAGAGAGTGTTCAGACCACAGAACTATAGCATTGATGAGCCACACACTAAAAGTATTTTTAAAAATAACTCACAAAAGAATATTTAATAAATTAGAAGAGGACATAAGCGCCACACAGTTTGGATTCAGAGGTGGACTGGGAACACCGGAAGCTTTGTTTGGTCTGAGTGTGTTAATGCAAAGATGTTTGGATGTAAACCAAGACCTCTACGTAGGTTTCATAGATTTTGAGAAGGCCATCGATAAAGTCAGACACCAAAAGCTGTATGAAATCCTAAGAAGCAAAAACATCAACAGTCGCGACAATAACATCATATTATCCAGGTTGTACTGGGAACAAACAGCAAAAATCAAAGTTGATAATGAGTTAACCGAAGAAATTCAGATTCGTCGAGGTGTGCGTCAGGGTTGTGTGCTTTCTCCCCTATTATTCAATATATATAGTGAAACAATATGTCAGGAAGCGCTCCTAGAGCAAAACATTGGTATGAACATTAACGAATTAACAATATACGATACGCTGATGACACGCTAATAGTAGGTAACAGATAACCTGGCAAATTTACAGTTTTTGATGGAAAACAAACACTCATACCAATAAGTATGGTCTAAAACTGAACATCAAACAGACTAAATTCATGATTGTAATTGTAACAAAGAAGCTATACACCAATGTGAATTTAACCATAAATAATTAGCCAGTTGAAAGAGTTACGTTCTACAAATATTTAGGGGTTTGCTTCACTGATACTAATGACCAGACAAGAGAAATCAAGAGGCGAATAGAGACAACGATAAATCGTTTGTCAAAATGAAAAAGTTCCTATGCAGCGGGACATAAATATAAACTTAAGAATGAAAATGTTAAAAGGTGCTATGTTTTCTCCGTTCTGCTGTACGGCATGGAAGCCTGGACACTGAAAAAGATAAACATCAAAAACATTGAGGCATTCGAGATGTGGTGTTACAGAAGAATGTGGAAAATACCATGAACAGAAAGAGTAACAAATCAAGATGTTCTGCTGAAGATGGGGAAGGAATGCGAAATCATAAAAACCATACAAACCAAAACTGGAATATCTGGGCCACATAATGAGAGGAGAAAAGTAGGTACTCTCTGCTTAGACTCCCAGGAAAAATCTCGGGAAAGAGAAATGTGGGACGTAGGAGGATTTCCTGGTTGCGAAATTTAAGGGAGTGGTATGGGTGCAGTTCAATACAGTTGTTCAGAACTGCAGCCAACAAAGTAAAGATTGCTGTGATGGTAGCCAACCTCCGATAGGAGACGGTACTGCAAGAAGAAGAAGGCCGACTCTTTAGGATCTCCACATAGCTCAAATCTATGAAAAAAAAAACTAGGTACAACAAATTGAGTTTCCAAATAGATTTCTCAAAAATCATTTCTTTGCAAATAAGATTTTCTAAATAAAACCACGTATTTGTTTAACCAATTATATTAACGCATAACTATGTAAACAATATTTTTCTGATTAAATTTAATTAATTATAACATACTATGTTTATTGATTATACTGACAAAACAAACCCAGTCAGTCTCAGTCGTCATCGTCAAGTGAACTCGGTTTCAACGTCTTTCTGTAAAATTTACTATCAGGATAACAGAAATGCGAGGAGATCGCCCGATTCCGGCTCGGTTTGTGGTGCCAGTTTAATCATTGCAGCTTGGACCCGCCTATAAAATGGTGGCCCGACAACATGGTCAGTATTACATTTTTAAAGAAAATTTAAAAATGGAAGTATTTTATATAAAAATAATAATATTTTATAAATAATATGACATAATTACAACCTAATAAATACATTTCTAATAGTTTATTTATGTTAGATATAATGAAATAAATTATTATTCTGTCTTCCTAGCGTCACCTGTTAGACAACGGACAAAGCTCTGCATTAAAATTATTAGTGTTGCCTATATGAAATTAAATAGGTGTTGAGATAAAAAAATTGAGGATCATTTGGAGATAGCGTTTTAAATGTATTTATTGACTGCGTAAAATAGATAATTATTAGGTTTAATAAAAAAGATCGCTTTATTAGGTATAGGTACCTATGTTAATAAAGTGTTATTACATTCATCACCATAAGGGCATTACAACCGTATGTGGATGAATTTCTCCTCAAGAATTTCTTCCCTATATCCATTGTTTTTCTCCGCCAAGTAGCTAGGGAGCGCCGGGAGGATTTGGACAATTTTTTAATAAACAATTGTGGCGTGGACATGTATAACAAATACTTAAGTATCTAAAATTTTGAAATCATACTGATTAATGTAGAAGGTTGAGCCAGTTGACATAGCCGGGCAAGACGGCACAATGCCCCCACCACGAAAACTAGTCCATTATTCGTGCAGTCCACACGCAGATAACTACGTTCTCTGTGAGAACTGTGTTTGTAGTTCTCTGCCACACTCTCGTTACTGTTACAATCTACTCCTTGCTACTCCTTCACAGTAATCGTTTGATGGTCTTTGAGTGTGGATGCTTCGTACGTTTAAAAAAATATTTACATTTTTGTGTCATTGTTGCGTGTTGGTCCAATGTAAGTAGGTATCATATGTTTCGTTATACTAAGTATATTTATGCCATCGTAGCATTTCTTGTCTGACCAACAAAAATAAGGAGAGAGTTACAAGAAATGAAAAAAGCAGTCGAAATAATCGAAAAAAATAGAAGAAAAAACAACATTGTAATGAATGGTCTAAAAATGGATACAAATGAACCAAGCATTCTAAAAGAAAGAATAAAAGGATTTTTTAAATAAACATCTTCAAATTGATATTACACCTACAACAGTTAAAAAAATAGGCGAGAATACATGCGTAATAGAACTAAGAAATGAAGAGGAAAAACACGAGATCATGGCAAAAAAAAATAAAGTAAAAAACGTCGTATTCATCAATGATGACTTGACTAGAGAAGAGAAAGAAAAGCAGAAATTTTGTAAAAAACGAAAAAGAGAAAGGCAAATACGTCAAAATTGGTTACAACAAGGTGTTAGTAAACCAAGAAGAATGGAGATGGAACAAAATAAAAAAGGAACTGGAAAAACATCCGAAAAACTAGAAAACTAAGTACCTACTTTATGTATATACCTATTAATAAAATATCACCACTCTCATCACCATAATGGCATTACCCGTAAGGTAAGGACGCCAATTAAGGCCACAATTCTTGCCCCAATTCTAATTCAAAATTTCGTCCGTGATCAGAATGTACCTAACTCTACTTTGAAACAGAGATTTGGGGTAATTTTTCTACCGTTTGATGCCTGAAACTATTTTATTGAATTAGGTGTGAAGTTTCATAATTAGGTATAAAAATTTACTTGACAAATCCAGACAAAAGATCTTAAGATGTCCATATTACCTGCACATACCTTATTAATAAAATTCGACAAACTTTTTTATATACGAATTTAAAACTATGTAAAATAATATTTTTCTGATTGAATTTATTAGTTGATACATTTTAATATCATTGATACAACAACCCCATCAGTCAGTCAGTCAGTCAGTCAGTCAAATCAGTCATCAGAGATGAACGAAACGAACGAATGAACGAACGCGTCACTCACATGAAAATCCGCTCTTTCAACGTTTCTCTGCAACATTCACTATCAGGATAACAGAAATGCAAGTAGATCGTCCGATTTGGTCTTGGGCTGTGTGCGCCAGATTCACTGTAGCTTAGAAACACCTACAAAATGGCGGCCCCCGACAACAGGGTCAGTATTACATTTTGAAAGAAAATGTAATAACACAAGTGTTTTATATAAAAACAATAATATTTAATAAATGAAAATAAATAATTACAACCCAATAAATATATTTCAAACAGTTTATTTCTATTATTTAAACAATCTAACAAATTATGTTTTTTAATTTTGGCGCCACCTGTTAGTCAATGGCCGAAGTTCTGCATTAAAATTATTAGGGTACAGTGTGCAAATCGCGGTCACCTAAGAAGAAAATTTAATATAAAAAAAAATAAAACTCTGTGAATCAAATTTAAGCCGTCAATCCGTAATTTGGGGTTTTAACTTATTGCAAGATACATTTAATTTCAAAAATATAAAATTTTTCTCTTTGACAGAGACAAAACATAAAAAAGTATCTTTGACCGGTATTGTCACCATACATGGAGAATACCGGTCATGAGTGTGGGTAATGCCAGTCAATTTGTTTGTGTTATTATTAAAATAAAAATCAATATCTATTTAACATTTTTTTGTTATAAAACGATTAACCAATGTGGCTTAATGGGTCATAATTCAAGTAAATCAGTAAGAAAGGTGAAAAAATATTTTTTATTACAAAACAAACAAAAAATAACAAAAATATGTGTTTTAATGTAAAAATAGTTGACAGTCATCGCAGGTATAACTCTCTGCAGAATCCCATCCACTGCACTCTGAATAAGCCCATCGTGAGCAAACGGTAAATATATAGGTACCACAATTCATTGTTTTTGCCAAACTCGCTGTAAACCAGTCATCTATCTTCGTATGCATCGTCACTGTTATCACATGATATATCAATATCCGATTCCAAAGAACTAGAATCAAACACCTTTTTCTTGTAATGCCAATTACAAGAAAAAGGTGTTTTTGTTGAGAATGTAATACATTTATATTGTATACACAGATATATTGGTGTAAGAGTAAGCGGAACGCACCCATAGTGTCATGGGTTGACATGACAGACAATAATAGTAATGTCAATGAGTATCATGTAGTTGTAGGTGGTAGTAAGAAGTATGGTGGCTTAAGTTAGGTTAGTTAATTAGTATGTATGTTATAGGAAATAAAGCCTTTTATAATAGTAGTAAAGTACGACTATTTATTTTCCAAATCCACACCTTAACATGGTAGCAGAGGTCCGTGGTTGGAAAGTCGTACCTTTTACAACAGAAAAAGTTTGGTGCAGTTTGAAAAAAAGTGTGACACATGATGGCAGGTAGTAGTGATTTTAGAATACCTATATTCGATGGGGAGAATTATAAAATGTGGAAAAAACGTCTTATGCTATTTTTGAAAATGAAGAAGTGTGATGTTGTGGTAACCAGACCGAAAAATGAAAATGATGATACAAATTGGGATGACGATGATGTAAAAGCAATGAATTATATATGCGGTGCAATATCGGATCGACAGATGGAGTACATCGACGAAAAAACTACGGCGTATGAGATGATAAAGAAATTTGATAATTTATATTTGAAAGAATCAACGGCATTGCAGATAGTATGTAGAAATAACTTGGAAAGATTAAAATTGAACAACTATGGAGACTGTGCAACATTTTTTAGTGACTTCGAAAAAGCTATAAACGAGTTAAAAAGCGCGGGTGCTAGTGTGTCTGAAAAGGAAAAATTGAACTATATGTTAAACACGTTGCCAGAGTCGTACAGTTATATTGGTGATTTAATAGATACATTAAAAGAAGATGATCAAACTGCAGACTACGTAAAAACTAAGGTTATGATGTCCGAATTAAAAAATCAAAACAATGATTTTGGAAGAAAATCCAGTACATTTGTGGTAAATAAAGGTCGACAGGATCGATCATGCTTCCAGTGTGGCGAAGTTGGTCATTTCAAGCGAGATTGCAAAAATGGCGCCAATCAAGCGTCGGGTAATGGCGGACAAACGACAAGCAGTAGAGGCTGGTGGAGAGAAACGCGAGGTCGACAAGAAGCCGGAAGAGGAAGCTACGTCAGAGGACGTGGCCACTCACGTGGACAGCGCGGAACGCATGGAACAAGTGCACAGCGGTTCAACCGACAAGGACAGAAGAACGAAGAGCGAAACAGTGCTTCTTGGCTTACAACAGTAGCTCTTGGTAAGGATATGTCAGTTATTGCACAAAATACTGAAATAGGTAATGTAAATAATTGTATTGAAATAAAATGGCTTTTAGATAGTGGTTGTACAGACCACATTATTAATGATGAAAAATTATTTGATAAATGTAAATTACTTAAAGATCCCATTAATGTTTATTTAGGAGATAATAGGGTTGTAAAAGCTACTAAAATTGGAAATGTTTTAAGTTACTTTGATGCTTTTGGTAAAAAGAGTTTAGTAGATATGCAAAATGTTTTCTATGTTAAAGATATGAAATCAAATTTGATAAGTTATAGCAAAATAACAGAAAATAATAAGATTATTTCTCTAGGTAATATTTCAAAAGTTTTTGATAAACTTGGTAATATAACAGCAGTTGCTTTAAAAAATAATGGCTTATATATTATGAAAAGTAAATTAAAATCAGTTGAATTGCATGTAAATGTTGCAAATAAAGATATGAATAATATGAATCAAAAGGAAAAATGGCATCGTTTATTAGGTCATGTAAATTTTAAATATTTGAATATTTTATCTAAAGATCAGCTGTTGAATGGAATTCCTAATGAGTTTGAATCTGAATTTATGAAATGTAAGATTTGTATTGAAAGTAAAATGCATAATATTCCGTTTGTAAACAGTAGAAAAAAAGCTAAAGATATTTTAGAGATTGTACATACTGATGTTTGTGGGCCTTTTCGAACTACTGGGTTTAAAGGTGAAAATTATTTTGTTTCTTTCATTGATGATTATAGTAAGATTTCTAAAGTATATGCTATAAAATCAAAAGCAGAAGTATGTGATTGTTTGAATGAATATACGAATGAAAGTGAAAATTTGACTGGAAAGAAAATAAAGATTTTAAGATGTGATAATGGGAAAGAATATTTGAACAGTAAAGTCTACAGATTTGCAAAAGAAAGGGGTATAGTAATTGATAATTGTCCTACATATGTACATGAATTGAATGGGACTGCAGAACGGTTTAATCGAACTATAATGGATATGTCAAGATGTTTGTTGGCTGAAGCAGATATTCATAAAAAATATTGGCCTGAAATAGTTTGTGCTGCGGTTTATTTGAAAAATCGTACTTTATCTGATACAATTGAAAAGAAAACTCCATATGAAATATTTTTTGGACAGAAACCTGATGTTTCTAATTTGCGTTTGTATGGAAGTAAAGTTTTTGTACGAAGACCAGAACAGAAGAGAATCTCTAAATGGGATAAGAAAGCTGATATGGGAATTTTAATTGGTTATAGTAATGTTGGTTATCGTGTATTATTAAATGGCAGAGTCATTGTTGCTAGACACGTGGATATTGTTGAAGAAAACGTTAAGTGTATAGGTTTAGACTTTAACGAATCAGATAATGATAATAATGAAGAGTGTTACCCTGATAAAATTGATGAAAGCTCTGAAAATGACTCAATAGATGAAACTTTTGAAAGTACAAATGAAAGTATGGATGATAGTGTGAATAAAAATGAACCTGAGTTACCTAGATCTCACAGAGCCAAAAATCCTCCAAAGAAATTTGATGACTACTATGTATATAATAGTAGTATTTTTGTAAATATGTGTAGAACTGATATACCACATACATTTGAGGAGGCGATAAATTCTAATGAAAGTAAGTATTGGAAAACAGCTATGGACAAAGAAATTGATAGTTTAAATAAAAGTAAAACTTGGAAATTGGTTAAAAATGATACAAACAAAAATATTCTGGATGTTAAATGGGTTTATACTAAAAAGTCTGATAATACTTATAAAGCTAGATTGGTTGTACGAGGTTTTCAACAAACTGATGAAATTGATGATATTTATTCACCTGTGGCTAAAATGCAAACATTAAAGATTTTATTGTCATATTGTTGTCCAATGGGCCTAGTAATTGAACAAATGGATGTTGAAACAGCCTTTTTAAATGGTAAAGTAATTTCTGAAGTTTATATTAAACAACCTAAGGGTTATGAAGATGGAACAAGTAAAGTTTGTAAATTAGTTAAAGCTTTATATGGTTTAAAAGAAAGTCCAAGGGCATGGTATGAGTGCCTAGATACATTTTTGATAAATTTAGGTTTTGAAAGAAGTAATATTGATCCTTGTTTGTACGTTTATAAAATTGGAAATGATATTATTTACTTATTAATTTATGTCGATGATTTATTGATTTGTGGTAGAAATTTAAATGAAATTAAAAGGATTAAAATTTTATTATCAGAAAAATTTAAAATGAAAGATATTGGTGAAATTAAAGAATATCTTGGTATTACTGTTGATTATGATTCTAGTAAACATGAAATGAGATTGGATCAAAATAAATATATTGAATTATTAAGGAAAAAATATAATTTAGAAAAAGGTAAACTGTATAATACACCTATGGAAGTAAATTTAAAAATTGATAAATCTGATCATTGTGAAAGAAATATTAAATATAAAAATTTAATTGGTGCACTATTATACATAAGTTCGGCAACAAGGCCTGATATAAGTTTCAGCGTAAATTATCTGAGTAGATTTCAAAATTGCTATAATGAAACGCACTTTAAATATGCTGTACGAATTTTGAAATATTTATGCTTAACTAAAGATTTAAAATTGTTTTATAACAGAAATGAAAAAGTAAGTATTATTGATTGTTATGTGGATGCCGATTGGGCAGGTGATCATTTAGATAGAAAGTCTACAACTGGTTTTGTAATAAGATTGTTTGGTAATGTAATTTATTGGAAATCTAGAAAACAAAAAAGCGTTACAAAAGCTTCAACTTTTGCAGAGTATGTAGCATTGTCAGAAGCAGTAAGTGAATTGATATTTGTAAAAGAATTGTTGAAAATATTTGATATTGAAATAATAAAGCCAATTGATGTTTATGAAGATAACACTGGTACAATTAGTATAGCTAATTATGGCAATTTTACAAAAAATTCTAAGCATGTTGAAATTCATTATCATTATGTAAATGATTATGTTAAAGCAAATGTTATAAATGTGGTTAAAGTAGATTCTGATGATAATATTGCAGATATTTTTACGAAGTCCTTGGGCCAAGATAAATTTGAAAAATTTCGAAGTATGTTAAATTTGAATTAATGTAAATACAATGTAAATGTAAGGAGGCGTGTTGAGAATGTAATACATTTATATTGTATACACAGATATATTGGTGTAAGAGTAAGCGGAACGCACCCATAGTGTCATGGGTTGACATGACAGACAATAATAGTAATGTCAATGAGTATCATGTAGTTGTAGGTGGTAGTAAGAAGTATGGTGGCTTAAGTTAGGTTAGTTAATTAGTATGTATGTTATAGGAAATAAAGCCTTTTATAATAGTAGTAAAGTACGACTATTTATTTTCCAAATCCACACCTTAACAGTTTTATTACAAGAAAAATTATCTTGTAAACCCAAATGCTAATTTTCTCAGTTCTATTGCTGTTACGCCATAAAAAATTAAGCTAAATATTTTTTTTGTGTGGCTATTTTAGCTTCTTGTTCGGCAGAAAATACTGATTTTCTACCTAATGAGACACCTTGAAGATTTTTATTTTTTATTCTTTCTTGCAATGTCGAAAAATGGATGGATTAATCCCTAAGGATTAATAGTATAGGGTATAAATTATAGCATGGGGGTAATACCGGTCAACTGACCGTGCCTCCTGTTGGCATTTTTTTTTCTTAGAATTTTTTACTCGTAAACATGTATTAAAATATTGATCTTTAAAAAAGGAATAGGTAGCTAACGTCATTATAATCAATTGTAACCAATTTTAAGATCTACAAGTGAATAAAAATGAATTAAGACCTTATATTACTCAGCATAAAAATAAGATCGAAAACACTGAAAACAGGTTAATAATATTTCTATGACAATGGTTTGCGCCAACTCAACGCTCGTCACCAATCTGAATACAGAGTAGTGTAGCGACACGTTGGCAGTTATAGGATGTTGCCAGATTGAATAGATTTCGCACAATCGGGATGACCGCCATTACCCACTGACCAGTATTTGCACACTTTACCCTATTATCTACCTATAAGAATTGAAATATTTGTTTTGTTTGTGTTTAAATGACTGCGGACACTAAATCCATTCGCCAATCTTACAATTTGAGGTGTAGTGTGTGTGTGTGTGTGTGTGTGTGTGTAGAGTAATTGTCTTGATACTTAGCAAAGTCGACGTCATTGTCTTTACTAAGAGACGCTAATTGTATCCGAACGTCTGCGGTCCCTCCGGTGTGTACCGATCACACAAGGATAGAAATTATTTTCATTTATTAATTTTTTTTTAATAAACGAAAATTTCCACCCAGGTGGGATTCGAACTCACGACCTTTAGGTTTAAAGGCAGGCGCTCTTACCACTGAGCCACAGAGGGGGTTATTAAAATATTTGAAATAATACAAAATTGAGGATTATAATTTGGAAATAAGGATTTAAATGTACTGATGGTGTAAAAATTAGAAGATATAAATTTTAGGTTTAATAGAATTCAGTGCTTTATACATAAGTAGATATAGATATTAATAAATTACATTCATCATCATCACTTAACGTCATTAGAGGAACGTAATTAATTGTAGGCACTATTTTTAAATTTTAGGTTTTCTTGAACACTTTTTAAACGTTTAGTGGAAAGACACAGTTTAAAAAATATGTAGAAAGAAATTGGCAGTATTTAAAAAAAGGTTTTCAATCCCATATTACAGGCATAGAGTAAGTATCTTAATATGGGGTACCATTTGGATAATACCCAGTTAAGTGACAATCATATTATTCATGTTGGTAACTGTTGGTAACAAGATGGCATGACAGGAGGTGACAGGGACAGATTATTAGGTTATAATCGTGGATTATAAAAGTATAAATAAAGGACATAAGTCGTGACGTCATTGGAGACTTGCACGTTCGAAATGTCAGTTTTTTGTATGTATCAATAAATAATCTTTAATAAATAGTTTATAGATATCCTTATGTATACGATTATTGTAATTATTAAACCTCTTAACTTATTTTCGTCTAGTAATTTCATCACAGAATGCATATAAATCCCATTTAACTTTAACAAGAATTAAATTCTACTCTCCAATGACGACATGCGCGAACACGACCGATTTTGTGCTACGGGAAGATCCTATCTTGTTAGTCAAGTATCATGGGTTAGACAATGTTAACCTAACTGGTTACTGGCATATTAAGTTAATATACCTGCTTATACAATTATATAATATACCTAGTATTTGTTTTATTTATTACACCTTCCATCAGGCTTATACATGGTGTCAGGTGTGATAATCTTTACGTGGTGAAACAATTTCTTGTTTGGATAGGTAGGTACTCAACTGTAACCTTGTAATACGTGAGTATCATCATCTAATCCACGTTTAAGCCACCTGAATCTCTAATATTAGATGGGAATATACCTATGTGAAAACTGGCGCAAATTTAGCCAAAATTTTGATCTATTTATGACAGCTACGGACCTAACCTCCAAACCAGAAAGTAACAAGCTGGCAGTTTTTTTAAGACTAGTGAGTGACGAGCCATTAGAGCTGTATAACACCTTCACATTTGACGAAAATGAAGACAGAACAGTAACTTGAGTAAAAAAGAAGTTTGAAGAGTATTGTTCATCAAAGAAAAATGTAATTTTTGAAAGATTTAAGTTTAATAGTATTAACCAGCAAGAAGGGCAACCATTTGACTTGTTTGTTACAGAGCTACGGAAAGCCATTAAAACAAAAGAGAATAGCCAATAAAACCAGATAATCAGAGATAGAATAGTAATGGTCATACACAACAAAGCAACACAAGAAAAACTGTTCAGAGAATCAGAGTTAACGTTAATGAAAGCAGTTGACATATGTCGAGCGATATAAATAAGTAGGTAAAGACCAGTTTAAAGTGTTACAGAATGAGTCATTAATAAATGCAGTTCAACGAAGAGAACCAAGATGTGATCGTCTGTGTAGCAGATGTGGACATAATCATTTGAGAGACAATCGATGTCCTGCTTGGGGTAAAACATGTGTCAAGTGTCAAGGCCGTAACCATTTTGCAAAAGTTTGTAGAGAAGACCATAAATATAGTGGGAGCAATGTGAGAAGCAAACCAGAAATTCCAAGAAAGGCGATGAAAGAGCAGAACAAGAAAATGCATCAACTAACAAAAGCTAGTGTAAGGGATGTGGGACGATTTTCACATTTGGTCTCAGTGAAGATAGCCTCAAATTAGCTGTCAATTAAGTTTCTTATAATGTTATATGCTTCAAATACAAAGAGATAAAGCTTTTAAAGTGTACATTTTTATTATATTATTTTATGGATTCTGCAATTTTATACCTTATATAAAATATTAATGAAGTAATATTTGTTTCGTTTGATATTAGTTGTAATTAATTATTAGAAAATTGTTTTGGCGATTGCCCTTTGATAGGTTAGCGGAAAGATTTAGCAATAGAGTCAGAACCCTCAACCCACCAGTAGGCAGATTGCAACAGACGCCTTTTTAACTTTAATATTTATACTGACATTTTACTATTTACTGTTAAAAACTGTTTTAGTATTTGTTTTATTAATTACACCTTCGTGTAGACTCAAGACAACAATCGAATATAATAAACGTCCGTACCAGAAGAGGGGCAAATGCGGATTCTGATCACTACCTGGTCGAAAGTAAGATAAGGGCTAGAATTTTAAACATCAAAAAGGAAAGAGGCTCGAAACATGAACGATACAATATAGAAGGACTCAAAGAAACAAACAAAAATAGAGAGTACAAAGAAAATATAAGCATCAAACTAGAAAACAGACCAAAACATGAAAACCTAAATGAGGAGTGGGAAGAGTGCAGAGAAATCATAAAAGAAACAGCTAAAGAGGTGTTGGGCATGGAAGGTAAAGAAAGAAGAACAAGAACGAATCACTGGTTTGACGAAAAATGTCAAACTATAACAGAAAGAAAAAACAGAGCATATCTACAGACGCAACAGAGGCACAGAACCCGACAAGCAGAGGAAGAATATAAACAACTACGTAAAGAAGAAAAGAAAATTCACCGAAGAAAGAAGAGAGAATATATCAACAAAGAACTTCAAGAACTACAAGAACTAAGTAAACCAACAGAGACAAGAAAATTTTACCAGAAACTCAACAAAAGCAGAAAAGAGTTCAAACCGAGAACAACGATGTGTAAAGATAAGGAGGGTAATATATTGACAGAACAGCAAGAGATACTTAGAAGATGGACAGAACATTTTAAGAAAAAGCTTGGGGTGAATAGGACGGAGATGAACCCTGATATGCCATTAGACCAAGCAGACAACAGAGAAAAGAGTCCACCAACAATAGCAGAGATTATAACAGCAGTGGACAAATTAAAGGACAATAAATCACCGGGATCGGATCAAATATCATCGGAGCTACTGAAGGAAGGAGGAGACGCATTACTTAAAGCCATACATGAGCTGATAAGAAAGATATGGTTGAATAAATAGCTACCAAAGGAGTGGAATAGCGGCATTATTGTACCACTACATAAAAAAGGAAACCAATTAAAATGTGAAAACTACCGTGGAATTACGCTGTTGAATGCGGCATACAGAATAATGTCCAACGTAATGTATGAAAGACTTAGACCATACGCTGAAAAAATAGTTGGCAAATACCAATGTGGCTTCTGTAGGCAGAAGTCAACAATAGACCAGATATTTGTTCTGCGACAGATCCTTGAAAAAACAAGTGAATATAACATCGACACACATCATCTCTTCATAGACTTCGAAAGCGCATATGACAATATAAACCGAGAATTCCTAACAAAAGCAATGAAAGAATTTAATATACCAACACAGCTAATAGAATTTATAAAAGAAACACTAAAAGTAGAAAGTAAAATCCGGATACAAAACGAATTAACGGAAACAATAGATGTGAAGAAGGGACTACGCCAGGGAGACGCTCTATCATGCATATTATTCAACATCATACTTGAAAAAATAATAAGAGACACAACAGTTAATACCCGAGGAACAATAATTAATAAAAGCGTGCAAGTACTAGCATTTGCAGATGATGTTGACATAATCGCAAGATCAAGAAGAGAAATGATAGAGGCATTCACTCAAATAGAACGAGCTGCAAAAAATAGTGGTCTTAAAATCAATCAGACAAAAACAAAATATATGCCTGCAAATAAAAACGCACAAATAAGGCAGCTGCCAAATTTAACAATAGGAGAATACAACATTGAGGCGGTAAAAAACTTTACATACTTAGGATCCCTAGTTACGTCTGATAACAACGTTGCAGAGGAAGTGAAGAGGAGAATATTTATTGCCAATAAATGTTACCATGGCTTAATTAGGCAACTAAGATCAGATAACGTCTCCAGAAAAACAAAATGCCAAATATACAAAACCTTAATAAGACCGGTACTCACATACGGTTCAGAAACCTGGACACTCTCTAAAAGGGGGGAAACGTTATTAGCCACCTTTGAAAGAAAAATCTTGCGACACATATATAAAGGCACAAAAGAAAACGGGATTTGGCGGAGAAGGTATAACTTTGAACTATACAACATATACCAGGATCCGGATTTCATAACATTCATTAAAATAGGAAGGCTACGTTGGATTGGACATGTGGAAAGTCTGGAAGAAGGCGAAATACCAAACAAAATATTCAAACAAGTGCCAGTAGTAAAAAGAACAAGAGGAAGACCGAAGCTGAGATACGTAGAACAAATAGAAAATGATATAACAACATTAAAAATTAAAAACTGGAAAAAAAAAGCACGAAACAGGTCAGAATGGAGAAGAATCCTTGAACAGGCCAAGACCCAAAAAGGGTTGTCGAGCCAGTGATGATGATGAATTACACCTTCGATCAGGCTTATACACCATTTACAATGTGAAATTTCAAAACAAATGCAATTATTTTGGGTTTTTTAGATTAAAACAATTTTGAAAATGGTATATTAAATACATATATCAAAGAGCTAATTTTTTAAATGAATTAAAAATCGAGTTATCTAAGAATAGCACACAATAAATCTTTTTATCAGAGCAAAAGTCACAAATATACCGGTCTCTTTCACACCCAGAACATTCAACGCAAGCCCATTTAAAACAGCTCTGACACATCACCCATTGTTCGCCTCTGAAGTCTTCAAAATATGGAGTTTCGCAAAAAATTCAAACTCTATTGCAGGGGTCGAATCTAAAGGTGAATAGTTGCTGGATCTTCTTTTATTTTTTTTTGGTTTTTCTTTGGCCACTGGCAATTTCTTTTTTTTTTGACAGATTTAGTTTTTTTTGTTTATTTGTTTTTGAATTAGTTACCTTTCTTTTAACGCCGGAAATTGAAGGTAATTTCCTTTTTCCAATACTGCCCTCTAATTCATTTTGGAGTGCTTGTTACAATGGCAGCTTTGCCATTTTGCAAATATCATTTCAGGGGTTATTCTTCTGGTACATTCCCATACAATTTCTTTTCCTCTACTTATACCCACAAGAGGAATATTGATAACGACCAAAGCAACGAAAAGGATCTGACAATAACAACCAGGGCGACGAATAGGAACAACGATAGGAAAAAGCACGATGCAAAGGTAAACAAGGACGAAAATAGGAAGAAGGTAAAAGATATACAACAGAAAAAAGGAGAGATAAAAATGGGAACATGGAACGTAAGAAGCATCAATGGAAAAGAGGTAGAACTTGTAGAAGAAATAATCAGACAAAAAATAGAAATATTAGGAATAACGGAAACGAAAATGAAAGGAAGAGGTTTTAAGAAGATACAAAAAGGATATTGGTTATTTTGGGTAGGAGCTGATGCAAAGGAGAGAGCAAAAGAAGGCGTAGGGATAATAATTGCACCGAATAGACTACAATACGTTATAGAAGTAACATATCTTAACCAGAGAATATTATCGCTGAAAATGAAACTGATAGACGAGGAAATATGGACAATAACAACAGCCTACGGAGTAAATGAAGATGCAAAAAAGGAAGAGAAGGATAAATTTTTGAGGAGCTCCAAGTGCAAATTGACAATGGGGAAGAAAATATAATTGTAATAGGAGATCTAAACAGTAGAGTCGGAAATAATAACAATATAATTGAGGAATGCATGGGAACAGAAGGAGAAGAAATACTAAACAAAAATGGTGAAAGAATAATAGAAATATGTATGGAGAATAAACTTGTTATAACAAATACAAAATTTAAACATAAAAAAGTACACAAATACACGAGAGTACAATAAAGCAGAAATGAAAAATCAATCATAGATTACTTTTTGGTAAGTAGCAACAAATGGAAAAGAGTACTAGACACGAAAGTGAAAAGAGGCTCAGAGATTGGTAGTGATCATCATCTTGTAATAATGAGAATGAGCAAAACAGCAGCAAAAGCAAAGGAAGACAAGAGGAGAAAGGTAGTAAATGAAGTAAAAAGCTACAAATTAAAAGAAGAAAGATATAAGAAGCTATTCCAAGAAAAATTAGACAATATTTTGAAAGGTAGGGCAAAAACTGCAAGCATAGAAGAAAAGTGGGAAATCTCAAGACCAACTTAATCATAGCTGCTGGGGAAACTTGCGGGGAGACAAAAATAGCAAATACTAGCATGATGAGAACTGAATGGTGAACGGACGAAATACGAAGGAAAATAAAGAACAAAAAAGAAAAATGGAAGAGATATCTAAGTACAAAGCGCCCTGAAGATTATGAGGCATATAAAGGAAAAAGAAAAGAGGTTAAAATAGCTGTGAAAGCAGAAAAAGAAAGGTCATGGGAAAGTTTGGACTAAAAATGACAAATAATTATAGGGAAAATCAAAAACTCTTCTATGGCGCATTAAAACAGCTCAGACAAAAGAAAGAACACATGATGCCGAATATAAAAGACCCGAATGGAAAGGTAATAACAGAAGAAAACCAAATAATGAAAAGATGGAGAGAACATTTCAAAGAGCTAACTCATACAGACGTAGACAACATAGTGGAGATACAAGAAATACATGAAGAACAAAAAGTAGAACCCATAACAACAGAGGAACTAGAAAATACAATTGAAAGAGTTAAATTAGGCAAAGCCCACTGCAAGGATCATATCACCCCGGCAATGATAAAATTCATGGAAATAGAGGGAGTGGACAGCATGAAAGAACTAATGAATGATATCATAAAGAGTGCAGAAATACCACAGGACTGGAAGAAATACATTATACTACCAATACACAAAAAGGGCGACAAGAGAAACTGTAATAATTACCGAGGTATTACTATATCAAGTATTCCTGTGAAGGTATTCGCAAGAATAATAAAAACAAGAATAAAAACCCAAATAGAACCAACTATGGAAGATACACAATGTGGATTCAGGAAGGACAGAAGCACGCAAGACCACATATTCACAATAAGACAAGTAAGTGAGAAAGTAATCAACAAAAATAGAGAAATACATATATGCTTTATTGATCTGGAAAAGCCGTTTCACAGAATCCAAAGAAAGGATGTATGGAGGACATTAAAGGAAAGAGGAGTTGACAGGATAACAATTGATGTCCTACTCATATGTACTACTCATATGTATACAGGATATGTACAATAATAATACAATACGATGATAATCAATAACGAGGAATCCGAAGAATTTACTACAAGTCAAGGTGTCAAACAAGGATGCATGTTGAGCCCACTGCTGTTCTCAGTGGTACTGGATGAAGTAATAAAGAAAGCCAAGAGAAGAATGAGAAAACTAACATTAGGATACTGGCAAATGAAACAGACTCAACTATCAGAGCTTCTATTTGCAGACGACATGGTTTTGATAGCTGTCAAACATAAATATAAAGATAAATACAGAGAAAACAAAAATAATGATAATTTCAAATAAGAAAAAGACACTCGCAATACAATTAAAAGGAAAACAACTAGAACAAGTGGAATATTTTAAATACCTAGTAGGAATAATTGAATCAAACGGTAAACAAGACATGGAAATAAATGAGAGAATGAGACGAACAGGAAGCTTATTTAACACTATGAAAACAACATTTTTGGGGAAAAAAGAAATACCGGAGAAGGTAAAAACGGCAGTCGTTAAATCAGTAGTTAGACCTACAATCATGTATAGTAGTGAGTCATGGACATTGACTAGGAGACAAAAATCTCGAGTCAATGCTATGGAAATGAGGTTCCTAGGAAAATAGCAAACAGAAAGAGGACAGGCAAAATAAGAAACGAAACAATCAGACAAAACCTAAATCTAGAACCAATAAACGAAAAAATAGTAGAATGGCAACTAAGATGATTCGGGCACGTGTGTAGAATGTCGAATAAAAGATTAACAAAACGAGTGTTTGAAACGAGAGTGCAAGGAAAAAACAAACGAGGAAGACTAAGAGTTAGGTGGGTAGACGAAATCAGAAAAGAAGTTGAGAAGAAAGGATTGACATGGGAAAGTGCACGAAATCTAACACAAGACCGGAAAGCAAGCAGACAAAAGTGCAAAACTTAACTCCACCAGCCTTGCACCTAACGGTAGAAAGGCTTAGACTAAGTAAGTAAGTAAGTAAGCATTTCTTGTCATGATTTATTTTGAAGATAAAAAGGGTGTTCCTAAACTTTACCTTAGGATATTGCAACTGCTCTTAGGTTATATTTTAACCGACCATGTTTTCATGTTATGACCACACGCGCTAGCGGGCAAGTTGAGATATGGTTGTGTCATCTTGCCCTCTAAAGGACGGATCTATGAAATATTTCTGGGGGAGGGTAACAAAACTCTGGGCCCAATTTTTACCCAAAACTCCTTTAAAATAAAATTCTCAACTAATGTTTTGGGTACTTACTATTAATATAGAAGTAAAAACATGGGTACAGATATATATTTTTAGTATATTTTTAACCTCTTACCTGTATTGTTATCCAGTTTTTTTTCTATTCATTAGAGTATGATGAAATCGAAAATATCGAAATAAAATATAAATCGAAATAAAATAGCAGTTGGTACAAGAAAGCATCTTGGCAGACATGAAACAACCTTAAATCGAGAACTAGAAGAGGCTCTAGCGGAGCATATGCAAGCACTGGAAGCCAGATTGTTTGGCTTAACGACCGTAGATGTCCGCATTTTGGCATATGAATTTGCAGTGAGAACGAAGTTAAAACATCAATTCAATAACACGAAAAACATTGCAGGCAGAGGTTGGCTACGCTTTTTTCGACTAGGCGTCCGAATATATCTATACGTCAGCCAGAGGCAACATCAATGGTACGCGCTGAAAGTTTTAACAAACCACAAAAGAAGTAAAAACCTTTTTTAAAAATCTACGTAACGTACTAAATAATGAAGAAATCGACAAAAGTATGATTTTTAACATGGACGTGTCAAAAACTGTACAAAATATTTCTAAAATTTTTGGGCTAAAAGAAAATAAACAAGTGGGTGCACTGGGGCAATCAACTGTAGTAGCGTGCATGAGTTCAGGGGAAACTTATATTCCACCTGCTATATTTTTTCCTCAGAAGAAATTCAATCCAACATTATACGACGGAGCGCCCCTTGGGACTTTATGTTTGTACAATGAATCAGGTTACATGACCGGGGAATTATTTTTAAAATGGATGGAACACTTTATTAAACATGTTCGACCGAACACCAAACACAAAGCCCTGCTAATTTTAGACGGGCATGTCAGCAATAAAAATTTGGAAGCATTGGAACTTGCAAAAAACAATTCAGTGGTGCTATTTTGCTTGCCTTCGAATTGCACACATCGTCTCCAACCTCTCGATGTGTGCTTATTCGAACCACTAAGTAAATACTAAGATGCAGCAGCAACTCAATGGTTGAAGGAAAATCCAAGTCGTGTCATCACTCTTTACCAGTTCGTGTCGCGTTTTTCTTCCGCCTACAATAAAACCGCAATAACAACGATAGCTTTAAGCAGATTCAAAGCAACAGGGATCTCACCTTTCATCCCGAATATATTTCCAGTACATATGTACCTATTTGCCCAACACAGTAACTGAGGTGTTTTATAGTCAAAATACCAAACTTTTATACTCGAAAATCAAACAAATGTTCGTGGAGGGAAGATAACCTACTTCGAGCTGTAACTGCAATTAACGATGAAAATCTTTCTGTTCGTGCAGCAAGCAGAACGTTTTCTGTTCCCGAATCTACAATAACATACAGAATGAAGAAAAATGATTTTTCTAAGCATGCATTGGGTCCAGATTCACAATTGGGTAGATATGCTGAACTTAAATTAATGAATCGTGTAAAGAAGTTGCAAGGTGTTGGATTTGCCCCTACTCAACGAGAACTCAGAAAACTTGCATACCAACTAGCTGAGAAATTGGGCAAAAGACATACTTTCAATACAGATAAAAAGATATCTGGAAAGGTTTGGTTGTCTTCCTTTATGAGGAGACAGCGTGTTCGAAAAGCTCAAGGAATAAGTAGGGCTAGAACCGAAGGAATGAATCGTCAGGAAGTAAAAAATTATTTTACTCTTTTGGCTGACATTTTAACCAGTAATGGTTTTTTAAACAAACCAATATGTATTTGGAATTGTGATGAAATTGGAGTTCAACTTAATAATGAACCAAAAAAAGTTGTTGCATCTAAAGACAGTAAAGATGATCGTTGTCACCAGTGCCGAAAAAGGAGAAACTATTAGAATATTAGCATGTTGCAATGCCGAGGGGCAATTTTTACCTCCTTACTGCATTTTTAAAGGAGTTTATTGCAAACCTCAATACGCAAAAGGTGCTCCTTCTGGTACCGTAATTAGAATGAGGAAAGATAGTGCTTACATCAGCAACAATTTATTTTTGGATTGGCTCACAACCCATTTTATACCTCGTAAACCCCCAGGTAAAAACCTACTCATACTTGATGGATATGCCTCGCACATGAGCAACGCTTCAGATTGCTTCAGACAATAATATAATTCTTCTGTGTCTCCCCAGCCATACAACACACTACCTTCAGCCTTTGGACCGAGTAGTATTTAATCCTTTCAAAACTTATTTTAAAGACGCCTGTCAGCAGTTAGTAACTAGACGAAGTACGACTGGAAGAATTACAAGAGAGGACTTTGGTGAACTTTTCCAGTCAGCTTGGTCTCGTTCTGCTACTGTTAAACTTGCAACTACAGCATTTCAGGCTGTAGGTATCCATACTTTAGACATAAATGCTATTCCAGAGCAAGCTTACCTATTGGCTTGTGTCCAAAACACACATGGAAACGCTATGGAACCAACAGACTCATCCATTTCAGTAACTGAATTGTCTACTGCGCTCGCTTCTTTAACTCTTTCGACCTCTAAAATTACTTCCTCAAGTGACTCAGTCTACTCCGCCAGATTCTTCAGATGCGTCAACTTCTAAAACTAGTTCTCAAGTGGCCCATTCTTCTCCGGAATCAACTTTCTATCAACCTTCAACTTCCAAGCTTACAACTCCAAAAACTGATGACATAACACCAAACAAACTTTTGAGTGAAATATCACCAATTCCATGCAGTTTAACAGCATCACGAGTCAAAGAAAAATAAGTGCAATGAATATCCAAATTAAGTATATCGAATCTAAAAGAAATAAAAAACTGGCAATCGCACAAAAGAAAAAAGTCACTGAGAATAAAAATAAAGAGATAACTCGCAAATATTTATAATAAACTGAAAGGAAAAAGAAAAAAAGATTGAATCTCCAAAAACCTCGGAAGAAGACAATGGAACTTCTTTCGTTCTTTCTGATAACATGTCCAAAAGCGACGATGAGTGTCGAAAATCATGCCTAGAGTGTTTTGAAATTTATTCTAAAACCACATCCAAATCAGATTGGATAAAATGCATCATCTGCCAAAAATGGCTGCATGAATCATCCACAAAAATGTATAAATTGTGGTCGTCAAGAAATGCGAAATAAAAATTCAAATGAAATGTCCATGTCATGTCAAATGAAATAAATACCTTTTTTTTTGAATAAGCGCAAGCTCTTCTACCTTTGCAGGTAATCTCACCTACCCGGTTAGGACAGATTGCGTAAAAACACTTTTTTTTTAGATCTCATGTTTTTTTTTAATATAAGAGTTTTGCATTTGAAGTATTTTAATTAGTATAGCTAACATTCCAAATAAGACAGATATTCTATCAAGAGCCAGTAGGAACCAGGAAGACAGGCAGGCCAAGATCTAGATTCAAAACTCAAGTCGAAGATGACTTGAGGAATCTAGGTGTCAGAAATGAAGGTAATGAAGGCAATGGAGGAGAGAGAATGTCCTGGTTACCTAATAAATGTTGTGGCGGAGTATCTGTCCGAGAGAAGGATTATGGTGGAAAAGGGCACGATCGTGGACGTGACGGCCGGGGTATCCCAGGGATCTGTCTTAGGCCCGACGCTATGGAATCTGGCATATGACGGGGTTATGCACTGTGAATACGGAAAGGGTACAACCCCCTTCGCATTCGCGGATGACCTCGCTGTACTGGTAGTAGCCCGGGATGAGCCAGATCTCAAATACCGGGTTCGGAACGCAGGTGGCGTCGTAAAGAAATGGATGACGTAGCACGGACTAAAATTTGCGACAGAGAAAACCGAAGCCATCATTCTGAATGGGACAAGGAACAGGCAAGGTGTTAAATTAAAATGTGCGGCAGTATGTCTTACACCCAAGAAACAAGTAAAGTATCTAGGAGTGACATTGCACCAGAATGGAAAATGGGGGAGCACGTTCGAGAGGTGGTCCGAAAGGCTGCGAATAGTGCGGCTGCGTTGGGGAGAGTGATGCCGAACATTGGAGGACCCAAATCCGAAAGGAGGAGGGTCTTACACGGTGTTGTACAGTCTATCGTCCTCTACGCGGCACCAGTCTGGAGCGAGGCGGTAGAGATAACGGCCTATAGGAGTCTTATGGAACGAGTAGACAGAACAAGTCTGTTGCGAGTGGCATGCGTCTACGGGACTGTGTCTGTGGCAGCCTTATGGACCATCACTGGATGTGTTCCGTTGCATGTTAAGAGCTTTATGAGAGAAAAGGCCCAAACCTTATTGTGGCTGAGAGAAGACAGGTAAGGGAAAGGTCAGTTGAAAGATGGCAAGAAGAATGCAACAATACGGAGGATGTGGCACAGTGGACGAAAATGCTGATCCCTAACATAAGAGCTTGGGTGGACTGTGACCACAGGCGATTGGATTATTTCCTGACACAGGTGCTTACAGGACACGGGTGTTTTAGGGCCTACCTTTATAGGATCGGCAAGGCTGATACAGATGAATGCCTATAGTGTGGATACTCGGACACTGTGACACATACGATGTTAGATTGCAGCAGATGGATAGTGGAAAGGAACAGAATTGAAAGAGAGACAGGTGTAAATTTTGTTACAGTGAGAGAAATGATTGAGAGAATGATTGAAAATAAATTAGGTTGGATTTACATACACAGTTATATCCGTGCAGTGATCAAGAAAAAGAAAAAGGAAGAAAGACAGCTGGACCAACGGCAAAGGTAGAGTGAATGATGCTGAAAGGTGAAGTTAGAACAGTGGGTCACACTTTTTGAGTTAGAATGCGTGAGTTTGAATGTGGGGAAGGAGGAAATGCCCTTCTGGGAATGATGCCGAACTAGGAGTGTGGATGTGTATGAATGGAGAATAAATGAATAAAGGTAGTGCTTCGGAAGTGACGCCGACCTTTCAGCGGCCATTCCGCTTCCGGATCGCTGGATGACAGAGGAGGGTCTGGTTTAGCAGGTAGGCGTTCGGCGTAGACTCGGCGACGAGAGGGCACTTTAAAGTACCTCGGGAACTATCGTCGGGAGTACGAAGAACGAATCCTGCACTAAGGTTAGCCAGGCGGCGTCCTGGACTGAGATGTCTTTTGAAGACCCCTCTATAAAGACGAAAAAAAAAGGTGTCAGAAATTGGAAAGCCAGGGCGAAAGATAGGGGGGAATGGAGACTAATTCTTGAACAGGCCAAGACCCACCCAGGGTTGTAGAGCCAAAGATGATGATAACATCCCAAATAACCACACGTAACAACACATTTAAACTTTAAAAATTTAAAATTTGTGCTATTTTTTTGAAATATGTGCAGAGTGCAGACTATCCTAGCTATGTATACAGTATTTTTCTGATTAAATTTAAAAGGACTTTTTACTAAATATACACTAAATAATTTTACTAAAATTAACTCAAATTGTCAAAAAAATTACAAAGAAACAAACAAAAAAGCCAGTCAAGTAAGTCAGTCAGTAGTCGTCATACTCAGAGTGACGACGGATCTTCATCGTCTCTCTGTAAAATTTACTATTAGGATAACAGCAATGCGAGGAGGTCGGCCGAGGATTTGAGCTTGGGCTGCCAGATTACTGTAGCAAATCCCTCCTACAAAATGGTGGCCCGACAAAATGGTCGGTATTACATTTTTAACGAAAATTCAAGAAATTGTATATAAGAATAATAATATTTTATAAATAATAATAAATAATTACAACCTAAAATAATAAATATAATAAATATATTTCGAACAGTTTATTTTTATTATAATCACATAATCAAATAAATTAAGAATTATTATTATATCTACTATAACTCCTAGCGTCACCTGTTAGTCAACAGACAAAGTTCTGCTTAAAATGTTACCAATTTCAAATTAAATATTAAAATTTATTTATTAATTAAGGATTATTTGGAGATAAGGTTTTTAATGTATTGACGGTGTAAAATAGATAATTTTGAGATTTAATAAAAATGTGGGCTTTATGTAGGTATTATGTTAATAAAATATCATCACCTTTATTACCATAAGGGCATCCTACAATACGTGGATGACGTTTTCCTCAAGAATTTTTTCCCCATTTTTCGATGTTTTTCTTACTACATCATTTTATTCGATCAGCAGTATCTACTATTTAATTTTTTGGTATACATCAATCTCTCCTTATTCTTCAATAGTATTTTGTATATAGTAATATAGTTTGTAGGTATTCGTGTAGCATAAGGTATTGGCTACGTGGTTTTATGAAGCGCAATCAGGCCTAGGAAAGGAAAGGAAAAACCTTATTCATTGAACCCAGATGCTAGCACTTTGCTCCTAGTACTAACATCACATAGGTACCAACAGCAGGAAGATAAGTGTGAAATTGCCAGTAACTAACGTTAGTGAATCAGTTGGTAAACAAAATCGCTCACCTTAAGGTTGATTTGGTGGTGAAAAATTATTAGGGTGGTAATAAATTAGTGAAAAATGGGTCTCGCTAGCTTAAGGGTCCTGTCCTATCTTTATCTACAGACCAAAAATACCTTAAGGTGATTATAGGTACCTACTACCTGCATTTTATACCTTATTAATAAAATTATCTATAAAATATTAGGTACCTATATCTTTGGTGGAGGCATTATGTCTTGCACGCGAGCGACCGACGCCGACTCTCTGGGATCCTCCCTCCACATTGCTCACATCTACCTAAGTAAAAAAAACTAACTAAAAAATCAAAAAATCATTCCTTACAAATGGATAGATTTCCTAAAAACCACGTATCCAATCAAACAATTTAAATACCAATTTATAAATAAAACCCTCAAGTAGGGCCTGATTCTATTTCATTTCGATGTCGAAATTTAAAAGCGACTACGCCATGACAGTCGCAATCGCTAGCGATTCTCATTTATTTCGATTTTAGTTAAAAGTGGGGATATTTACTTTAAATTTTTACACTGCTCAGAATTTGGGTTGGCCGTCTTGTTTATTGGCTGCACGCTGCACAATGCTTGTTAAATGTTTGTTTTGTTTACGTTACGCCTTTTGTTTCTTGTTTGAGCTCTTAAATTTTTAGTGGCCATTCTCAATTATTATATTTTAAATTGAAAGAAAATGGATGGAGAGGCTATCGTTGATGGTGGCACTAAATTGTCTGTGGACCAAAAATAAATTATGGTGGCTTTTGACTTAGTGGTTATATTCTAATATATTGTTACGAACGCGGCTCGCCTAACGGTCGCATCTCGAAGCACCCAGAAGTTTCCGCGATATATCAAAGCGCTGTAAAATTCCACCCGTCGAATAACGAATTAGAGGTGGGACTAGTCCCGAATATTCTCGAACATAATACTTTGGTATATATATGTAACGGAGTTAGGAGTTAAGTTTAGTTGATAAGAGAATACCGAACTGTAAAGTTATAAATAAATATATTTATATAAATTCGAACCGCTCGTTTTATTTAAAAACGGTACAGTTGGTGTCACCGTGTGAGGACAATTGATTTATTTAAAAATAAATCCAACAGTGGAAAAAGAGACTTTTGAAAAGTAGTGTTCGTCGGGAACATCCGCGTTGTTCGGTAGTGATCGTTGTACGAAAGAACATTTAAAAAAGTACGTGTGTGCCTGCCAAAGATGCTGCTAGTAGAACTTTCAGTGAAACAGTTGCGTGAGCAACTAGAAGAACGTGATGAAGACTGCAGCGGGTCCAAGAAGATACTCCAAGAACGACTGAAGACTGTTCTCAACAAGAATGGAGACGACCCAGAGATATTCCAGTTCCAGTCAGCAGAGGAAGCAGTTTTAACAAAAATAAAAAATGTGTCACAAATGATTGAAGAATCTTCTAAAAAAATGATGATAAATTCGAGACTGTTTCCAAAAGATTCGATGAAACGTCTCAAATGATTGAAGAAACTTCTCAAATTATTAAAGAAACAGCTAGACAAAACGACGAGAAATTCGAAAATATGTCTAGAAGATTCGACGAAGTATGTATTCAGAACAGTGAGAAATTTGAAGAAGTCTCAAGAACATTTGATCAGATGCAGAAAAATGTAAACAACGTAGAAGAGAAGATCAAACAATTAGAGACCATGATAACTAACACGAAAGTGCTACCACCCGTTAATACGGTAGCCTTAGATCCGGTAGTGAAAGAAGAATCAGCGGGAGACGAAACGACACATCATATGAGATTCAAATTGCCACCGTTTGATGGAAAGTCCTCTTGGTCCATATACCTTAGACAATTTGAAGCTATTGCGACAGCCAATCATTGGACAGAACAAGAAAAGGCTGTTTCCTTGACTGCTGCTTTACGAGGTGATGCTGCAGATATCCTAAGATCAATTCCTAAGGGTCAAGAAAAATGTTACCAGACCTTGTTCACTCGACTAGATAAACGTTACGGAGATGCCCATCTACAACAAGTCTACAAGGCGCAACTAAGAAGTAGAACTCAACGAGCAAGTGAGAATTTGCAAGAGTTTGAAGCAGATGTTGCTCGTATAGTGCGGTTGGCTTATCCGGAGGTACCAGACAACATTTTGGAAGAAATTGCTGTAGATGCCTTCGTCAATGGGTTGAGAGACAGTGAACTACAGAAAGCTTTACGACTAGCAAGACCGAAAGTTTTAGATGAAGCGCTCGCCATTGCCTTGGAACATGAGATAGCTAGTCGAGTTTCACGGAGCTATCAAGTACGAACCTCTGAAGAAAGTAAAGAACGAAACGATAAACGTCTAGAGGAAATCGTACGGAAAGTAGTTCGTAACATGATGCCGAAGAAACGTGAACCCAGATGTTGGAATGGTAACAACGAAGGTCACATTCGCCACAAAGTGCAAGAAAATAATACAACAGTCAGAAAGCTAGAACAGATCGAGCACTGGGCTGGAAAAAGTCATTCAAATGCTGATGTTCAATCAAGACGGCCATACAGTGCAAATCGTAATCATTGTCTTGAATTAGAAAAACGATTTTGCCCTGTTAGGCGAACCACCGTTATTAATAACCAATGGCAGCCTCAACAGCTACAAGACGCCCAAGCAGATGATCCATGTATAAAAAGAGTATTGGATTGGATGCGTCGAAGTGAAAGACCTTCTTGGCAAGACATTAGTGCATGTAGTCCTGAAGTCAAGTGTTACTGGAGCCAATGGAATTGCCTAGTGTTAAAAGATGATCTTCTTTATAGAACCTTTGAGAACGACGATGGTACAGAATCTAAGCTTCAGTTGATTGTACCTAAAAGTAAAGTGTCAGAAGTATTGCGTCAGTTACATGACGGTGCATCAGGTGGACACTTTGGTATTACGAAGACTCTGCAAAAGGTTCGAGAACGGTTCTATTGGGTGAACTGTAAAGATGATGTAAAAAGATGGTGCCGTAAATGTGAACTGTGTGCAACCAGTAATGGTCCAGTTGGTAAAAAGAGGGCACCCATAAAACAGTACAATGTTGGTAGTCCTATGGAAAGAGTAGCAATTGACATTGCAGGTCCACTTCCAGAGACAAACGATGGAAATAAATATATCCTGGTAGCCATGGATTATTTTACAAAATGGACTGAGGCCTATGCGATACCAAATCAGGAAGCTGCTACCGTTGCAGAGGTACTTGTTAAAGAATTCTTTAGCCGATTTGGTGTTCCCTTGGAGATCCACTCCGACCAAGGGCGAAACTTCGAGTCGACCCTTTTCCAAAACGTTTGTAAATTGATTGGTGTCAATAAGACCAGAACGACACCCCTGCATCCTCAATCAGATGGAATGGTCGAGACAATGAACCGAACGATGGGTAAACACCTGTCAAAAGTTGTATCAGAACATCAAAGAGATTGGGACCAGCACATTCATTTATTCCTAATGGCCTACCGCTCGGCCGTGAATGAAACTACGGGCCAGACTCCAACCTGCCTGATGTTAGGTCGTGAAGTTCGTTTGCCCTGCGACCTAGAGTTTGGCTGCAGACCTTCCGAAGAACATGTTGCAAGCGAAGATTATGTCGACCGCCTTAAGTTAAGAATGAACAACATCCATGAACTTGCTCGACAACACATCCAGTTAGCCAGTGACAGAATGAAAGATCAATACGATTCTCGATGCAAGAATGAAAGCTATGAAGTAGGTGATCTTGTTTGGCTTTATAATCCCCAACGTCGTCGTGGCTTGTCTCCTAAACTGCAAAGACAATGGGAGGGTCCGTATGAAATTAAAAAGAGAATAAATGACGTAATATACCGAATTAGGAAGTTGCCGAAAGGTAAACCAAAAGTAGTTCACATAAATTGTCTTGCACCTTATGCTGGCTCAAATGAAACAGAAGAAGTACGAATCCTTCAACATGAGATCAAAGATAACCGGCGACCAAGCTTTAACGCGTTTATGTCAAATTACGCAGAGAGAAAGAGTGCTAGATTCGGCGTGACGACAGAAGTTCAGCAGGATCTTTTTAGTGTTCCGCATAACGTCTCTCTAGCCCACTGTGTTGCCCAAGATCTTGAGATGACTAAAGGAATCTCATCTGTATTTTATAAGAAATTCGGTCGCTTGAACGAGTTAAAAAACCAGCAGCCTAAAGTTGGAAGAGTACTGAGATTAGAAGATGGTTCTCGATCTTTGCTGTATATGGTGACCAGGAAGTCGTATACAGACAGGGCAACCTACGAGGATATATGGTGTGCTCTAACTAATCTGAAGAAAATCGTCTGTAATTACGACATTAAGAATTTGGCATTACCCAAGATAGGCCATGCACTAGATAATCTGGATTGGAAGATTGTCAGAAGCATGATTGAAGTGATCTTCCGAGAAACCGGTGTAAGAATTACTGTGTGTTGCATTAATCCGAAGAGATCGTGTCCTTCAAAGACAGTAGACTGTTATTTCTTTCTGAGGGGTTCATGCGGAGCTGGAGAGTCCTGTAGATTCCGCCATCCTGGGCCTATAGATAAAGTTCCTGATCGGGACGCTCAGATCTAAGAGGGGAGCAGTGTTACGAACGCGGCTCGCCTAACGGTCGCATCTCGAAGCACCCAGAAGTTTCCGCGATATATCAAAGCGCTGTAAAATTCCACCCGTCGAATAACGAATTAGAGGTGGGACTAGTCCCGAATATTCTCGAACATAATACTTTGGTATATATATGTAACGGAGTTAGAAGTTAAGTTTAGTTGATAAGAGAATACCGAACTGTAAAGTTATAAATAAATATATTTATATAAATTCGAACCGCTCGTTTTATTTAATCACGCTACAATATTTTTAAATTTACTGCAGCTTAGTAGGTAATACTTATCCTAAACATTTTGGGTCTCCTAGAGGCATAAACACCCTCCTCCAAATATGGTTCTAATATCCTTATGAAATAATTTGCAGCTTGTTTAATAAGGCGGAATTGCTGCCTAAATTGAGCATCACTTAGTGAAAAAGGATTTTGAGTACTCCCGTAACATTCTTGTTAAGACCATATGACACTATCCATTTTCTTGTATCATTTCTTATACTTATCGCTTCTGATATAACAAAAAAATGGATAGTGTCATACAAGGTATAGTTCTTATATTAGAAACGATATAAGAATTTGTGTCCGCTGCAGTTTTTTGTACAAGAAATGCGCCAATTTGTGCGCAAAAACAAACTTAGGTATGTCATACCTAATGGCGGCTGGAGGAGAACTTTGATATACAATTAGACCAAGCAGACATCAGAGCAAAGTGCACACCAGGCACCAACAATAAGCACCATTAACCAAGATTAGAACAGCAGTAGTCAAATTGAAAAACAATAAATCACAGGGATTGGATCATATAGCATCGGAACTACTGAAAGTAGGTATAAGTAGATGTATTACTAAAAACAATACATAACCGCTCTAAAAATTCGTAATGAGTTTAAAGATTATTGTATACCTCCAAATAAGAGAGTAGAATTTCAAGGGCATGCCATTCAAACACAATTTGTAAAAAGAACAAATAAATTATTACAACAAATTATTTATTATTTCTATCTTCCATTACAGCCTGTTGAATATCTTCAAAAAATGTGGTTATCAATTTAGTTTTTAATATTGGGACATTTTATTTCTTTAATTTTTGCACCACAGTATTTTAAAAAATAATCAGTAGCATCTGGCTTATGCCGAATCATATGTGCCGAATCATAACAATTTCTCATAAAACGCAGCCATATTAATACTTTTTGCCTCAGTTTTCCTTGCAAGAATCAAACAAAACAACACCGCCTAAACTGAACCTAATCTCACTTCTCCCCAGTCATGGCACATTAATTTCGACTCGAAATGAAAAGCCACTTCCTTGAAGTTGAAATTAATTTCGATAAATCGAAAATTAGTGACGTCCTTTGTAGTTCAGCTGAAATCCACTAGGCGCTCAAAGTCGCATTTCGACGTGGCCCATATTCGACGACATGTTTTGTGTGTTGAGTCGAAATCAGCCTGATCAGGCAGGTGAACAAATCCGCTTTCAACGTCTATCGTAAAATATACTAATAGGATAACAGAAATGCGAGGAGATCGTCTGATTCCAGAGCTCTCGATCTGTACGCAGGCTTGAACACGCCTACAAAATGGTGGCCCGACAACATGGTCAGTATAACATTTTTAAACAAAATTGAAGAATAGAAGTCTTTTATATAAAAATAATAATATTTTGTGAATAATATTAAATAATTATAACCTAATAAATATATATCGAACAGTGTATTTATATTAAGTATCTATATTAAAATAATCAAATAAATTATTATACTTACTGTCCTTTTAGCGTCACCTGTTAGCCAACGGACAAACTACTGCATTAAAGTCATTAGTGTTAGCAATATGAAATTAAATAAAAATCAAATATTGAAATAATAAAAAAAAAATTGAGGATCATTTGGAGATAGGCCTAAATGTATTGACTGTGTAAAATAAGTATATAATTTTCAGGTTTAATAAAGAGTACTTTATGTATATACCTACTTATTAATAAAATATCACCACACTCATCACCATCATAATGGCATTACCCGTAAGGTAAGGACGCCAATTAAGGCCACAATTCTTGCCCCAATTCTAATTCAAAATTTCGTCCGTGATCAGAATGTTCCTAACTCTACTTTGAAACAGAGATTTGGGGTAATTTTTCTACCGTTTGATGCCTGAAACTATTTTATTGAATTAGGTAGTTTCATAATTAGGTATAAAAATTTACTTGACAAATCCAGACAAAAGATCTTTTGCAGGTAAGATGTCCATATTACCTGCACATACCTTATTAATAAAATTCTCTATAAAATATATTCTCTAGAGGAGGGGGGCACCGGGGCACATTAGGTTTTTGCACGCGAGCGGCTTACTCTTTAAAATCTCCACATCTGTAAAAAAAAACTATCTAGGTAGTTACACAAAATGAGTTTCCAGAAGATCAATCGACAAACATATACGAATTAACTATGTAAAACAATATTTTTCTGATTGAATTTATTAGTTATACATCATTGATACAACAACCCCATCAGTCAGTCAGTCAGTCAGTCATCAGGTGAACGAAACGAACGAATGAACGAACGCGTCACTCACATGAAAATCCGCTCTTTCAACGTTTCTCTGCAACATTCACTATCAGGATAACAGAAATGCAAGTAGATCGTCCGATTTGGTCTTGGGTTGTGTGCGCCAGATTCACTGTAGCTTAGAAACACCTACAAAATGGCGGCCCCCGACAACAGGGTCAGTATTACATTTTGAAAGAAAATGTAATAACACAAGTGTTTTATATAAAAACAATAATATTTTATAAATGAAAATAAATAATTACAACCCAATAAATATATTTCAAACAGTTTATTTCTATTATTTAAACAATCTAACAAATTATGTTTTTTATTTTGGCGCCACCTGTTAGTCAATGGCCGAAGTTCTGCATTAAAATTATTATTATCTACCAATATGAATTTAAATATTTGAAATAATACAAAATTGAGGATTATAATTTGGAAATAAGGGTTTAAATGTACTGATGGTGTAAAAATTAGAAGATATAAATTTTAGGTTTAATAGAATTCAGTGCTTTATACATAGGGTAGATATAGATATTAATAAATTAGGTAGGTACATTCATCATCATCACTTACACTTACCTAACGTCATTAGAGGAACGTAATTAATTTTAGGCACTATTTTTAAATTTTAGGTTTTCTTGAACACTTTTTAAACGTTTAGTGGAAAGACACAGTTTAATAAATATATAGAAAGAAATTGGCAGTATTTAAAAAAAGGTTTTCAATCCCATATTAGAGGCATAGAGTACCTACATGCTATGAGCCACCAAAATATATGGGTCAAAACCCTTTAAATGATATAAATTTACAGTTGCTTTACATTATATGTGGTTACAAATTATGATGTTTAAGTTACCGTTGGAATTGGCGACGTATGACCCTACATAGCTAAAATGGTCCTGAGACGAAGTGTCTTCGAGGAACTGTTGATAACAACTCGAGTTGAAAGAAATTTACGTTGATAGTAAATTTTAAACCTAAGAATTAAAGAATAAATACAAAGTTTAATGAAAGAAACTTTTATTCATATTAAAAACAAAAATTTGTCAATACATTCAGTACATATATCGCACATTTACACACATTGAGGACATACAAATACATCCTTGTCGTCTTTTATTAATCCTATACATTCCTCGTGGATATACCTACCTACTTATTACAACAATCTCCATCATCCTCATCACACAAGAAACAGTACCATGAATCGTTTTTTAAATTTGGTTTTGGTTTTGTTGAGCTATGAGATTGTGCACTAAATAAATATCTGGTAACTTCTTGTACTTTCGCATTAATGGCCTGTCGACGTTTTTTTGTTGATACTTTTAACTCCGGTGTAATCAGCAAACCACTAGAACTAAAACTTACATTTCATTCTTCACATGACTCTGTCTCACTTATTTCTGCAACCTTATTTTTATCATATTTATTTGACGTGTAAACTGCATCACTATAATCCTCGCTGGAAGCTGACCCAGATGAGTCACTGTCTTCATCTGAGATGTAGGTTTGAAAAACTACATACTTACTGCTCGAGAATACTTTGCTTTTATTATTTTTGTTTATACAGCTGCAGGATAGCTGTGATTTCTGTCGGTCACGGTGCAGGCATAAGTACGGTGCAGGCATAGTACGTGGTTTTAGTAAGAAAGGCCACTTGCGTACGCTGTTACGGGAGCTGCCAGCTTTTGTTCGAGGATTTGGACTGGCTAACGCTGTCTTAATACTTATTATTATCCGAGAAGAGTGCTTTAAGCAACAATTACACAGGCAATATTAAGTACACAGCGAAGGACAGCTAGCCATTGTTCTAGAGTTGAGTAGAGTCCGACTACCCACCAATCTACACATTGCACCGCGTGTAGATAAACAGGATTCTTCTAGGGTAACCTAGGTCCACTTAAAAGTTGTAAAATGCCCGGTCGACCCGTTCCAACAGGTCTAATAAACCCAAACCGGCTGAACCACCCGACCCTTCTCAAATCACCTCCCACACTAACACAAATACACATGATAACACAGTTTTGCCACCCTTACCAACACACAACACACCACCAAACATCACCCTCCCTCTATCACCCCTATCGTTATTACCCACCCACTCACACACACAGCTTACCCTACCAGCTACACTTCACCCATCCTCCACATAATTGATGACACAACCACCCCGCCATTTGTAACCGACCTTGTTTCCACCCTCCCAGTCGCCCAGATCGACCGGTTGATCGCTCAGTTGCAGCAGTCCCGGTCATCTGCCATCCCTATCCTTACCCGTCTCCCACTATCACTCAACAGCCAACCTACAGCACAATACAACCACCCAAATCACACAAATCAAACCAACACCAACATTAAATACCAATCCACCTTGTACAGTAAGTCACAACTCTACACACAAAACAAACACACAGCTATCGTATTCCGACTACACGTTGAGCTCCCCCTAAACTCCAATCCTGTACCCCCTGTGAATAAGTATTGCGGCAGGTACAGTCAAAACGGGCATACCATAGCGGAGTGCCCGCAGAAACAGTATCGTTGCCCGACTTGTGGCCAGGATCATAAATCTACCACCTGTTATAGCCCTCAAGCTCTTAAATACCCTCAGTCATCATGTGGTTTATTCAGCCAAATGCCCCCACAGAAGAGAAATCCCAAAATCACCACAAGAAACACAGCCCATTACCACCGAGAAATGAATCCCTCCCTATGAACTGTCTTCAGACATGAAGGAAGTCTTGGAGTTTACCTCCCTCATTCTCATAAACCTCCTCCCTGATAGGCGACAGCTAATACTAGATGTCACCAATCATTTCTCATCTCTAATGTTCGGCACAGAAGCACTCTTATGGCACACAACAACAGAGCATCCATCTCCTTCCTGCCTATGTAATGGACAGCTCGTTAGGTGCTGTAAACTGCCAGGGTGTTGCGAGAAAACGCCCTTTTATCAAACACATCCTCCAACATCAAAATATACAAATCCTTGCCCTCTTCGACACCCTCTCTAAAAGTGACCCTATTTTTCCAGGATACTGCAGTTTGCACCGCCCCTGTAGCCAATTATGACGGGGTATTAGCTTCCTTATCAAATATGGCATCCCTTTTTCCCCTCACACCATCCCTCCTCATGTAATCCTAAATGATGAAGACTTCCTGTCAGTAAACATTCACCTCGATAACAACATCACACTTACACTAGTCTCTTATTATAAACATCCTGCTCAACCCCTATCTGAAGCATTTCTTGGTTATGTCTCCAGCCTGAATAAGGCCATCATACTTGGAGACTTTAACGCCAGGAACACACAATTTGGTGACATGGCAACTAACCGTGCAGGCAATAACCTTTCGGATCTGCTCCTTAACTTCCCCCTACACCGTATACGTAACTGTGAACCGACTTTTATGGGTCCCATGAGCATGTCGTCCGTCGACCACATCGTGTGTACTTTCGATGCGATCGACTTATTGAACGACGAATGCTTTATAGGCGACTCGATCACGTCGGATCACCTACCCCTGCTGGTTAAAGAACAGATATTTAATCGCTTACCTCCAAACCCTCCCAACAGAATAAGATCCTACAAACGCGCCAACTGGGACCTCTTCAGAACCTTCTTATCAATCAACACTCCTCAGTTAGGCAACTTAAAACAACCTGATGATATTGATCAAGGTATTACGGTTATTACCGAATTGATAAATCAAGCAATTGAGATATCAGTTCCCAATAGGTTTATCAACCCCAGCAAACCACCTCTACCTCAATATATTGTCGACAAAATTAAACAAAAGAGACAACTCCTCCGTCAGTTTCAAACGCACCCGTAACCCCCTACTCAAAACAGAATACAACCGCCTGTCTGCGGTAATCAAGCTACTGATTAATAACCTGCAAGCCAGACAATTGATTGCAGCCACCTCTAGTCTTGATTATCGGGACGGTGGTGCGTTCTGGCATAAACTCAAATGCTTAACTAAACAGAAAACCAACAACCCTTCTCACCTTGTGGTGAACAATCAAATCATAAATTCAAATCATCGGAAGGCCGACGCCTTCAAAACTCACCTACAAAATACCTTCACCTCCCCCAATCAACCTAGATTTGACCTCGCGTATCGTGAAAGGATCGACAGAGGCATAACACTTCGACCCACAGGCAACACATGATCATCCAATCATGGCACCTGTGGATCAACAAACTTTCAAAAATGTTTGCCAAATCGGCAAATCAAACTCACCAGAACCTGACAACATTGCCAGGAACTGCGTGAAACAACTCCCACGGAGCGTAACTTTCTAACTGACGAATATAATCAACGCCACTTTCAATCTCTGCTACTTTCCATCCCCTTGGAAAGTAGCCAATACAATCATGCTCTTGAAAAAGGGCAAAACCCGTACCGGTCTAAGGTCTTCAAGAGGATCTCAAGGAGAGACTCGTTGACTTTAACACCGAACATAACATCATTCCATCGTTGCAATTCGGCTTTAGAGAAGGTTACTCCACTAAAACGGCATTGACAGAAATCGTCACACATCTCACACAAAGTCTAAACGACGGAAAAGTACCTTTAGGCATCTTCCTTGATATTCAAAAGCCTTTGACCAATTCTGGCAGGCTGGACGGGCCAAGAAACTGTTGAACATCGGTCTGCCCCTCTCATTGGTTAGACTTATGCATTCATATGTCTCTCAACGTCTAATCACGGTAAATGAGCGAGGTCACTTTTCCGATTCTTTTACTCCTATAGCAGAAGTACCACAAGGTTCAATGTTGGCACCCATATTATATATTCCGAGGTGGTATGGATGCGTGTGTGATAAACTTCCACGGAAACAAAAATGAATAAAACGTAGAAAAAATCCACAAGGAATCTAAGTTCCTGTAGTTGGCTGTATACCATGCATCACAAAAAATTTATTAAAAATCCTTAATAAAAGGTACATAATTTAAAAACCCAATCGGGCTATATCACAAAACGTTTTCGGAATCCATATTCCATCATCAGTGTCTAGGTGTACATGTATTGAGCCACTAAATATCTGGGTAAAGACCTGTTAAAAGTTATCCATTTAAATTTAGTTTACATTATATGGCATTATATATTAAGATGTTAAAGTTACCAGTGGATTTGGAAACATGACGCCATGTTACCAAATCACAATGGTGTTGTAACGGAAGTTTTTGGTATATCGTCGGTGGCTACTGGTATCTGGTTGTATGCTCTAACTAAATCTATTGTAGAGAAAATGGTCTTACCAGCTAGCGACTGACCGAAGTCTTCGATGTGTGGAATTGGATATCGATCTGGAATAGTCCTTTGGTTTAGACGTCGATAATCTCCACAGAGTCTCCATTCCTCACCTTTCTGCGGGTCCATATGTAGTGGTGTAGACCAGTTACTTTTTGACGGTCTTATGATGCCTAGTCGCACAAGATTTTTGAATTCTTTTTTAGCCCATTGCAATTTGTCAGGTGCTAATCGTCGAGGCTTAGAGAAAACGGGTGGACCTGGTGGTGTATCGATGTGGTGCTTAGTTTGATGTTGAATGTCTTTCAAATACCAGCGGGTCGCGTGATTTCCAGAAACTGGGCTAACAGCATATGGTAACGCGACACTTCCGCGATTGTCTTTACGCTGCTATCGAAACAATCTTTAACGAGTCCCTTCATTTGAAGAGTTGTAGTACTGTTTATTAAGCACTGGTTAGCAATGTCTACTGGGAGAGCGAAATATGATAAAAAATCAGCTCCTATAATAGGCTTTGAAATGTCCTCCACTACGAAACGCCACGTAAAATCACGCCTTAATCCGATATTTAATGTCACGTTAACATAACCGTGTGTTGCGATCACAGTGTCATTGGTCGCGTATAGTTCATATGTAGTCTTTTCGCGCGCGCCCCGTACATATTTTCTGGGAAACACGCACAAATCTGCACCAGTGTCGACTAAAAATTGCTTTTTAGTTTCAAAGTCTGTTACGAAAAATCGGCGAGACTTTGGGCTTGGATCGGATGCCGCACTTACCGATTGGCCGTGTAGTTGTTTTTCAGGGCCCGTATTTTCGAAACCGTTCGAACGGAAGTCGTATGCGAAAGATGATGAATTTCGAACAAAAATCGATGATTCGTATTTTCGAGTTGATTTCGAACGCATCGTATACGACGATTTTCGTACACGACTGCTCGAGTGGGTATTCACCATTCGAATAGCGGTAAACGAACGGAGTTTGACATTTCTGACTTTTGTATTTAGTTTGGTTTTTAATTGTTTACATAAGTGAGATGGCCGGCCTAAATTTTTTAATTGAAAGAAATGTTTAAATGCCTTAGAAGATGCAGAAATGTTAGCGAATGTGGAGAATAGAGTATACCATGCATTTTTAAACCCTCTTGAAGCCTTATCAGACAAACAATTTGTAAAATGATACCGTTTAACAAAGCCTCTGGCAGAGGAACTAATAGAACTTTTGGAGCCCCACTTGGTACCTCCATCTAGGGCATCTGCATTGAGCATACCGCGAAAGATAAGTATAACAAATATTTTTAATTCGACATAGGTATACTGTGAAACTGTTCCCCAAAGCACCCTCCGCTTTGTTCCTTAAGAATAAGCATCCGGGCCAAGTATTTTACATAGAGAGTAATAAAATTGTTTACCTACAATATTTTTTTGCAGGTTTTCTAATCTATTTTCTTCCATAAAATCTATCAGTTCTTTTTTTTTTCGGAAGACACAAATCCTCCGAACATGGAATTTTTATTTTCTTTGTCCATATTGGAAACAGAGAAAACAGATAAGTACGAAAACACAAGCCAAAACACGTTAACACTGTGTAGAAAATTGAGCAAATCACAAAAAACTAAAAAACTTCAAGTCAACTGCAACAAGTAAAATAAACTTGTTAGTCAAATAAATGTCGCCTGTCACCTCTACCTCTTCTTTTCTTAATTTCGTGCGAATTTGCGTCGTTGCCGATGAATTTGGGTTAACGGATTCTCGTATGCGAATTAAACTTTCGAATTGCGTTCGAAAATACGCTTTTACGTTCGTGCACGATATTTTTTTCGTTCGAACTAATCGCATGCGAATAAATTCGAACACATTCAAAAATACAACCCCTGGTGTTTGCACGGAGGTGTGCACTTTTGAGTCCTATCACCAAAACGATAGTGATACCAACATAGGTATGTCACTACTATGTTCCCTGCTGTGGCTTCTGTTTCTATGGTATGGTCTTCTTCTGAGGTTCATTGCCGAGGGTGATCGGTTTTCTGTGGTTTCCCGATCCCATTGCACAATGATACCTGTGTATTGCAGAGGATACAGCCACAGCCGCCCTTACGCGAATCGCGTTTCAACACATTTACCTATAAAATTGTTATTCTTCTTCTTTAAGTTCCATCTTCTATCGAAGGTTGGAAATCATCATGGCTATGCGTACTCTGTTGACTGCAGCTCTAAAAAGTTCTGCACTACTGCATTGTTATTCACCTATCCATAAATTTATTTTTGTAGAACAATAAATTCTGAAAAGGACCGTTTAACCGATACCCCTCTGATTGTTCAGTACGCTCCTCCGACGACAAGTCCAAGAACAAACCACCGGTGGAACCACAAAGCCAGCAAAAAGAAACAACAGCCAACACAAAAAACAAACCATGTCCTGAAGAGGTGGAAAACCTAAAACAGGACACCAAAACACCAGATACAAAGAAAACACCCACAGAAAGAAACAACCAGACAATGAATTAGAAAGTGATCATCGATTGTGTCAAGTCAGTCAGTCTCAGTCGTGACCGAACGTGTGTGTGATGAAAATCTGCTATTTCAACGTCTCTTTGCAAAATTCACTATCAGGATAACAGAAATGCGAGTAGATCGTGTGATTTGTGTTCGGGCTGTGTGCAATAATAACTACTGTAGCTTAGACACGCCTACAAAATGGTGGCCCGACAACATGGTCAGTATTACATTTCTAAAGAAAATTCAGGAATGGAAGTGTTTTATATAAAAATAATCTTATTTTATAAATAGTAAAAAATAATTACAACCCAATAAACATATTTCAAACGGTTTATATTATAATCAAACAATTCAATAAATTATCATACTGTCCTCCTGACGCCACCTGTTAGCCAATGGACAAAGTTTTTCATTAAAATTGTGAATGTTATTTGAATTTAAATATTTGAAATAGAAAAATTGAGGATTATTTGGAAATAGAGGTTTAAATGTTACTGACTGTAAAAAGTAGAAGATATAATTTTCAGGTTTAATAGAATTTAGTGCTTTATACCTACATAAGTAGATATAGGCATTAATAAAGTAGGTATTATCTATTTTCACATTCATCATCGTAACGACATTAGAGGAACGTAATTAATTTTAGGCACTAATTTTTAATTCTAGGTTTTCTTCAACACTTTTTATGCGTTTAGTAAAAAGAGAGCTTAAAACATATATAGAAAGAAATTGGCAGTATTTAAAAAAAGGTTGTCGATCCCATATTAGAGGCATTAAATATAATTGTCTCTTTCACACCCAGAACATTCAACGTGACGCCATTTAAAACAGCCCTGACACATCACCTATTGTTCGCCTCTGACATCTTCAGAATATAGAGTCTCGCAAAAAATACAAACGGCACCTTCTTCAAAGTTTTCTACCAGGTCATCTACATCGGAATTTTAATACTGCATTAGCGAATCTAAAGATGAAGAAATACTTGGGAACAAGTGTTAATAACAACAATGACATTAAAAAAAAATTAAAAATTGAATTGGAAAGGCTCGAGCTGCTTTTGTTAATATGAAGGACATTCTGGGAAGTCATGACATTAACCTAAACCTGAAAATGAGATTGGTTAGATGCTACATCTTTTCGATACTGCTGTACGGAGTAAACACTTGGACTTTAAACAAGAGCAATATCGATAAACTAGAGGCCTTCGAAATGTGGATAAGTATATAGAAGAATTTTGAAAATACCTTGGACAGACAAAATAACAAATAGTGTAGTTCTCCGAAGAATGAACAAAGAACGGGAGCTGTTGATCACCATCAAGAGAAGAAAGCTGGAATATCTTGGTCATGTGATGAGAGGGAAAAAGTAGGTACCGATGGCTCCAATTAATTATCCAAGGAAAGATTGAGGGCAAACGAAGCGTAGGAAAACGTCGCGCAATTTAAGGCTGCGCAATTTAAGAGACTGGTTCCAGTGCACATCTAGCCAATTATTTAAAGCAGCAGCTTCAAAGATACGAATAGCAATGATGATTGCCAAACTCCGTAGCGGAGAGGGCACTTGAAGAAGAAGAAAGATGAAGAACTGCTAGATCCTGTTATGTTATGTGAACCTACCTTAATATTTGTAAACCTACCTTAACATGGGTGACAGGTGGAGGACATTGACAGCGGACGAAGAGGGAAGAAGATGGCTCGTTAGATATAATCATGTATTAAGTTTAGTTGGTCTTTAATAAAAGATATTAAAAAGAAACTGGTCGTCAATCTTATTAAAAGCCCACAGAGACAACGTAACATGGTGTCAGAAGTAAAAATTCAGGTCAGATTATAGTAACGAGTATTATAATAGTCATACAAAAGTCGAAACATGGTCTAACAGCACGTGGTGATCTGGTTGGTTTTAAAAGAAATTAATTAAAAACGGTCAAAAGGTAAAGTTCAACCATGTCGGAACAAGATTCTATAGAGCAGAATCAACCTGTCGTTGTAAAAATAAAAAGTAACGTGATAGGAAATGAAATCCAACCGTTGTCAATGCAAGGAAATTTGGCACATAACTGGGGAGAATGGAGCATAAATTTCAAAATATTTTTGAGAGCCACAGGTTTAGAGGAAGAAAACGATGCGAGAAAAGTAGCTTTATTGTTGCACTATATTGGTACAGATGCAAGAAATATTTACAAGTCATTTGAGTTTAACATGGATACTGTAACAGTTCGAGAAGTTGTAGGGAAATTTGAAAAATACTGTAACCCGAAGAAAAATTTAACAGTAGAAAGACATTATTTTCTTACTAGAGTACAGAAAGATGGTGAAACCATTGAAGATTTCATGACTAGTCTAAAGAATTTGAGTTTAACATGTGAATTAGGAATTTTAAAAGAAAGTTTGGTGTGTGACATGTTCATTATTGGTTTAAATCCTAAATACCATTCAATTAAGCAAAAACTATTGCAAGAAGTAGATCTGAAGACAGAAAAGGTATTACAAATTGCTCAAAATATAATTACAACTCAAATGCAAGCACAACAGTTAAATAAAAATTCAGAAGCAGTGGTATACAAAGTAGAGAAGAATAAAGATGGTCCAGGTCCGAATTTTTCAAATCATTCAAGGTATAGAAATGAAGTCCCAGGTCCAAGTTGGAGAAATGATAGTCAAAGGTACAACATAGATGGTACGAACACAAACAGTCAAAGTCAGGTAACAAGTCAGAATTTTAAATCAAGATATAATGGATATGCAAATCAGAGTAAGAATAGTGAAAATAATCAAGTGGTAAGAAAAGTTTGTCAAAGATGTGGTGAAAATCATAGAAATAAATGTCCAGCATTAGTAGCTATTTGTCATTATTGTAAAAAACAAGGTCATTATGCAAAATGTTGTCAAACTAAAAGAATAAATAATATAAATTTAAGAGAAAGTACAGTACAATCATCTAATAATGAAAATGATTCATATTTTGTTATTAAAACTATTAGTCAGAATAGTATTAATCAGAATTGGTCAATTGTAGTCAGAATCAATAAAATAAATGTAGTATGTTATTTAGATACAGGTGCACAAGCTAATGTGATGTCAATAAAAAATTTTAATGAGGTTAATGTACAAAAGTTAGAACTGGTACCTACATGTATAAATTTAAAGTCTTTTTCAAATGATGTCATACCTATAGTATCAAAAGTAAATTTGTTATGTGAAATTGAGAATAGGTTAGAAAGTATTGAGTTCATTATTGTGAATTTGGAGTGTCAAACAATTTTGGGTCTAGATACCTACTTGTCATAAATTAAAATTAATTAAAAGAGTTGGTCTAGTAAGTCATGAGTCTATAATAGAAAAAAATAAACAAGTTTTTGCTGGTCTAGGTTGTCTACCTAATGTATGTCACTTAGAAATTGATAAAAATATTAAACCTATAATAGAACCGCCAAGAAGAATACCTTTTTCTTTACATGATAAATTAAAAGAAGAATTAAATAGAATGTTGTCTGGATCCCCGTAATTTAAACAAAGCTATAAAAAGATGTCATTATCCTATACCAACATTTAATGAGATTAGGTCAAAATTAGCAAAAGCAAAATATTTTTCAACACTAGATGCACAGTCAGGGTTTTGGATGATACCATTAGATTTAGAGAGTTCTAAGCTATGCACATTTAATACACCCTTTGGAAGGTTTAGATTTACAAGATTACCTTACGGTATAAGCTGCGCTCCTGAGATTTTTCATAAAGTAATGAATGAAATAGTAGGAGACATAGAAGGAGTTTGTTTATATATAGATGATATTTTAATTTATAGTGAAACTTTGGAAGGTCACAATAAAATACTAGAACTAGTACTAGAAAGGGCAAAACAATTCAATTTAAAATTCAATATGGACAAATGCAAATTTCTATTATCAGATATAAAATATTTGGGTCATATTTTTAGTGCAGAAGGCATATGTCCAGATTCTAGTAAAGTAAGTGCAATTTGCCAAATGTCTATTCCTAACAGTGGAGCTGATATTAGAAGATTTTTGGGAATGATTAATTATTAAGGTGAGTACATAGATAATTTAGCAGAGCGTACAAAAAATTTAAGGTTGTTATTGAAAAAAAATATTAGTTTTCATTGGACAGAAGAGCATTAAAGAGAATTTGAGTCGCTTAAAGAAATGATTAGTCAAACGCCAGTACTAGCATATTTTGATAACAATTTACCTTTAACATTATCAGTTGATAGTTCACAATTTGCAGTTGGTGCAGTGATTTTACAAAACAAAAAACCTATAGCATATGCATCTAAATCTTTGTCACAGGCTCAGTCAAATTATGCACAAATAGAAAAAGAGTTATATGCAATACAGTTCGGATGTACTAGATTTAAACAATACATTTATGGTAGAAAAGTTCAAGTTGAAACAGATCATAAACCATTAGTCAGTCTTTTTAAAAAACCATTATCTGAGGTTCCAGCACGTTTACAAAGGATGATGCTAAACTTACAGCTTTATGATTTAGAAGTTAGCTATACTCCAGGAAAATTTCTTTTCATCGCAGATACATTAAGTAGGGCACCAGTAGAAGGTCCAGATAATACTGATAGTGGAGATGAAGAGTTACGTATACATGGAAGTTTATTAGTTAACAATTTAGCTGTGTCTTCAAAGAAATTAATGGAAATACAGGCAGCAACCAAAACTGATAGAGTTTTACAGTCAATAATAAGATATTATAATGAAGGTTGGCCAAGTTCGAAAAATAAATTGGAAACGGAGGTTAAACCGTATTACAATTTCAATCATGAAATACATGTTGTGGATGGATTAGTCTTTAGAGGAAATCAAATAATAATTCCTGAGTCATTGCGTCAAGTTATATTAGAAATAATTCATGAAGGTCATTTAGGATATGAAAAATGTATTCGACAAGCACGTACAGTAGTTTTTTGGCCAGGCATGTCAGTAGATATAAAGAATAAAGTTGAACAGTGTCCAGCATGTCTTAAATATCATAGATCAAATAGTCCAGAACAACTATTACCACATGAAATACCAACTTTGCCTTGGCAGAAAATTGGTGTTGATCTTTTTTATTATAGTAAAGTCACATATATATTATTAGTAGATTATTATTCTAAATACTTTGAAATAGCGCCTTTAAATAATACTTCAGCAAAAGAGGTAATTAGTACAATGAAGTCTATATTTGCGAGACGTGGAATACCATTCATCTTAATGTCTGATAATGGTCCCCCATTCTCATCAAAAGAGTTTCAGTCATTTTTAGTAGATTGGGACATTACTTATCAAAGTTCTAGTCCTTATTATCCAAAAAGTAATGGTTTGGTAGAGAGGACAGTTCAAACTGTAAAAAATATTTTTAATAAGTGTATAGAGTCAGGCTCTGATCCATATCAGGGAATGTTGCAATACAGAAATACAACGTTAGAATGTGGTTATTCTCCAGCTCAGTTATTAATGTCACGTAATTTAAGAATGAAATTACCTGTTAGTGAAAAAAATACTCATACCAAAAACAATTGATAGGAACGAATATAGCAAATTTGTTAAGGAAAAAGAAAGGAAAGTAAAAGAATATCATGATAGGTCAGCTAGAAACTTAACGAATCTGTTCGTTGGAGAAAATGTATTTTATAAAAAGGTTCCATCATCACCGTGGTTACCAGCTACTGTGATAGAAATAGGTCCTTTTCCAAGATCATATGTCGTCAGAACACCTGAAGGTGTACATTATCGTAGGAACAGACAACACATATTAAAGCCTGCCAGTACAATTAGTAGACAAAATAGTGAGGTGATAGTTAAGCATGAAAATAGTACAGCAGCTAGTTCCAATTTGTATGAGGCTCCAAATATGAACAACGATACATCAATTTCAAATCAAAGTCATGACAATTTAAATGTTAACTTAAATAGGTCACATAGACTAAATGTAAGTAATCAATTTTGTACCAGGAGTGGTCGAATTGTAAATAGACCAAAAAGGTTTTCATTTTCAGAAGAGTAATGCGGCAGTGTAGTGTTGCGGGTAGATTTAGGTTGTTGGGATAGTTTAGTTTTTTTGTAAAAAAAAGGGGCATGTTATGTTATGTGAACCTACCTTAATATTTGTAAACCTACCTTAACATGGGTGACAGGTGGAGGACATTGACAGCGGACGAAGAGGGAAGAAGATGGCTCGTTAGATATAATCATGTATTAAGTTTAGTTGGTCTTTAATAAAAGATATTAAAAAGAAATTGGTCGTCAATCTTATTAAAAGCCCACAGAGACAACGTAACAGATCCTCTTTTACGTGTGTTTGGTTTTTCTTTGGCCACTGACAATTTCTTTTTTTATTGGGCAGGTTTAGTTTTTTTTTGTTTATTTGTTTTTGAATTATATATCTTTCTTTTAGCGCCAGAAGTTGAAGGTAATTTCCTTTTTCCAATACTGCTCTGTAATTCATCTTAGAGTGCTTGTTACAATGGCAGCTTTGCCACTTCTTTGCCATTGTCGCTGCGTTTAAATAAGCGTTTCCAAAAAGTTCTCGTACTTGATAGGCTATTACAACACGTTCTAGATTAAGCCTAAGCCAGTTTGTAATCTCCTGCGTGTAATAAGTTTTGAACGGTAATATAAACGCCACGTCTGTCTAATGACTGCATTTTATGTGCCGAATGCGGTGGAAGGCAAATTATGTGTAGGCTAGGATCGCCTATATTGGGCTCCTAAATTGGGGCTTTCAAATTTGAACCAACGAAAATAAACACTACCTGATTTAAATCGCTGAATGTTCAGTTTTCGCCTGTTCAGCTGGTTCAATTAGGTTTTAAGTAAACCGAAAAATTCATATGGAGAACTGGGAACTAGAAACAACGGTTGCATTTTGTCAACGGTTTGCAATGAAAACTTCTATCTACTAAATTTAGTAGCCGGATATCAGAAACGCGAGATGATCATCTGATTACCAGTCAGTTTGAGGGGGGTTGAGGGGGTTGTCGATGTATTTTGGATACGCCCACAAAATGGTGATCTGACAACATGACATTAAGTTTTAAAGAAAATCTAAAACTAAGATAGAATTGTGTTATATATAAATATTTCTAGTTTATAACTAGATACTATCAACTTTTAATATTATTTTAAATATATTTTGAACAGTTTATTTACATTATAATAAAATTATCCAATGAATTCTCATATTTAATATGTATATACTAGCGCGACCTGTTGACAAAGTTTTGCAGTAAATTAAGTAATTACCGCATTGTTGCCAAATCAAATTTGTTTCCTGTTTTCATACCTACCGGCATGCATTAGCCAAGCTTTAAAAAAATTGAAGTAGTTGATTGATTGGCAGAGGTTAGTTATCAGACAATTTTGCTACAAGTATCTAAATGTAAACGAGTATTAGGACTAGTGTAGGTACCTACTACATCTATAAAGTTAATACCCCATTGCCGATAAAATATAGGTAAACTAGACAACATTGTGGCAGATATGTAAAAATATTCAAATAATTGGCAATCTTGTTTTAAGTTTATTATTTAATATTAATAAAATTAAATTTAATATTTTTAAAGAAAATAAATCAAAATAATATATATTTAAAACATTTATATATTTTATGTATACAAATATCATTTAGCCTGCCTGCCTGCGCCATCTATGTGGTACCTAAGTGATTGATGAACATAACCAAAAACTAGACGAAAGACTCACTCACGGGACACAGAATTGGACGATCTTCTCGCAATCCTATTATCCTGTTACAAAGGTTTGCAAACTTGTTGGATTTTGGATATATTTAAGGTGGTATATTTATATACTTTTTAGGTACAGTTATCGTCACTATTTCAAAACCAATCTTCAACTTATGACTATGTACGTAAACTGTAAACTTTCTATTTTAATGATATCTAGTTAAAATTTCCAAAGAAAGCAGCAATTTTTTTATAACTGTACTTAAATGAATCCATGTCATAACTTACGTGGTAACATGCCTAAAAATTGGTATTGTGTAATAATTTTTGAACTTAGGTACAAAATAACTACTTTAAATGATTAACTATCCAAAAACCTTTATTTTAAGGCCATTCCTCGCGATTCTGGGCATAACTAAATTCCAATGTAAAAGTTTATATCAAATAACGCAAAAACTATGGCAGATATTGAGATGATTCTTTTTTTATATGAAAGGTCTTAAAAAGTTCTAGTGCACTATTTGATTGTAAATTAATAAATTGTTTAAACAATATTTTTTTTTAAATATTTTTGGTTAAAATAAACGTAAAAATTTTTTTTTTGAAATAGGGCACTACAGAATTTTACCCACTTTCCGAATCTGTTTTTATTTTTAACATAAAGTGTAAGACAAAGCAGCTATTTCATATAAACTATTTAAAAAATGTTAAATTGTGCTAAATGTACTCTCTCTCTCGGTCAGTACAAGCTGTCCTTGTTGATAGTTTGTAGACTCTCGCCGACGAGTAGGTAAGAAAGTTGGAGGGTCATAAATAATGTTGAATAACATTATTAGGGCTTATTTCGACTTTTCACTAGTTTTGACAAACCAGTGTGTTTTGTTGTTTTTAAAATGGGTAGTTCGCGAAGACGTTTATGCTCCGGACGAAAAAGTCGACGACGATTGAGGAAATTTTATATAAATAAGCAGTAAGTACCTATAATTTGATTAAATTTTTATATGAATAGAAATATTTTCTGTTGAGTTGTGACATTTTCCTTCTAAATGCTTATACTGTTTTTATAATAATACTATTGTTTCAATATTTACTTATATAATTATAATTTATTATGTAGAAACAGAGTAGAATTTTGGTCAATCGGTCAGTACATTTTTTTGTATTTCAATTAGAATTATTATTTTCTTTTCTTCTTTACATGAGCTCAGAGTAATACCCAAATAGTTTGCAGTATTTGAATATGGAATTTGATTAATTATATTTATTGGACTATTTATTTTGAACGTTTTTGTTAGTAAAGTTTACATAATATATTTCGTCACTTGCTTGTCCAGTCATATTAGTCCAGAGTAATAAGGATTTTCTCGTGACAATCAATAATCCAGGTAGCTGACAACTATTTTAGTTATTGTAGACATATAAGAACAAAACCTACCTGTTTCCTGTCTAAAGTTCGGAGCCGTTTTTTAATGATTTAATGTAATGCAAGAAACGCGATTTTTTCCACTCATTAGAAAGCTAAATACTTGACATAAAATTACAAAATTTTATCTTTTAGAATATTGACAAAGCTTCAAAATGCTGATTTTTGTAAGTTGAAAAGTCAATTTGTTGCTTTACAAACTGCAAAATAAGTGACAATTGATATTCGTTAAAAACTTTGAATACAACAACTTTACTTTAGAGTTCCAGCGAAGGTTGGGTATTGGGATACTTAACAAACCCTCAAAATTTGGAACCGATATATTAATCAGTTTAAAAGTTTTTGTATTTGTTTATCCCAGAGGTCTTTTTTTACAATAAAATAAGACAGAAAATATTAAAGATAGGGTAATGCTGTGGGCGACAAATGAAAGCAAAAGATACTATCAATATCTATGTATTAAGAAATGATAAAAAAATGATTTATCATAATCAAAAATCCTGATGCCAAATTTTTGAAATTATCTAGTTTATAAACATTTAGAACTTTAAAAACATTGCCCTTAGAAGAAATCTTTTTTTACATTCGAAAAGCTAGTATTTTCCCCGAATTTTCAAATAAAAAAATTTGACCTAGGTTAATTTGGGTCAAAGTTAGCCATGTTTTTTTGTTTATTCACAGCTAATTTGATTATAATAATTAAGGAACCTCTTTGACGCCATGATAAAGAATGGGATTTGTATTTTTTGATAAAAAATTTGCACAAATGTTGTACCTTTACAGGACCTTCTACGAATTTTAAAAATGTAGTTTAAATGGTGATTAGGAATAACCTACAAATTCATGGAGTACAAATCTATACCGAACAAACAATTTAAAACTAATAAAATTTTCTATATCTCCGGTTCTACTCAATGGATTTTGATCATTCTTTTTTAATTTGTATGTAATTTCTACGTACATTACAAATATGTAATTTGTTTATATATTAATTAATTAATTCATAATCTAGTTTGTTTAAACAATTAAATGTGAATAGTGAAAAAATAATTTTCTTCCAAAAATCTATTTTTTTAACACTATTATCATTAATAATCATAGTAAAGATTGCGTTTTTTGCCTTAAATTGTTAATAATTAAAAAATGGCTCCAAATTCAAGGCAGGAAACAAGTAGGTTTTCTTCCTATAGGTCTACAATAACTAAAAAAGTTGTCAGTGACCTGGATTATTGAGTGTCACGTTAGTATCTCATTTCATAAGACCCCGAGAGATATAATTTATTCTTTTACCTCCTAGAAATTTGATATTACATTATTATGTACTGTTCGGCATAATTAGTACTCATATTATTTATAAGACTATTTGCATGAAATTTTACTTTTGCTGCATATGAGCTAATATCTTTCAACAGGCTGCATTCTTTCATTGGTATTGTATAATCTGTTTCTGATGATTTTCTGTGACAAAAATAATCTGTGCAATTCGAATAGTTTACAAATACATGAAGATGGCTATTAGATATATTATATCTTGGTTTATCTGACTGTCCATGATAGTCAGTTGCTCTTGTAATAGCAGTTCTTAATCTTAATATGTTAATTTTTAAAAGGATCAAGGGAATCAGATGAAAATCTGAAATTTTCTAAGTAAAAAACTTCTACTGTTAACATTCGATATGAAAAAAAGTAAACGTATTTTAGATTTTCAAACAATTGCAAATTTCTTTATCAGTTTGGAATAAATATTTTTGGGTAGATAAAGAATTCAGAATTGTCGTAAATATTTCCAAATGAATGAACGTTTTGTGTGTATGTATTAGCAAAAAAAATGTCAAGTAATTAATATGTTTACTTAAAAAAATCCCCAATCAGCACATCCGCTAAGTGCTGGTGTAAGATAATTAAATTTTACGACTTTTCCGTCTGAGAATGTATTGATGAGTATCATGTATCATATTAATAATATGTATTAGAATTGCATACATAACATATATATTATTTAGTCGAATTTTTACAACCAGAGCAAGCTGTATTAAAAATACCACACTTGTGTAATTTAATAAAAAAGTAAATTTTTTGTACTTAAAATTTAATTTTGTATTATTTCGCGAAAGATAACTGTGGGATATGACAGGACAGGACTATACGGGAAGTTAGTTGTTTTCGCCTATTTTAGTGCAAACTTTTTTCCGGCGAATAGTTTTGTTTTTGCCGTGAGGGTCGGCCAAAAGTTACCGTCGGAACATGAAATCAGATAGAAAACGCAGAGCGGTACTTCGGATTCGCAATTTACGAAAATTGCTAATGTTTTGGACAGTTTGTTAGCTTTATTTGTAAGTTTTACAAGTAAACTACTATGAGCTTTGTGAAGTGGAAAGTTCGGTACTTAAAAGTATATTCGAAGAAGCTTCCGAAGAATAGTTAATCAGTGAGATATAGGCAACTGATAAATACAGTGCAAGGTACTTTGAGTCATCAAGTGTAAAAGGTAAGCGCAAATTTAAATTACCTCCAATCGAGTTAAAAAATTATTTAGAGTTTGTAGCCTAGGTTCTTTCACTTGAGACCTTAGACAAAACCTGCTGACAAATTTGCGGTGATATTCTATCCTCTTATTGAGTCACGTTTTCCAGAACATATGATTCGAATATTACATCTTGTTTCCCTGTCCATGGAAAATATCGAAGAAACTGCAGAAGTTACAACTTTAGAAACAAGATTGAGCGAGGTAATGAGCTTTTTACAGAGTGAATATCAAAATAAAGAAGAAATTGATTTAGTGACGGAAAGTTTTGGTTTACCGACTAAAAATAAATATAAATTCAATAGCCTTGTTGCCAAGAAAAATGTGAAATTATCTATGTAGGGAACTGATCTACCACTGCTGGGTTAATGAATTATGAGGTTCTACATCTATTTTCAATACTTGGAAATGTTAAAACAAAACAGCATCTTCCTTATCTTTCCCATAAAGGGTGTATTCATTATCCACTGTTCGATTTTATTCCGCTTACGCTTCCAATATCCAACAGCTACTTCTCCGACATCTAAATCTGAAGAAACCTTCTTTATTGATTCACCCTTGTCCAACCTCTTAATTGTATTCACTTTTGTTTCCAAAGGTGCAATTACTCTCTTCCGCTTTCCACTCATATTGCACAAAAAGATTCTCTCTTACACTCACAAAAATCAACTTATGAAAAATTAATATTATGAAACCGAAACTAATAACTGGAATAAATTCACAAAACAGTACATAAAAGGAAAAATATTACCGTACAGATTCTTAATTTGACGATCTCAACGACACTAAACAAATCGGTAGTTAAATTCACATTGATTAACATAGAAAGGAACAGGAAGTTGTAGACAAAACACCACACAGAAATTTCTGCGCATGAAATCTCTTTCACATCAGCTTGACCTAAAGCATACCTTACAAATAATTCTCTTCTTATCAATAATCCAAAATTTTCAATTGATTGCCCATATAACAGCAGCCGATATAACTTCTGACCATCGACCCTTTTTTTATTACTCGATATTATGATTCAACAAGTACGACTATAAAGGTAAAACCAAGGCAAAATTTTGCCTCGGTTAACTGAGGGGCTCGGATAACCTAGACTCGGATAATCGCGAGTCTACTTAAAATTTAATTTTGTATTATTTCTGCGAAAACGCAGAACGGTAGTGCATTTACGAAAATTGTTATTGTTTCCCCGGAACTCTTACAAGTAAATAATACAATGAGTTTTGTGAAGTGGAGAGTACGGTACTTAAAAGTATATTAGAAGAAGCGCAACTTTAAATTACCTCCAATCGAGTTCAAAAATTATTCAGAGATTGCAGTCTAGGTTTGGCATAGAGGATCTCCAAATTGAAGTTTACATTAGAGAGCTCTCAAAGTTAATTTTAAGTCGAGTTTCTTAGTAATATATATATATATATATATATATATATTATATATATATATATATATATATATATATATAATAGTAATATTTCTGCTCTTTATGATATGATTGATAGTCAACTTCGTTCACTTGAGACCTTAGACAAAACTGCTGACAAGTTAGCGGTGATATTGTATCCTCTTATTAAGTCATGTCTGCCAGAAAATATGATTCGACTATGGCATCTTAAGTTTTCGTGTCCATGGAAAATATTGGAAAAACTGCAGAAGTTACAACTTTAGAAACACACTTTAGAGTGGGTTAATGACATTTTTACAGAGTGAAGTTTAAAATGAAAAAAAAAATTGATTTAGCAATGGAAGGTTTTCGTTTACTTGCTGAAAATGAATATAAATTCAATAGTCTTATTGCCAAGATAAATGTAAAATTACAAAGAACTGATCAGTCCTTAGCGTCCGCTGATGGGTTAATAAATTATGAGGTTTACAGGTGTATATTTTTATTATAAGTAATTTTTTGTACTTGAAATAAGTTTAGTTTTTTACAAAACTAATATGCACAATTTAAAATGTTCACAAAACTAAAAAAACAACACAAAAAAAACAAAACAACAATTTAATTTCAAAAGTAAATTAACCTCAACGCAACACGATACAAAAATTAAAAAAATATATGGAGTGATCCAGTCCAAAAATTAGAATTTGTGAAACTTCAAAAATAGTACGATAGCTAATTTCAACTTACGTTGCAGAAGACTGCCGACCGAGAGCGAACTATACCGATTCTCTCGATCGTATATTATATTTTAAGAGTCAGTACTTGGCCTCATTGGCAACACTGTCGCTATTCAGATAATTAAATTTCGAGAAAATCAAAATATTAAAATATGATGCACGTGCTGCCATCTATTTAAAAAATTGTTAAACGTTAGTTTATTTGAACACCGCTCATTTTAACTGCGGCGTGAACATACCCCCTTAAAATGTATTGAACCTATTCTGTACCCCGGAGGTAAAGGCTCCATTTTTCATGAAATTGACTTAATACCATGTCCATAATGCAGAATTTTTGCTTTATACAGTGGTATATGATACTATGTTCTATTCCCAAAAATAAGGAAGATAAGGTAATAAAATATATGTCCATTTTCCTCAGAGGGATATGATACCATGTGGACATAGTATTGTTTACCCCAAGAAACGTTCAGGAATTTGTAATACCATGTGGACATGATATCATATCTTTGGACGCTAAATTATACACTCTACGATTCGTCAGATAAAAGTGCACATTGCATGATGTGGGATGAGTCCAAAGGTGGCCGAGGTGGAGAGGAAATTTCATCAGCTTTTTTAAAATGGGCCAACAGTGTTATATATACTTCTGATGTTAACGAAATTACACTTTGGTCCGATAATTGCTTTGGGCAAAATAAAAATAGTTTTATTGTGATGTGCTTTTTCTGGATTATGAAAAAATATCGCCAAATACAGTGTGTCAACGTAAAGTACCTCCTTAAAGATCACACACATATGGAGGCTGATTCTATTCATGCTTTAATGACAATCATCACTCTCTGGGACTGGCAGCAAATGGTACGTCAGAGTTCTAACAAATACCATGTATACAACATGGAACAAGAAGATTTTAAACAATTTGATGCACTGTATAAGGGTCAAAACACATCATTTATACATAGAAAAAAAACCATTGAGAATGAGAAATTTCTTATATGAAATTGTGTACACATACAGTTGAGGCAGGAAATTCGTGAAATGATTTTCCTAAAAACATCATTTGATGGGGAGTTCCAAGCAGTTGGCCTGAAAAGGAATACAAGAAGTAGTTTAAGATTTGAATGGATGTGGGCCTTCAACAAAAGAAGGTTGTTTCAATATCCGAACAAAAATACAATGACTTAATTTCTCTCTTACCTTTTATTCCCAGTTATTTCCATGGATTTTATAGGGATCTACCCTATAATAAAGACTACCCAGATATTGATAGTGACAGTGATTCTTGATTTGCTTAAAAATAATGCTTTCATCATAATTATTATTTCGTCCTGTCACATTAATTCATTAAAAGAAAGTATCCTGTACTGTGTATGTAGTGTATTATTAAAATTTTGAAATGATTTGTTTTTTAATAAATCATTGTCCTATCACAAGCTTGTTGTATTATTATACCTGCCATAAAATCAACATAAAGAAAAAATATTTCAAATTGAATAGTGAATAATAATAATTTTCAACAATAATACTCTTATATTATGTCCATCGAACACATATCAAGCCTAGAGGTATAGTACAATACTACATCATTACATCATACATCATATTTTGTCCACAAAATATGAATTTTTTAAGGTAACTATCATAATTAAAATTCCAAAATCCCTATTCCCATTTGCCTAAGAGTACTATTAACAATTTGTAGGGGTTTCATTAAGAAATTTCTATTAGCTTTAAAGAACCAAATTTTTATAACTTAAAATTGAAGAAAATTTGCTCTCCTGAACAATTAGCAAATTGTGACATAGTATCCTTTACCTCCGGGGTACAGAATTATATTATTACAAGAAAAATGAAATAGTACATAACAAAATAATTAGTTACGCTAATAAACTATGAACTAGTAAATTGTATACAGTATTGTTCAGTTTACAAACATCTAACAGTCTAGTTGGTTTTTCAAAGAATTTAGGTATAGATGGCGAATTTATAATTTCCGTTGGGAGACTGTTCCATATACTAAAAATACGATTACACAGAAAATATTGACACCTTGTCCATCAAAGGATTCTTTCTTCAGTTTCAAACTGTGTCCACGTAGTCTGCTGCGATGATCTAAAATAAACAAGTGCTGCATATTTCCATATCCAAACTTTAAAATTTGGTTTAAAATTAAGTCACGACGGAGTCGACGAGCTTCAAAAGTTGGTAACGCTGCCAAAGAAAGTCTTTGTGATTAATCTGGCCTTCTTTGTTTGAAAGATAGTCTGGTGGCTTTCTTTCGGACATTTTCGAGAAGTTCACAAGGAATCTATGTTCCTTGTGAACCCTAGTTGGCTGTATACCATATATCAAAATTTTTTTATTAAAAATCCTTTATAAAAGGTATATAATTTAAAAACCCAATCGGGCTATATCACAAAACGTTTTCGGAATCCATATTATATCATCAGTGTCTAGGTATACATGTATGTAGCCACTAAATAGCAACTATAATATAAATACTCAATACAATAATCAGCAACTTCACGTGGAGTGAAAAATATCGAACTTAGTATTGAAGTTCGGTTGGGTTCGTAATGCCCCTTTGTCCGCTTCTCGTCGATCGATGCTGATAGGTATAATAAAAGGTTGAAGTTGCGGAGTAAAAGTGATGATTTATTGACAGCAACTCGTAATTACACAATATGGTGTTCGTTCGGTAACTACTCAATATTGACTGTGTTCATTTGAACTCAAATCCCCAATTTATAATCTCACACATAATAAATACATAAGCACCTTAGGTCATTGCTTCGTTCATATCACACCACCTAGCTTTTGCTTATAATATAATTTAATCTACGCCTTAATTGCGACACTTAGGAAGTTCAATTAGAAAATATTATTATTCGGCAATTTATTTAGTTGTAGGTAAATGAACTAATATTAAATTATCATACGATATGGTTTTGCAATATATATATATATATATATATATATATATATATATATATATATATATATATATATATATATATATAATGCAAACTTATACACGGTGAAACTATAAAAGATTAAGAAGTTAAGAATAATGTGAGATTACAAATTAAGGGGTTAATTTGTGATTGAACATGGAGTCATATGTCACCATGTTACCAAATCTACTGGTAACCTTAATATCATAATAATTAATAGCCCATAATGTAAACTAAATTTAAACAAACAATTTTTAACGGATTTTTACCCCCATATTTAGTGGCCACATACATGTATAGGTACCTAGACACTGATGATGGAATATGGATTCCGAAAACGTTTTGTGATATAGCCCGATTAGGTTTTTAAATTATATACCTTTGGTAAAGGATTTTTAATAAAATTTTCGAGAAGAGTTCTATCGCGCATTAATTCTGGGCACCAAACTGTTCCGCGATACTCAAGTAGGGGGTCGGACATAAGTTTTATACAAACGAATAGAATCCGAAAATGATATTTTTGTAAAAGTCTTATTAAGTAGGTAGATTTTACTATTCGCTTTTTTAGTGATGTTTGAAATGTGCTCCGACCAACTCAAATTTTCAGTAATTGTAACACCAAGGTCACAATATGATCCCACAGTATCCAGTAAATGCCCGTCTATCGAATAAGACAAACGCAGGTTATTTTTCCCAAATGTAAAACTACACACTCATCTCTATTTAGATGTAACATCCGATCCGAACACCACTTGAAGATCGAATCTAAGTCACTTTGTAAGTCTTGTCCATTCAAAAGTGGGTCAGTAAATATTTTTGTATCGTCTGCGTAGAAAGCTTTCCTAGATATGATATAAGAATCAAGATCACTAGCATACAACAAAAATAATAGTGGACCCAAAACAGATCCTTGTGGCGCACCACTTAAAACTGGTTTTTTAGATGACAGCGATTTGCCAACTCTAACACAAAACTCCCGATTTGTTAAAAAATCATTAATCCACTCAAGAAGTTGTCCGCGAATGCCAAAGTGTTCTAGTTTATACATCAATTTTCTTCTTGGTACCCGATCAAATGCTTTTGCAAAGTCTAAATGTATAACATCTATAGGTCGTTTTTTATCCAATGCTGTTGTCCATTCATTAACACACCACAGTAAATTAGTAAAGGTTGATCAACTTTTCACAAATCCATGTTGTTATAGAGGAATAATTTTTTCTCGAAGCAAAAATTCTGAAAGTGACTCTGTGATAATTGATTACATAACTTTACAAATAACAGGTGTAAGGCTTATTGGTCTAAAATTACTGGAATCTAACTCATTTCCTTTTTTAAATATAGGTATCACCGAGGCACTCTTCCAAATTCGAGGAAAAGAGTGTCCATTAAAAGATGAACGCATTATTAGTGATAGTGGAATAGAGAGGACATCTAAACATTTTTTCAAAAATAATGTAGAAATTTTATCGGGCCCTGGAGATGAGTTGTTTTTTAATTTGTCAATATGGCGCTTAATGATTTCAGGTAAAAAATCGATGTAATCAATTTTGGGAATAACCCTTGAATGACTGATTATAGGAAACTGATTTTAAGACAGTTCAATAGCAAAGACTTTAGAAAATGTATCTGCAAGAATTAGCGACCTCATACGTGTTCTGACAAATCGTTTCATCGTTCTTTTTTAACAATGGAACGGATAATTTAGAAGACATAGCAGACCTAACATATTTGCACAGTTTTTTAGAGTCGTTGCAACTTACAATAGATTCTTCATATGCCATTCTGGCTTCATTGATATACTTTTTTTTAGTATTACTGTGAAGTTTTTGTAAGTTTGTAAATCATGTGTATCACCTGTACGTTTAAATTTTTGCCATAATTTTCTTTTGTGTCTTATAAGTGATATCAATAATTCACCGTTTATCCACGGCTTACAATATCGGTACGAACACTTAGGTATATTTTTTGTAATTCATTGGCAGACCATAATCATTTTCCTTGCTAACGAGTTTGAAGTTCATAAAGTAAGTCCCAAACTTCATCATTCCATGATAAAAAGCATAAATGAAGCTTTCTTAAATGTCGTCAAGTGTAATTTACAAATTCTTGCCCCCTTATTTTTTGGCCGAAAAATAGCGCCTTCTAGCCGGTTTCACTTCTCTCTTAAAATATAATAGAGATGTTAACATCTATGTCATTTAATAGAACTCTGTGCATACTTCCATATGCATATAATTTTCAGTGCACCAGGAATTTGAACGATAGAAAAACTATAATAAAACGTTTAATATTATTTATTTTTACAAGTACCTACTATAAGAAACTCAATATTTAAAAATATATAATTTCCAAAGTAACCAATTGTAATATAAAAAGAAGATTCAACAATTTCTCAGTTAAGTTTATTATGGTACAACCCATAGATTAAATATATATATATATATATATATATATATATATATATAATATATATATATATATAAGAAAAAAGAAGTACTTGTGACTCGTTTGGAAAAAATATAACACTGTTTTTGATGGGTTGGAGTCAATAAAAGGGCTATTTGTTATTAATTATTGTTTAATATATGTTATATTTAATTCTTTGTCTACGATTAAATTCATTAAATGTGTGGAAATTTAAAATATTATAAGCCTTGGTACGTAATTCATGTAATTTTCTTTCAAAAAAGTTAATATCAGCAAAAGTAATCTTAATTGACATATATAATAATAACACAGAATTTCATAAAATTAAAAAAATACAAATTAATAAGTTCAATAAATTAAAAATAGAAGCTTTCGATAAGATAAAATTTCAAGAAAAATGGTTTAAGAATCTAACATCTATTCAGTTTCCTTTTGAAATTAAAAAATTTTTAGCATTAGGACCTAAATTTTCTTTATGTCCTTCCAAATCTGATATTAGAGTTCCTAATTTACTTTCTGATATTGAATCAATAATCAGACCACTTAATGATAATCAAAAGGATGTTGTTAGATCTAAATGTACAAACGTCATTCAAACTTTTTACATAAAGAAGTCAAAGATCATTTTTTAAATAAATACTATTTACAAACTAAACTTTTTCTTAAAAACCATCCTGAAATTTATATTGTCAAAAGCGATAAAGGTAACGTAACTGTTGTAATGTATAAAGAGGATTACCTACAAAAAACTGGAGAACTCCTAAATGATACACTATATAAAGTGTAGTATTACACTACACTTAGAAGGAGTCCTGTTTGTACTTTACAACAAAAAGCAAATTGTCTGGTATCAAAATTAAACAGTAAGAAATTTATTGATAATAAAAAAGCAAAAGAACTCAAAATTTATAATTCTATTGCACCACGGTTTTATGCTCTACCTAAAATACATAAACCAACTTTATCTATGAGACCAATTGTTTCATCTCTATGCCCTCCAAATGGACCAATAGCACAGCTCCTCACTGACATCTTAACCAATGCTTATAATTTAAACAACAATTTTTACATAAAAGATTCATTTGATTTTAGTTCTTTCATTAATAATTTCCAATTACCACAAAATTATGTTTTAGTTAGTTTTGATGTAACATCTCTTTTTACTAATTTACCTTTAAATTTAATCATAAGTAGTGTTGAAAAACATTGGAATGAGATTTCGCAACATACTAATATTGACTTATTACACTTTAAAACACTCATCAACTTTGTTTTTGATTCTAATATTTTTATATTTAATGGTGTTTTTTATAAACAAATTTTTGGTAGCCCTATGGGATCTAGTCTTTCACCCATTCTAAGTAGCTATGTCATGGATGATGTTATTAGTGATTGTATCAATAATTGCACTTTTTTCATTCCATTTATCAAAAGATATGTAGATGATCTAGTTTTGGCACTTCCTAAACACAAAATTCTTGAAACAGTCAACATTTTCAACAATCATAATCAACATATACAATTTACAGTTGAGGAAGAGGTAGATAATTCTCTACCATTCCTTGACATGAGAATTGTAAGAAATACAGACAATATGTTGAAAACTAGATGGTTCAGAAAACCCATATGTAGTAATAGATTTATAAGCTATTACTCTAATCATCCAAATAAAATGAAAATGAACCTTATAACAGGATTAAAGGAACGTGTTTTAAAACTTTCTCATCCAGACTACCTACAAGAAGATCTTCATTTGTTAAAAAATATTTTAATTGAAAACTCTTATCCTCCTGATATGCTACATAGGATGCTTTTTTCTAATTTATTAAATATAAATAACTTAACACCATTTTTTGCTAAATCTCAAAACACTGTATCCAACAATCAAAACATATATTATCATTCACTACCTTTTATACCATCATTAACTCCTAAATTAATACAAACATTAAAGGTTATCGACAATATAAAAATAGCAACAAAGAACATCAAAACTATTTCATCTTTATATTCCCAAACTAAATATCCTATAGACAAATTAGATCAAACAAATGTAGTATACAGCATTGTTTGTACTCAGTGTGAAGCTGAGTATATTGGTGAGACTGGAAGAAATCTCTCAAATCGCATTATTTCTCACAAGAGTGATTGTAGAATTAAGAAACCATCTTGTGCTTTGGCAGAGCATGTAATAGACAAAGACCATATTATGGATTTTGATAATATTAAAATTTTATGTAATGAAAGTAATAAATTTAAAAGAACTTTTTTGGAAATGGTTTGTATTAGCAAAAGTGATAATAATTTAAACAAAAGGTCAGAAATTCAAAATTTAAGCAAAATTTATAATTATATAATTTCTATTTAATTTATGCAGTCAGTAAAATATCACATTTTGAATTTTGCATGTATTTGTTACATTTTTTCGGGCATCTATCAATGGTGAATAAATCTTCTTCTTTTTTGTTACTAAACAAAGAAGAATTTTTTAAACAAAATTTTATTTTTGACAATATGTCAAAAATAAAAATTTTTAAGTTAGTATTTATGACATTTTAGGCTGGTTGTAGCTATTCTATTTTTGTTTATAAATTCAATTTTTTTCTTAAGAAACTTCATCTAAATTTTACAGAGAAACATTTATTAGAATAAGACATTTTTTTATTAATATTTTTTGTATTTATTATGTAAGCAGTAGTTTTATATAAAAAACTAATTTTATTTGGTGAGTTAACAAAAAAATTTTTTATTTCTAGTTCAACTTTATAAGACATTTTGTATTTTTTAGAAGCTCTTGATAAAAATTGTAATCACAATTGAAAGCTCGAGTAAAAAATAGTCAACAAATAGCCCCTTTTATTGACTCCAACCCATCAAAAACAGTGTTATATATATTATATATATATATATGTATATATACATATATATATATATATATATATATATATATATATATATATAAATATTATATATATATATATACATATATATATATATATATATATATATATATATATATATATATATATATATATATATATATATATATATATATATATATATATATATATATATATATATATATATATATATATATATATATATATATATATATATATATATATATATATATATATATATATATATATATATATATATATATATATATATATATATATATATATATATATATATATATATATATATATATATACGTACAACCAACGAATATAGACGCATTGAATAAATTACATTATTCGTTGGTGCAACTGCAACCCCTAATATTATGCATACCAAAATACACTAACGTCAATAAGAGAAGTGACAGCTATACAACTCAAAACGTCAAGAAAACGTCATTATGTTTTCAACCTATAAAATTGATTGGTTGACTTCAAAATTAAAGGTGGAATGATGATAACAAATTCAACTTATTTACACTAGCTCAATTCAGGGCTAGGTTAAGTTTAATTTATTTGTAATTTTAATGTAGAATATACTGTTTTATTGAAATAAATTGTATCAAAGATGGATCTACACAAGATTGTAGAGCTGGGAAACCGAGTAAGTATTTTTATTATAACATGTATTTTATTATTTTATACAAATTAATTAAAAACATCGATTTTTAATTTTAGACGTTTGAAGAACTTAGTCCAGAAGAAAAATTAAGGTAAAATTATGATACATACATGTGTTTTTATATAAAACAATCATTTTCAGGCTAGAACATCAAAGAATACATGAACAACATAAAGGCCATGAGAAAATGCACGCGGAAATGATTATAGTTTTAATTATAACGTTAGTTGTTGCCCAATTGTGCCTAATTGAATGGAAGAAGCGTCATTATAGGAGTTATTCTGTAAGTTACCTAGAATCAAAAAAATTGGGAAAATGCATAGGAAAAATTATACTGAACAATATTGTGCTCAGTATGAATAAAAGTGTCTCTATCTTTAACATTTATACTACTCCCTGGCAAATATAATAATTTGTACTCAGTTGTACTCACTTGTATTTTCGTATACAATTCCTATAAGCTATAAACATAATAAAATTGAATGAATGTACCATTTTATAAATTCTCTATGAAAAGTATACTTATCAATGTAGATTATCTGTATTTTGTTGCTCTCTAATACAGATAAAGATGTATATCAGGTTTATAACGATTATCGCTTTTATAATAACAGTAGTTTGAATATATTCGTAATGTTTGTTTAGTTAAATAAACAATTTTGATATTGAAAATGTTCCTTCTATATAATAGTAACATTTTAGGCTTTTAATTTATTGTATGATATTGTTGGCAGAGTAACAAAATGTAAACAAAACATAAATGATTATGCATTAAAAATAAAAAGGATATACCTGTATGGATAGCAAGTTTTATTAATAAAATCATACAAATGAAGGAAGAAATTGTAAATGATGTTTAAACAGGTTAAAAATAATAACACTATTATTATATTTAATTAGAAAAGACATGTTTTATAGAAGTACAAGAGTAAGGTGTATTATACATAATATAAAACATACATAAAATAATTACAGTACTGAATTTTACAGCAACACCCCCTCTCACTTTTACAAAAGTACAAATGAATTAAGTACAAATTGCAAAAAAAATTACAATAAACTAATAAACTGTAAAATTTAAACATTAGTTATAGAAATATTCAAATAATCTCACAATAATTCAAATTGAGTAACAGGCAATGCCTTGGTCATATCAGTTAACTTTGTAGGAACATATTCAATAACAAAATTTTCTTTATTTACGATATTTTTTACAAAATGATGTTTTACATCAATATGTTTTAAGTGTTTGGTCTCATAAGTTTGAGCAATTTTTATGCAATCTTGGTTTTTGTCAAAAATGTTAATAAGATATTGGAAATCAAACATTTCTTTTAAAAGTTTACCTTAAAACAAACACTCAATCATACATACAGACAGAGCCAAATATTCCACTTCACTGCTACTAAGAGCACCTACCGATGGCTTTTTAGAACACCAGTTTACAACTTTATTATTACAAAGAATAACATATCCAGAAACACTCTTTCTGTCATTAGCATCGCTTGCACAATTTGAGTCAGCATATGCCTGAACAGAAACTTGATCATTTTTAGTAAATTTATTGTATATTAAGCCCAATTAGTTAGTATAGCTCAAATAACAAATTACATTATTAAAATGCTTCCAATGATTACTATTAAAATCCTTTTGAAATCTTCCAAAAAATGAAACTGTGAAACACAAATCTGGCCTAGTGCCAAGCGTCAAATACATTAAGCTACCAAGTACCTCCATACAACCATCCATCCATCCAACCTTAAAATCAGTTTGAGCTTCTTTTTCTAAATTCAATTTAGGTTAAATTGGAATCTTACTAATTTTGCAATTTACTATGTTAAAATGAATAACAATTTTTCTAACTGAATTTTTCTGGCTAACAACTTAAGTATTATCTTTCCTTTCAATTTTTAATCCTATAAGACAATTTTTGTTTCATTTGATAAATCACTTAATTCTAAAATGTTCTCTAAATTTGATTTTAAAAATTTGACATCATCTTTAAAAATTAAAATAACCAAAAATATCATCTACCCATATCCAAATAAGTTTTTCCATTGAAATACAAGCACGGATCAACCTTAGATCTTTTAAGTACTAAATTTCATAAGCTTATTAATAGGTGTATTACAACATTTAGGACTTTCCCATAAACCATATAAAGCTTTTACCAATTTACATACTACACCAGATTTAACACTTAGGGCATCCAGTGGCTTTAAAAATATATCACTAGACACTGGGCTTTTCAAAAAAGGAACGAATGCATCAGTAGAATGGCAGAGGATAGACTAGCACAGGATAAGTCACCAAATGGATGAAGAAGTATTGGCAGACCAAGAAAAAGATGGTGTGACAATTTAAACAATTTAGGAGGCTAATATTGAAGAAGAAACAGGCTTTAAAGCCTACATACTAGAAGGAAGAAGGAGACTTTTCAAAAAAGCACTTTTCACATCAAGTTGATGAATATCCATATCACAATCTACAGCAATGGCTAACACTACCCTCAGAGTGGTTAATCTAGCTACTGGTGCATACACATCTTTGTTGTCCAATGCTGGCTGTTGATAGCCTCTAGCCACTAATCGAGCTTGTATGTGCTTAACTTTCAAGCATATCTAACATACTGAACACACGGAAAATCTACGAGAATATCCCATTTGCTTGTGTCACAACTCAGGTGTATCACGAACAATGTTAACCACATCTGAATACAATTACAATTCTATAAAATACAAATTACCAATCAATTTTCCGGTAATAGTTGCAGTATCATCCTCATGATTTTTACTTCCTTATTTCCTAAAATCACGAAAACCTTTTTCTTCAATTTGTTTTACTGATAATAAGTTATAAAAAATATTGTCACAAACAAAATCATCATTCAAAGTAACTGAAAGTCCTTCTTTAGATATAGCTGAGAAACTACCTTGATATTTTGCGCTACAGTTTCACCAACCTTTGCTACATTTATTTGTCTATCCACTGCTTTGGAATTAGTCAAAAATTTAATTTATTCGACATAAACACGTGATTTGTACAACCACTATCCACAACCAAATGTACACTATTCATTACATTTGAATCAGAGCTGACTGCAACTTCCTGTTTTGTGTGACTACCATCAAGCAAAAAGACAACTTTTTGCTCGATGATGACTACCAAGAAATGCAATTTTTTTATTATCAACATTACACATATTAGCAGTTTTAGACTATCTTTTTGTACATTTCGAGCGAATATGCCCCATTTCATTACAGTGATAACAACGAACTTTAAAAGTATGTTTGCCCTTACCTTTATATTTATCATAGTCAACAAAGACATGCAAAGGGACAGGTAGACTAGTGACTTCCTTTGTTTTTAAATGATCATCTTCTGCCATTTTACTATTTTTCACAAAATCTACAGTTACTTTTGACGGATCAGAACGAAATAAAATATCAATAGATGTTATAACTGAACTAAACTAAATTTATTAGGCATTGCAGATAAAAGTGTGGTGATCTTTTTAGGTCAGTCATCTTTTTAGTTCTTGTGAGTTTTATCAAAATCCACCAAACTCTCAAGCAAGTTGCCGTCTTCTTTAAATACTAATACTTGCGCAACTTTTTCTGGGTGTGTACTCGACTCTGAAGTCCTATCTTTTCATAAAAAGCTTTAAGAACCTCCATCATTCCCACCATTGAAGTTTCTTGGGTTTTAATTATTTAAAAAACATCCCCAACTAACTGAACAATAATATCCCTTGTTAGTCGAATCATTTTCAACAAGGTCTTTGTTCTTATTTGCTACATTAGCCATAAAAAATTGATTGCTGGACGAAGCCATAACTAAATGACTCACGTGCAAAAATTGTTTTGCAATTTTTCCTGCAAACTACACTTTTAGCAGAACAAATCTTACTTTGTTTAAAACACAAACTTAAAAACACTTTTCTAAATTTCTTCATCTGGGCACATAAATTGTTTACGCAGATTAATAATAATAACACTATTGTTATATTTAATTAGAAAAGAAATAAGTTTTATTGTTTTACAAGTACAGGGTAAGGTGTACCATGTTACTATAAATGACAAATAGGATCTTCCCATAGCGCATATACATCGTTTTCGCGCATGACGTAATTTGAGAGTTGAATTTGAATTCTTGTTGGTTAAATGGGATTTGTATGCATTTAGTGAGGTAATTATTGAATTAGCAAAATAATATTAAACGACTTTTTTGTGTTATTTGTTTACAAAAGACAAGAATAATGTAATATTAAAAAAACTATAAGAAGAAACTAAACGAAAATATGTTTAAAGAAGTTTAATAATTATAACTACATAAGGTTATCTCAAAACTATTTATTATTTTTAATATAAACGTTTTCAAATATGTGCAATATACAAATTAAACTTTATTGTAGGTATTCGAAAACATTTTAGTGTCAGGATAAATTTGTTTTACCTATTACAGATAATTATTCACTATAAAATAATATACTAGGTAAATTCAGTTTGATCAGATGATTTTGCAGTATTGTCACCAATTTCCTGTAATATGTGATTTATTATGGGAAAGTTTTTGTCAGTTTCAGTTTAAAATGGTACATGTTACTGAATTTATCTGTGGGATTCACATAAAATCACAGCTTAGCGTATTATGACTGGAATTGAAACCAAATTAAAAAAAAAAAATTTTTACTGTTTTGTTATTATAGCAGAAAATCTTCATTTTCAAAAAAACTCAGTGCATCTCTTGTGCACTGAGCTTTTTTGACACGTTATCGCTGGCCCTGTGTGGACACTATTCACAATAATTATTATAGTACTTAACTTATAGTAAATTTGAATATTAAAAAAAACAACAGAAGTTGTAAACATCAGGTTAATTATAATAGTTGATAAGAATAAAAAGTAAAATGAAGTTGAAATTGCTGATCACAATACCTTAACAAGCAACTGAACAGTGAGTTTTGAAGAAAAAAAAACAATAAAGAACTTCAAAAAAACTTAGCCATATATGAGATCATTTAAATTCAGGGAGTATTTGAAAAAAACTACAATGTTTATACAATATTGAGTTTAGTGTGTCACTAATTTAATTTTATTGAAAATATTAACCTCGTACCAGTAAAGCATTATGTGATTAATTCAAAAGACTTGTAGCTAGAGCAGTGATAAACACACTACAGTAAAAATTGGTTACACTTTTAAATTTAATTAATGCTTCACACGAACTGCACTATATAATTGTTTTGATTTTAGCTAGTCACTTTATTAGCCATGTGGATCCTACCGCTAGGGCTTTGTTTGAGAAGTCATTGGTGGAGATTCGTTTTTATATGGCTTCTATTTTCATGTATAACTAGTCTTATTGTTAGAAAAGCCATTCAGAAGCCAATAGATAGGACCACACCGAGGTAAGAATTACACTCTGATTTTAATTATATGAATGAGTAGAAGTAATGTTTGTGTATTACACAACCCATCTATCTATCTATACAGCCCTTGCTGTCCAATTTTGGGCATAGGCCTTCTCTTCCTTCTTCCACGTCTCTCTATTGTAGGCAGTTTATATCCACTTCGGACCTGCGTGTTTCTTCAAGTCATCTGACCATCTCATTTGTGGCCTTCCTCTTTTTCGTTTGTAACTATATGGTCTCCAGTGTGTAATTATCTTATTCCATATGTCGTTTTTCTGTCTTATGGTATGTCCAACGAACTTACAATTAAGTTTTGCTATCTGCGTTGATACATCGGTATAGTAGCCTCGTATTTCCATGAGACTGTCCAAAAATATATGTATCTGTAATAAAATCATTCAACAAAAAGGTACTCTACCAGGAGTCTGTAAAATTATCAATGACTCAGACGTATAATAATACAAAGTTTCCAGATTCCACTCGATATTAACATTCAGACATGCATGGTATAATCTTTTAAAATATGAACCAGATATGAACAATCAACCAATTAAGTTTTCATCGAACTTATGACAAGTCCACGTGGACTAACGGCCAATGAAAACATCGGATATCGCTGTTATGACAAATCATAATGCATTATCTTTTGTCGGTAGACTTATTCATACTTGGGGTAAGATTATATCAGTATTTGACTGAGCTTACGGAGTAATAAAATAAGGGATCAGGTTTCGACCGTCCAGTGCCGAAGGCACGGGACGGGGAAAACTTAGGTAGGCAAATTTAAAAAAAAAAAGTAGGATTTTTGGGAGACAAGAATATTTTTAGTAAAATCATAACTGCTACAACGTTCAGTTAAATTCAAATTTCAAATAGTGAACCGCAAGTTAGTTTGGTAGTGACTTTTTCAATGTTCTTTATACGGAAAACATTTTATATTTTACGTTTTTTACTTTTTTTGATACGTTTTTACGTGATTATGTTTTTATACGTTTGATAATTTTAAAATATTGCGTCCATGGTGCGATAATAATTATGTAGCTGAAGAGACAATGGAACCCTCTAATCGATTGGAAGATTTACAAAGGCGTGTAGTAAAACGTAAGCGACATTTTCAATACCTTTCTGATGATGCCAAACGTATGCTAAAAAATGTTTATGAAGGACTGTGTGCTGAGTTGTCTAATTCAGAGGCAATTGCAGAAACATGTTTTTTAACCAGAGTGCCCAAAGCAAGCCACTACAAAATTATAGGAGAAACATCTTCTTCTAGACAGAAGAGAAAGGATTGTGGCAAAGTCAGAAAAATAGAACCGCACTTAATTGAATCTATAACTAGAACAATATACCAAATGTATGCGGCTAATATTTTTCCAACTATTGAAAGCCTTCGAAGTGAATTAGTTCGCAAGTGCATTCTCTCGTGTTCAGCAACAACACTTCGATTATTTCTTAAAGCCAATAATTTTAAGTACAAAACTATAGACAAGAGACATACATTAATGGAAAGTACTAGAATAATTTCTTTAAGAAACAATTATATCAGACAGATAACTGAGTATCGAAAAATAAAACGAAATATTGTTTATTTAGATGAGACCTGGTATGATACTCATGACACCGTGAAAAAAAAGTTGGACAAATAATAACAAAAAGTGTTTCAACTCAGTACCGTCCAATAAAAGAAAGAGAATTATAATTTTACACTGCGGTGGAGAAAATGGATGGGTCGACGATGCATTATTAATATCTGCAAAACAAATTAAAAACGCGTCTCTGGATTATCATGACGATATGGAAAGTTCAATTTTTGAATCATGGTTTGAAAAATGTCTTCTTCCGAAATTACTTAAAGATAGTGTGATTATTATGGACAACGCATCATATCATTTAAGATTAATGAAAAAAACTTCAAATAATAGTTGGAATAAATTAAAAATTCAGGATTTTTTATTCACGGAAGATTTGTATTTTGAGACATCTTATATTAAAAAGCAGTTGTTGGAGTTTGTTCATAGTAAACAGTACGAAAAGGAATATGTTATTGACAACTGTGCTCGTAGTAACGGGCATACTGTGTTTAGACTTCCTCCTTATTATTGTACATTGAACCCAATAGAGTTAATATGGGCTCAACTTAAAGGAAATATAATGAGAAGAAACGTTGCTCCAAAATTCTTTGTCTACTGTTCTCCAGTTAATTAGAAGAGAAGTCACAAAAATTACAGCAACCAACTGGAAAAATGTAATAAAAATAAAATATGTGATCGGAGTGGAAAATGACTATGTTAAATATTTACCAGCATTAACCAAATTACATATAAATTTAGATGATACGAGTGATACTAGTGATAACAGCGATTCTGAGTAGATAGTAAGTACTTATTAGGTGTTAGTTGAAACCTTTATTTCTATTTTAATTGTAGATATTCTCATTTTGCTTATATATCTTTGAAAACAGGGTATAAACACACATCTTGATAGGACAAAAATTATTAATGTTTTAGGGGAGGATGTCAACTGAAAGTGTCACTGTCATTTTCGCTGAATAACTACTATTATTAACATCGAGTTAGAATCTATGGAGAGGGCATCACGTGACTAAAAATGACCTAACTTCGGCCATATTGGTATTATTGTTTTGAAACTTTTGACAGATCGTATATGTTTGGTTATATTTGTTGTTTTTCGAATATTTTCAGTATTATAATAATTTTATAGAAACTGTAATATATTGTGATAGTGCATAATAATGGTTTCTTGTTCTTAGCTTAGTTGCAGTAGCAGAAGTAATGTTAATAAAAAATCTTTATCGTTCTTAGGAATATCGTTCCACACGTTAGTATACAAATATATAAACAAAGTAATGGCCCGTATTTCAGAGAATAAATTAATAATATTTGACTGTATTAATTTATCTTTATATATAATATATCGTGTTTTTAGTGTTTACCGCGGGATAAATAAATCGTAGTTTATTAAAAATGTATTGCACTTTTTTAGATTATGATTAAATCTTCTGAATAACTAGTCATATTTGTATAGTAGTTTTATTATTATTGAGTCTGGCCCTGATGTCACCGCCATATTGGTATTATCGTTAGCCACTCCTACCTATGCCGTTTTTAATACATACGTTAATATGCTCATAGCTTCTCCATAGATTCTAACTCGATGATTATTAACAATGTTTTATATAGATATTATCATTTTACAATAAGTTCTGTTCAGTCGAGTCGATTAGTGTTATCACTCCCAAGATATATCACAGAAGTTAAAAACACCGATATTTTTTATTTAAACTTTATAGAAAATGAAAATTTTTGGTAAATAAACTACTGTTCTACTACTATCTACTACAATAAAGGAGTGGTAACTCTAACAGCGTTGCCATTTTACTAGTATTTTGCTTGTTTTGGTCTCTGTAAATTTTCTCACGAAATTACGTGCAGACTATAACTTTTGTTTTGTTGCGGATCCAAGTATTTATTTTCTTGTCTGATACCCTGATGGTCAGCATTTGCCTTTCCATGGCTCTTTGGATCTTTGCTATTTTTCCGTGTTTTCCTTTGTAAACCTCCAAGTTTGAGAACCGTAGGTGAGAACAGGAAGTATACATTGGTTGAAAACTCTTGTTTTTAAATATTGGGGGTATTTTCTCTTTTTTAGTATATAGGAAAGTTTTCCGAAGGATACCCAAGCCAACCGTATCCTTCTCTTTATTTTTCCGGTCTGATTTTCTTTATTTAATTTAACTAGTTGTCCCAAATATACATATTCTTTTACTTGTTCTGCAGTTGTTTGTGCAATTGTAATTATTAATTCTTCTGGTTGGTTGGTCATAATTTTCGTTTTATTATAATTCATTTGTAGACCTATTTTGTTGATTCGCTATTTTTTAATTTAACCTATTATTTAATTCATCCATCCTATTTTGTAATTATTTTTGGGTGATAAAGTGTCACCCTGTCTGACTCCTCGCCGTATTTTAATAGGCCCTGTTTGTTCAACTATTTTAATGGATGTTGTTGCTTGATCGTATATTGGAAATTAAGTCCGTATATCTATAGTCAAAGTCCGTTCAAAGTCTACAAATGCCATATACATTGGGATTTGATATTCGTTGGACATTTCAATTAATATTTTTATCGTAAGGTGATGGTCGCTTGTACTGAATCCTTTTTTAAAACCGGCTTGCTCTCTTGACTGGTAATTATCTAACTTAGTTGTTAATCTGTTTGTTAGTAGTTTAGTTAACAGTTTGTACATTACATTAAGTAGCGTTATGGGCCTATAGTTTTTCAGATCTTTTCTATCGCCTTTCTTAAATAGTAATAGTGTTATTGCTTCGTTCCATGTGGTGGGTATTTGTTTTGTGTTCAATATTTTATTCATTAGTACATAAAGGACTTCCACTGTAGTTTCCCCGCCCCCCAATTTTTTAGCATTTCCACAGTTATTCCATCTTTCCCAGGAGATTTGTTATTCTTCATTTTTTGAGTGCCTTTTTTATTTCATTTTTCTGATTTCTGGTTGTAGGTCAGAGTTAACGTTCTTTATTTTCAGTTTTATAGAGATTTGTATAATATTCTTGCGTTATCTGTAAAATTTATTTTATATTGTTGGTCTCCACTCCTTCATTGTTCTTTATGCTATAAATTTGTATGTTTCCCAGGTTCTGCTTTAAGCACTTCATGTTTCTATTTTTTTCAATTGTTTCAATTTCAATCTCTATATTTTCTTCCTGTACTCTCTGTTTATACTCCTTGATATTTTTTCTAATAGTTTTGTTTATTTCTTTGTATTCCATTTTTTTTCTGTCCCCTTGTACTAGTAATGTTCTTCTTGTGTTCATAAGAATCTTTGTTTCCTGTGACATGAAACTTTTTTTTGTTGTTGTTGTCTGTGTTATTTCTTTACCCACTTTCATTAGAGTTTCAGTAAATATCATGTTTATTATGTTTGTGTTCTATATCTTCTGTGGTCGGCAATATTTACTTATTCTCTCTTCGTTCTCTATTCGTTTTGGTTTCACCATTGGGACTAATCCATGTCCATTTTCTTTGAGTTTTTTTTTAATGTATTCATTGCATATAGTTGCTTCTCCTCCAAGTAATTCATCAATGTGTGTCCTCTATCATTTCTTTTGCCATATTCATGGTGTCCTACTTTGACTTCTTCTTTATATAGTTGTTCTCCTATTTTGGCATTGAAGTTCCCGATTATTAGCGTTAATTTTAATTCCGTTTCTTCCACAGCTGTTGTTATGTCTTCGTAGAAATGTTCAATATCTTCATCGCTGTAGGTACTTGTTGGAGCGTAAACCTGTATGATTTTTAAGGACGTTCTTTTTAATTTAAGCGTCGTGTATGCTACTCTATTTGATATGCCCTTGGTATATTGTATGTATTTAACTACTTTTTTATTTATTCTAAATCCTACTCCATTATTGGTGTTTTCTTCATTACCTTTTTCTCACTATCCAACAAAATGAAAAAAAGCGAGAAGCTTCATAATATGTTCCCTGTATTTTTAAAATTCAATGGCGAGAGACAATTTTACTGCAAGTTACCGACTTTCTAATAAACGCAAAGTCCACTTCCAGTCAGAGGTAAACAACGCCATGTGAATTTGGTGTTATTTACCTCTACTAAATGTGTGCACTGTTATTTACTATCCGGACATAGTGTTATGTACCCTGATACTTGGTGGAATTGTTATGAACTAAAATAATTGTAACCATTTTATTTAGGTCGCAATAGTGTTAGATTGTTAAAAGTTGTACAACACATCCGTTGTTTAATAATTGCAAAATGGATATGAACCCTTTGACGACAATGATGTGTGATGTATAGGCAAACCAGAGAAAACAAAGGTAAAAGAGAAAGCTATTACTACTCCTACGACTAGTGGGGCAATAACAAAAAAATCTATTTAAGGACGATTTATCCCTAAGCAGTGATGTAGGCAATTCCAATATGAACATAATGAAGTTATTTTAGAAGAAGAGAAAAGCGTCAAAAGAAAGGTACAAAATATATTTAAGGGCAAACAAAAAAGTAAAAAACGTGTAGTGAATGAACACAATTGGGAATGTAATGTTCGCAAACGGAAAATAGCTGGTGGAACTCAGTATCTCAGTAAAAAAGGCGAAAATGTTAAAGCCTCTTTGCAAATGAAATGCTCTAAAACATCTTTAACTCATACTGGACTGAGACAAACGTTTCAGATGTTAAAAAGCAATTTATCTTCTCATGTGTCGACATCCAACCTTCTCTTCGATCAAGAAAAAGAGACCTAAACTCTGCGAAATCTAAAAATAATACACTACACTACCATTTTACAGTGAACAATCAGCGATCGAAGGTGTACAAGGTTACGTTTTTAAACACACTTTGTATATCTAATTTAGTAGTAGTGAATATGTTGAAAAAAATTGAGCCAGTAAGTTAAATAAAAGCTGATCAAAGAGGTAGACACACACTAATCAATAAAACTCCTACGAAACCATAAATAGTACACATCAATATATCGATTCCTTCCCAAAGTACGAGAGTCATTATTCCAGAGAAAAGAGCAAGAGAAATTAACTGGGCACATCACTTACAATAGAAAAGATGTATCAACTGTACAATGAAAGACATGTGGATCCAAAGCTGATTTACGCAGATATTTTTAATAAAGAAATTAAGTTGTCCTTTAAACCACCCAAAATAGACACTTACGATACATGCATTACATTCACCGTTCTATTGAAAAATAATCTTACTACAGATGAACTAACCAGTGTACAGGCTGATCATGATGCTCACCTAATTGAATCTAAAACTCGGTATAACTTAAAACAATTGGACTTTATAATGGCTAAAGAGTCACCAAAACACATTTATCTATCTGGAGATTTGCAAAAATGTTTACCTTCACCACTAACAAATAATTATATTAGCTTTTAAAAAAGGAATCTTTGAGAATTAAATTTTACATCATATGATGCCAGTGATTCTTCTGTACAATGTATGATATGGGACGAATCGAAAGGGGCCCGTGGTATAAATGAAATTGCCTGGTCAATTTTGAAATGGACTGACAATACAATTCCAGGTAGTCAAGTAGGGGACATCACTCTTTGGAGCGATTACTGCTATGGACAAAATAAAAATATAAGTATTATAATGCTTTTTTTTGGATACTAAAAGCTGCTAAGCTATTTTTGGATACTGCATACGTACCCTCAAATAAAGACGATCACTCAAAAGTTTTTACTGAAAGGGCATACACATATGGAAGCGGGCAGTGTTCTTGCCTTGATCGAGAGAAAAAGAAACTCTCCAATTTGGCCATTTTAACACCATGGGACTGGCAACAGCTATTTAGGCAAACATCAGATAAATACATAGTACACAATATGGAACTTGCAGATTTCAAAAACTTTAAAACGCTGTTCAATAAGAAACTGTCACCTAATCCTCCTTTTGTAAGTAGAAAAAATAATGTTAACAAAGGGCCTGTTCTACTGTAAACATGTATTTTTCTACAAGTCCAACAAGAACACATTGGAAAGCCATGATACTATGAATAACAAGATAAGATCTTCCCTTAGCTCAAAATCGGTCGGGTTCGCGCATGCCGTCATTGGAGAGTAGAATTTGAAATCTTGTTAAAGTTAAATGGGATTTGTATGCATTCTGTGATGAAATTACTAGAAGAAAATAAGTTAAGAGGTTTAATAATTACAATAATCGTACACATAAGGATATCTTCAAACTATTTATTAAAGATTATTTATTGATATATACAAAAAACTGACATTTCGAACGTCCAACTCTCCAATGACGTCACAAAAACATGCGCAATATCTTATCTTATAGTCATAGTATCATGTTGGAAAGTTCTTTTATAAAACCGATTTCAATAATCAAAATATGTATGAGGTGGACTTCATCTCTCTCATTATTTAGATGATTGTGAATAGGAGCAGTGTGGTGAACTGGATCACCGTCGTGTAAAAACCACATTCGTTGTCGAATATTAAGCGGTACATTTTGCAGTAGTATTGGCAAATGATTATTTAGAAAATCCAGATATATGACACCATTCACACGAGCGTCAAAAAATGTGGACCAATCACAGAATCGTCAACAATACCACCCCAAACATTTATAGACCACCTAGTTTGACTATGAGTGTTACCAAAATAGGGATTGTTTGATGCATAGTTATGAAAATTATGCCGACTTATTGTTTCATTTTTGTGAAATGTAGCCTCATCTCCAAAAAGCAACTAATCGAAAAAATCGGTCCCATAAAACTTCTGAAGTTGTTTCAATGTTTTATAATTGTTAATACCTTTTTCGATTTTTTCAACGCTTTGCTGAATTACTCATTGATGTTTCGGTGACTTTTACGTTTATGATTTCTTCTGGTTTCTCATAGTGTTAAAACGCTTTTACGACTATTTTTGACAGCTATTAGGCTCCCTTAACACTCTTGTTAAGTCTTTAATATTTTCAACGATTCTATGATGCTTTTTCATACAACATACAACTCTTTTTCGACTATTTTTGGATGTTTTTGACTTAATACTTCCTAGATTTTTGACGATTTTTGGATAATTCATAAAACTTCTTATGCTTTTTTTATCATTCGATACGTTTTTGACTATTTTATGAAGTTTTTTCAAGGTTTTATCGTTATTAATTCTTTTTAGATATTTCCAACGTTTTGGTAAATCACTCATCGATTTTTTGGTGACTTTTTACGTTTCCCTCTTTTTTTTCGATTTTTTTTTAATTTATTCAGCGTCTTTTATGACGATTTTTGGACGTCGTTTGACTTAATTTAGCACTGCCTACATTTTTGACGATTTTTGGATGATTATTAAAATCTTAGTTTACTTTTTTTGACTATTTAGCGCCGTTTTGACCATTCCATGGCGTTGTTTCAAGGTTTTTATCATTTTTATGCTTTTTCAATGGATTCAACGCTTTTTTAGACCTCTTTAAGGTTTAGATTACGTTACTTTTGACATTTCTCGATTTCTGGTACTTTTTATATAACATATATTTTTCAGATTCCTACAATTTTTGACACTCCCAATTCTACTTTTGACGCCTCTTAAAGCATTTTTTTAACCTTATGTTTCTTATTAATATTCTAACGCAATGTCTGTGCTGGGGATTGTTGTTTGTTGGATTCCCAAAATATTAACATTCAGCCGTTTCATTTCCTTTATGACATTCTGCATTTTCCTGTTACATATAGAGTGTATGCATTCCATTTAGAAATTCTACTTCCTAATTCTCTTATATCAAAAGCGAGTGATTTACTGCACCCTTTGGTGATTTAACACCTGTCCAGGGCTGAGGGCTGTTTTTTATACTTTTCTTTACATAATAAAATACTATTTGAATACAATATGAATTTAAAAAACTGATCAAATAAAAATAGTTTTCATGCTTTTTAACGCTCCAAATATAACTAATTATTCCTTCTACTACTTCCAGATTAGTATATAAATGGTTTTTACTTCTTCATAAGTTAAGTTACGCTCTGGGCATCTTAGGATATTTCGTAATGATGGCAACCTTTTTTGGACTGAATTTTGTGTTCAACGCCCAGCCCAACAGTTGGATGGACTGTGCGTTACTACTCATCTTTTACGGACTGTATTATGGCGTACTAGGTAGAGATATAGCCGAAATATGCGCAGATAAAATGGCAGCCCATATTGGGGTAAGTATTTTTTTAAATTGGGTAAATATGGTTACACTTTTTATCTAAAAGTAAAATATGTAACGTGTATTTTATTGATTCACCGCGATATAGGCTCAATCACCGAGTACAGATCGAGGTCCTTGGCACATAATGAATTTTGTTGGATTATTTTCAAGCTCCAAAAACTTTTCAAGTATCGTTGTAAATTATATGATCCAACCAACCGGCTCAAATTTCCAAAGACTATACATTGCATCCTTCAATTACATTTTTCACTTAGTGCAAGATATCCTGTCCTGTTGTGGAGATCAGCTAACACAAATCAGTTTTATGGCATTGTCACACAAATTCCACATATCAAATAGCAAGATTTGGAAGTGTTTGGACTCGTAAATAAGAATAGTTCCTTTAAATTTGCGAATCGCGATATCGTCCTCATATATACGTTTTGAAGTTAATTGCTTAGATAGATTCAATGAGGTGGCTTTGACCTATTCCACTGCGACCTTTTCAGGTCTATTGTAGTCCTCTACGCTTGACACATTCATCGTAATTAAATGACAGTGGTATCGAGAATACGTTTACTAATGTGTCTGGGCAATATTTTAGCTGATGCTTTACAGCGCGAGCATCGGTTAGTATAAAAGATGAATTTTTACTAAGTTTGACGAAAAATTGAAATGTTTTACTTTTCTATCATTCTTGGCACTCCATGGTATGTGTGCCGTACGTTTGCTATTCGTGCCTTATATCAATATTTTAGTCCAAAATATAGAAAAGTCTATTAACCATTTCGGCGTTGTTGTGCTTCTATTTAGTTAAGGGCTGTTTGCAGTTCCAAGCTGTTACATACTCACAAGTTCTAGATACCTCAGAACCCTTGTTGCAGAATTTTGCATTTTTATTTTTCTTATATTTCCTTAGAAATATATGTAATGATCTCTTTTAAAATGCCGTATATATATATATATATATATATATATATATATATATATATATATATATATATATATATATATATATATATATTATATTATACGCAAGGAGTACCGCTATTTTCCGACCCTCTGTCCAAATTCAACCTTCGTTGAAAAGTACCCAAAAATTTTTTTTACTAATATAATGTACCGTTTTTAACATTGTTACATATATATACCAAACGTATTGTTCTAGAACCATCTGGCGTAGTCCGACCTCTAATTCGTTGTTTGACGGTCGATCCACTCACGAGCTCGAGACATTTGACGAAAATTCTCGATGCCCTTTCAAAATGCCAACCTTACATGGCCACGCTGAATGCATGTTCGTAACAATAAATATACCTAATTTTTCGAATCTACTTATTTTCCGTCTGCCGCTGAAGATGTAACGTTAGCTGTCACTACCTCGTTTCTTCGGATTATCCCGTTATTAATTGGGGTCTGTTACAACTGGTATTTTGCAAAACCTAGCTACTCACCACTTAGCGTTTAATTAAGCTAAAAGTTGCCATCAAAACACATGCGCAGCGAATAAAATCAGCTAAAGGTAGTACATGAGTCTATATCAAGGAATTAAAATAGAGTTTCACAACAAAACCTAGGTATTTTAGTTACCGTACATATTGAAATAATTATTTATTGGTAATTTTTTTCTAAGTAATAGATATACGTTTAGTTTATTAACAAATCAACAATTTCAGTATTATTCACCTCAAGGAATAAGTACAAGAAATTTGGATCCTTCAGTATGTGCCGTATGCGGTAATAAATTATTGGTTAGCGAAGATGAAGAAGGAGTCATAGAAAATACGTATAAACTAAGTTGTGAACATGTGTAAGTATCCTTTTATTTTCGAAAATATCCATCAAATTTTTTATACTTTTGTGCCAAGTTTGGTTGATGTTACTTCGACGCTAATCTTTTCAGACCTGGACTGTAGTAAAAAGTAGAGAAAGACTGTGTGTGTATGTGTGTGTGTGTTTTATTGGCACTGGTTTTGACAACCAACTGGCCAGTCAATAAAGAGAAAGACTGTTAACGCTTGGTATTGAACAGGGCAAACGCCCAGGAACACTACAGCAAGAGTAGTGAGAAAAATCGGGCGAGGCACCTCGTCCAAATCTGACATACTATCGAAACCGGGCTTTTAAGACCTGAAGTTGATTGTAAGAGCACGGAAAAGTGGAGAGTTATCAGCACTAACTGACGACGTGAGAACTCTCACGCCTACAACACCTGCAAGCCCTATTCCAAAAAAAAAACACATGCAACATCACACACATTCCCTCACATTTCTGCAACAACACAGATTCAATCGACTATTTAACACCCAAATCTTCTCAGATTAAAATTTGAATCTCTAGAGTCAAACCTCCCTAGTGGGTAGTAGTAAAAATCTGCCCTAGTGACCACTAAATCACAAATCAATCGCAAATCTTTACAAGAGCACCTAATATTACACACCGAAAATAGTAAACCGGAACAAAACAACCCCAACCCACTCTACCAGTACACACACACGCGCGCGCGCTCACACACACACACACACACACACACACACACACACATACACACACACATGACTCCAGCAAAACCACAAAAACCATACAAATACCGCATATAACACAACCCATCCAACATTTGCCATCAAAAGAAATTCAACATCACATTAAAATCCAATGAACTCCTGTCCATAACATCACCCACCTAAAAGTCTATCGATCAGACAAAATCCCCATCCTCAACATATATCAGCCACCAAATGTTCACACGAATTTCTAACTTACTTCCAAACATCATCAATGATAATATAATCATCATGGTCCCGGATATTTCAACAAAATTCTATACGCTTACTCAACAAAAGTCTATATGCTTACAACAAAATACAATTAAATCTTTGCCTCGTCATGGCAGGAGTGACCTTTCGCAAAAAGACATCGAAGACAGCTTGTCTGAAGGCAATTTCCCATAAACAAAAGTCGTCAAATAATTTCCCGTCCCATTAATATCCAAACCCACTTCGTACGAGTTTTTACAGACTCAGAGCCAAAGTTCGCTGAAGCACTGACAAGTGGTATTAGACTTAACGGGAAGTTCATATATTGCGAGATTCCTAAATCGAGCAATGTTCTCTTACGTTCAAAATGCTGCCGGGAATATCATATATTGCGAGATTCCTAAATCGAGGGCAATGGTATCCCGTTACGCTCAAAATGCTGCCACAGTGGACATTTTAACACAGAATGTCCACTATCTGTCCCAACTGCGGACAACACAAACCAAACGAATGTCCGAAGGCACATGCACCCTCCTGTCCCAACTGACGCGGCAAAGATCCTGCATATTTCCACAAATGTCCTGCCAGAAAACGCATTCCAACCTCACAAAAACAGACACATGCCGTCTTATTTTTAACAAAAATTTAATCGGGAAAAACACTAGATTAAATCTTAATAATCATTTGATCCAATATTGTTTAGAAACGTCCAAGGAACTGATACGGAGCTCTGACCATATATTAGATATCTCAGTTATGTATCTAAACAAACTGGGACTGCTTTTAATGAAAAAAGACGGTAAGAGTAAGGAACTTGTATGCAAGTTTAGAGTTTATACAGTCACGTATACATTTAAAAACTTATCAAACTGATAATTATTATTCTATAATAAACATGTAATACAATGGCATATATTTACTAGAGATTATGTGACTCATTTGTGTAGAATAAATATTTTTATCTAGTTTCACCCACATATTAGACCAAGGTTAAGTAGATAGTAAAGGTTAACGTAAAATATATGTATATTATGTATAAATTATTTCATTTAAATACTTTAAGTACTATTTTAGTAATAGTTTTTGATACAATCGTTATTTGCTCCTTGGTTATCTTGGCTAAGGTGTTACACGTTTTTTTTTATAAGAACGTTGTGTAACGGTTTTCTATTGTCAGTATAATACTTTTCCAAGGTCATAAGCAACTAAGCAAGCTTTTCAGTAACTTTTTCATCCATCTTATGTTACTTCCAACTTCTCAATGTTAACCAAATTTATTAAGTAATACAACAAAAATACGTTTTGTTATATATTTATAGTATTATAATAAAAAGACTCAATTAATTTCAACTAACTTATTTATTGACACCCTCACAATTAACATAACACAGAAAACCTAACATAACATAAAACTTAGTGGCCTCTTTTCTAAAGGTACTTTCATAACAATCTTCTCCGCTTAAAAAAATAAAGAAAATAATTAATAAACAAATCTTACAAAATTAATTTGGTAGGAGCTTTAATTACTCTACCTGAACAAGTAGCAGTAAGTTTTGGAGTAGTAGAAAGTCTGACCTCAGTTTTATCAAAGATCCTTTCAGTATTTTCATTAAAATCATTGAATTCATTCTTATTATTACTAATAGGACTCTCTACTGCTTCATTTGTTACTGATACTTCTTTGAAAACAAGATAAGCAGATACATAAGTAGATATATTAAACATCAAAAGTTGTTTCTACAATAAAGAACTTAGTTCGTTGAACAATAGTCACACTGATAGTTTTCAGGGTAATAATATCCGCTGCACTCAGCGTGAGTCCATTGTTCACAAAACACACATCTGTAGCATAGTTCAGTTTTTACACCAAACTCACAACAAACCAAACACATTTCAGTGTTTTCGGAAAATAATTCAAAATTGTCATCACTGTATAACTTTTTTTAGTCTGCGCTTGGCTTTTAAGTCCCTAATTTCTTTTTTCTTCTTTGTGTCTTCCGAAAGCGTTTTCATAGGGCTGTCAGTCATAATTACTGAGTGTTGTTTTCTGGAATTTTTTGGATTTGGTTTATCATCATTAAATGATTTTGGAAGAGGTGATACTGATTCCAAAATGTCTTTGAAATGTACCAAGTGCTGGTTCATAAACATTTTCACAGTCAACTATGACTAGAGTTTGAGTGTCTTGTTCAGTGACAAAGTCTATATCAGTAAATTTTTCAGGGCTGTACGGTAAGATCCCTGAAGCACTAAACCCTGAAACTCCTTTATCCATCGTTGCTACTTTTAAGTAAGCTTCATTAAATATAGATGCTATGTCATACATAGAAATCTTCTGAAATTGGTTTTCCACCAAGAACCTGTCACACTGTATGTTGAATGGTTTCTTCAGAGGACCATAAAACGACAAATCCAAAGGCTGTAGTTTATGTGATGTGTGAGGTAATATTGAGACATATTGAGATATGATTAGATCTACAATAATCATAACTATCAAGAGATATGTGACTTCCGTGATTGTTCATGATCAATAAGATAGTATATTCCTCTGTTGGTTTTACGTTGCCTTTGAAATGTGTGAGCCACTGCATGAAGAGGTCTTCATTTGACCAACCATTATGGGAGGTGACCAACTTTCTCTTACTGAGGTGATATTCTCTGCTTAAGATATATAAACATGGGCGGTATGTATGCACCAGAAGCACTCAAAGTGCAGACAATCGTAATGTTTCTGCCTCTTTCCCAACAGAGCCCACCTGATGTTGTCCTTTAGTAGCTAAAACCTTTCCACGTTTTTGGACCGTAGATATACCTGTTTCGTCCATATTAAATATTCTAGTGGACTTAAAAAAAGGAGATTTCTTGTAAACTGCTTCCAAATTGGAAAAACATAAATCCACTTGCTGCTGAGGGTTGTCATGTTGTCATAATGAAGGTAGCATTCCTCTTACGACATCTGAAAACCCAGTCCTTTTTATTTAAAAAATTATGTTTTATTTTTAACTTTTCAGCAAGATCATATACAAGTCTCCGTAAGTCTGTCTGAAATAATGCCATAAAACTGGTTTGATAGTTGCTTGATGTGATCAGCTAATATAGCTTCTTGTTCTGCTAAAAAGTACGATTTCTTTTAAAAGGCTGATTTTTCGGTAGAATTTGAGACGGTCATGAGGCGTAATTGTTGAAATATTTAATTCAACGGCAACACTTTTTGCGGATCGTCCATTTTGAACCAATTCAAATGCCCTTTTTAGTGACTCCTCATTCCATTTGCCCCTTTTCGTTGTTATTTTTCTCGATCTTTAGATCATCATCTAAAACAAATCAAAAGCAACGTCTTTGGTATCAAATAACTGCATATTTAATTCTAAAATAAATGGAGTAATACCGACACCTGTCGATCTTTCCCCCCATTGATGTGTGCATTACCCCTGTAGGACAAGGTGGTGGTTACAAAATTGTACAGACTTAACTAAATGTTAAAATGTAACATGAACTATACCAAAATTATCCTTATAATTTGCACTTTCTATTTATCTAAGTGTTTTTATAATAATATAATTTGTTATAGAGTTACCTTCAATTGTAGAGAAGTCGATAGATCAAAAACTAATAAAACACACATAAAACAATAGGGAACTTGCACATTTTTTTTTATTATATAATAACGTTCAGTTTCATTTAAAAATAAGATTTCCAAAATTTCACGCCTCAAAAACTCATAATGACTTAGCAATACAAATTTAAAATCTTCCGTGTATAAAAATCATTTCAAACGATCGAAAAAGCGCGCGAACCCTTGTGACGTCACTTGGTAGTATTGTCTGTATGTCAGGTCTCCTGTCTTGTATAAAAGTATAAACTATTTTGTTTATATTGGTGTTTGATACAGTTTTTGAATAGAGAGTGTTGAATTGTGTGTGTTATTACTATTAAAAGTAAATACTACAAGTGTTCTTTAGTACCATTGTGTAAAAGTACAACCATTAAAACCCACAACAAAATATTTATTAGATTACCAGTACAGTACAGATCATGTTATTTCTTTTTACTTGAACCCATCCTACAGCTACATCTCCATATGATTGATTCTCTGCCAGATCTAAATGCAAACGATGAATAAGTTAATTTGATTAAATTTCAGTACAATAGCATAAACATATAATATTGGCACTACTTAAATAAAGTACAGTAAAGTAAAGTAATAAGTAAAGTAAGTAATAAAGTAAAGTAAAATAAAGTAGTAAATCCTACAAGGGAAGATCGAAGGTAGGAGAGGAGCCGGCCGCAAACAATTGTCCTGGTTAAGGAATATTAAAGAATGGACAGGAATACACAATACAGGTGAGCTGTGTCACGCCGCCAAGAACAGAATTCTAGTAATGAGATAGTCGCCTACGCACTTTGGTGTATGGCATGTTAAGAAGAAGAAGAAATAAAGTACTAAGTTTTATCATTAAATACCTTATTATGAGAATAATAATCACAATAAAATTAATGTAATAGGAGTATATTTAGTACTTACTTATCTGCTTTAACTCCCCGAACTTCTCCCAGGGAAAAATTTTCACCGTTTTGAAAATATGTGGCTACCATAAACATATTTGCAATGGGCAAGTTATCAGCGGCGGGCGAACTTTCGACACCAAATTGTCTTTGTACCTGGGGTAATCGAAGGGTCAAATTTTATTATAGGAAATTTCGACACCGCGGCGTAAAGCAGGTAGGTAGGTAATTAGCGACGATGGACATTTGCACCCAAGCAGGACAAGCGGGTTTTCCCAATATTTATTGTCACGGCGGGGGACGTGGCACTTGTGTACTTGTGACTAAATTATTTCAGTTGTAATTTATTTCTTGTTTGACGTTGACTTGTGCACGTATACGGATATTTAAAAAATGAGTTTGTAAAAAAATTTATGAGCATCATTCGTTCTCGAAACAGAAAGTGTTAAAAAGCGGCGAGATATTTTGGCGCTGCATCCAAAGAAACACTAAGTATTCCGCAAAAGTGGTTACAATAGGCTGTGAGGACCTCACCATCACAAGAAGTGATTTGGTACATAATCATGAAGCCGATCCAAAAAAGCTTGAAGTAAAGATGGTAACCAATGCAAGATACTACTGTTAAGGCTAAATTGGCATTTTTGGAGAAAATGATGGATAAACTACGATCCCAACAAATACGTAGGTTAGATTTTATAAAAGCTATATCTTATCATTCCTATAATAGCAAATAAATCATTGTATACAAGTATATTAAAGGTAAAATGTACAAAAATTAGGTACTAGTTGTATTCGAATATACCTGTAAGATAAAAACGGGAATTAGGGCTGGTGTCGAAAATTGCCATTAGATTTTAGTCGCTACCTGCTTAGTGTCGAAATTTTCTGCACCCGTTATCAGACTAACCTTTGGAAAAACCCTCTTCGGTCATTTTAAAAAAAATATCTGAACAAAAACACTTAAATATTATTAAATATATAGTTTACAGCAACTATCTAAAGATTTATAAAACTGAAATACACCATAAAATTACTATAACAAGTAAACGAATGTCAAACGTAATGAATTAATAGTGATAGTGCCAATCTTTGAACATTCTGACTATATGACGTCACGACCAATGAGGACGCGTTTTGGACTGGCTGCTATAATTTGAATTTTCTCTCGATTTTAATCGTTTTTAGGGACCAAACTAAAGACAAAAACAACTTTTTTTTGTTTGATATATATTTTAAATTATGTTTTGTTATGATTTAAGGCATTTTTTTCGAATTTAAAATTTTATGCAAATTCCCTATTCAGAAAAAACTAGTTTGTTTGGATGACAGAAACTAGCTGAGGTATCACTCACTAAGCAGCAGCGCTTAGTACAAAGCACTTAAAAATAAAACCAAAACCCACTGTGTCGGTATTGCCCCGTATGTTGGGATTCCCTCGGTCTACCCTAAATATTACACGTTACATGTATTTGTAAAATACTTACTTTGGATCGAAACAAACCTTTTAAAAAATCTTCCTTTGTATGGAAATCCAAAATTCAAGGGTTAACAGAAAATCTAATAGAAAAAATAACGGTCAGAAAAAATATCGGGCGAATCCATCAATTGTTAACAGAAAAACTAATGACGGATTCGGATCTGCATTAAAAGTTACGTGAACGTGAAAAATATAAAAGTTAAAATTTTTACTTCCGGTTCCTGAAAAAAGTAAAAAATATCTACTTTTTAATATTATCTCCTCTATACAACTTCCATCTTTGTTTTAGATTCCACGAATTCTGTATACGCGGATGGTGTATAGTAGGCAAGAAGCAAACATGTCCATATTGCAAAGAAAAAGTGGATCTTAAGAAAATGTTTTCCAATCCATGGGAAAAACCACACGTACTGTTCGGCCAGTTATTGGACTGGATCAGGTGGCTGGTCGCTTGGCAACCCGTAATCGTTTTTCTAGTCCAAGGAATCAATTGGGCCTTAGGCTTGGAGTAGGTAGAGGCCGAGGCGCTTCAACGAAGAAACTGCATCGTTTTGACTTGATGATTTTTTGTTACCTATTTGTTGTGATGTTAAATTATTTGATAATAAAAAAATACCTGCTTAAGATTATAACCGTTGTACTAATTTATTTACGCACGGAGAGGAGTACAAAAGCCTAAATGTAAAATAATTGTAGAAATCTTCCCAATCTCGGTAAATCAGAAAGCTACCAACCTTTAATACATCAGATATTGGGTACCTACACGGAAAATCGCGATAATGTTATATTCAGGCAATAGTGCGAGCACTGCCAGATATTTATTCAATGTAAGATATTATAATACACTCCAATTCAATTTCAGGTTATACAACAATTCAAAGAATTTCAATATAGTTTTACTATGACCCTTCCTAAAAATAATTTATGATAATTTCTCAACATAAAATTATAACAAATGTTCAAATAATAAGCCATTTTGTACTAAAGCAGTATCCCAATCGATTGTAAAATTTTTGTCTAACATTAGCCAGAACATAAGGCGTTATTTTTGCACACTCTTCAATAATTCGCATTTTTAATTTTAATGCTTCTATATGTGTAAATTTTTTGTTGGAATTAATTTTTATTAATTAAACTGGTCTGCAATGTTGCGAGAACTTATTTTAGGATTTTCTACAACTGCTGTTAATACATTTAATGTTGATTTTATAAATTTCTTGGTACCTCAGCAATATTGTTTGTACAGGCACAATTAGAAATCACGGTTCCAGTATTTTCAAAATTTTGTAAAAATGACTTAGAATTGGTTTATTGGGATATCTTACGCTAAATAGACAACTGACAATTCGCGCACTATTGCCTGAATAAAACATTTTTATTATTGCAACTTTCTCCTCAACTGAATACATTTTTAATCAACTTTATTGTTTTTTAAACGATAAATCACAAAATAAAAATTTTGGCAATTCAAATATCAGAAACATCAATACAACCAAACGTAACATGTCATGCACATTCTTGCACAGCGTGTGGCCTGATTTTAAGGGGTGTCCTGAAAACTGTATTATATTCTTACAAAATTTTGGAATACGTTTAAGTCGTAGAACAATTTTAACATTTGTTTTCGATACATATTTCAGTAAACTACAAATAGTTTTGCTTGACTTTTGGTGTAAAATAATTAGGGAAGCAGGAATTTAACAATTTAGAATTTTCCACTGGGTTTCTTATGGCCCGTTTGACGATTCACCACCCTGTGTATATATACATATATTTATATAAATCAAAAATATAATTTGGGAGAGGGTTAGAAAAATTAGAATATTTCTTTAAATGTTTATTGAGATTTATAATCATTTTGTCAAAATATCACAGAATATACATTTTTTATATATAGATACTATCTTCTTTCAAACAATAATACGTGAAAGACCCTGTTTTATCCGACAAATTATGGTAGTTTAAAAGAACTTTTCATGATGATCAAATATATTAGAACTTTATACTAGGTTCAGAAATTTTGTCGTTCGATAACAGATGGCGCTATTTGATTTGACATTTTATTGCTAATATGGTAATATTGTTTGATGAACACGTATGAAGTTCACTGTACATTTGTCACCTCATTCTTATATTTATTTGTGTTATACTCTTTTTTATAATGAAATTTTTACGATGGATGTTGGGTAAGATTAGAAAGGATAATATCAGTAATGACGTGATTAAGGAAAGAGCCGGGGGTGACTATAGTCTAAACAATATTTAATAACAAAGACTGCAGTGGTTTGGTCACGTTAGATTTAGAACTATGTGAGACGGAGATAGAGCTGTTCAATGTTAAGGGAAAGATATGTAAAGGAAAACCAAGGAGAAGATGGAAGGACTGTGTGGCAGAGGACTTGAGAAAGGTTTAAATGAAGAAGACACAATGAACAGGAATGAGTGGCGAAGAAGAGTAAGGAACAGCGACTCCTGAAAAGGGAACAACTGAAGAAGTCTACTCTTTTTTATAATTGGAACAAAAACACATTCGAATATGACTTTCTCAGCAACATTTGGACTGTTTTATTAAGGCTAAAACTAATTTTATCCAACGTTTCATGAATATCAAGGAAATTTTCATTCAAAGTCATTCCATGATTTATATTAAAATAAGATACTACTGAGTGATTTGAACTTGGTAATTCAGTTTAAAAGGGAATTATCTCTATAAATCGACAAACAAAGTAATCGCATCAGTTTTGTTGGGATGTAAAAGGAATTTTGCTCTTAGATCATCTCTAAACTCATACTACAAAAAGTTGTATATTATTCAGAATATTATTGTAATCTTTTAGACCAGTTATACAAGAGAAAGAACCTAATAAACTGAAGAAATTGCTCATCAAGACAGTGTCGTCTTTCACAACGTGACTGACATAAAAAATAAAAGCGATTCTCAGTTCAGGGATGGAATTAATTAATTAGAACATTACTGGTACAAGTGTATTTAAGTTGAAGGAGATGGTAGTAAACACAAACATGTATTTCAATCATAAAATCATGATTTTTATCAAACGACAAAACCTACTGAACAACTTCTACTATAACAGAGAAAAGTTCTCTTTCGTACATGTATAATCTACCAGATTTTTATCTGTTAATATGCTACAAATATTCTTACGTTCTAAAGTACTTTTGTCACAGTAAGTTGGCACTTAGATGCAGCTGAGCTGTGACAAAACAGTCCAGGGGCGTAAGTCAAGTATTTTAAATAGGCAACCAATTAATTTGCCATCAACGTCATTTGACAATTTTATTTATAATGAAATTGTTTTTGCATTAATAATACTCAACACAGAAGAATATTAAGCTGAATTTAAAGGAAAAAATCGTTACGGACCAGTGTGCGAAAGAAACTCGAGACTATGTGTTATGAGCACAAGCTGGTGCCTCATGTCTTCTTAAAAGGAGTTTGATCGGAGTGATAAAAGTAGAACGTACCAGGCACTAAATTCTTCAGATATACCTGCGAAAATGATAAACTGAGGCGAGAATACGATTATTGGAATGAAGTAGTAAAGCAATGACCATGTTTCGGCACCTTTTTAGGTATATTGTCTAGGAATAGGGACGGCTGTTGGCAGCAGTAACTCATATACTTACTAGGTCCTTCTTCTCATATCTTATACTGTACTTGCCTAGCATTTACTTTGCGAAATTATTTAATTTGTTCGAAAAACTCTGAATGTCCAATCCCAAATGCTCTCATTATTTAAGTTAATGTGGCCAACAGCCTTTCCCTGCTTCTGAAAAAGCTACCTACAAGGGTAGCTACACGTTGAGATGGAACCAGACACGAGCCATCAAAAAGAGACACGGTGATTTTTTTTGTACAGTAATGAACATCAGTGTCTAGCTTTCTCGATGAATTTACCGTATTATAGAAAACAAGGAGAGTTGAAAATTTTAAAAATATTAGAAGACAAGACTAAGGATGTTAGTCTGGAGGATCTTAGATGGCTTGTGTAGATATTACAAAAACTTTTGATGAGGATGATGGAAACAATATACCAGGTACTAAGCTTTTTAGAGGCAAATTAATAATATAAGATAAAATAACTTTCAAATAATGATGTAGTAATGAGATAAGTCATCTAAATCTGAAGTTAGTAAAGGTACTAGGCAATATACAAGGCCTCTATACACGATCATTTTTAACTCGGTAGAAAACTTGTCATGAGAATCAAAACCAAAATAAATGAACCCGTTGTAACAACTTCAAGTCGTCAGTTCGTATATTGTTATTTATAATTGATTTGATGACAGATCAAATTCTTCATTTTCTATCTACAGAACTTGAAGCTCGCTTAAAAGGTGAATTAAATACAATACACAACAAAGAAGCGGACAATACCAAATTCTGTCAACATAAATGTCAGACAGTGCGTCAGCTAAAAGCGTAACAGATACAGAACACCTAATTCAACGTTAAGAATGATGTGGATCAAACCGTAAAAGCGGAACTTTCACCTTTGTCGCGAGAAACCTAGAAAAAACCCATTATCTGAAATAGTACATATACCCCAGTCAAGGAAGAAAAAAGCTGAAAAAATCTGGGTAGCTGATGAAAAATCCTTGAAGATGTACAGCTGATTTTGTTCTGTTTTTTAACGATGTTAAAAAGTAAAAAACAGTTTTTTGTGTATAAAAAGTTTCTTATACATTATAGAGAAAAATTTCAAATAAAAGTTGAATTAATTACTATTTAACTGGGAGTAAGCCACAATTAAAGATAAAAATACGTTTATTGACGTTTCAATTTCCACTTCGGAAATCGTTCTCAAAATACAAACAGTAAATTAAACAAATTTTGTTTTTTGTTACATAGTGAAAAATTCTTCTAATAATTTAATTTTATCTGACTCATTTATATTGACATTTCAGACATACATTATGCATTTTAAAGTAGACGACTTTAAAATGATATTGCCAATATTGTTGAGTTTACTTATAAGATAGTTCATTCGATTACATGAAATCAACATTAACTTGAGAATATCCGTCAGAAAAAAAATCATAGCATGTAATTCGTCTTTAAAAAGACAAACACATGACATGATGACAGTAAAATTCTCCTGTTAGTGATTCCATAGTAAATAGACGAATTACATGCTATGATTTTTTTTCTGACGGATATTCTCAAGTTAAAGTTGATTTCATGTAGGTAATCGAATGAACTATCTCATAAGTAAAGTCGTCCCAGGAGCGCAACTCAACAATATTGGCAATATCATTTTAAAGTCGTCTACTTTAAAATGCATAATGTATGTCTGAATTTTCAATATAAATGAGTCAGATAAAATTAAATTATTAGAAGAATTTTTCACTATGTAACAAAAAACAAAATTTGTTTAATTTACTGTTTGTATTTTGAGAACGATTTCCGAAGTGGAAATTGAAACGTCAATAAACGTATTTTTATCTTTAATTGTGGCTTATTCCCAGTTAAATAGTAAATAATTTAAAATGCCACAAGAAAATAGCTTCAGAACAATAATAAAAGTTGTATATCATAAAAAGTTCTTTATTTTGAGAGTTTCCAAAATAAAGTACATAAATAATTAACTGAGATGATTTTAAAAAAGGAGAGCGATTATTTAAACAATTGTACTTGCCCAAACAGTCACTCTAGAGGTTATTTTGTAAATCGCAATTGATTCTATGAGGTGCATTTATAAGGTTTTTTTTTAAACTTCAACATGGTATTAAATTTGTTATTAAAAAGCAGTTTGAAAAAGGACTGATTTTTAGCTCCTAAACATTTATAACAACTTTGATATTTTTTATGTCACGCGGTTGTAAGTAGGTTCAAATTTGATGAAAAAACACACTTTCCACAAAAAAAAATAGAACATTTTATGACCAATAACAAGAAATAACCTGAGATATTACAGCGGAAAGTTCTCCCCTCCACTTTTCTGTGGCGGTATTTTACGAGTACCATCATTTTAACGGGTTATAAATTTTTACTTCTTCAATATGTATGTTATTGTTTGTATGCTATTTATTTTAAGTTGGATCATAAAATTTAGATCCTTTTTTACAATTTGTACAAGTTTCGAAAGCGCATGGTTAAATGCTACATTTGGTCAGTACTCTTATACGGTATCGAAGCATGGACATTAAAAATATCCACCATTAATCGTCTGGAGGCGTTTGAAATGAAATGTGGCTGCACAGACGTATACTAAAAATTCCATGGACAGCTATGCTGACAAATGTGGCAGTCCTTGAGAGAGCAAATGCTGCTCGCGAGCTGCTTGATAACATCAAATGTAGAAAGATGGCCTATTTTGGACACGTAGTAAGGGGAGACCGATATAATATTCTTCAACTTATTATGATGGGTAAAATCGAAGGACGAAGAGGAATTGGTAGAAAGCAGGCCTCTTGGTTGAAGAATATCAGGGAGTCGACAGGAATAAGGAAAGCTGAGCAACTCTTTAAAATAGCTCGAGACAGAGACAGTTTCGCCATGTTAATCGCCAACGTCAAGGGGACTTGATAGGGCACGTTAAGAAGAAGACAGTTTTCAGCTATTAATGTTAATAAAGACTGGAAATATGGTTTTAAGAAACAATTGCTATCTGATTTCCTATTGATCATAGGTTATATTTTTTAAGTGTCTTTTCACCAGCTTTTCATTGAGACTACATACAAGTGTATGACATAAAAAATGTCAATGTTATTAATGTTTATATGTTAGAAAGTTAGCCCCTTTTAAAACTGCTTTTTAATAATAAATTTAATAAAATCTTGAGGTTTTTTAATATACCTTAAAAAAGCACCAAAGAATCAAACCACAAAGTTCAGTTGTTTAAATAGTCCCTCTCCGGGATAAACAAATTGAATAATTTATAAACTATTTGGACGATCTATTTGAAATTTAGCACACTTTAATAACTCATTTACTGTCACAATTTTAAAAAGTTATATTACAGGCCATTATGCAAAAAACAAAGTTATTAACGACTTTTTCATTTTTGAATATTGTTTAAAACAAAAATAAAGCAAAATTAGCTGTAGGGGAAGTGGGGGCCCCAGATTGATACACTGGAAACATTGATACAGTGATTCTAACTCAAACATCATAATAAAAATTATTACTTACTTGTTACTGTATGTGACGCTACTGATACTATAACGATCAAGAAAGTTAAGTTTCCACTCACGCCAGTAAGTAATTAGCTCTCAAAGTGATAGCACGTGTTTTGGTATACCTAAATAAAATTTGAATAGTGTTTTTAAAGATGTCATTTAATAAGTTATATTTAATTGTTTGCGACGTAATAATTACCAACTGGTAAGTATGTTTGTATATTACATTACGTAATATACAAACATACAGCAGGCTATTTAAATGAATATGTAGTTACCTGAAGCAAGATGCATTATGGTCTCACTCTCTACCAACTTAGAAGTTTAGCTTAGGAGTATGCCAAACAAATCAATGGGCTCCCACTTCTCTTACGTCTTTACGGATTTTTCATCAACTACCCCTCATAAACTTTTAGAATTTTCAAATATGTGTATAGGATTTTTACGTGAAATCAATGATTTTTTCCAGGCAATGAATAGAGAAAAAATACGGGTATATTATCTAACTACATATTAGACACGTATTTTTCATCACTATACTTTTCTACTATATTTCTCTTCCGCAATTTTATAATCATTAAAGAACTAACCATCTTAGATAGATATTTTTATAATGTTATTGTTCGATATGAACTGCAATCACTGACATTTTTTACCGGTATTGATATGAAAAGTATTCTTTACAATATCCAGAAAAAAAACGTCGAATTCAAATTGTAATGACTGAAAATATTTAAAATAATCTTAATTTAATGACTTTAGATATGCGTTACCACTGTCACATAAACAGCAAACTTATATTTTTGGACTTAGCTATTACTTTTACAGATATCTAACTGTTGGTATCTTCTACACAATACTTACAAATGTTACTGTGACTTTTAAAACAGATCTGATGGTAGTAATGACCGCAAACGCAATGTTTCACCTCTCGCAGGATTGGATTGCTTACAGATATCTGACAATAGGAACATTTGATGTTGGAATCGGGTCTAATACTCTTGTGTGGCGATTGGAGGCCGGAATGTTGCTTTTGCAGGAATTGTTCTAAACAGTCTCCAAGCTATAAAATAAAATTCGTGTTAAATGTGTCGTTATTGCATGGCCAATCATGCTTTTGCGAGATACTTGACGTTAAAAACAAAAACGTTCAGTTATATGAGTTTTTCTACAATCACTTAATACTGTAGGCTTAAGTTTATTAAACTTTTTTATTTGATGATTTCTTCCATTTACTCACTTATAGTCATAATCGTAAATAAAGAGTAATATCTGAACACTAAAACATTGTTTTACTTTATGTACTTACGCTGCCAATGTGGCTTGATCAAAATAATAAATTCTTGGTAAGGTCTTCATTTAACTTCAGATATAAATTACATTTTAGATAAAGTTTTTAAATGAAAACTATAGAATAACAAATTAAAGGTATAATTGGTACTTTAGGATATTAATTAATGTGGTGCCAAGAGCCTCTACCGGTCAGATTCGCACATGCGCATTATAATAATATGCTCCTTTACGGACTACTAGAACAGGAAATGCAAACTCCCGCAATTTAAACGCGCCAAACGAAAATTATCCATATGAGTGGCATTGAAAGTAACTCTGTACTTTATGGCATACAGAAGGAAAATGAACATTTGCAATTAATGAAAATAATGAAAAGACTTGCCATATAACAAAATAAGAATATTACGCCGCTATGTGTTTTCCGTGCTGCTATATAAAATGTGGCCTTGGCTTTAAAGAAAGACATTAGTGATGGAATAGAAGCATTTGAGATGTGTTGCTACAGAAGGATGTTAAAAATAAGCTGGATGCACAGAGTAACAAATATTGAGGTGCTTGGGATAATGAAAAAAAACATGGAAATAATGAATACAATTAATATAAGAACAAAAATCCACAAGGAATCTACTTTCCTGTAGCTGGCTGTATACCATATATTAAAAAATTTATTAAAAATCCTTTATAAATGGTATATATTTAAAAAACCCAAACGGGCTATGTTATACAAAACGTTTTCGGAATCCATATTCCATCATCAGTGTCTAGGTATACATGAATGCAGCCACTAAATATATGGGTGAAAACCCGTTAAAAATTATTTGATTACAATTAGTTTACATTATTTGATATTTATTAATAGGATGTTAAACTTACTGTTCGATTTGGTAACATGGCGACATATGACTAGTCTCAGGACTAGCAACTTCACGTGGAGTCATATGTCGCCACGTTACCAAATCGAACGGTAACTTCTTCTTCTTCAAGTGCCGTCTTCGTTCCGAAGTTTGGCTATCATCAAAGCTATGCGTATTTTTGATGCTGCAGATCTAAACAGTTGGTAATTGGTGCAATTGTACCATTCTCTCAAGTTTTTCAACCATGAATGCCTTCTTCTTCCTATAGATCTCTTTCCCATTATCTTTCCCTGTATAATCAATTGCAGCAACTGGTATTTATCTCCCCTCATAACGTGTCCCAAATATTGTAGTTTGCGCTTTTTAACAGTAAGTATCAGCTCTTTCTCTTTCCGCACTCTCCGCAAAACCTCCACATTTGTTACTTTCTCTGTCCAGGGTATTCTTAATATTCTACGAAACATCCACAACTCAAATGCTTCTATCTTTTTGGTATCGATCTTTTTCAATGTCCATGTTTCCATCCCGTAGAGGAGAACTGACATAACGTAACATCTCAAAAGGCGAATTTTAAGTTTTAGACTTAGATCTCTTCCGCAGAACACCTTTTTCAATTTAGTAAATGTGGCTCTAGCTTTCTCTATTCTGGTTCTGATTTCTTCAGAGCAATCATTATTTTCGTTGATAACAGTTCCCAGGTAATTATATCTTCTTACACGTTCGATTCTTTGATCATGCACGGTTATGTCAGGGAAGTTTTGTGGTGATTTAGATATTAGCATTATTTTTGTTTTGCTTATGTTAAGTGATAATCCGTGTTCTTCACTGCATTCTACTATTTTGTTAATTAGTATTTGAAGATCTTCCCAAGTTTCTGCGATTAGTACCGTGTCATCGGTATATCTCAAGTTGTTTATTCGGATGCCATTTATCTTAATACCTATATTTTGATCCGAAAGTGCTGTGTTTATAATGTCTTCGGAGTATAGATTGAATAAGGTCGGTGAGAGTATACAACCCTGTCTTACGCCTTTCTTGATCTCGATTTCTTCCGTTGTCTCTTGCTCTATTCGGATATTTGCTTTCTGGTTATAGTAAATCTTAGAGATAATTCTAATGTCCCTTTTATCCAAGTTTTTTTCTACTAGCAGTTTCATTAAGTGATCGTGACGAACTTTATCAAACGCTTTTTTAAGTAGTTTAAGCTTTTTTTGTAATCAATAAAGCACATATATATATATATATATATATATATATATATATATATATATATATATATATATATATATATCTTGGTTTATATCTAGACATCTTTGGCATATGACGTTAAGTGCAAATAGTGCTTCTCTTGTTCCAAGTTCCAAGTTATCTGCATCTAGTTTTCTGTTAATTCTTGAGTGGATTACTTTGATGAATACTTTTAATGTATGCCCCATTAAGCTTATAGTGCGGTAGTCAGTGCACTGTTTTGCATTTGCCTTTTTTGGTAAGGTTACAAAAGTTGAAAGTAGCCATTCCTTTGGTATTTCTCCTCTTTTGTAGATGCAGTTAAAAAGGTCGAGTAGAATATTCACTGATTCGCCTTCCACAAGCTTAAGAAGTTCTGATGTGAGCCCGTCTGGACCCGGTGATTTACCATTTTTCATTATTTTTATAGCGTATAATAGTTCTTCTTTAGTTATTTCTGGTCCTTCGTCGCCTTGCAAGTTATCTATATTAGGTTCTTGTCTTTCATCGTCGAACAATTCTTCTACATAGTTCTTCCAGGTCCTAAGCTTTTCTTGTAGATCGGCTATTATTTCACCATTTGCGTTGCATATGAGATTGGGATGTTTTCGTTTTTGTGTACCTGTCAGTTCCTTTATCTTTTTATGTAAGTTAAAAGTGTCATGTTTGAGATGTAGTTCTTCGATTTCCTCGCATTTTCTTGTATAAAAATTTTCTTTTGCAGTTCTTATTTCTTTTCTGATTTGTTTGTTTACTTCATTATATTTTTGGCTGCATTTTCCCTTTAACTGTGTTCGCTCTTCCACGAGACCTAAAATTTTTTCTGTTATCCATTCTCGTCCTTTTTTCTGTTTCTCTTTGGTAAGCATTTTCTGGGCAGGTTTTATTTTGGCGTCTTTTAAATCTTGCCACTTGTCTTCTACATGCGTGTTCTCTGTCTTTGTAGAAAGCATTCGTAAGTTATCATTGATATGTTGTTTTAAATCTTCTTTAATTGTTGGATCTTGTAAGCGGCTGGTATCTATGTGATCTATTTTTGTTTTATTTGAAGGTCTTTTGAGTCTAATGTGTACCCGCGCTATCAGGGGGTTACCTAACGGTAACTAACATCCTATTAATGAATATCAAATAATGTAAACTAATCGTAATCAAATAATTTTTAACGGGTTTTTACCCACATATTTAGTGGATGCATTCGTCTAGACACTGATGATAGAATATGGATTCCGAAAACGTTTTGTATAACATAGCCCGTTTGGGTTTTTTTAAATGTATACCTTTTATAAAGGATTTTTAATAAATTTTTTAATATAAGAACGTTGTAATACCTGGGTCATGGATGAGAAGTGATAAGTATTTCCTGTCACAGATGATAATACAGAGTTAAATACTGTACTGAAGGCATGTACATGTGCGAAATTATTACATTTTTAGGACTATATCAATAGGTGTGGTTCAAAATAATTAGGAGAGGTAATTAAATGTCAAACAGACAATAGCTAAATCAAGTTTATAAACAATCTTACGAAGCTTACGAGTATTGGAAGAGTTTCCTGATATTTCGTGGTTAAACAATTTCAGGAAGTGGTATAAATACAGTTCTGTAGATTTATTCAAAGCTGTAGTAAAAATAGCGATGATGATTACCAATTTCCTAACAGGAGACAATACCTAAATTTTGAGGTAAAATGATTCAGAAGCAAACTGAGCCCTCGTTTGGGTTTCTGGGTGAGAAAAACTTTGGAAGGGGAAATGATTGCGAAAAGTAAGAGTAAGTACAGGCTACGCACTTGGTCTCTGACCTCTTGATGCGCAGTGTTTTTTTGATAGGCCAAGGTAGGGAAACGATTTAGCGAGTAGGGGAGAGGCCTAAACTGAAATTGGACAGTCTGTATCTAGAACCGGTATTTTCAGAGTAATGGGAAATCGATGGAGACACATATAGTAGAATTAGGATTGGATAGATACAGTGAAAGGAAGCGACTGTTGTGTTGTGTGACATATTCTAATAAATCCGAAGAGACAATTCTATAAAACTGTCATAAGACCAGCTGTGATGTATGGAACTGAATGAGCAGTTAAAAAGAAAGAGGAATACCGAATTCACGTGGAGGATCTAAAACTGCCTATATTACGTTATATTTTCTCGAACGGAGAAAATAACATGCGGTATAATCATTGAGTTATTTACGGGGTTGGCGCCCACATTTCAGTTTTCTGAGTGAGGTTTTTCCTGGTGAATTTCAATATAGGTTTTCTTAACTCTGTTGGGCTAAGGTTTATGATGGTGTCATATATATTGTCGAAACGTCCTTATGCTTCTATTTATATAGTTTCTCCTATTTTTAATGTTTTCTTGTGATTTTTTGCAAACACCGACGTGCATCGTGTGTTCCCTGTATATTCCCTGTATAATGTGATTTGGGCTCATAAGAATTGTTTGTTCCTCTGCCTTAATTTGTCTGTGAAATATACTTAAGACAAATGATTGCATGTGAGAGCGTTTACATACCTGTCTGTAGGTATTGGTTTGCGGTATATGATATCTCATACACTTGTAAGTATATTGTCCACATATTTTATCCATATTTTTGGTTTTTGGCTGACCTTTTGTAGATGTAAAAAACATCTACATCAACCGGAGAGGCAAAAACTACTCGTTGCACCATCTGTTTGCTTATACGTTTATGCGATGTAAAAAAGAGGCAGGTTTTGAGATTATAAAAAAAGTCTTGAAGGATAACTGATTTATTTAAAAAACTACAGTACAATATTCTACATATAACCTTATAAAATAGTTATCATATTAAATTAACAAAATTATAAGCTTAAGTAATTACATATTATGAAGAACTAAACTTTAAGAGTGTATAGGCAACGCTGTAGTTCCAGGTAATGGAACAATTAGATTTGATACTGTTGCAAGTTCGCAACTGAAAATATTTTAAATGTCTGTTTTTGCAAATTTTAAATGTCTGTTTTTGTTTTTGTCAAATGCAAGGAGACCAACCCTTAGTTGACGAAATAAGCGGGATTGGGGCAGATAATGCATAGCGCAGCACTTTATCATAATAAACACACAAGCTAGGTTTGGAAATGTACCTCTACGAAAATAATTACTCAAATGAAGCTGTCAGAAGGCTTGTAGATATATAGGAACAACAAGTACACAGTCAAAACGAAAATAAGTCATTCCCTCAAAGATATATGTTTTATTGATAGAAGTTATATAGTCTAAGAGAACAAGTTGTAATAGAAACCGAAAAAAAAGGATTCAACATTAATAGTGCTCTTAAATGAGTATAATCTACACCAAACTTAATAACTGTTCGTAAAACAAAATGGAACCCAAAAGTGAACGTAACTCCTAAAGAATTATATTAAAAAATAAACGGCTAAGGACAACAAACAAAAATTGCAATACTAGGTTTAAGTATAATGTAACTGAAACAGACTATTGACAATGAGTGAGAAAGTCAAAATGAATACTACGAGATGAAATGTACAGAAAAATTAATATGTTTACACAATTTGTGCAAGTAGTAGTAGCAAACGATTAAGCCAAACAATGCGATAAGTTTTGATCCTCAAATACGAACTGTGGCATTTAAATAACCGGACTATTGCAACTACCGGCAAACAGTTAGAGTTAAACATATCTGTGCTTGATGACGCTTCCCCGATTCTAAGCTCGATTGAAACAGGATTTAGCCCTTAAGCTAGAGTAAAATAGTTCTCTCGATAGGAAGATTATTGTGAGCGTAAAACGAGCGAAGCGTGCGGAACGCTGTGCCAATAGATCACTTATTTTAATAAAACAATTTTATCATCTGCACGTATTGTTGGACGATATATCCATCCAAGGTAATTTGGTAAATTAGACTGAATAAACTACCGCCAATTTGACGAATGTAGCTTCAATAATATGATCGCTACTAACTGTTAAACTTCGGACGACCCTGATCTCCGGATCTGCCTCCCTGTGACTGTTTTTATTTCCTAAGTGACTTTATTTTCTAAGGTAAAATTTAAATTTGACAGTAAGTATGAAAGCAGTGAAAGTAGCGGTGGAATTATTATAGGGAAAGAGATAACTTTGTAATATAATTGGTAATCAATAGGTACAATATTTTGTAGCACCAGTCCAGTTATTTAATTGTCTCATCTACTCATATCTCACAGCCTACATTAAAGAAAGAAAATCCAATAATATTTTAGCTAAATCCATATTGAAATAAAAATTTAAAAACTAGATATCAAAGAACAACCAAAAATGCGAAACGAACTAACTTTTTTTGTACGAAACAAATGTATTTATTATTTTAAACAAATTGTAAAAACTGCCACGTTTCTACAATCTGCTATTCTATGTACAAGATACCATACTTTGTTTCAGTTATGTGTTAGTTGAAACGAAACTGCTTGGTCGCTTATGAGCGACATCCTTTCCAGGTGGTCAATTTCTTCTTGAGTTGCAGCCCGTATACTGATAGCCTTTAGAATATTGAATCCGATCATGCTGCCCACACATCTCACTGTCATACCCAAATGAAAATCATCTAAATCGATTTGAGTGAAAAGGTAATAGACAACTTGTAAGACAGGACCCTTTGTATTTCTTACAATCATAATCTTCTGAGTCTTGATGGTACCTTCCTGAAGGGAAACCATGGTGGCTATGATTTCGTAAAGACAAAACCGATCTTGAAACAGCATGTTCCAGTGTATGACTTTGTCCACTGGCCCGGTGAAGATAAATTGTTTTTCATCTTGGTTCGATTCGGAACTTTTCCGTGCTGTAGTACTATCACTTTTGATTGATCCGGTGGTGGGAACCATTTCCATAGTTCTATTCATACTTGAGATTGTAGTATTATTAGGAATGCTGAGATTGGAGACAGTTTCGTTTACGTTATTCTTTTCGTTGAGGTCAAATTTGTACCTTTTTGTGCCGAAGTTGCTTCTTTGTCCATCAATAGTACCAATGTTATTGTTTTGAAGATTTCTTGTAGTTACTGGACGATTGACATTATGATCTTGTTCCACCTAATACAAAATAATGTTATATTTGTGCTTTAATCTTCTGATCGTCTAATAAAAACACTATTTATGGGAGACAAGCTTTTTTCTTAATCATAATCATAAAATAATGTACGGAACTGACTGTTGGGCAATTAAAAAGAAAGGAACAACGAATGCATGTGGAGGAAACGAGAATACCTAGATGGATTGACAAAAAAAGATAAAATGAAGAGTGAGCATATTAGGACAAGTTTAGCGGTGGTACCAATTGATGCCAAAGTGAGAAAGCATACGTCAAGATGGTTCGAGCATGTTCAACATCGAAACGTTAACTACCCAATACAAAGAATCGCTGATCTGCTAGTTCCTGGAAGGAGTAAGAAAGGAATACAAAAGAATACCTGGGGAAACGCTTAGGCAGTACATGTCTTCAAAGGGGATTAATATTGGTATGACCCAAGATAGAAACTTGTGGAGAAATGTAATTACGGAAGTTGATCCGGATATCTTAATTTACAGTGGAGTAAGAAAACAAGAAAAACAAAAAAAAAATAAGTAAAAAAAAATAAGCCACAAAGAAATAGAAAGAGCAATAAAAGAAATAAAAAGGAATAAAGCTCCTGGAAGCGATGGAATCCTAGTAGAAATACTGCTAAAACAATACTAATTCACAAAAAGGGAGACACCACAGACCTGAAAAATTATCGACCAATTTCACTTCTTTCACAACTTTACAAAACCTTTACAAAGATTATTACAAACAGATTAACAATTAAGTTTGACGAGTATCAACCAGTAGATCAAACCGGATTTAGAAGATGGTACAGCACCTGTGACCATCTATATACTTTGAAAACCCTAATAGAAACGACTAACGAATACAATCTCCCATTATGTCTGTCTTTTATAGATTATGAAAAAGCTTTTGATAGCGTAGAACTGTGGGCAATAGAAGAAGCATTAGACAACAACCGGATCGACTCCAGGTACCGAATATTAAGACATAGTATTTACGAACAAGCTGAAATGATAGTGACGTTGGGTAACGAAATCGAAACAAGACTAGTAAAAATCAACCGAGGAGTAAGACAAGGAGACACAATATCTCCAAAATTATTTACAGCTGCCCTAGAAGATATCTCAATAGACTGGGAAAATAAGGGAATCACTATTAACGGAAAATACTTAAACCATCTTAGATACGCAGATGATGTAGTACTAATAGCCGACACGTGGAATGCACTGAATACGATGACTGAGGAGCTGCACACAGAATCCCTAAAAAAAGAACTAGAAATTAATTTCAGCAAAACTAAACTAAAACAAAGATAGTAAACCTATGATAAACATCGAAGGGACAGAGATAGAACACGTAGATGAATATACATATCTGGGTTAAAAGTTCAAGGTAAGCAAAGAAAATCAGACTACCGAAATAAGCAGACGTATAAACATGGGATGGGCAGCATTAGAATACGTACTTAAAAATAAAAATATACCTCAAAGACTGCGAACCAAAGTGTCTAATTCCTGTATCCTACCTGTACCTACATATGGAGCTCAAACCTGGACATTCAGTAAAATAAACATGGAGAAGATCAGAAAAACTCAGAGAGCTATGGAACGACAGACTCACTCAAAGACCATAAAACCAATGAAGACATTCGTTATAGAAAAAAAGTAAAAGATGCTGTGGAACAGGCAGCTAAACTGATGTGGAAATGGGCTGGACATAACGAACGTCTTAAGGATGGACTATGGAATAAAGAAATCGGCAATTGGCGGCCGTATGAAGTCAAAAGATCAAGAGGAAGACCGCAAATGCGCTAGAGGTGACGATATAAAAAGCACTGCAGGGCCAATGTGCAAACGTCTTACAAACAACAGAGATGAATGGCGAGAATTAGGAGAGGCCTATATTCGGCATTCAGAATAAAGAGAAAGGCTTAAAAAAAGAAAACAAGATAGGGCCAAAGAAAAGATAGAAAAGACTGTCCCATAATAACCGAAAATTATCTGCTTCAAATTCAAAGGCATTTCAACTAAAAATACTTAGCTGAAATGCTTGTTTCCGAAATACTGAGTTCTGAATTTTTGTGTCAGAAGATATATGTACAGTTGCGGTCACGGAATAGTTTACACCTTACTTTTTATATTGTAATACTGAAAAATTGCAGTGTCGTACGGATTTGATAAATGTCAAAGTCAAACTCTTCCAAAATGGTTAGAATACATTTGAATTATGCACAAAAAGCAAGAGCAATTGCCAAACTCGAAGAAGGTTGGTCACTAAGGCAAGTTGCTGCTGATTTGAACGTGAGTCATATGTGCATATGGAAGATTAAACAAAGATGGGATAATTTTCACTCTATAGCACGGTTGGGCAGTTCAGGAGGGCAGAAGATTTCCACAGATCAACAGGATGAGATGTTAGTAGATTATTTGAGAGAATCTCCTTTTGCCACAGCTCAAAAGGCAAGAGAAGAGGCAGCGTTTCCAGGCAGTATTCGCACTGCACGTCGAAGAATTAAAGCAAGTGGACTGCTAAATTGTGTAGCTGCACGGAAACCTTTTTTGACTGAGGATCACAAGAGGAGACGAGTTGAATTTTGTAATGAATTTATAAACCGCGATGAGAATTTTTGGTCTAGGGTTGTATTTTCCGATGAAAAAGTATTTCAGTCGTATAATAATGGTCGAATAAGAGTTTATAGGCCGAGAAATCATAGGTATGATGAACAGTATACGCATCATTTAAGAAATAGTGGAGGATTCTCTGTCAACGTATGGGGATGGATAAGTGCCGAAGGCCCGGGCGTTTGTTATCATGTAGAGGAGAAGTTAACAGGATTATATTACAAACATATTATTGAGCACACAATGTTGCCATCGGTGATCCAGAGATTCCCCAACAACGACTTTATCTTCCAACATGACAATTGCCCGGTGCATACGAGTAGAATTGTTCGAGAATGGCTAGAAGAAACTGATGTTAATGTTCTTCCGTGGCCTTCCCGTAGTGCAGACTTTAACCCCGTCGAAAATGTGTGGGCAGAGTTAACAAAGAAACTAAATGAAAGAAACCTTAGACCACGGAATAGAATTGAATTATGGGAAGCAATTGAGCAGGCATAGGAAGAGCTTGTTAACTATAACATGAGGGGATTGGTGCTATCTATGAACAGAAGACTGCAAAATTGTATTGACAAGAATGGGGCTTCCACCAAATATTAATTATTATTTATCATTGTTTATCGTTATTTAATATAAAATAGATTTAAAATAAAATGCATATTAAAAAAAAAGACTTCTTTATTTTCGTTATTAAGATCATAATCCATTTTATTCAAAAAACTGTTTTCTATATTTTTCATTTTGTAAAATATTTTGATATATTAATTTTAATCTACCTCTTCTAGCTAGTACACCACTGGCAACGTCACTTTGACGTAAAAGGTGCGTTTAAACGAAGTAAAAATTTAAAAAATGGGCTCCTAGATACGTGAACCTGTAAACTATTCCGTGACCGCAACTGTACTTATTAATAACAAATTTTATTAATTTTACTTCATCAGTGACGCAAAGCACGTGTAAACAACTGTTTTCCTTTCTAAATGTTACGCCACTGTCGGCCCACCAATTCTGATTAAAGTTTAAAATTTTTCCATACTTAAAAAATGAGACTTACTTACAGATAATTTTGTATTGTCTGTTAGCTATAAACACCGAATTATCTACAATAAACATGTAGATTTTCTTTCTGTAGAAATATATTAACTAAAAAACTTGATAGATACCAGGATTATTTCAAAGTCCCGGCAAAAACTTACTTCCGTGAAGTATAAACAAATTGTGGAACAATAACAATGAATATATTTTTATACCTCTGGCAAATATTTATGTGACGACTATGCTCAGAATTTAATTGCTGAAACAAGGACATATTGAATTTGTATCCTGCATTGTATCGACAATAGTTTTATTTGAGTATTACAGACGATCAGAAGAACAAAATATTATTTTTACGTATATTATTAAATTTGTGATACTTACCGTACTAGTTTCCATCTGAATTGAATACTTCTGAGGCCTCTTATTTAGTGGCTCTTTAAAATTACCATAATAGGGTGTATGTTCCGTAGATACATTAGTAAATTGATCTTTTTGGTTGGGCAATCTTGAAAAGTCAGGATGATTTGCAGAGGATACGGAACTGTTGTTCTGGACGTTCCTCATTTCTTGATGATTACCTGCCAATTTTATATTTGACTGTACGATTCTGTTAGGAACAACTCTTGGATAATTAGCTGGGGCACGATTATACAAATCATATCTTTGCGCCATTATCGGAGCTCCTGAAGATTGATAACTCAAACGCGGCACGCCGTAGCTTGGTGTCACCGATGGAGAAATTTGTAGTAACGGTGGAGCATATTGGGGTCGGTAAATACGTCCTCCGAATTGATTACCATTTTGCGGCGAAAAATACTGTTGATTTACCGGCATATTCGACTGGTACATTGTTGTGTTTTTCGATGAATAGCTGATTTTAATTATTGTAACAAACACCTGTTGTTAAACAATTTGAGAATTGAACTGTCAAACTATGTATTTTGACGTCTACTTCATATTATTTAAAATACATAATTTGAATATCACATCACCTTTGTAAATGTAAAAAGTGGGTTTACTTATATTAAATTATTTCGTATTATTAAAATATCATACATTCGAATTATTAAAAGTTTATATATTTATTTATGTGATATGTTTTGTATTATTTATTAAATGTTCATAATTATTTTAGGTTTGCATACTTCAAAATAATAATTACAATAAATACTGAATTGTCGAGAACTGTCAATTTTGAAATACATTACTGTCATGTTTAATTGGCAAATTTTTTGCGTGTTGTGTTCATACGCTGGTATATGTGAGTTCGAATCCCGATTCGAATTTCTTTTTTGTTTTTGAAATATTTAAAAAAACCCATGTTAATCTTATTAAATATATGTAATATAAGCAAAAATTCGAAATTTTAAAATAAAATGAAAATTTACCATATAATCGCAAAATTAACGTTATATAATATAGAGTTCTTCACAAATAATAATTTATTACATAAACTGACATAAACTCTTATCGGGATCATTGCCAAATGTGAATCATTGAAATTATTGTTGCATAGAAAATGTACATGAAAAGTAGGTTTATTACTATTACGAAATAAATATGTCATAAACAAAAACGCTTCTTGTCAGAGATTTCTATCAGTACTCACGTAATGTTGTGTTTTTCATGTCGACAAACAGTCTCATGACATGTCGAGAATTATTGTGTGCATTTTGAGAGAAATTTGAGAGCTACCAGGATTGTATTGGCCCAATGTGCCCTGACTAGAAAACATATGCAAATAAACTTTTCCGGAATATAATTATCACTGTAGATGTGAAATATTTTGGATGTTTAAATGCAAATAAATTTTGCCGGGTTATAATTAGGAAGCGGTAAATCCTGTCCTGGATGACTTCAAACGCGTCTAATGGTATATTATATCGATGTGTCTAGAGAGTATTAAAATCTCGTTCATTTACGAAAGCACGAAACGACAAATTTAATCTGAATATTCGTACGATTCGATTCGTTATAGACCAGGGTCAAAGCTTTTGAAAATGGTAAAAAGTAAAAAAAATACAGGCGATCTGAGGTTGCGGAGTGGAAGGAGGTGAGTTTTTATCGGTAAAAAAACGGGGTTTCATTATTTTCAGCCTAAACTATAAATCCTATAGGAAAGAGTTAAATGACAAAATTATAGGTAATTAAAAGATCTACAACTTTTGTATTTACACATTTTTTTCACGCAATTTGCTGAAAACTTACATTTTTATGTCCCAAAGACACTTCAATTTTTTTTATTTAAAATATTTATTTTTTCCTCTAATAATTATATTTTAAAACCAAAAATCTATTTTATTCAAAAATTACACACAGAAAAATTTAGCATTTAACTCGGCATTACACGCGCCAAAAAACTTACGTTGTTTACAAAACACGCGCACGGTCAAATCGACCTTATACATAGTTTTGGTTAATTAATTAAATTAATAAAAATATATTTATTAATAATTAATAAAAAAAAAAGTAGAACTCAAATATAAACCAAAAATATTTTATTTTAAACTTACGTTACAATTTTTGGTTGCGTTTACCGAAAGTACAAGCTGAATGTAGCCGCAAATGTCAACCATGAAATAAAATATTTTGGTTTGGCAGTGTAGGGATGTTTTTATAATGCATATGTTGTTTGCTTCAAATATAAAGAGAGAAAGCCTTTCAAAAGTACATATTGATTACACTATTTTTTCTAATTCTAATTCTGTAATTTTTAATTTATATGAAACAATAACGAGTAAATATTTGTCTCTTTCGAGCTTAATTGCAAACATCTGTTGCAATCTCACAACTGCTGAATGCTCGAAGTAAGTTTGCGATAAAAATCTTAGGAATTTCTTTTTTATTTTTGCGAATTGTGACCGCAACCGTTAGTTTGTGTTTTTTTTAACAAATCTAAGGCTAAAGGTGTTGACGTAAATCAATTATTTATTATCGAAAGTTACATTTCTTCCAGTTCTAGAAATTGGTTTAATTAATCTTTGTACGATTGAAGAGGCGATATTTCATCATCATCAAGCATTTCATCAATTGTCACAAATTCACTTATAGCATAACAAAAATCCATAAAAAACTCTTATAGGAGATAGCTTATCGTACTGTTACAGTTCCTCTCTATGATCAAGATCGCCAAAGCGAAGCGCTGGCAGCAAAAATTGAAATCGATTTATTCCCATTGTAAGACGAAAAATCTCTACGCGGGTTCCGTCCTGTGACCACAGATCTCTCAAATGTAGGTGTGATGACTGCAAGACTCCAGTGAAATATAGAAGAGCAACAAGTATTTTAATTTCTTCCATATTTGTACTGGTGGCACCTTTTTCTCTACTGTAATTTGTCTGAAGCTTTAGAATATATTTGTTTGTGTGTTCAACTATTTCACTGATGACGGTGTCTGGAAAAAACAATTGTCAAGTATCAATAATGATTTTTGCTTCTCTGGTTTTTCCAATTACTCCAGAAGATTGGGTCACTATGTTCCTGCTCCGGGTCTTTTTTTTTAAACAGCTACGGGAAATTGATTCCACCACTTCTTTTTGTCCCTTCCCACAAAACACAGACGAGTATTTAGATCTTACTAGTTTCGTTAAAATCTTGTAGCTCTTCTTCTTCTAATTGCTTTGAATTAGAGTAGTGATCATTGTTTTTCAAAAAGTCATCTTGATCTTCAAGAGGCCCACCTGTCTCATCGTCGCTCTTAATTTCAGCCCATATGGCTAAAATACGCTTTATTCTTTCTCTTAAGACCACACAACTTGCAAATAAAAAATACTATTACAAATCACCATACATGTGACTATATTTTTTACTAAAATACTGGCAAAAAGAACCACACACAGAGTTCAATTGCCGTATTATTAACTGTAAAAAGCACACCAATATCTAAAACTGTAAAACTGCAACACAAATATCTTTGATACTTATGTACACGCGAACGGTCAAAAGCACCGACTACACAAATATTAAACTGTAACTCGCAAAGGCCAAATAAAAACTGAAATAATATATCGCCAGTCGGTAAAGGGAAAACCGCTTAGAGCATTTCAGGAAGGTCAGTACCGCCACCACTATACAAGCGGGGTCATTTAAAAATTTATCACGGCTCGGTCCTTTCGACCGACACGCGTGTAGTCTCGGGTTAAATAAGATGTAAAAAAATTTTCAGCTAAAAATATTAAAAATTGTCGATTTTCAAGCAATTTTTCTCGTTCGATCTTTTTTTCCGGTGGGCAGAATATTTCGATGCAAATACATCTGAATTCAAAAATTCGAAAATTCTCTTATGGTTTGTGCCCTAGGCTCGTGTTTGAATCTAAGGAATTGAGAAAAAAAGTTAAGATTTTGAAATAAGAGCCCTAACAACTAAATGTTCGGACAAACGAAAATGTAGTGAAGACGTTCATCTTCTCGATCTTTCTTATCAAACCAAATAACGAGATCAATACTATATTAAACTCTATCATTAATAACAAAATATTGAAATGGCTCAGTCTCATAAACTTTGAATTGCATCGTTGGCGGCAAAACAAACTAAAATATTGCATAACATCGTGACAACTAAATATTCGGACAATTCAATTGTGTGTTGTAATACACAACAAATTTTGTAATTTTTCAAGGGTTTTTACCCAGATGTTTAGTGGCTTGACTCATGTATACTAGCAATGTTACACTGATGATGGACTTTGTAGTCCATAAACGTTATGTGATGTAGCCCGGAAGGGCCTTTTTAATTCTTCTTCTTAGAGTGCCATCTCCCTTTGAAGGTTGGTAATCATAATGACTATTGTTATTTTTGAACTTGCTGCTCTAAAGAAATCAATCGATCTGCATCGATACCAATCACGTATGTTCTTCAACCATGAGTTCTGCCTTTGGCCAACAGATCTTCTTCTGTATTATGTATTAAATAGCATTTTTTTAATGTACATGTGTCAGCTCCAAATAATAATAATCAAAGTTCTTTACTGATATTTTTCTACTTGTTCTATCACATTACCATTGATTGTCAATAGGTATATTTTGTGGTCTTTTCGTAATTAACATGTACTTCATTTTTTGCGTTTATATTAATTCCCATCTCAGCACTATTCATACTTAAGCTTTCGATAAGATGTTGTAGATCTTCTATACTCGTTGCTATGATCACAGTGTCGTCTGTATATCGTAAGTTGTTAATTAATTTTCCGTTTACGATAACTCCCGCTTTGATATTATTGAGCGTGTTTTGCAAAATTTCTTCTGAATATAAGTTAAACAAAAGTGGCGATAAAACACATCCCTGTCTAAATCCTCTACAGATCTTCATTTCTTCTGAGTGTTGCCCATAAATTTGAACTATTGCACTTTTTAATTATATACCTTTAATGAGGGATTTTTAAATAAAACTTCTGTGATTCATGGTGTACAGCCAAATACAGGAACTTTATTTTCCCGAAAGGGTATTTTTAATTATATACCTTTTTTATAAAATATGTCGATAATAAAATTTTAAATAAAATTTTTGTGATTCATTGTATACAGCCAACTACAGGAATTTTATTTTCCTTGTGGGTCGTAATAAATTAGTTTATCGTGTATTTGATGATACTTCCGGAACTGAACTACTGCCGGATATATAGCTATCTTACAAACGAATTTAAATAACATTTTTGATTAGAAGAATTTGGTCGAGAGAAATACATTTTGATTTCAACAAGATGAAGCACCTCCATCCATAATTGGTGGATTGCAGAGTAGCTTCAATAACTGAAAATAGATATGTAACATGTCATATCAGGTCAAAAATAATTAAAAACTTAAACTAAAAATGTCAAAATATATAGGATGTCCCATATAAAAAAACATAAGTTGGTATTATATTTCCTTAGTTGGTATTAGCGAGACCCCTAAATAATTTTTTGTACGCCACTGAACCATATCATAATATATCTATCAAAAGTTCTAATAGATGTTTTTAAAATTTTTCTTAATAAAAAAGATATTTAACTCTGTCGTTTTCGACATTTTTCAATAATCGCCATTTATCTCGCTAATGGTTGATGATTTGATTGGGCAATCGTTAGTTTAACGAAAAAAGAAATAATAACATCTTAACTATTTTTTTTTAACTCATCTAGTTTTCGGTATACCCTGCAAAACATACTAATTTGAAACCCCCTGTACAAAAATATACTTTCTAAATGTTTTCTTATCGTTAGAAAGAAGTACTATGATCTAGAGATTCATGTTGTATTGCACGAATACTTACCATTTTAGAGCTTCCAGCGGCACAAACTTCCTCTACGAATTTTACAGCAACGCCCTGGTTCGGGCACGTCATAGAAAACATGCAGCTCTGGTAAAACTCCTGCTTCAACTGCCCTTTAGGAATGTACTGCGCATACCTCATCACTAATCGATTGGCATTCTTCGGTCCTATAGATTCAACCATCAGCATCCCCAATTCCGTCCAAGTCAACAGTCCGTCGATACATATCGTCTCGGAACAATTCAAGCAGTGGCCTTGACTCAGTTTTATATACAACTTTATAATGTCGTCCCACTTATCATATGTCATTTTAAATAAGACCTTTTTAAATACCTCTTTGTCGCTGAACTGGGTAATCATACCGAGATTCAATGCCAAGTCGCAAGCCTTGAGCTTGTACAAAAGCGGAATGTTGTTTAAGTACTCTTGTTTGTTTTCGGTATAATTAAACAATTTACAGGCCAGATTGTAATGATCTAGTTTCCTTTTGTGCGCTCTGGGTAAAGGAAAACCGCACTTACAACAATCGATTTTATAATCGTTTAAATCTAAAAAATATTTACTTAACGACTCGACGGTCGGTGGTTTAAGTTCGTCGAAATTGTACAAACTTTTAGAAACGAATTTCAACAGCTGTTCTTTGCACCACAGCGTCGCATCCTCTTCACTTTTGTCTTTGACGTACTTTATAAAAGACTCGAACAATGAGGGCAGTTCATCTAAATTGGTATTTGTTAAAATTTTACTACTCTCTGTTAATTCTGCTAGCTTATGAGTTTTGTTAAGTACGTATTGTTTATAAAGTATCTTTAAATCTTTCTCAGTGTCTAAATTTTGAAAGTTGCTTTCTAGATTTTCAGGTAAAGTGGTAGCTTGCGCCGAATACTGATTTTCAACTAGGACTATACCATTTTCCAACTTTAATCCAACCGTTTGGTCTTTGTAATACTCATCTAGTTTATCTAAAATATTTTCTATCTTCCCGAAAAGATCGTCTTCTCCTAATTCCTTCAACTTAGTCCTCAAAATTGATATGAGATTGATTTTCTTTGATTTTTCGATCAAAGCAAAAACTTCTTCGTTAAATTGTACACATAAGTCTGAACACAACAAATACTGTTTACTGATTAACGTGTTAATAACTATTTCCTCCAGAGATTGCAACGAAATAATGTTAATTTGCAGATCGTTCCTCCAAACGTAAATATGTGGCTTCATAATTTTTACATCCCTAATATTGTCGAATGCATGCGACCAGCATACGATATTGCTCTTTTCTACATTAAAGAAATAAATGCCCTTATTGTCATATGTCATTATAATATTTTTGTACAGCAAATACACTTTACTGAAGTTGAAGTCCTTTGAAATTTCAATTTCTTCGAATTTGGTTACACGAAGCCTCGTATCTTTGGCGTTTTCAATGGTTATCAAGTCGGAAGATTGCATAGAGAGGGAATTTCTGAACTGATATGTTGAAAGAACAGTGGCTTCAAAATTTGCCGTCCATAAGCGAGCACCGGGCCTAGCACAGTATATCTTCACATCGTTACTCACTTTACTACTAAAAATATCTTCACTTTCGATAGTTTTGAAGGCTCTCCTAACACCTTCGCATCTATCGAAGTGATCGGAGAAATCGGTCTGGGAAAAACAAGCGCCGAAATTGCCGTCTCTCAGCTTTTTGCCTATTTGTTTGTACTGTTCCTTTTCTGTATCACATAAATAAGTACGTGTTTTGGTTGAAATTAATAAATAGTTTTTGTAAGTATCTATTTGGACGATGCTTGAATCTAGGCTCATTAGAGATGAAGATGGGGTTTGGAATATTGCTTTTGTCTTAAAGAAAAACAAAATGTAAAAGATCAATAGTTATTCTAGAAACTGCTAAAAATAATCAATTTTTATAATATATAAAAGTAAAAGATCTACAATCAATTTGGAAATGAATGATAGCCCAGTTTTTATGGCAGAAGATAACACTTTGTTCAATAAAACTAAAAAAAAAATAAATTTTTTGTTAATGTATACCATCCGATTTAAAAACTTCAAAGGTATGCCATGAAAATTAATCTGTCAATGTACTGTTTCATTAAAGTTGATCTGCACGCACCAAAAGAAAAACTACACATTCAAAAAATTTGAAAAAAATTGAGAAGATATATGTGATTACTAGAAGTATTTTGACAAATTTTGAGCAAACTTCATGTTTTCGTTTTCAAAGAAATTCAAAAAAACTACTTTTTTCCAAGTATAAAGCACGAAAACCAACTATACAATTTTGTTAATTTTCTTACAGCATATAATCCTAAGAAATACTTATGAACTTTTTGAGAATTTTTGAATGTACGGTTTTGCCATAAGAGGAATAATGTTCCGGCTTATAATAAAGCTACCGGTATGAAACCGGACAAAATTTTAATGACAACATATGTATATAAAATTGTAAAAGTGGAAAATATTTCTTTCTAAACATATGAAAAATCTCGTTAAACAAGAAGTATATTTTGAACTGCCGCCATCAACTTGTTTTGTAAAGGGATGGCTCCATTTGAAACATCGGTAATATTTATCATCGATAGATAGCATTACTTTGGGCTTTGAAACGTTTTAACCGAAACGTCATACTAACAGGTTTGCCATATCAATTACTTTGTACAATACTTTGGTAGATTAGAACAAAATTTAATAATGTTAGCGGTTTGAATTTTGAACTGGCTATGCTGAAACTTACAGAATAGTAGATACTGTAACTTATATATATTTTTAAAGTACGATATCATAAAATCATCAATCTACAATCAACGAATAATGCATTTATAAAAAAACATATTTATTTTTAAAAACCTATTTAGGCGTTTTTAGATAAATATTTTAGTGTTCTTTGCATAACGTATTAGTGGTAATTTTTATATTAGTATTAGCATTTGTTTTAGTGATATTACAGTGTATTTAGTGTTATAGGATAGTACGCTTTTTAAAAAGAAGAGTAGGACTAAAACAACACTAATTGATGTGGCGATACCTAACAACAATAATCTGCGTGTTAAATACAATGCAAAGATCGCAAAGTACAGAGATCTAGAAATACAAATAAGGAGAAACTGGAGAATGGAAAGTACCCAGACAGTATCTATTATTCTATCTACTACTGGTGTTATTCCGAAAAACCTCCTAGAGAATGTAAAACAGCTGGGTCTTAAAAAATATGTATGTCCATAAGACCATGCAGAAAGTTGTACTCCTCGCGACGTCCAGATGTGTACGAAAATTTTTGGGAGATACTCCAGCATACTACGTCACCTAGGGCTCGATAACACTGAAGAAGTCCTACCAGAGCTCAATCCTTTTGCCACTGTAGGTATCTGGGATAAGTGAATTTTCCCCTTAGAGGGTGTGTGAGCTGTATGGCTAAATCTGGATACTCAAAAACAAACTTAATTCCAAGCACATAGTAAAAGCAATAAACACATACGGAAACTAAAGAACGGAATAGACTAAATAGAACCATGCTAACTAAATACCGCATGGACTACTCCGAATCATACATCCAACGCATGACACTACCACGCACACAAGGAGGATGTGGAACGGGGTGTTTTGGAAATATCATCCACCAAAGACAAAAATATATACAGCAGCAATGAGACCTGTGATTGCATACGAAGCGGAAGTAATGTGTCTTACGAAAAAAGATGAAGAACAACTAAGAATTATTGAAGGAAAAATTCTGAGAATACACGGCCCAATAAAGACAGAACTAGGAGAATATAGAAGACTAATGAAGCATGAAATAAGAAATATAACCGAAAGTGAAGACATAGTAAAATTTATTAATGCACAAAGACTGAAATGGTTTGGACACATACAAAGAAAAGAAGAAGATGCACTAATTAGAAAGACAACAAACCGAAAATCAGTAATAAAGAGACCATTTTTGACGATTGACCATTTACCTAAACATATATGTTGTGAAACTTAAGCTATTTTCAAAGAGTTTTTTCTACAATGTTACCAACAAATACTTAATGCTTTGTATACAAAATATAAAATGAGTGTGTGATAAATCAATTTGTTTTCAGATTTTCAGGGATTAAGATTGTTACAAAAAAAACTAATACTTAATCAATAAGAACATCACTGAATGACAACTGCAAAAAAGGTTTAAACACAATTCTTTGCATAATATATAAAGCTAGATATGCAACCATAAGATAACATTAGTGAACTATAAATCATATATCCATTCAATAATTGATTATGGATGCTTTTTAAATGGTTCATTGTCAAAATCTAATTGATCAAATCCAATATAGGTAAATATGTATTTGCATTAGTGTGTTAAAGTTATCTCCTTGTGCTGCAATTCTATCAGAAGCACAGACATCTCCTCTAAACTTGAGAAGAAAATTCTTGGCTAACAAAGGACTTACGACATAAATTATTAATATAACTTAACAAATCCTTATAGGAGAATTTAAACATCTCTTAAAAATGCTTTCAACTTTATAATATATACTAAACAAATATCAGCTTGATGATAATCAGCTGCACATAATAATTGTACTATTAATAATTTTCAAACTAAGTCTATATGATTTGACGATGTATCACTATTTTTGTTAGTAATGTTTTGATAAGATTGTTCAGATTCACTAAATTAATAGATTACTCGATATGTAGTGGAAAATTTCCAGAAATATTAAAAATGTCAAATTTATATTGTCATAAAAATTGATAACAAAAATGAACATTTTTGTTGATTGAAAAATGACATAAAAATTTATAACAAAGGGCAGAATAGAGATTACTCTAATATACAACTATAACACAAATCAGATAGTGATTTAACGCAAATAGCCTTAACAATATATTTTCAAGGAAGTTTCCACACTTCTCTATATCAGTTATCACAATCATATAATAGAGTAAGCATAGCTGTTGCCTAATATTATTATCATTGTACTGTTTTTGTCTTGTTCCTCAAGGTACAGTGAATTGTTCTGTGTATATAGTGAAACCTGTCAGTTTTGTGATCAATATCTCTATCTTCCTCAAAACTTTTGTAACACCCTGGGTATATTGGGTAACATTCAAATTTATAGTTACTTGAAGTTTCTTTTTCTTACAGTTATAAAGCCTAAGTTTATCTTATGATTTTTTAGTTCATATCTTATTTTGTGTTCCTTAGACCCAAATCTTATACAATTCCAAGTAGTTATCTTTAATATATCCATTATTCCAGCTTATTTATTCTTGTCTTCCCTAGTTTGTCATTTTGATCCATAAGATTTTTTAGTTTGATACTTTTGAATATTTTTGGTACAGATCTATAGAAAACATAGTACATAATACAAAGAAGAGGAAGAAGAAAAGAGAATAGAGGAAGAATTTTGGAACAAGTTCTAGTTACTTTTAATAGCAGACTACAGCACATAAATAAAAGGCACATATGCACAAATACAAAGTCAAAAGAGATCATTTTGTACTTACCAATTTTGCATGAACAGTGCATACAGCTATTTTTCCATTATTGTCACCACTGTATACACTATTGCCATGCCATTTCATCACAGTTATTGCATTGCCGTCGTGTTCGGTAAACAATAGAGGCCTTACATTTAAGTCAGCAAAAAAGTTTTCTAAAATTATCACAAGGCCTCTGGCAGAGGCTACGGCCAAATTTTTCTCATCAGGAGATATTTTTATGTGTACTGTAGATCCTTCCTGAAATATATTACTTATTAAGTACAAAAATTGCTACTAGTGAAAATGGATATTTATTGACTAAAATTGATTTTTTTAGGGGATAAATTTGGCAATGACTGTGAAATATGTTAAAAAGTTTACCAGATTATTTTGAATGATTGTAAAACAAAGCTGCAGGTGGCAACAGATGGAGTTAAAATCAGACATGTTGATAAAAAAGAGTCTTGTCTGCAAATGTTTCATAGCAAAAAACAACAAGTTTTTATGTCTATATACAACAATGGATGAAACCTAAATATGGCAAATCATAACTAGATACTTGATATAGGAATACTTCAATAAGTTGAATACTGAAGTTCATTCAGTATAAATTTTCCACAGAAACTCTTCATATCAACCAAATATACAATTAATTGAAATAAGGTTGAATGCTTGAATAAATGAACTTTGATAAAACAAAAGGCAGATATCGAGCACTGTTTTATTAATTAAATCTTGCCCAAGTACTTTTGCTTCCTAGAGAATCTTCAGGGGCATTTCGTCAAATTTTGGGCTATCCAACAATTGCAGAATGTCAGAAACTTAAAATTAAACATAATACTACACTAAACAAGGACAAACAGTTTAAAATTATTTAAAAAATAGTGGAAGCTACATTCTGGTCGGCAACAGGAGAGAGAATCTCCTCATAAACTTAAAATTAAACATAAAATTGAACATGTCGGATTCTCTGACATTCTTTCTCCAGTTGCAGACCATATATATGATCTTTTATCTGCCTTAAAAATTCTCTTCTCCATATTACAAAGTCATCTCTGTCTGTGAGAATACTGTTCCTGCCACGTTTTTCAAATTTAAATTGAAGTTTTTTCAAAAGCTTGTAAAAGGTAGTACGTTTGAAATAAGGTAGATTGGGGTCGTCTTTGACCTGTTGTAGAACTATATCTATCGTGGAATTTCATTTCTAAAAAAGAATTGATGCACTATTCTTCGTATCGCTACCTTGTCAAAATCATCTATAGATTCGAGTTTGCCTTTACGAGTGGTACATTTTTTTGGTGCAACTAATGTGTGTGTAGTTTTATATTCTCTAATAACTTTAAACACAGAACTATCCGATACTCCAACCTTATCGGTTACTCTTTTCTCAACAGCGGACAATAATAAAGCCGGATTTTCTTGTAACTCGTGCTTATACACGTTTACAATTATTTCTTTAACGTCTACTCTTAAATGGCCTTTTTTCGATCTCTTTTTGGGGGAGTTAAAGGTATGTTTACGAGTTCATCGGCAGAATCCGTGTCCGACATATTAATTTGTTTTAGTGACTGTATATACAAACCTGCAAAATATTATTTACATGCTAATATTCTAATAAAATAATAGATAATAGATAATTGAACAGATATATTAAAAAGGTCAATAGTCACAATCACTATCTTTATTTTCAAGGTGTTACAGAAGCGACCTTACAATATTTGCCTCATCCTCAGGCAAAGCAAAGAGTTTGTTTTGTTAAAAAACAATAATATAGATATCAGCAATAAGAAGTTTTCCGCTTACATCCAGGGTACTGTCTGTCTCCATCTTTTCCTTTATGACACTATCTATTGTAGTAAGGTGATATGTTGATCATTATATATGTTGTAAATAAAAGGCTCTTGGTAATATGGTTGAGCATTAATGTGTTCTAACCGTGTAACTGTTGCTAAAGGTTGTTGTCTTTGATCCTTAAAATACTTTTTGGATGTTCTAGTTTTTGTTGTCAAAGTTTTTTATTATTAAAAAGGTAGGATTATCTTCTGGTTTATAATAAAATTAAAAGTAGTTAAACTCAAATACACATACAGTATAAGCTGCCACATCCGGACTGCATGTATTTTAAAAACTTGTGGAAGATGGAAAATCACATATTATGCAGTAGGATGTCCTTTTTTTGTTGTTTTTGTCACAGGTTGTTACAAGGTAAAGACCTAAAGGTCTTTACCTTGTAAGACCTTTTATTTACATATATATATATATAATGATCAACATATCACCTCACTACAATGATAGTGTCATAAGGGAAAGATAAAGACGGACAGTACCCTGGATGTAAGCGGAAAACTTCTTATTGGCGATATCTATATTATTGTTTTTTAACAAAACAAACTCTTTGCTGGGCCTGAGGATGATGCAAATATTTTAAGCCTCGAAATGGATCGCTTCTGTAAAACTTTGAAAGCAAATATTAGATTGTGAGTATTGACCTTTTTAATATATATGTTCAATTATGGACTCACACTTGCAAACCTTTTATCATCATAATAATTATTATAATAGAGTCAAAATAATATTAAATTTACTTACTTAAGTTGAGAGAAAACAGCAAACACTTTAAAAATGTTCACAGTTCTAAGTTTATTTAAATAATTCTATAATTATAAACCAACACTATAATGTTACCAACACACACACATATATAGAGCTATTAAAAGTAAAAATTATATTTATATAATTGAATTCAACAGACATAAATGTGATTCATAAGGATTATTGAATCCATATCTGTTAAAAAACTGCAAATTATGCATCTTTGTTTAGAGGTGGAGATTGTCGTTAGTTGTGAGTTTCTACTTGTTACTTTTGATACGCTTTTGTATATAATCAGTTACAGTATAAGTGATTTTGTAACAAGTATATACCTCTTCAGCATCTCTAGATATTGGTAATTGATATATCACACATCCGTAGTGTTGTTATATATCTGTCTTTCATTTTATCAAAATATACAATTGGTTAATATCAAAAAATTATTAAAAATTAATTTTTCTTGTTTTTACCTAAAATTTCATTTTTGAACATTTTCCAAAAATTACATTCTAAAAGTAAACATCATATTTGGATTTAGCAACCTCAAAAACATAGCATACAACCCAAGTTGACCATTAATGTAGCTTGATTGTTTTATGGATTTACGAGACTAGTTTTAATGGTGTGCAGATATCAAAAGAGATATAAATAACTTCATCTAAAAATGGTACTAGCCCCAAAAAAATTGCACCTATTTATCTTAGCACTGCTGTACCCTTAGTAACAATCACCCAATCATTCTAAAGCATGTTATAGAAAGATAAATATACACTTCACTGTTTTGACTCAAATAAAATTGTATATATCCATAAAAATATTTATTTAATAATGAAATTGTATTGATGATGTTGAAATATTTCCTAAGTAAACAAAAATATTGACTAGAACTTTTCTTAAGAATTCTGACCTCTCTTTTGATATCTATAAACATTTACTAAATATTTTTTCTTTTATTGACCAAAGATAGAAATTGGTCTATTAAAATATCTATTTTTTTGTGTTTTGTTAATTACTTTAATTATATCATTTGCTAATATGTGTATGATAAGTTTCTATAACATACAATTTTCTACTTTATAGTGAGTAGTGAATGAATGTATTTGTGGATCTTGCAAGTTCTTAATGCAAATTGAATATTGTAATTAGATTAAACCTTTCTTTAAATTTTTATGCCATAACATTACTTTTTACATTGCCATTTCACTTTTTAAAGAATTATATAAAATACATTAAAAACTATAACTGACATTTGATCTACTAGATACTTCCTCCCCTTTATTACTCTAATTACTATATGAACCTTTATAACACCCTGACAATTTCAGGAATTAATTAATTATTCTATTTCTAATTTTCATCAGCAACAAGTTTTATTTAAAAATGTTTATTGCAAGCAAAAAGGATTCATACTTTACAGGTGGCAAAAAATAAACAAAAAACTATCTTAGTGTAGAAAAGAACTAAATTGTAATAATCATGGTTTAATTAATTCTCTCGAATTAGAAAAATATTACAAAAATAATTATACATTAGAGATACTTCCTTTGTCAATAATTAGGTGTCAGGCAAAGCTATGTAGAAATATCTATTTTAAAACTTACTTTGCTTGGGATTAGCCTAAGAAATTCACATGGTGTTCGTTTGAAAATATAAATACCTCCACTGTTTGTCCCCAAAATGATATAGTGGTTTGAAACATCAAAACTAGTGAGCTAAAATAATTTCTGATGAGTTTTCTATAATTACATTACTTTACGAACCTACCTTAATCCGCTGAGTATGTTTAAACGTTTCACATATTGCTGTTTTTATACTGCTCAAATATTCTACCAAAACATACTTATCCATTTTTAGATCTTACAAAAAATCTAGGTTATGTTTTTATTTTTCCTTCAGACATTTTTGAGTAAAAATAGCTACTGCCAACGTGCAGATATGTAAACTTTTGAAAGGATTGCTTAAACTGCAGTAACCACTTTTTGAAAAAAGATAAAGATAAAACTGCACAAGTACTAGAAAGGGACACAATCTACATGCCACCTCTCAGTGTTGTCAGCTTTCAAAAATCGAATGTAAATATTTTTCATAAAGAATATAAAATACTTTCAATTATGTGTTAAAAACCGTTATTTAGTTGACTTTTTATTCTAAGATATATTCGTTTATGTGAAGTAATTATAAAATATTCTAATTATTTTGTTTATACTAAATTGAAATTAAATATTTCCGACTACTATGTCTAATGTACACAGCTGACAACCATGGTTTTACTGCAATTTGACATAAGAAGTAACGGTGGCAGCAATGACAAGATTGAAAAGTGCAATGGACGGGTAAACTTTTTGCCATTGTTTTTTAAAATACATATTAATTTAATTATTATTTTTGGCTACTAGTTTATTAGATTTCAAAAAATACCAGTATAATACGTTAAATTACCTATAGTAATTCACGTGGTAAGTAACATACTTTCTGATAGTGACCAGACTAGTGATTGTGTGTGATGTTTAAGGATTTTGTTGTGCCAAAATGGAATTGTCATCGGGTAGTCCAAATTCGCAAGAATATTTAAAATTCACCAAAGGTCGACGTAGTTCCAACTCTTCGTATTCTTCTTACTTGTCCGAAGGAGACATTGATACCATAGATATTAATAGTATACACTTTGACAATGATGAATGTTGGTAAGTTGAAAGTATAAGAAATCTAAAGGTAGGTCAATCTGTGACCAAATTGGTTAGTAATAACAGTTATAAACATTGTATTATACGAAGCATGACTCAAAACTATTTATTTGGTGTTTAATGTCCCTTTTATTAATGAACTGTTAAGATATTGAACCATTAAAAGTAGATTTTAAAAGCAAAGAGAACAGTTATTATGAATAAACAAATTAAATAGTAAAGGATGAATTTCATTTAAATTTAAAGAGAATAATGTGCAAGTATGTATAAAAGCTAAATAATATATATTACTTTCAAGTATTCTTATTGGTTTTTGGAGTTTTATCATTTATTATATATTTATTGTTTATTCTTGTAAATATCAGCTTGTATTAATTGTCTTTAACTTGTTGTCTATTGTTTTGTAGGTTCCAATCTTTAACATTAGTTTTTCATTTTTCAGCCCTAATATGTTGTAAATTATTTTGTTTCTGTTAGAATATCCTTCAGCTCAAATAATAATATTATTTAACAAATTGTTTTCTTATACTTTATTTTCATAATGATTAACAACAGTGTTTTGATCATTAACACAGTGATTGTAACAAATTCATTCTAAGAGTCCACTAAAATCTGTTGAAAATAGCAAAAAAAAAATAAAAAAAAAGATTATTCCAAGGAAAGAGTGAAGTGAATACTGAAGTAGGAAAAACAGTTGAATAAATAAGGATAACTCATACTAGGAAATAGAATAGAAAAAAGTAGTTAAAATAGATATACAAATTCACTGATAAAGGACACAAGGAACATGGATAATGAGAGAAATTGATATTTTACTACAATAAAAATACTGGTCCTAATGGAATAACAAGCTCAAGACAGACTTTTATTATCTTAGTTATATACTTATACTCTAATAATTTTGTTATGTCAATGGCTTGTACAATATATCAATCTTGTACAATTTTTTCAGATATCAAAGACAACAAAAACTCATGTCATTATCCTCTGATATCTGAATAATTAAAATATGTATCAAATTGATTTGATTACGTGAGAAACTGACTGATAAGTAAATATAAAAAATTATGAATTTTCTTGATTAATGTTATTAATCAAATACTGATTGTTGACAATCAGCTTATATGAGATAATCAGTAACTACAATAGATGTAATAAAAATTAAACATTATATTTTGACATTTTGATTTCCAATCTAGAAATTTTTTTAAAAAAATGTTAAAACAAAACTTTTTAATAACCTTAATCTGTAAATGTTTATAATTGACATTGGGTGATAATGCCAGTTGACTTACTTGGCATTGATGTTATAGGCATTAGCCATGTTTTGAGTAGAAATCTGAGAAGTTTTCTTGTACCCTCGGATTGATATCAAATTCTGATATTTGAACATATACAAAGATTAAGAACCTATTATTAGGAAGAAGAAGTTTATTTATTCAAAAATAGAGAAAGCCTTAACATACACAAAAGTAATCTATTTATAACATTAATACATAATAAGATAAAAATGACAATTACACTTAAAATATAGTACCTACAGTTAATAAAAATATGAAACATAAAAAACAATAATATATCATAAATACAACTAAAATACAACTATATCACTATGGGTGCGTTTAATATGGTTCAATAATTTGCTTTTAAACATTTGTACAGATGAACAACTTTTAACTGTTAGAGGAAGCTTATTAAAAAGATTAAAACTCACAAAACTAAGCAGGGGCAAAATTATTTAAATTTTAATAAATTTTAATAAACATCATTGTATCGTAAAAGATCATTTGTTGAACTAAAACCCATGCAACATGCTAAGTATTGTTACTATAGGTGTATATCTGCTTCCACCAAGAGTGAATCTCATTCCACGATTTTTTAATTTTTACAACTGAGCTGGTTTATTTAAATTGAAGAGAAAAATAACCTATGAGCCAAAATAGAAGTGAGGTTGAATATTTGCATTCAAAACTGTAATTTTAGTTGAAGTTGACAAATTTCTAGATATTCTTGGAAAATACTATAATTTTTTAGAAGTATGTTTTAATATATAATTAAAGTGGTCATTAAAAGACATTAAATTATCCAATTAAAAACCAAGGTACTTAATTGTTGTGATGATTTTTATTTTATTGTTGTCAATTTGAAGATTAATAGTATTTATATAATTATTTGAGTATTTATATTTAGTTGTTATTATCATAGCCTTCATCTTTAAAACATTTAACTTAGTTTGTTGATCTTTAAATATTTATTAACATACTCTAATGCCGAATTGATTCTAGATACACCATTTTTAAGTTTAAAGCAAAACATACAATTAAGGTGTCATCTGCATACAAATTGAAGAAATCATATTTAACAAACAAGTTTATATCATTTAAATACAATATGAATAAAAGGGTCCTAAGACACTACCTTGAGGTACCCTAATATTAACACTAATTTCAGAAGAAGGTAATATTATCAATCCTCACTTGTTGTTTTATATCTAATAAGTAATCCCTAAACCATTCAAGAACATTTCCTTGATCAATAGTTTCAAAAGCTCTTTTTAAATCAAGATATATACTCCCAAATCTAATAATTTCTCATTGGGTGGAAGTATATTCATAGGTCTAAATACATCCACCTTAATAGTATTATTAATTTTTGGTATTGGAGCAATTTTACAGATTTTTAATAAATCTGGATGTTTTGGATGATCTAAGAGAAGAATGTAACCACAAGTCACAAAAATGTTTTTTTAAATTTTAGAGTTTAGTATTTCATTAATGTTACTTCTATTATCTAACAACTAAACCATGACTGCCAAGTGATAGTAACCCAAATTCATGAATACTGGAATACAAATTCTGATTAACATAACTCCATAATTCTTTGGAGTGGATAGATTCAATAATTTGCTGAATACTAGGAACAAAATACTCACCAAACTAGCGCACCATTTCAACTTTATCACTCAGAATGCATAACTGATTCTGAACCTTCAATTCAATGTTATAAGGGAGTTTTTGCTAATTATTATCAATTAGTGTTTTTGGCTTCTTCCACATAAGTCTAGAGTTATTTTTGTAGCTATTGATTTTATTAAAATAATATTGTTCCTTTTTTTATTTTAACATATTAACTACCACATTTCTTGCCCATTTGGCATTTCTATCACTTATGTTAGCAGTTTTAATTTCTTTGTATAATTTGTCCCTAATTTTAATTTTACTATTAACTTTCTTATCAAACTATAGTAAAAACGTTTTCATCTTTCTTGGCGTGTGCGTGTAAAAACACTTGCAATAAACTTCCAGCTATAACTGAAGAGAAAAATAAATCATCATTAAAAGGTATGAAGCACAACAAAATATCTGGAAAAGATGACTGCTCCTTTGAAGGAATTACACTAGAAAAATGGAATAGTGGCATTATGATAATATTGCATAAAAAAGGAGTTGTAACAGAAATTGGAAACTACAGACCCATTACCTTGTTATCTTATTTATATAAGCTGTTTATGAGAATAATTACTAACAGACTGGGACCTAAGCTAGATTTTCACCAACCACTAGAGCAAGCCAGATTTAGGAGTGGCTTTAGAACAAATGACCACCTACAAGTAGTAAAATCCTTGATAACGAAAGTTATAGAATACCATAAGCCATTAATATTAATGTTTGTAGACTTTGAGAAAGCATTTGACCAAGTCCAGCATAGCTCCATGTTGAGAGCTGTTACAGAGTGTAGTATTGAATGTAGGTACACAACTCTTCTTCGAAATATATATAATAGCTCAACAGCTGCAGTGAGAATGTACCATGGCTACACAAACACATTACCCTTGCATAAGGGTATTAGGCAAGGGGACACAATATCTCCTAAACTATTCACTGCTTTATTACAGAGTGCCATGAGAAACAATAATTGGGAAAATGTTGGAGTCAACATAAATAGGGAGTTTCGGAACAACTTGAGGTTTGCAGAAAACATAGTCTGTATTGTGCGGACTGGGTAGATCATGCCTGTCAACTTCTTCAAGACCTTCAGGGCTCTTGGACACGAGTTGGTGTTAAATTTAACTTTTCTAAAACACAATATATTCCAAACCTTGTACTGTCCAAAAACATTTCAACTAATGGCACACAGATTAAACAAGTTTATACCTATAGGCATCTGGGCCACTAGAGTAAATTAGGAAGAGACAATCAAACAACAGAGTTAAACAGGAGAATAGGACTGGCATGGGCAGCTTATGGAAAACTGAGGGAAGTCTTTAGATCAGATATTCCCAGAATCATTGACACTTACCAGAAAAGTCATCTATATGTTACAAGTAGCACAGAGAGCAATATCAAATCAAATAGTTAGGAGAAAAACTGGTGTTACAGACACAGTTAAAAGAATTACAACGATAAAATGGAACTGGGTAGGACATGTTGCCAGAGTCAGAGATGGAAGATGGACCAAGAAAATTATAGAATAGAGACCTAGACATGTTGCTTATTGTAATAGAGGACATCCTCCAACAAGGTGGTGAGACGACATGAAACGCATCCAGCACAACTGGATTCAGGGTGTTAAAGATTGGATGCAATAGAATTATTTACAGGAGGCCTCAGCAGTGGACTCAAAACGGCTAATGATGATGAATAAGTCATTACCGACCTCGAAGACAGTAATGTTCAAAGTGACCTGGAAGATGACCAAACTTTGTACAGTCAAAGCCAGACAAGTGTTGCAAAAAAATGTTTTTCATACTTTTTTTTTATTTTCACTTCATTTTATCAGTTTTTATACAAATTTTTTGTTTGCAATGTTATTAACTTTAGTGTTTTTCAGTCATTAAATCATTTTTAAATTTGGCAGATTTTTCATTTCAAAAAGTTTAAAATGTAGATTTCTCAAAAGTCTAAAAAGTGGAGTTAGCTTGTTTTGGTAGTAAACCGACGATATACAAGTTAGAGAATAAATTTTGAACAACATCATAGTGCCTGTTTGAAGTTTAAAAAAAATGGTCAATTTTAATGAGTTTTTTGACTTCCTTCTACAAAAAATGCACTTATAAGGTTTTATATAAAAAAATTTGTTTGTTATTGATTTTCTACAAACGCCCCATTGACATCGCGATTAAAATGCTATTGCATTTAGATTTTTCATTCTAAACGAAAAAAAACATGATTCTTTTTATATATTTCTATATAGAATGAATTAATTTGTGTACAGTCATTTTTCAAAATATAGTAGAGGTGGTTCGATGTTAATTTTAAAAGCCAAAAAAACTCACTCATCAAAAAAATATATATAAAAAGAAAACAAATAACTCTACCATTTCTGAATCATGAAAAACTCTAAATCTTTTATTAATCTTTCCAGATGTTTAAGACATTAACAGACTTTAACTAACAGGCGTTATATTTGTACAGAATTATATTAGTGAGTCAATAAATCATATTTTGAAACACAACCAATAAATGTTATTTGATAAATATTTGTTTGATGCTGTTCTTTATATGTTTATAAACTAATTATAAAAAAATGTTCTCTATATCTTTTCTTTTCTTTCACAGGTTGTGTGCTTCCAATAATGAAGACCCGATTTTAGACCTAGATCAATGGTTACATAAAGATTTGGACCCCAGTTACAACCCTCTTGCCAATATCAACTCACATATCAGCCTGCAGAAAAATGTTGACTCCAGGACGTTCACGCGTCCAAAGAAACGATTTACCCGTCCATCAATAGAAAGATACAATGAAGAAATGTATGGTGGCAGTAGTGAAACAATTACCTTGCAACCGAGTTCGAGAAGTTTCATTATAGAAGAAAACCCCGAGCCTGATACTACGCTGACAGAAAACAGTGTGAATTTCGACCTTTCACAGCCTTCTAGTAGTTACTATTTTGAAAAGATTGTAGCAGACTGTGGCGATATTGATTCTTTTCAAAATATGTCTCCGCCAAGTCTAGTCAATTCCATGTGTTCCTCTACGTTTGCGAATCTTATGGAGAACAGTTTCATCAAAAACGATCCTATTTTAAGGGAAATCAGGGATACCGATTATTCTGAGACGGTTTTACTACAAGATTGTGAAGCTCCCATGTTTCAGTCTTTCACTGAAAGTTGCAGCAGCATAAATTCCGATACCCCCGAAAATTTTTTGAAGAAAGTGTCTTTTAACGGAACCTTTAAAAGAAATACGAGTAAAGATGAGATTAATAAGCTTAGAAGTTTGAATGCCACATTCGATGCTTTTGAACCAGGTGAGTAATTCATATTTTTATCTTATGTACAAGGAGTGTTTAATAAGTATGTGGGCATTTAGAGGCATTTTCTTTACTATTTTGTAGATTAATAACTTCTTTTAATAACAGTAATTAATAATTGCGAATAAAGAAATACTTGACGCGTTGTATGACACATGTACTCATTTGTTTATTTAATCAATCATTTCGTCGGTCAGGCCAGACGGAAAACAAAAACTCTAACGAAGTAGTATAAATTCCAAGTGGATGAACGTTACGGCAGGACATGCGGACTTGCGGCTCGATATTTCTCATTCCATTATTCCTGCGGGATGTGAAGGGATTTAGATTACTGTTTGGTATAGGGTTAGTTTAACTCCATTTCATTCTTACTTACAATATTTACAATACATTTATAATTTACTAGATTTATGTTAAATGTTTTTTTCTTATTATTATTGTGTTGTTTCCCAGATTCTTCTTTTCCATGCTGCTATTTTCTGCCAATTGTCTGATCTCGTTTCATTATATACCTCGTTTTTGTGTCTCTTGTTAAACTTGCTCATCCCGTCTTAATCCAGGACGGCTAACCTTTGTTTTCCTGCGCTCTGGCTTAGCATATCTTTTCCGCTAGTCTTTAGTCATTCATTATGTGTATATTACAGTGATATACTAGTTGCCTCTTACTAATAACTATTTCTATTAGGTTCACTTTGCTATTACCGTCGGGTTTCGAGTATCTCTTCAGTTTTTGGTCTGGTTGATTTTTGGTCCATGTCTCCGATCCATATGTCAACACTGGTTGTATAAAGATTTTATATATGGTTATTTTTGTTTGCTAGGATTATTCTTCGGTTGATTTCTTTCGTCATGACGTTCTCCTTGGTGATCACGGAGCCTAAGTATGTGAATTTGTCCACCAATTCAAAGGTAGAGTTATCAACAGTGAATTGATGGCCGATGTTTCTGGCTCTATTGTTGGGTGTTGATGTCATTATCTTAGTTTTCTCCTCATTTACTTGCAGGCCCATATTTTTTGAGGCATTTGACAAGATGGTATACATTTCTTCTAGTTTGTGTGTTGTTCGGGCAACTAGGTCAACATCATCTGCATATGCCAAAATTTGGGATGATTTATTAAAAATGTTTCCTCTGTTGTCTATTTGAGTATCCCTGACAGCCTTATCCAGAGCTATGTTGAAAAGGCGACACGCCAGCACATCTTCCTGTCGCAGCCCAATATGCGTTTCAAATGCCTGTGATTGTTCGACCTGTATTTCGACTTTGCAAACAACTTTACGCATTGTAGCCTTAACCAATCTTATCAGTTTATCGGGGATATGGAATTCATCCATGGCTTCATACAATTTATTACTTAGGACACTATCATAGGCCGATTTAAAATCTACGAGAAGATATGTATCGATATTGAATTCATTGGTTTTTTCCAGTATTTGCCTTAGTACAAAGATCTGGTTTGTTGTTGATCGACCAGGCCTAAAACCACTTTGATATTCGCCAAGGATCTCCTCTGAATATGCACTCAGGCGACTATATAAAATACTCGAAAATATTTTGTATGTTGTATTAAGGACGGTTATTTTTAACTATAGTTTCTTATATAAATAAACTAAGTTGTTAGAGCACATAAATATCGAAGAACCCCGTACGGGGAAAAATTGTATGATCGAAATTTTATGTTAGTTCAATATCTTCTAGTTTTTAATAGTTACAGAAATAGTTATATCATAATCGGCCATGATATCATCAATATGCATAACATTCATATAGTTCGAGGTCACGGAAGATAAAAACCTGTAACAAATATAGTAAATAAAAGTATATTTTATAATAGTAATACTTTGTACTAAAATAGATAGAGTTGAATGTATACCAGTTGTCCCATGTGTTCAACATCGATTCAATAAAGATATTCCAAAAAATCACTTTACAAAAAGAATATACGAGGACTGATCATTCACGTTCAAAACTTTTTGAATTGCTTGGTAACGTTGGAGCAGTGCACATTGCAGGTTGCAGCATTGTTTATTCTGATCCAATCCAAACTCTGCAGTTTTTTCCAATGCTCAATTACTTTCGTTTTCGCGAAGTTACAGCTGTTTTTATACCTATTAAATATTTGCTAGATAAATACTGCATGGGGCGTTTGGGGATGAATGTTTGAATCGGTCCCGGTGTTGGGAGGGCTTCACGAGGTTTAAAGAAAACCAGACATCATCAGCAGACAGCCATTAACAGCATTTTTTCTTGAAACTTATCTGTTTTATATCGTTCCTTCTTCAACACTCGAAGGACCTTTTATTTGGCCCCGGGTTGTATACCCTGCGTTTTTATATCAAGGTGATATCGAATTCTCCCGTAGTAACAGTACGTTCTACGGAAGCTGCCTTACTGTGCTGTAGGTTTGCCTGTTCAATGAAAGAGACCTATTTGTGTGTATCTAGAGTGTCTAATGTCATTAATAAAGAATAGCGCTAGGGTCCTGGTTCCGACGTGGCCGTCTTTTAGGTCTCGATAAACAAAGATTACCGAGTGTATTAGATGTAATAATCCCGGGTTAAGTTTATACTATTCGATATGACATAGTCTCAATATCTACTCTCCAGGCGTATAACCTGTGGTAGGAAATGCCTAAGCGCCTTGAACCTTCTGGTCGCCGACCAGATGAGACGAGTGGTAGAAGAGTGCACTATTCGGTGGTAATTTGTCAAACGTTCCAGGTGTGATGATTCACACGTGTTATCGTTAACTTGCCCAGTGGGAATCACCGGCTATAGGAATGTTGTGCAAGACAAGAACTATGGGGAAAGTGGATCCTCACGTTATTCACCTGGAAACGGACTCGTAGAAGCGTTGCTTTTTTCAGAAAAGAGTGAAAAATCATGCGATAGGTTAACCCTTAATCGAGCGTGGGACTGGTGAGTTTTGGGGTATCACCATTCTTCGAATCCCACCTGCCTCACGAGTTTCCTGTCAATGTGTGAAACGCGTTGCTAAGCCACAATATCACATCAGATCATAGTTGGTTTTGGAAATGTGATCCACACACCAATAATGGATGACACCTTATTGCCAATCAATACCTGCCGATATGATTCCTAATTGCATCACTAGTAACCGGTGCAATCTCTTGAGGATGGAACTGCAGATTTGCAGTAAAATCACTTTAAATATTCAAAATGCTCGCAAAAGTTCACATCCTCACAATCTGTAAACTTATTAATTTATTTATTAGCCTAATAGGAGAAAAAACGTAGACTCATATCTTAGATAGACAACAGACTCTGTGGCGCAGTGTGGGGAAATAAATCGGGGCAAATTTTATTTAACTGTAAAGTGATTTATTTCTCTTTTTAACAATTTTTTTTACAAAACTTGGTATGTATGACTTAGTATTAACGTTATTTTGAAATGTGCAAAAATATGCAGGATTATACAAATTAAATAAGTTAAGGATATTTCCGCTGAAACGGGAAGTAGAGTAGTAACAAAATATATGTCGTCAGATGTGTTATGTGTTATTGTACTTGTATGCAAAGTTTCATGAATGACGTCTTTTTTGTTTCAAAGATATTTGGTTGGTTCAATACTTTATCCCAACCCTGTATATTTATCTTCTTCTTGTAGTTCCTTCTCCTATCGGAGGTTGGCTATCATCACAGCTGTCCGTACCTTATTGGCGGCTGCTCTAAAAAGATCTACTGAGCTGCAACTATACCACTATCTTAGGTTTCTCAGCCAGAAAATTCTTCGTCTTCCTATGAATCTTTTACCCTTGATTTTACCTTGAATTATGAGCCTTAATATCTCATATCTCAAAAATGATTATCCTTTATCGTTTATAAATAAGGAATTTTCAACAATCGATCGAATAGAACAGAACAACTTAGAACGAGATCCTACAGCATACACAAGGAATAATATGAGGAAAATAACAATACCGTACATAAAAGGACTATCAGAAAAACTTAAAAGAATAGGAAATAAATTCAACATTTCAACAACATTCAAAACAACAAACACGTTGAGATCTATTTTGTCCAAAACCAAACCTAACAATGAACAAGAAAGGACAAAGAATTGCATTTATAAAATACCCTGTGAATGCGATCAGTTTTATTTAGGTCATCAAGGAATCATCAAGGCCATTAAATGTTAGAATAAGTGAACATCAATCTTATATTAAAAATAAAGAATTTGATAGATCTCAAATCTGTAAACACGCATGGGATAATGAACATAGGGTTCAATGGAGTAATTCAAATGTAGTCCTAAAAGAAACGGATGGTAAAAAAAGAAAAATCAAAGAAGCGGCTCTAATTATGTTAAATGAGGCCAATTGTGTCGCAAATTCTTCGGCAGAATGTAGTAGGATCTGGTTACCAATATTGAAAGAGGAAGTTATTAATAAAAAAATACCAGTATTAGTAAGTCAGTAACATATAGAGGATACATCATTTATGTTTTTTAAATAACGTAACATATAAAATCAGAATTTTGATGTTTGTTGAAGGTAAACTAAATTCACGAACAAATACTTACAATGTCGGGATAGTATTATGAGGTTTTTTCCTGGTTTTCCCTCATAATTTACTATGGAATCACTAACAGGAGAATTTTACTGTCATCATGTCATGTGTTTGTCTTTTTAAAGACGAATTACATGCTATGATTTTTTCTGACGGATATTCTCAAGTTAAAGTTGATTTCATGTAATCGAATGAACTATCTTATAAGTAAAGTCGTCCCAGGAGCGCAACTCAACAATATTGGCAATATCATTTTAAAAGTCGTCTACTTTAAAATGCATAATGTATGTCTGAATTGTCAATATAAATGAGTCAGATAAAATTAAATTATTAGAAGAATTTTTCACTATGTAACAAAAAACAAAATTTGTTTAATTTACTGTTTGTATTTTGAGAACGATTTCCGAAGTGGAAATTGAAACGTCAATAAACGTATTTTTATCTTTAATTGTGGCTTATTCCCAGTTTAATAGTAATTAATTTACAATGCCACAAGAAAATAGCTTCAGAACAATATTAATATCTCATATTTCGCACCTCTGGTAATGTGGCCTAAATATTCCAGCTTTCTTGTTTTTATGTGCTTTATGACCTCGCAATCCTTTTGTAGCCTCACCACATCTCAAATGAATATGTATATCTATATATGTTCCCTATTAGCCATTAGATCGCACCGCATCGGAGATGAAAACTTTGCCAGCCAGTCTATCCTGCGTGTAGTACTGTATAGCTCAGACTGACAGTCTCAACCTACACGGAAGATATATATCTATTCGAAGATATATGCAGCAGTTAAGAAGTACTCAAAGGGCCATACATTGGAATCACTTCAAGAATCATCATCAATTTAGTTTCTTTACTTACTCAGTAAAGCAAAACGCGTGCGTCGTTCGTGTACCTACTTCGTTTCGAGCGTTAACTTGCCTCCGGCCTAGTTCAATTTAAGGACACTTCCAGGAGGGGAGTTTAATTGGGTTGGTACATCTGTCTAAGAATCACGCAGGTGTCCTAAGGCCAGCTCAGCGAGAACAAAAACCTCGCGTAGGGCAAAACCTGGCTTGATCTTGATGTTCAGTATGCATAGGGACTGCAAAATCATGGCCTATAGATCTTTTTGGCTTGAAAAGTTTTCAGTAAGATGTGTTAGGAAAGTTACCACAGAGATAACTGACTTGTGGTGACTAAGCCTTCAAAGCGACGTCGCTTTTTAATTCTTCGATGTCGGCTCTTCATATCATTGTGAAGCAGAATTCGCCAAGCGTTGTATTCGCTAAGCGTTATATTAAACGCCTCTAAGGCTGTATCCCTTTTAGCTGAATGTGGCAACGATATTTCGTGGAGCTCCTACAGTCAAAAGGCTTAAAACTATGTTACTTTTCCAGGCAATGGTAATTAGCTACGTTTATCGCACGAGCCCTTATTTCCGTTGAGATTATCGGTTTACGATGCAATCCATCCTTGCCAGTAGACCAGATCTTTAGTCTCACGAACTTGGTTATAATCTTTTTCGATATTGGAACTCGGAATTGTCTGTAAACGACTTACGTACCTGTCAGGCTGTTGTGCCTGGTACGAGTAGAGCAGTTTCCATGTTGCGATCTTTTGAGGCTCAGTTGGGGATTCGTCCTGTCGATTAGATAAAAAATAAAGCCGTTTTCGTATCCACTGCCAACCGTTGCCAGTTATTTTAAAAATATCAAAATACTGACGGACCCTACAACATACAACGAGGGAAGTGACATTCGTAAAGCCCACACTACATTTTCGTACGTTTGCCTTAAAACTAGCATGAATATCGATATATACTCGAAATACTTTAGCACGTATATTTTTCTTTAGATATAAGTTGTAACAAAGTATATTTTATTTCAGAAAAGGAATTAGACAAGACGTTGAAGAAGGATTCGGAAAACTCATCTCCTCGTAACGACCATACTTGGGTAAACCCGAATGGCACATATCGTCGAACGCCCAAACATAACGGCACATTCAAAAAGTCTGATTTGAAAAAAAGTCACAACATTCTCAATGCTACGTACGATACAGATCCGCCGAAAAATAATATTAATACAACACATACGCTTATAAAAGACTACAACGGCCTAGAAGATTTGAAGAAAGATCTGTCTGATCCGATAGAAATACATACAGATCTAAATAGGTAAGAATTTCGGTAACATTGATTAGACGTGAAATATGTAATATTACTTTTTCAGGTTAAGTTATTGTCTCGAAAACGAAGACGAGAAATTAGACGCGACGTATAACGACGTCAACCGGACGTCGAACAGTTTAAAGACTTCCACGCTAAGTGGCTCTGCAGGTTCAGCTGACAGTCTTGACAGGTTAAGTAGTATGTCGAGTAGCAGCCGAGGCTCCAATAAAATGCTCAACATGGCCGACGTGGACGCCATCGTCGAAATGCAGGAGAGAAGTAAGTCAAACATTTAGTTGTAGCTTAATAAACATTACATACAGTTAGTCCATGGTTCTTTACCCGTGCGTCGTCATTTAAAGCATGCGAAATAAGTCGGAAATTTTCTCCACACAACAGCAAATGATAGAAAGTGGCTACTGCTCCGATCACGGACTATATTATAAAATTTGACATCAAATAAATTGACTGACATTATTAGGTTATGGAAACCGTAAGATGATATCCGCCTTATTAGAGGATCCTTTAATAAAGTACAAAAGTCTAAAAGTGAGTTATTGATAAATTAATGTTAAAGCAACCTTTTATTTTGATAAAAGGCATTAAATATTTTTGTATAACATAAAGAAGATCTAGAAGATTCTTTGTTGCTTACATACCTAATCCTAGATTAAAAATTAAAAGAAGATCATTGAAAAGTGTAAAATTTAATCAAATTGTCATTTAAAGAATACTATAATCAATAATATGTAAGTACCATTAGATATTGCTAGTTTAGCTGGCGCAAGTGACGAAGAAATAGAGTTGTTTAAAATACTTATGAATATTATTGCAAATACTTACGAATATTATAACAAAAAATAATAATGATTTACTAATTGAGAATAATACTAAAACAATATTCATTAAATAGAACAAAACATACAACAAATTTGATCAAATATCCATATAAGTGAAGTTAGTCGTTTTTTGTCTTTCTAAACGTTATTTGACAGGTTACCTCAAAATAAGGGATCTTTAAATAAAAGTTCTCTGGTCCTGTATTTAATTTAAATATAGGCGACGTTTATTTTATTAAGTAATAAATGACGCACAACTGCACATGCGTATCTTCTTTTTTTGGTGCCTATCCTCTGTGGATGTTGGCAATCACGTTGGCCCCTACAACTTTGTTGACAGCTATTCTATATAGATGTATGGTAGTCATTCCTGACTTCAAGATTCTTCCTTATCTATATCTTCCTTGATATTCAAGGAAATAGATCTGTTGGCCGAAGGCAGAACTCATGCTTAAAGAATCTACGTGATTGCTATCAATGCAGATTGATTAATTTGTTTAGAGCAGCAAGTTCTAAAATAAAAATAGCCATTATGATTGCCAACCTCCGTAGGGAGACGACACTCTAAGAAGAAGAAGTCATTCCTGCCCACTGTCTGATGTTCTTCAACCATGATGTCCTTATGCGCCCTTGAGATCTTTTGCCTTCTATCTTGCCTTGTAAAATTAATTGAATTAGTTGATACTTCTCATTGCGCATCACATGTCCTAAGTATGTCATCTTTCTGATTTTCACGATACGCATAATTTCCAGATCTTTATTCATACGTTGGATCACGGTGTTGTTTGTAACATGATGGATATAGGAAATTCTAAGCATGCGACGGTAGCACCACATTTCGAAGGCTTCTAATCGTTTGGATGTTGCCTCCGTCAAGGTCCAGGCTTCGACTCCATATAAAAGGGTAGAAAATACATAGCATCTCAAGACTCGTGTTCTTATATCAATGTGCATATTACATAAAATCTTCCTGAGGCGATTGAAGACAGCTCTTGTCTTTTCTATAAATTTTATTTCCTGTGAGTGGTCCCATTCTTTATTTAGGTTGCATTCAAGATATGTAATTTTGTCGACTATTTTCAAGGGTTCATTATTAGCTGTGAATTGGTGCTGTATTACCTCGTTTTTACTTACTACACGAATTTTGGTCTTCTTACAGTTTAATTTCATGCCGTATCTGTCCAAGATCCTCCGCATGATCAACAATCAAAACCGTATCGTCCGCATATTTTAAATTGTTAATGATTTCACCGTTGATTTTTATACCTTCTCTAAAACCATCAATAGCTTCTCTGAACAGCATTTTCGAGTAAGTATTGAATAACGTCACAGACAAAATGCAGCCCTGACGTACTGCCCGTGTTATCGTGAATTCTTGTGAGTTATCCCGTGTTATCCTTTGTTGTAAGTATAAATTTTTAATTAGGCGTAAATCTTTGTCATCAATATTAGATTATTTCAGTATCTGAAATAATTTTTGATGTTGCACCTTGTCAAATGCTTTTTCAAATTCTATAAAGCATGCGTACACTTCGCAAATTACGTCTCGAGCTCTTTGTATCAATACTTGTATGGAAAATAGGGCCTCTCGAGTTCCCAGTCCGCTTCTAAACCCAAACTGAACACTGCTAATGTTTTGTTCAAGTTTTCTATATATGCGAGAGTGAATAACAGAAAGAAGGATTTTGAATGCATGGCTCATTAAGATTATAATTCTGTAATCAGAGCATCTGGTGGCATTTGCCTTTCTGGGGAGAGGGATGAAGGTGGAAACTAGCCAATCTGTAGGAAATGCTGCAGTTTCATAGATTCTGTTCAGTAGACTCGTTAGGAGTTTGAGTTGGTTGTTTTCAAATGGTTTAAATATTTCAGCTTGTATGTTATCAGGTCCAGGTGCTTTGTTGTTTTTTAGTCTTTTTATTGCATATGTTACTTCACTGAGCGTTATTTCTGGTCCTAAACATCCAGAAACACTGACTTCTGTCTCTTGCTCTTCCTTGAATAATGTTTCCATGTATTGCCTCTATCTCCCAAGTATTCTCCCATGTTCGTAGAGCAGATTGTTGTGCTCGTCTAGTATTAAGTTATGACTTCGTGATCCGTTTCCTGCCGTTGAGTTTTTTATGTTTTTATGTAGGTTAAAAATGTCTTAGAGTGCTTCTGTTCTAGTGATTCTATTTCTATGCATTGATCTTGTAAACATGATTCTTTTGAAAATCCACAAGGAAAACAATTCCTGTAGCTGGCTATATACCACGTATCACAAAAAAGAGGTTAGTCTTCGTAAATGGGTATATTTATTTAAAAACCCTTAAAAGGGCTACATAAAAAAAACAAACGTTTTCGGACTAAACAGTCCATCATCAGGTTTAAATTTTAAAATTGCTAGGTTAAAATGCCTGAGCCACCAAAATACATGGGTAAAAACCCTTTAAATTACATATAGTTGTAAAAGATTATACATCATGTTGTTAAAAAACTGTGATGTTCAGTATTAAATTAAATATGACTTCAGGTAACATACATGGCTGAAGTGAGTTCCAGAGCCGGAGAGTAAACCTCTACACACGGAGAACAGCTGGTAACTCCGTAACTCCTGAGTTACCAGCTGTTCTCCGTGTGTAGAGCTTTACTCTCCGACTCTGGAACTCACTTCAGCCATGTATGTTACCTGAAGTCATATTTAATTTAATACTGAACATCACAGTTTTTTAACAACATGACGTATAATCTTTTACAACTATATGTAATTTAAAGGGTTTTTACCTATGTATTTTGGTGGCTCAGGCATTTTAACCTAGCAATTTTAAAATTTAAACCTGATGATGGACTGTTTAGTCCGAAAACGTTTGTTTTTTTGATGTAGCCCTTTTAAGGATTTTTAAATAAATATACCCATTTACGAAGACTAACCTCTTTTTTTATGATTCTTTTGCTTCTTTAATCATGTTTTTAATGATTTTGTTTATTTTTTTGTACCTTTTCTCATTCTTATTTCTGTGTTTTCTTCGTTCTTCCATTAGCTCTAATATTTCTTGTCTCATCAACGGCTGTTTCTTTATATTGTTTTCTGATTTAAGTTGTTGTTTATTTTGTTGTTGATTTCCTCTTTGACTTCGTCTCTTGTGGTTTTATCTTTCAACTTCAGGATGTCCGGACGTTTTTGTGCTTGTCTTTTATGGACTTTTTTCATGTGGAGTTTGAAACGTCCTAGTAAAAGATTATGGTCTGATGGAACTACTGCTCCTGGATATGTTTTTGCGGATTTTACGGAATTCTAAAGTCGTTTGTTGATCATGATGTAGTCAATATAGTTTCTAATCATTTTTTTTTTTGACAGTCAGCTAGAGATTTACAGGTGTAGAGTCTTCGAGGTGGTAATTGGAAAAAGGTGCTCATTATTGCACTATCTGTTTCCTGGCAGAACTGAACAAGGCAGTCTCCTCTGTCATTTCGCGTTCCTAGTCCAAAGTGTCCCACAGTATTGCCAACACCTCCTTTGCCTAGCAGGACATTCACTTCTTGTTTTTTGGTATGTTTTAGGGATTCTTTTAATTATTGATCATAAAATATTTCTATTTCCTGCTCTGAACTTTTCGAAGTTGGAGCATATGCCAAAATAAAGGTGCTTTTAATAAAGAATGACATAAAATACGTCTAAAATAACTCTCTATTTATTTTGATTACAAATTTTTGATAAAAAAAAGAATTATCTAATTTGGTACAGTCGTTCTGAAGTGATGCCCGTATAAACATTTCGGCGATTCATTTTTATTAATATAGATTAATTGAATAATTTTAATATAAATAAACTTTTTTAAATTGTATAAATAGACTGTTAAATGCAATACTAACTGTTATTACTTTAATACAACATAAATCAACTTTTGCCTGAAATTAATTTGATAGAAATTGGGTAATAACACTGTCTGCATCTATTAGCGATCTAAAGAAACTTTTACAAACTAAAGTTTAACCGCTTATATAAAAGCCACATTAAAAAGAAAATCTCTTATTTTATTTGACATCAACTAAAACAACCTTTTGAATACATGAACGGAAGTTCTCAGTCTTAAATCAGTATGATATTAGACACGACTCGATATTTTAGTGCCTATATTCCTTCTCGATACATTTAGCTATCGTATTTAGTTGCATATTTAGTGTTCCTTCGTAGATACTTCCGATCTTGACGTCTCGATACATTTTTTCTAGGATAACTGCTTTGGTAAAAGCAACGCCTCCCATCCAGTCTATACACTTGATGCAAGTCTTTTGCGCTACTTCGGCTGCATAGTATTTAGCCATCGACGCCTCCTTTTGAAACGCTGCGCCGCTATCGACGAGTCTTGCGGCGTTGTAAGTCAGCAGTCGGGCACATTCGAGCTCCGTAGCTATCTGTGCTATTTGGTGTTGCATTCCTTGGAAGCTGTATATCGGTTTGTTAAACTGCCTTCTTTCCAAAGTGTACGGAATCGTGATATCGAGGCATCCTTGAGCTAGACCTACTTGTTGAGCGGCCACTCCTATCCGGCCCTCGTTAAGGGATTCGGCAATTATTTTGTATCCTTGGCCCACTTCTCCTAATATCGAAGTTTGTGGCACTCTCACGTTATCGAAGTTTACCGGATGAGTTCCTAAAACAAATAATGCATATTATTTTCATGTACCAAGACGAGGTTAAATGAATAAAAGGTGAACAGGTGTCCAACAAGATTAAAACATTGCGGAAGCTATTTTTTTATGCGCGATGGAGGATTTGTCTAATACGTTTTATAAGATTCGTCGACAACCAGTAACGAAAAACTAAAATGGCGTGAATGACACTTACTATATCATGTATACTGCCTTGCAAATTATAAGAGATCGGATCCACGAAGTTTAATAACACTTCAAGGGTAGTCAACACTATAACAACTTTATATTTGGATGGAACGAAGGGGTCAAAAGTTATGGCTGTTATAATATCCGGAAATTTATTGGTTATAATATCCCGAAAGTTTAGTGACCTGTTTGTGACATAAAGTTGGGGTTATCACAGATGCTATTTAAAGCTTTTTAAATCAATTGAATTTAATCTGAACGGAATATATAAATTATCAATGGACTTGTGGATGAATTATTAACTTTAATGAAGAGAAGTGCATTTCTAAATCTTTTTATTACTAACGAAAAGAGCAATCGGTAGGTAATTATGAAATACGTTTTTACACTTAGATTTTATGGTAAATCTCCCTTTTAAAAATTACTAATACACACTCAGCTCTCTCGCACGATAGCGGCACCGTCAAACTGTGTGTACTACGCTGGATTGCCATGTACTCCATAAAATTCAAGGAAAAAAAGTCCAAACAGTATTTTTTATAAATTTGGTTTGGTCGTCAAGGATTAAAAGACATATTTGTCCGCATACTGTATTACTAGTTTAGCCATTGGGACCACAATAGGCACCCAATATTTTATCTAGTAATGCTGTACTAGCATTTACAAAGTAACATGAGCTCAATATTGTCGTGGGAGATTTTAATGCGAAGATTGCCGAAGAATAACAGAAAGATATCAGAGAAAACATGATCTGGGAATACGAAACGAACGAGGAGATATTTTGATGTCTTTCTGTTTAGAGAAATAACTACTCATCACAAATACTATTTTCAAACTCCTAGACATTAATAAGGTAAATGCTAGAATATGGAGAAGAAACGTGGGGGCTTACACAGAAGGACCAAGAACTGCTTAAACGTTTCCAGCAAAAATTCGTAAGAAGAGTATATGGGGGAATAAAAGAGCAAGATTTGTGGCGCAGACTTTACAACTTTGAGTTGTATAGAAATTTTGGTGAATCTGACGTAAAATTCATTAAGATAGCACGCCTTTAATAATAGAGAAGTTCCCCTAAATATCATAAAAACTATTGAAAAAATCTACCAAAAAATCAAAATGGAAGTCAGGATAGATGGACAACTTACAGAACCTATAGAAATAGGCAGCGGAATAAGACAGGGAGCCAGATGCTCTTCAATTTAATCATGAATGAAATCATCAAAAATGTCAACAAAGAAAGAAGATACAGAATGCGGAACAAAGAAGTAAAAATACTCTGATACGCAGACGACGCAATATTGATAGCCCAAGATGAAGATAGTCTGCAAAGACTGGTCCCCAGATTTAACATAAGAGCAAAAGAATTTAATATGAAAATCTCATCTCAGAAAACTAAAACAATAGAAATCAGAAAAGAACCAATCTGATGTAAAATGAAAATTGATGGCATCAGTATTGAACAAGTAATGAAAATAAAATACCTTGGAATCACACTGTCCAGCCATGGAAACTTGGACAAAGAAGTGCGAGATCAAGTACAAAAAATAAATAGTCGGGCAGGATGACTTAATAACACTATATGGCGAAACAGACACATTAACAGTGAAATGAAGTCAAGGATTTATAAAGCCAGTATAACATCAATAATGACATATGCCTCAGAAACAAGATGAAGAGATGAGGGTACTGAGAATTACGCTGAGAGATTGAAAGAGAAGTGAAAACATTAGAAGAAAATGTAGCGTACATTGTATAAACGAATGAAGACTAAATAGAAAAAAAGAATGGAATAACCACACAAGCAGAATGGTGGAGAGCCGTCTGTTCAAAATAACAAGAGATAAATCACCAATCGGCAAAAGAAGCATCGGACGACTGCGCAAAAGATGGAGTGACAACCTTTCATAGAGGTATTAATCCGCCAATGAACAAGCAGAATTGCTTATAAAGAAGAAGAAAAGAATAAACCTTAGATGAATAGGGTATGTAATCAGACGAGAGGAAGGTACAACAGTCAGAAAAGTTTTGTGCCCGAAGAGGGCCGATTGGACAACGAGCAGAGGAAAACCGAGACTTAGGTATCAAGACAACTTACAGAACGATATAAAATCTATTGGAGTTAGAGAATGGAGAAGAGTTGCAAAAGACAGTGGTGAATGGATTATTGTTGTGAAGAAGGCTGTGGCCCATAACGAGCTGTGATGCCACTGTTGATGATAAAAGTTGCGCCAGTACTCCTGAAGATCACCAACAGATAGACCTAAACCAGTGTTCTGTACAAGTCTGAAGGAACAGAACGACACCAAATGATAACGTAAAACCAGCAATTACCAGCATACTCAATCAATCAATCAATCAATATGATAAAAAGAGGCAAACTGGAATATTTCGGTCATATTATGATGCACCCTGGAGAATATGAACTTTTCCACTTATCACGTAGGGAAAAAATACAAGGTAAACGTAGTTCTAGCAGAAGAAGAACATCATCGCTTAAAAACACAGTGGTACTGAAAATCGACTAGGATCATTGTCTAGAGCCACTATCACTAAAGCCGTGATAGCGAGTATGGTGACCAACATAATATCCAATGATCGATAACGCTTATGGAACTATAAGAATTATATTGTGGCAATGGCCTTTAAAAATTTGATTGATTTTGGTTGAGAAATATCAAATCCAAATAGAACAACAGCAGTAATATGGATGAGAGCTGGGATCCAATCGTAGAAACTAAAAGCTGAATAGAACATTGTTTGTAAAATTGAGAAACTTCCTTTGCCGGCACGTTCTTCCACGAAGTATTGATGTTCGAGTTAAAATGACACATTATTGTATCTTTCCAGTACTACTATATGTAGTAGAAGTGTGGATTCTAAGTGAGGCTATACTTAAACTGTTCTGACAGTCAGAAATGATGAGGTAGACGGCAAAACCAAACAAGACAACTGATCGATATGATAAACAGACGCAAATTGGAATATTTCGGTTATGTCATGAGGCACCCTGGAAAATATGAACTTGTCCTTTTATCAAACAGAGAAAAATACAAGGTAAACGTAGCTCTGGCAGAAGAACATCATCGCTTAAAAACTTAACACAATGGTACTGAAAATCAAATAAATCGTTGTCTAGAGCTACTGACAATAAAGCCGTGATAGCGAGTATGGTAACCAACATGATATTTAATGATCGATAACGCTTATGGAACTGTAAGAAGAATTATATTGTTACAATGGATATTAAAATTTTTATTGATTTTGTTTGCTGTAAAACATTGTGTGAAATACCATTTTCAGCTGAATGAGAATTTGATGTTATCTATTATATTTAAACAGAATTAACAATATACAAATATAGTAAATAACGTAGAAACCCCACAAGAGAATAGTTTTAGAATAATATTAAGAATTTTATGTTGAGTATAGCTTACCTGAAGCACATATTCCTAATTTATCTTCCGGTTTTCCAATACTCAAGCCTGGATTATCTCTCTCTACAATAAAACAAGTAATTCCTTTATACCCCAAACTAGGATTCGCGTTTGCCATTACCAAGAACAATCCCGCGATTTTAGCGCTCGATATCCACATCTTATTACCATTTATAATGTAGTCAGATCCATCTTTCTTAGCTGTCGTCTTCATGGCGAACGCGTCTGATCCTGACGTAGGTTCCGACAGAACGAAAGAACCGAGTGTGTCTTGGGCAAGACGAGGCAGATACGTTTCTTTTTGCTCTTTGGTCCCCAGTTTGTTGATGACGGTGTTGATAAGGGTGTTGTGTATATCTACAGGGACCGATACGGCGGGATCTACTTTGGCGATTTCTTCTATAACTAGGATATTGGCCATTAAATGGTAACCCAAACCACCTAAAATATAAAACGGCTAATTTAATATTCAATTTTCAGTTCATAAAGTAAAGGACTTGAGTAAGTTATTCACGAGGTACCCTGTGAGGATAAATTAAGAATAAGAGTAACAAACATTAAACATACCTAAAAAAACGTAAAAACCTGTTTTATAAACCAGGAATTATCCGAGAGTCCATGTCCATTGATCACAAATAATCCTGACTGTCTCAATAAAAGAGAGGACGGTACTCTATTACCTTCGATATGGATACACCTCCTTAAGCAATATGAATCAGAAATCATAGTCGGTAGCATACAAATAACAGCCCAGCGTAATATCGGCAGTGAATAGTAAACTGTGCACAGTAGTGGCAAGGAATATATATATGCTTATAGTGTAACGAAAATGCTGTCAAAAGTAGATGGTAAAAAGCTGATCGTTCACGAAGACCACCTTGCTTAATTCGGAAGCTCTATTTGAGGTGGGTCCTTCTCAGTCCTAATCCCTTTTGGGATGTGGTGACACCATCAGGCCTTCACAGTTTTTTTACGATTTCCCTCCATCCTTCTCTGTCCTGGGCTAGTTGTTCGGCTTCGTGTAACCCTTGGTTAATCAATATTTTTGTTTAATCCACCCAACAGCTTGGAGATCTTCCCCTGGGTCTCTTTCCTTCAACTCTACCCTCGACTATCAGTTTTTCCATCGTGCCTGTTCTTCTAGCAATGTGTCCAAACTACTGCAAATATCTCTGTTGTATTTGTTTAAGCAATCTATCCTTTACTTTAAGTTGTTCTAATATCGATACGTTAGTGCGATGATCAATCCAGGATATTCTTAACTTGCGGCGGTATACCCACATTTCAAAAGCGTCCAGTTTACTTTTATCCGTTTTTTTTAAGGTCCACGTTTCGGATGCATATGTGGATATGGGAAAAATGAGCGCCCTTACCAGCCTTAGTTTTGTGTGTATTGTTATGCTAGAATTTTTCCAAATTGTTATCAGTTTCATCGTGGCTGTTCTAGCAATAGTCAACCTTCTACGTATTTCTTTGTCACACCATCCGTCATTTGTTATTACGGATCCCAGGTATATGAAAGTATTTACTACTTCAAAGCCCCCAATTTCTTTAATGTGTTGAAGATTATTCCGAGCTCTGTCGACTATCGTGATCTTTGTCTTACTCCTATTTAGCTTTAGTCCATATGTTTTGCTTTTTTTCCTCCAAACATCTCATTATGTCTTCCATTTCTTCCTGATTTGCCGCGATTATTAAAGAGTCATCAGCATATCTCAAGTTATTGATTTTTTGACCTCCTACTGATATTCCGCCCTTCCATCCGTCTAGTACCTAAGATTAATGGAAAAGTAACATACATAAATGTCACATAGATCCGGAATTGGCTTATAGAGCAGTCACTACAGTAGGGATCCTGGTCTATACAGAAAAATGCAAGCGGGCGTGAACTAATAATGCACTTTGGTTGCATTGTTGGTGTATTGGCTAAATCGTGCAGGATATGATGCTAATAGCAAAGGGATTCTGGCATCAAACGTCCGAAAATATTTTCAGGCCATATTAATGAAAAGACCTCCAACGTAATAAAAATTATACTGAAATGATGGCAAGTACAAAAAACAAATAGACTGACAGGTTGCATTAATAACACTATATAGCGAAACAGACACAATAACACTGAGATGAAGTCATGAATTTATAAAGTCCGTGTAAGACCAATAATGACATATGCCTTAGAAACAAGACCCAACACAGCGACAACGCAAAGGCTACTTGAAACGGTAGAGATGTGAGTATTGACAAGAATTACATGAAATACGATAAAGATCAAAAGAAGTGAAGACATTAGAACAAAACATAACGTACAGTGTATAAACGAATGGACAGTAAATAGAAAAAAGAATGGAATAACTACATAAGCAAAATCAGGAAGACCTGTGTGGTCAAAATAGCAAGAGATAAATCACCAATCGTCAGAAGAAGTATCGGACGACCACTCAAAAGATGAAATGACCTTCTATAGAGATATTAATCCGCAAATGAACAAGCAGAATTGCTTATAAAGAGGAGGAAGAAGAAAAAAATCTGGATTATAAGAAGAAAAAAAAACTCAGCAATCTTACGTGAAATAATGATAAAACAATAACACAATGCCAAGATTATTATAACTATCTGGAAGAAAATTTTGACTCATTTGGAATAAGAAACATGAGAACAAAAAAATATAGAGAAGAAGAACAACCAAAAATTGTATGGAATAAAAACGTTACAAAGGAAATGTAATGTAATATGTATAAAAATTTAATGAAAAGCAAATTGAACCGACGCATACCATCCAGGTGACCATTATTGGTAAAATAATGCACCAATAAAGGCTAATAGCGACCTCTACCGAGGTAAAATGAAGTCAGTGTCTATAACGATTAAAGTAAACTGTAAACCCGAGCTAATAAAGCTTATAGGCCGATGTTAGGAATATTTGTATTCCATTAGTACATCAACAACTTAACCATATAAATCACTATTATTTTGTACTCTTTTCGGTGAGTAAGAACGATAAACAAAATAAATATAGATGGTTGCATTTCGATTCAATTCGAATCTCTGACCATTCTTATATACGTGTTGCAACCTGTTTTCAAATTTAGTCCTTCCACAAAGTCTTCCTGACGAACCTTAAAAGTTAAAACACGTGTAGGATAATGGTGAGAAACTCGAAATTTGACTCCCTCTACAAAAACTCAGAATCCAAGAGTTTCTTCAAAATTTAAAAAAACACGTCAATTTGTATCAGTTTTTTTAAATAGGAAGTGTGGCCAAGCGGTACATCATTTAAAAGATTTTTTTTTCTCTACAAGACACTTTTTTTATTTACGGAATAACTTTGTAAGATAATTTTGTATTTAACTAATTTATTGTTTGAAGATCAGTAATAACAAAAAACAGAAAATTTCATCAAATTAACCAATTAAATGTTCGAAATTACCTCCTGTGACCATACAATAATAGTCTATTTTTAAAGCCTCTGTGTACATTTTCAAATACCTCCGGTGCCAATAATCGGCATTCTGTCACAATTCTTTGTCGCAACTCTGCCAAATCTGCAGGCGGAGTGTCTCCACAAAAAAAAATCCAAAGGCGAAAGATCCGGTGATCTGTCCGGCCACTCTATTGAACCCCTTCTGCAATCCAATGCACTGGAAAACGTTGATTCAAAAATTGTCTTACGCGTATATCATAATGTGGGGATGCTCCGTCCTGTTGAAAGTTAGTTTATCCTCTAAAAGATACTTTGAGATTCCAATGTGTCAGTGATCAGCGGATCAATAACGTCTTCTAACAAGTTTAAGTAGGTTGTTTCTTTGAGATTTCCTTCAAGAAATATTGGTCCAATAACGTGATTCCCTAAAATGCAAACATTTTACATTTAATTTCTGAGGTGTTTGTGTATGTGTCTCCATGAATAAATGAGGATTACTGTTACTCCAATAACGACAATAATGTCTATTAACTTCACAATTTAATATATAATTACACTCGTCGGAAAAACACGTATTCTACAATCGATGTTGGTTGTTATTTATGATTTTACTGAATTCTTCACAAAATTGATGCCGACGATCAGGATCATCTTCGTTTAATTGATAAAGTAATCGTATTTTATAAGGGTGAAATATATGGGATTTTATAATTCGATAAACACTAGATGCTGATACACCAAATGCACGAGATAGTTGTCTGATAGACTGTCGATTATCCATTTATAAATGACCCAATACCGCCACGTCAACTGCTTCATTTCGCACTCGACGATCTACTTCGTGTTTTGTGTTGTTAAAGCCACCCATAGTTTCAAACTTATCAGTTAAATGTTTAACATATTGGTGACTTATGTTTTTTCTGGGTGGTTCGTATTAAAGATTCTTGCCGTAGCCTTAGCACAGTGATTATTTTCATTGTATAGCTTAACTAATTCTATTCTTTCTTAACTATAATATCCCATTTTTGTAAGCCTTTACAATGATATCTCTGATTAGTCAGTCGTTGTCAAATCTAAAATCAAAGGTTTTTTTTTTGTGGCATAGACTTTTGTCATTCAGCCAGACTCAAAAAGTCAAAGGTAAGCTGGTAAACACTAGAGAAGACAATTAGGATTCATTATCTTAAAAAAAAAATGCATATGAAAAAGTGATATTTATACAAAAAGAAAAAATTATCTTCAACTTAGTGGCGTGTTCATATCGATTTACAGGTTGATTAAATTATTTTATTGGAGGTCTCAAGAACATTTTTTAATTGGTTAATTTGGTGAAATTTTACTATTTTTTGGTGATTTATATGGGTAACTTGTTGATTTACTCGTGGAATTGATTTGATCAACAAACTGCCTCTCATTTCTTGTATGTGATTGCTGTCTGGTTAAATAGTAATCAGTGGTTTGTTCTGTTTGTGTGCACGTTTATATTCAAATAAATATTTACGTTTAAATTATGTACATACTTACCATACTTTTCTTCTATCCCTACGCCCATGAGACCATGTTCAAAACACATATCCATAACGGACTTTTTTATTTCTCCCTTATTTTCCATTTCTCTAACGTACGGGGCTATATTGGTTTTGCAAAACTTAGCAACGTTGTCCTTTAACATGTTTTCGTCTTCTGTCAGTATAGTCAAAGGTACATGTTTTTCCTTATAGTCATGTTTGCTTCTGTTTTGTTGTAGTCTGATGGGTCTTCTTCGAAAAATCATACTGGTTCTTCCTATACTACTCATTGTCGATTACTAAAAAATGGGATAAGGTACATAAATTTCATCAGTACAGAAAATAAATTGAAAATATTTTTAACATCCGGGGGTTGGGAAACTCTGATCTATGATATATTTACCGAGGAGGGAGGTATTTACAATCTTCCACGTCGCATACGGGACAAAAAATTAAAGGAAAAAGGGGCACGAGCAGAAGATGGTGGTTCTCTAAATCTGTAAAATTTTGAATATATATCAGAAAAGAACACACGAAAAGTATCAATTTGCCTAACGATGGATCTTCAAATTCTTATTTCGCCTTTAAGCTGGGAGGTTACTAGAGAAATTAGCAAATAAAAAGCCTTTTTCGTGACACTTTTTGATACAGGTATCTAACAACTGCTTCTGATAAATTTGGTGATAACAATATGCAATAAACATAATGATTTTCTATTTTTTTTCAGTAAAATTGTATCACTTTTCCATATAATTTATTGTCTTCAAATTCAGTATTTAAAATCAAATAGCGATCTTACATTAGAGATAGAACATAAAATCAAATAGATCATGTCCTCATTGACGCAAGACACTCTAGTAGCATTATTAATTCGCGAAGTATGAGAGGAACTGACAGCTATAGCGATCACTTTCTGTTGAAATCTAAGTTAAGAACGCGATTATCAATACAGAAACTGGAACAACAAGAAAAAAGAGAAATATGGAACATAGAACCCCTACAAACACCAAATAAAAAACTGGATTATCAAGTGGCAATAAGCAACAGATTCCAATCGATGGGAGATGAAGAGCTTAATGTAAAGTTAGAACAAGCATGACAGCAAGTGGCATCAGTTGTAGAACAAGCAGCCAAGGAAACCATTGGAAAAAAGAGGACTCTTTTTTTCTCTCACAAATACCAAGAAATCTTTCATCATTTTGAGATAAGGCCCATGTTTCATCCCCATATATTAAAACCGGTCTTATTAAGGTCTTGTATATATTAAGCTTTACTACACGTTTTATTTTTTTATTTTTTAAATGTTTCTGGAGACTGTGAACAGTTCTGTTTGCTATTGCTATGCGTCTTTTTATTTCGCCGCTTGTCGTGTTTGTTGCGTTTACTAGTGATCCAAGATATGTAAATTCTTGACTTGCTCAAAAGTATGGTTGTTAATTTGAATTCTCTGTTTGACTTGCTCAAAAGTATTTTTGTTAATTTGAAGCCTTGTAAAAAACTGCACCATGTCTCTCATATTTCTGCCCACCATAACTATATCGTCAGCGAATGCGAGAATTTGCGTCGATCTATTAAAAATAGTTCTATTCATTATAATATTTAATGGTCTGATTGCCTTTTCCAAGGCAATATTAAAGAGGAGACACGCCAACGCGTCCCCCTGGCTTAGACCATTGTTAAAGTCAAAGAACGTAGAGTTTTCTCCTTCAATTCTAACGCACGAGCTTACATTTTGCATTGTTAGTTGGGTGGGTCAACTTAACTAGGTACCGATCTTATTTTGGTCATAAGTCGCTCAATTTTTTATGCTAGATATTTTTTTTTCATCATGACAGTTGGCGCTACAGCCCTTCGTGAGCCTTGGCCTGCTTCAAAACATTCTTCCATCCTTCTCTATCGAGTGTCTTCTCCAGCCCCTCACTCCAATCTCCCTCAGATCTTCCTGTACATCGTCCAGATATCTGAGTTTAGGTCGCCCCCTTCTTCTTCTTCCGACCGGCCTGTTTAGCATAGTTATTTTAGTGGGATCACTCTCATCCATCCGCACTTTTTGTCAACTTTCCAATTTGTATACTTAAAAAAATATTGTGTAAGTTTTCCTCGAAAAATGCAAAATTTTCCCGTTATTTTGGCTTTGAATATTTCAAATTATACATTTGACGAAAAAAGCTAACCTTTAATATGCCGTATCTCGGTTTGTATTGGTCGTAGAAACATTATAAAACAAGGACTTTATTTGTGTTTCTAAAGGATACAATTTTGATATCCACAGTTTTTTAATTAAATGAATATTTTTGAGTTATTCTCAAAAAACCCTAAAAAAGTCGATTTTTTCATCGAAAACCTGTTACTTTCAACCGCTAATTACTCGGAAAAATATTAGTTTTACCAGGAAAGCACACAGAACATTTTTTTCTTAGAATTACTTTTATCACCGATTTCCATGGTTAAAATTGTATGAAAACTTCCCACTCCTGAGATGGGGTGGCAACCACCCCCGATAAAACCAAGTTTTATCGTACAGCGGCATGATATAGAAAATGATCCTTGGACTATTCCATACCCTCTGTGAAAATTTCAAGTAGATCCATGCTGAACGAAAAAATTACTTTATTTCCTGGCCTAGATTAGTCATTGCCATTTTAAGTTCTACTGATATAAATCAGGCAATATTATATTCCTCTAGGAGCACCTTTTGGGTACAACTAATTCACCTTAGATTGTAGGTAAGTACCCGAAGTCAAGACAAAAGTAATTTATTTCTATTGGTGTTTTTAACTTCATTTTATCATTAACTTAATCTTTCTAGGTAATAAAATCTACTTTTTTAGAAACGGTACAGCAATTAAGACACATTAAACTATAATTAATTATCTAAAAAACAAATTAAAACTAAAAATAGAATGCAGTTAAGCCTTTCATATTGGCATTAAAAAAATTGCGTCATTTCGATTTGAAATTCCGTCCTTTATTGTATTCACTTCAACTTTCATAAATGTTTTTCTTATTTATTTTGTAACATCAACAATTCATTACATGTGAATACAGGTATTATACTGCACTTTTAAGGGATCTATTTATGTTACGCTTTTTTGTTTGATTTGGCAGTTAGTAGTTGTCCTTTTAAAATTTATTTCTTGGGATTCTTCGGCCTGGCTTGCTCTTGAGTTGAGTTTAACTCGCAGCATTAATGTCTTAAATACACTCGAAATCTGTAAATGCACTAGAATCTCACTAAGCCGGCACTATTAAATACCAGAGCGTGGATTATTGGAATGTTTGGATTACTGGATTGAAACAATTAAATGCTGTATCTGGATTTACTTTTACAATTGTAGTAGTGCCAAAAGAAAAATGAATCCTGGGAAAAAAGTGCACCATGCTAAATACATTCATTGGTGGAAGCCAAAGTTCAGAAAACTGGAAAGTGTTAAACAATTTAAGAAACAACAGAAAAAGAGATATTATCCAGTCCATATCACCGCAAACTTGGAAGAATACTTTAAAGATTTACTAACATAGACAAGAGAGCCCTTCAAACAGCTAGACAACTATGGTCTACAATAGAGATGTGTAGTTCACCATCGAAATAGTTCAAATGAACGATTCTTTCAACTGAACTGATTGAACTAGTTCACTAATTTTCATAGAACTAGTTCACTGCGAACTATTTGCATTATAAATGTGTCTCAACTTCTAAATAAAAAAATAATGAATGATACCATATATTTCGAATGGAACGGGTCGAATTACATAGTCCCTGATAGAAACAAGGGGAGTAGGAGCAGGCTTTTTCTTAAGAAGTATAACTGCTTTCTTTTCATCTTTCCCTGCTTGTTCTACTAGCAAAACTGATTTTGACGTTGAAAGTTGAGGTTCTTGAAATTGATATGATTGATAGCAGAGTGTTTTATTTTTAAATGTCTTGATAAATTGCCCAGTGAACCACTTGTAATACTAATATCACATGAACAGTAATTACATTTTGCAGATTTTTGATTTTTATCGTTTTTCTCTAACTGATCCCATAAAAAACTTCTATTTCGTCTGTTACTCATCTTTTGGGATTGATTAAGAAAATAAATTATTATAAAGAAAAAAGAACTAATCATATAATAATTTAAAACATTTGAACCTAAACATAATACGATCGAAAGAAATGGTTCCGAATCCGAACTACTTGAACTCCGTACACTGAAAACCGAAGAAAACGAGTTTGTGTGATGATTGAAATGAGACATCTGGCAACCAGTTATGTTAGGGTTTCGATTTCGGTCCTACAAATAGTTCTTTCACGAACTAGTTCACTGAACTAGTTCATTTTTGTGAAATAGTTCTCTTGAACTAGTTCGTTTAAAAGAACTAATAAGCACACCTCTAGTCTACAAGGCGTCGTCAGGCTGATAGGATCACCAATTAGAATAAACGAAAGAGAAGTCGAAACTGTATGCAGATATCTAAATAATGGCAAATCACCTGGCCCATTAAATGTAGCTCCAGAACTCATCAAACATGGACCCAAAATAATAATTCAACGGCTACGACCACTTTTCCAGGAATGCATAAATAAACATGAAATACCTGAGGAATGGAAAGAATCGCATATGAACACCATCCATAAAAACGGAGATAAATCGAAACCTAAAAACTATAGAGGAATTGCAGTTACTAGTAGTATTAGCAGAATATATGGGAAAATAATAAAAAATCGAATAGAAGAAGAATATCAAGATATGGAAGCCGAAGAACAGGCTGGTTTTCATGTGGGTCGATCTAAAATAGACCATGTCTTCTCTATTACTCAGATAATTGAAAAGAAAGTTGCTCGTATCCAAGAAGTCCACCTGACGTTCTTATTAGGAAAGCATATGATAGTGTCCCGCTTGATAAATTATGGAAGACACTGGGGAAAACAAATATAAATATAGAATTTATTGAAGCGGTAAAAACGTTGTACTACCAACAAACAACCAGAATTATAACAGGACATCTGATAACACCGGGATTCAAAGTGACTAAAGGACTAAGACAAGGATGCTGTATATCCCCAACATTATTTAAAATATACCTCGGAGCAGCACTTAACAAATGGAAGAAAAAATGTACGAATATGGGCATACCACTAATGGACTTAACTTTGTACACTCTGTGCTTTGCGGATGACCAGGTCATCATCGCACAGGACTCTGAAGACCTTAGTTACATGATGCGAAAACTATTAGAAGAGTTTACAGAGTGGGGTTTCGAAGTGAATATGGAAAAAACTGAGTACATGAGTATCGGAGGAGATCAACATAACGTTGTCTTAGAGGAAAATCAAGAGATCAAACTATGCGACGATTACAAATACCTAGGAGTAAAGATCACTCAGGACGGAAAATTAGATGCAGCCATTAAAGAACGAAATACACAGGGAAGGAAAGGCATAGCTTTACTGAACAGCATACTGGGATAAAAACATATCTAAGGCAAATCAAAGAAGACTATACACCATAATAAAAAGTATCACAACATATGGATGCGAAGTGTGGCCCCTAAAAGACAGAACCGAGAAAATGGTTAGAGCAACAGAAATGGACTTCTGGCGCCGCTCGGCGGGAATCTCTAGACGCGACAGAATAACAAATGAGGGAGTCCGAGAAATCATGAGGGTTACACATAATATTGTTGATGACATCAAAACGACACAACTGAGATGGTACGGAGACGTAAGGAGAATGCCGGAGAATAGAATACCAAGACAAATTCTTGAATGGCAACCAAGAGGTAGGCGGAGACCAGGAAGGCCTAAGAAGTTGGAGAGAAGGAGTTGAAAAGAAATCAGGGAAAGAGAACTGGAGGACGATCTATGGAACGATAGAATGAGATGGAGATTGGAAATCGGAAGACGTCGAAGAGCGTTATAGACAGACATTATATTATATTATATATATATATATATATATATATATATATATATATATATATATATATATATATATATATATATATATATAGTAAACTCTTAAATATTGGGGAAATCTGCAAGAAAACTCTAATGTGTATCAATTATTTCGCCTAACGTTTTCGCCAAAGAGAATTAATTTGGCTTCGTCAGGGCTGAAAGAGAATAAATTATAATTAGCTACCATATATTATCTAATAAAAAACATTTACCTTACCGTATATTTTAGAAATGTCGAGTTATGATGTTAAAAAACTTTAGCTAGTAACAACATAGTGGTGTTTTTTTGTTACTATTTGCAAAAAAGTTTATTTGTTAACGTTGGAAATGTATGGTAGCTTTGAACTTAAAACGAAAAGGTTTACCCAAGGTTAATCGAAAAACCCAATGTAACTACATTTAAAGGAAGTAATTCTTTGAATTGTCGGCAATAACTAAATTTTTGATTGTTGTAAAGTTTGAATGTGAGCTTCTGTTTTCATAGAACGCAAGCGCCGAACAATTACAAGTAGTCCTTTTGAATATCTATGTCGTTAAGGTTCATTGGTAAAACCGATGAAGTTAGATCCCACTCTGGGGAGATATTAGTTTAGAATTTTCTTAATTGAAATTCTTTTTTTAATTAGTATATTGTTCATGTATTATTATAATAATATCTTATTGAGATGTATCTAAGAAAAGCAAGGAATGTTATCTTTTTAGTTAATGAAAATTATTATTAAAGTAGGTTAGTTGTTAATAGATATATCAGTCAAGTTTGTTATCTGTGATGTTGTATTGTTCTTAGTATCTGATTTAAGTAAGAAGTGGTATATATCGCTTAGACTTAATGTTACTCTTAACATTGATGGAAAAATCGTTAAGGAAAATATAAGACATTTCAATGAACTCTCTTTTAGATTTATTGTTCTCACGGTGGAGAATTGTAGTGTTCGTATAGTCCATGTGATGACCGGTGAATGGACATGTTTGACTATACGAACACTACAATTCTCCACTGTGAGAACAATAAATCTAAAAGAGAGTTCATTGAAATGTCTTATATTTTCCTTAACGATTTTTCCATCAATGTTAAGAGTGACATTAAGAATCTAAGCGATATATACCACTTCTTACTTAAATCAGATACTAAGAACAATACAACATCACAGATAACTAACTTGACTGATATATCTATTAATAACTAACCTACTTTAATAATAATTTTCATTAACTAAAAAAGATAACATTCCTTGCTTTTCTTAGATACATCTCAATAAGATATTATTATAATAATACATGAACAATATACTAATTAAAAAAAGAATTTCAATTAAGAAAATTCTAAACTAATATCTCCCCAGAGTGGGATCTAACTTCATCGGTTTTACCAATGAACCTTAACGACATAGATATTCAAAAGGACTACTTGTAATTGTTCGGCGCTTGCGTTCTATGAAAACAGAAGCTCACATTCAAACTTTACAACAATCAAAAATTTAGTTATTGCCGACAATTCAAAGAATTACTTCCTTTAAATGTAGTTACATTGGGTTTTTCGATTAACCTTGGGTAAACCTTTGCGTTTTAAGTTCAAAGCTACAATACATTTCCAACGTTAACAAATAAACTTTTTTGCACATAGTAACAAAAAAACACCACTATGTTGTTACTAGCTAAAGTTTTTTAACACCATAACTCGACATTTCTAAACTATACGGTAAGGTAAATGTTTTTTATTAGATAATATATGGTAGATAATTATAATTTATTCTCTTTCAGCCCTGAAGAAGCCAAATTAATTCTCTTTGGCGAAAACGTTAGGCGAAATAATTGATACACATTAGAGTTTTCTTGCAGATTTCCCCAATATTTAAGAGTTTACTATTTAACTTATCTGTAAAGATTAAATTTCTTTTCTATATATATATATATATATATATATATATATATATATATATATATATATATACTTTTAGTTTGTGGCTCCGATATTTCTACTAGGCTTTCTCGTATGCTGTTTCTTCGGTTCCTTCAAATCAAGAATTTAATTTCACAAATCCGCTTTCTGATAAATTTTGAAACCAATTTGCAATAGATGGACTATTTTCAGATAGTCAGAGCGAGAGAGAATATAGCATCCATACATACAACAAATTTTTTAAGACTGTGCGTTATGTCAGCAACCTGGGAAGTAATATGGATGAGAAATTTATTTTTATACAAGGACTTTATTTTTTGGATAGCATTTTGATCCATAGGTTGCAATAAAGGTGTGCAGTTTGGTGGTATGAAGATGGATTGGATATTCCTATCATTCGATATAAGTCCTACAGCATTGTCAAGTACGACTAAAGCTTTTATGGGCAAGTTAAATTGATTCTTGTAGAAGACTAGCAGGCAAATAAATTTTAAAAGCTTTTTAGCTTTATCAATCACTAACAAATCCAATTTGTATGTTCCAGTAGCATTTGAATACGGCATAAATGTGATTATATCTTTACTCACTTCACGACCTGGTACGCTCGTTTCTTTAGAGGGTACGAAGGTTGTGTTAGGCGATAGGCTTCAAAACAAGCCATTCTCGTCTGCATTATATATTTGGTCAAGAAGAAGACCCAATCCTTCTACTTTGTCTTTAAAATACTGGATAAATGGCTGCGCTAGACGTTGCTTAACAATTTTTTAACTGATATAGATAGCAAATCTCTTTTTAAATATATCCAGCCACCTAACACTGGCTTGTAATTTTTTTCAAGATTTGATTGCTTTTGTTTTTAGAATTTCTCCAGATACAGGAACGTGTTTAGAACACTGTTGCAAGAACCTCTTGTAGAGGGCGTTTTCCGTCTTTGGACATCACGAAATGTTTGTTGTTTTATGGTTTCCTATTCCAGATTTCATCGTGGTCCACTATCTTTTGTTTTTTTTAAGATCATGTATGTATCACGCTCCACTCAATTTTATCTTTCAAACCTATAGTTAAAGTCACACTGTCACACCTATTTTGTAAAATCACAAAACATTTAAGACTACCAGTTTAGCGCGTACCACCGGTTGTTAGGAGTTTATTCTCCATAAGAATAACATTGCCCTATCTTATTCGTACTGCACTTTAAGTGTGAATTTGACTATAGAGGGTTGCGTTTCGGTTTACTTGAAATTTTTACCTACAATATTCTCTCTTAAAACAATAGGTAAATATGTACACACGTGTACCTGATAGGTTTTGAGGTTAGACTCTATACGCGACGAGCGCATATCATGTGTTACATGTAGGAAGGATAAGAAGTGAGGCACGGACGGAGGCTGCCGGATTATTGGACGTGTCGATTTCTTGAAGTGCCGGATTAGTGAAATTCTATTGTATTATATTTATACGAGTTTTACACTTCAAAATCATATAGATACAGTTGTAAAAGCAGGGGAACCAATCCAAGATAGTTTAAATCTTCGCTACAGTGATCATTCGTTAATAAATTTCTGATAAGTAATGTATCTTAGATATGAATATATATATACAAGGTGGTCCAGAATTATGTACATTAATTTCTAGAGTTCATAGTACGTCCAAAAAGAAGGGTACTTCTTTATGTACACTTTTTTATAAAACTGAATAATAAGGGAGATACAACCCTTTAAAGGGGTGAATTGAAATTCTTATTTTTTCAAATATCTTCCAAACGGTTTTGAATACGGAGTTCATATTTTGGGAGTGATAATAAGACATTGGGATAATTAATTTTATGTCACCACCTACCACATCCTATATTAATACAGGGTAGTTTTGGAGGGTAAGTGGGGGTTATTGCGTCACATGTTTTTTAATTTTTACATATTTTAAAAAAATATTTTAAAAATTGTTTCCTTAGACTTTTCTACGCAAAAAAGGTGCTCTTGTAATATTTCGATAGTTATCACCGTTTTCGATTTATTTAAACTCGAAGGTATACATGTATTTTATTGTAATCGTTACATTTCTTAATATTCATCAAGTATGCTTTGGAATTGACACTTGTGTTAGCAACAACACTTTAATCTCAAGTAGTCTATGAATTGTTAGTGAAGTTTAATAACAATTAAATTATTTTATCAACACTTTTATTATACTCGACAGTGAAATTTGTTTAACACGTCTCTTTTGCTATATTTTTAAATTTGTTTGCACGCAATATGGCACACTATTCAAATTCTGAGATGACAGACATACTTTTAGTAATAGGGGAATGTTCGGGAAATGCTGCTGCCGCTGTAAGACGATACAGAGAAAAGTATCCGAACAGAAATATTCCCAATGCCAGGACTTTTTAAGTACTGAACGATGACTTAGAGAAACCGGTTGTCTTCAAAGAAGGAATACAGATGCTGGTCGTCGTAAAGAAGCAAGAAATGTTCGCGTTGAACAGCAAAATATAGGATGCTGTAATAAATGACCCCACAATAAGTACACGCAGGTTAGGATTAATAACGAATATTTCCCATCAAAGTGTTTTAAGAGTTCTGCATGAAGAGCAATTACTTCCTTACCACTATCGACAAGTGCAGGAATTGTTACCTAACGATATGTCACTTAAAGCTGATTTTTGTGAAGTATTGCAAAATAAAGTTCAAAATGCACCAATTTTTTTAAGCAACATTCTGTTTACAGACGAGGCCACATTTACAAGACAAGGTATGTTCAATTCTAGAAATATGCACTTCTGGGCTGAAGAAAATCCAAGGGCTACAATGGAAACTCACTTCCAACACACGTTCAAGATAAACGTTTGGGCAGCTACTTTAGGAAATAGTTTCATAGGATACCACATCTTTCCCGGAAATTTAAATGGTATTTAAATATTAAATATTACAATTTTCTAGACAATATTTTACATGATATTTTGGAAGATATTCCATTACAAATACGAAGAAACATGTTTTTCATGCATGATGGTGTTAAACCACATTACACAAGAATTTGTAGAAGGTGGTTACATGAACATTTCCCTGATAGGTGGATAGGCCGGGGTGCGGATGCACCGATTCATTGGCCTGCTCGTAGTTGTGATCTTAATCCAATAGACTTTAAAGTATGGAGTTATTTGAAATCAAAAGTGTGTAACACTACAATTAATACAGTAAATGAGTTAAGAGACAAAACTGAACAAGTATTTACCGGTTTACAAAAACGATCCAGTAACATTAAATGGATTAATGCGTTCGCTAAATATAAGAATTAGATTATGTATTCAACAAAATGGAGGACATTTTGAACAGTTGTTGTGAAATATTATTTTCGCCATTAATTAAATGTTAAGTATTAATTAAGTTTTCCATTAATTTGTAATATTATTGCTAACACAAGTGTCAATTCCAAAGCATACTTGATGAATATTAAGAAATGTAACGATTACAATACAATACATGTATACCTTCGAGTTTAAATAAATCGAAAACGGTGATAACTATCGAAATATTACAAGAGCACCTTTTTTGCGTAGAAAAGTCTAAGGAAACAATTTTTAAAATATTTTTTTAAAATATGTAAAAATTAAAAAACATGTGACGCAATAACCCCCACTTACCCTCCAAAACTACCCTGTACTAATATAGGATGTGGTAGGTGGTGACATGAAATTAATTATCCTAATGTCTTATAATCACTCACAAAATATGAACTTCGTATTCAAAACCGTTTGGAAGATATTTGAAAAAATAAGAATTTCAATTCACCCCTTTAAAGGGTTGTATCTCCCTTATTATTCAGTTTTATATAAAAGTGTACATAAAGAGGTACCCTTATTTTTGGACGTACTATAAGCTCTAGAAATTAATGTACATAATTCTGGACCACCTTGTATATAAATATATATATATATATATATATATATATATATATATATATATATATATATATATATATACACTCAAAAATGTTTTGCATATTATCTGTAACGCCACTGAACGTCTCCAATTTGAAATTTTTTGCACTGATTTTTTTTTTGTCTACTAAAATAATGTATTTTACTGCTTGTTTTTTGTTTCTTAATCGTCGCAGAGATTCTTATGCAGGCCATTCACGTTCCGACTTGTGGTACGACTAGTGGTCCAACTTCTGCAGTTGGATCTGAAATCGGACCGTGAGTGGGCTAGTTGGATTAGTTGGACAACTAGTGGTACGACTAGTGGGACGACTTGAAGATCCGACTTCCGACTGGCGACGAAGTCGGAGCGTGAATGGTGAAGTTGGAAGTCGGATCACAGGTTGGATCGAAAATTTCCTCAGTCAGTTGACTTTCGGCACCTGTTACGTATGAGACTTCTATGAAATACTTTACGCAAAGATCTCTAGTTCGCGAATATTTAATAGAAAATAAACTTTCAATTGCACGAAAATTACCTTTTTGTTAGGGCAAATCATTTTCCTTTCTGTAGATCTATTTCGGACATTCCTATACAGGTAAATTTCCGATACTCCGGATTGGCTACGGAAGAATTATAAACAAACAATAAAAATTAAATCATAGTTGTAGCAAAAGATCCCTAGTTCGCAAAAAAATAATAGAAAATAACTTTCAATTGCACGAACAATTATTCCTATTAAAAATATACGACACACACACAACAAAATAAATCCCAGCTCCAGTTTAAAACAAATAAAATATAAATTTTATACCTATACAAATCTTCAAAAACTATAATTTTTTCCTACAATTTAAAAAAGTCATAAAAATCAAGAGTTAAAAAAATTAATTAGTTCAGCCCTAGACAAATAACTAGAGAAACGAAACCTAACTTTTAAACATACATATCATATTATTATATTTTGCGTAGTGTTTATTCGATTTGGTTAAGCGATGTACATCGTGAAAATAACCTAGAACTGAAGTTGGACCACTAGTTGGATAGAAAGTCGGAGCGTGAGTGGAGACGAACATCCAACTAGTAGTCCTACTAAGTGGGACCACAAGTCGGATCGTGAATGGCCTGTCTTAGACAGGCCATTCACGTTCCGACTTGTGGTCCCACTTAGTAGGACTACTAGTTGGATGTTCGTCTCCACTCACGCTCCGACTTTCTATCCAACTAGCGGTCCAACTTCAGTTCTAGGATGAATCTAATAAACACTACGCAAAATATAATTAGGAGGAGAAAAATGACAGCGCTGTGCTTGTTATCCTTATATGTATGTTATGATAATTTAAAAATTAGGTTTAGTTTCTCTAGGTATTTGTCTAGGGCTGAACTAATTAATTTTTTCAACTCTTGATTTTTATGACTTTTTAAGATGTAGGAAAAATTATAGTTTTTAAAGATTTGTATAGGTATAAAATATTTTATTATATTTGTTTTAAACTGGAGCTGGGATTTATTTTGTTGTGTGTGTGTCGTATATTTTTAATAGGAATAATTGTTCGTGCAATTGAAAGTTATTTTCTATTATTTTTTTGCGAACTAGGGATCTTTTGCTACAACTATGATTTAATTTTCATTGTATGTTAATAATTCTTCCGTAGCCAATCCGGAGTATCGGAAATTTACCTGTATAGAAATAGATCTACAGAAAGGAAAATGATTTGCCCTAACAAAAAGGTAATTTTCGTGCAATTGAAAGTTTGTTTTCTAATAAATATTTGCGAACTAGAGATCTTTGCGTAAAGTATTTCATAGAAATCTCATACGTAACAGGTGCCGAAAGTCAAATGACTGAGGAAATTTTCGATCCAACCTGTGATCCGACTTCCAACTTCACCATTCACGCTCCGACTTCGTCGCCAGTCGGAAGTCGGATCTTCAAGTCGTCCCACTAGTCGTACCACTAGTTGTCCAACTAATCCAACTAGCCCACTCACGGTCCGATTTCAGATCCAACTGCAGAAGTTGGACCACTAGTCGTACCACAAGTCGGAACGTGAATGGCCTGCATTAGAATTCATATTGTGTTCATCAGTTTTCGAAAACTGATATTTGTAAAAATTGGTTTGCGTTTTATTCACTTTGTAGTAAACAATATGAATAGGCAAGTGATATCTGAGTTCAACAGAGCTAGAATCGTTACTTTGATTGAGGAACGCCACACACAAGTCGACGTTGCTGTCCAGGTTGGAGTTAATCAAAGTGCTGTGTCTCGGATTGTGAAAAAATATCGAGAGACGAATTCTGTTAGCGATCGTCCAAAAAGCGGAAGACCCAGAATGACTACCAATGTCCAAGAACGCTTTTTAACGTTAACTGCCCGGAGAAACCCCTCTATGACTGCCCCAGCTATTAGAAGAGAGCTCCAGCAAGCTCATAATATTGTAATTTGCGATCAGACTATTAGGAATAGGTTACATTCGGCGAATTTATTTACAAAAAGACCATTGTTTGTACCAAAGCTTACATTAGAGCAGAAAAGGACTCGACTGGAATGGGCCAATGAACATTTACAATGGCATGACAATAGATGAAGAAAGGTCTTATTTTTTGATGAAACCAAAATTAGACTTTTGTCGGATAATCGCCGAATTAGGATTTGGAGGAACCCAAATCGACAGGATAGACTTAACCAAGCTACCCAAAGAGACCCATATCAAGGTGGCTCCATAATGTTTTGGGGCGGCATCATGCTAAATAATAAAACTCATTTAATTCCTATTGTTGGTAACATGAATGGACAAATTTATATTAATACCATTCTTAGGCCTGTTGTACGCTTGTGGCGAGGAGCTGTTGGTCCAGAATTTATTTTTATGGACGACAATGCGCCTCCCCATCGTACGAGACATGTAGCAGATTTTTTAGAGACAGAAGATATCGTCAGATTACAATGGCCACCTTGCTCACCTGACCTTAATCCCATTGAGCACGGATGGGATATGCTCAAAAGAAAAATTCAGTCCCGGCAGCCACCCCCAAGGACACTACAAGACCTTAGAATAGCAGCGATTGAAGAATGGGGCACCATGGACCAGAACTACGTTAATACACTTATAAGAAGCATGGGACATCGCATTCAGTCTTGCATTGATGCAAGGGGTGGAAATACGGCATATTAAGTATTAGTTCTTATATCTGTACAAATTTAAAAAAATATATTTATAATACATATTATAAATAATAATAATAAATTGTTAAGTCTTTAAATTTTGTTTATTGTTTCTTTTTCAAAACAAACAATTTAATATATAATAAAGTATTTTGTTACAAAAAAAACTAGATTTCACTTGATTTGGTGGATAATTTTGAAAATATTACATTATGCAAAACATTTTTGAGTGTATATATATATATATATATATATATATATATATATATATATATATATATATATAAGTATGTTGGAAATATCGGGTATGTGGTCTATATTAAAAAAAATCTTTGTTTTTTCTAAAGCTCAATATTTCGCCATTTATTTACTAGCTTCATCGGGAGTAACTGTAAAAAACTGGCGTACACTTAGATTTACAATCCTTACAGAAATTAAAAGATTTCACATATAAATAAAATTGACATTAAAATAACATTTTTGTTGATGTATACGTATATCCAATAAAATGCATGTTAAAATATAAATATATTTGAGTACGTTCGTTAACAATAAATAAGATGGAAACAACTAAAATTTATTTCAAATGCAAAAAGTAACAATGTAAGAAAACATTAGAGGAATATTATTTCTTTAATTAATCATTAAGGCTAGTTAGTATGATTAGTCATTAGGGTGAGTGAGTTTTAAATTTTGTTCAATATATTGCAATATATGTTGCTTAATTGCCCCGTGTCTGTTTTATAATTTAAAGTTTGTTTATTTTTGTTGATGTGGTACATCTCCAAAAATAACCTACTTTTGTAATTTTCAGTCTGTGCTAAAATACGAGCATTGTTGTAGTCTAACAGATGACCGGTGTTTTTATAATACTGGACTACTGCACAAGTATTTTTTCCTAAGCGACAATCACTTTTATGCTGTGTGATACGTTGTTTTAGCCACTGCGATGTATGGCCAATGTAGCTTTTTTCACATCCTAGACACGGTATTTCATATACCACATTACTCCTATATAAGGTTGGTACTGGGTCTTTAATTTTAGAAAAAAGTTGTATTTTATGGTATTGTATTTAGCTATATTAATATTGGAAACATCTTTAAATATGGATATGACTGAATGACTTAGACCATTTATAAAGGGCAGTTTTTTATCTTTGATTGACTCATTGTTGGAATCAAAGACAGGACCATCATAGAAATTACTGCTGTAAATGAGTTTTTTTAAAATATGTTTTGGATATCCGTTGTTTCGAAAAATGTTGTATAATATATCCAGATTTTTTTCTAATAAATTATCATCAACAATGGACATTACACTGTTTTTTCATACCCAATATTGTATTATATTTTTGACGAGTTGTGTGGTTTGAAAAGTAATTCATATACCTGCCCGATGCTGTTGGCTTTTGGTACCCATCCAATGTCAGAATATTGTCATTTGTTCTTATTACCTTTGTGTCTAAAAATGGTATACTAAGATCTGTCTCGGTGTCAATTGTGAACTGAAGATGTTCATTAAATGAATTAAAGATGTTTAATGTGGTATTGATGTGATAAGATGAAACTGCACATATGATGTCATCGACATATTTATATATAAAAGGTAATTCAAAAGGTAATTGCGTGATCACATTGTCTAAGAGATGATCAGTTACAATAGTAGCAAGGATGGGACTAATCGGGGAACCCGTAGGTGTTCCAAAAATTTGGGAGTAAAATTTTTCATTGAAACTGAAATAAGTGTTATTAAAAATGAACCTGAGAATTAGTAGAAAATTACCTTTAGATAATGTCGTGTAGTCTTTTATAAGGTTCCAATTTGATTCTATAATGTTCGTGACCATATTTAGTGGAATGTTTGTAAATAAAGAAACCACATCCAAAGAAATCAAAACATAATCTTTTGGCAACTGCATTCCCCTAACAGCATTGACAAAGGTAAATATGTCCTTAGAATTATAATTGTTGCGATATTCAAAGGCAGTATTTAATATGTCAGCAAGAAATTTAGAAATGTTTCTAAATTCTATTTTTTCTATTTCTATTCTATTTCTATTTTTTAAATTAAAATTGATAAATAATTTACGGAGATATTTGCAAAAAAAGCAGTTTTTTGCACTAATTTATAAATTTTATTAATTTTCTTTTTAATAACAAAATAAAATGATATTAATACTTTTGAACATCCAGGAATTACCGTCTTTTAAATTTGTGCAAAATTTCCCCCCGATCGGTCAAATATTTAAGTTATTTAATTTTTCGCAAATCGCCAGGAAATTTTGACATTCCTGTCAAAATTTCTTGAAGAAAAAGTCAGGACTTCCTTACTGTAAGGAAATGATATTTCCGTACAGTTGTTAGTATTCCATCAAGTTTGACAATTCAACCTCAATACGTTTCCATAGTAACCCAAGTAATTTTATTAGGAATTTCAAAGCACCATTTATTTGGGAATAAAATTATCGCGTTTTTTTTTTAAATCAATTAATATCTGTCGAATTTTAAACGATTTGCGGAAAAATAGTATGTTTACCTCGTAGGAAAAGCCACATTCCTGGACTCTGTGTTGCTAAGTCTCGGCTTGCGCCTCGACTTAGCAATCTTCACAGTCGTCCAGGAATGTTAAGCTTTTCCTACCCGGTAAACAATGTACTATTATTAATCCCTGAGACTAAATATTTAAACTATTGAACTTGCTCTATTAATGATGCTAGACACATTTAGCAGATTTCATAGGATTCTTTAAGACTTAAACTATCTCAGAATTGCATATTGCGTTTTTATCGAAATTATTTACAAAATAAACGTTTGAAAAGGGGTATGTTTTTTATTTATAAACAATTGTAATAACTTCTATATTTTTCAAGCTACAGACTTTTACGTACACCTCCATTATTTATAAACATTAATTAATGAAAAATTTACTTTTTTTAAATTTGGCTGGAATAGTCTGTCACAGTATTAATAATGACGACATAATTTTCAACCCCCTGGAAATCTCGGAAAATCAACATAATTATAATTAGTATAAGGAACATAATAATATAATGTGTAAAAAATTACCTGAAATTTAATTTATAAAATATATAAGTATTATTACACCATTGATACAAAATGAAAAAAATATATTCCGATATGTTCGGGGAAAGGGGGTGAAAATTTTGAACAAAATCCCCATAAAGACCAAGTCTTACAGAGTTCACGTGCAGTTCTATGCACATTTAAGGAAACTAATCCTACTGTATCGATATTTTCGAGACTCGTTTTTGAGTGTCGAATGTTCGTATTGATATCACAACCGCGCAAACCGGCTCCGAGAGACGTCAAGATGACGGACGCGTGCTCAGATTGCGAAAGACCACCGTCTTTAACGCATACTTTATATTTTGACGTCATTAACCAAACAAATTTTAGTAGTTGTCACCTTTTCCTTAATAAAACAGTGCAATTGACTTACAATGTTCATGACATATCTTGATTTGTAGAAAATAGGATTACAATAGATTGAAAAATGATGAATAATAATCATTACAATTTAGACATATCTATTTTATGTGTTTCTGTGTGATACATTGTTGCCGTTATTGAGTACCATACGTGTAGCCATTCATATAATATATTGCTACATGTACATGAATATTATTTTAAATTAATTAGGTAAACTAAACATAAGCAAGTAGCTTTTGCCTAAAGATTCTCGCCAGATTTAATGGACATTAATGTTGTATTTAATAGACAACAGTTATACATAAATCCTTGACTTAACTTACGAAAAAAATCTTGTTTAAAACGTTCACAGTTCCATTATATTCAAATGACGGAAATATCACTCACTTTAGTAAGTTTACTTTGGCTGCGACTCTAGAGGATATTGTATTTATGAAACAATGAACTATAAAACTAAAGGTCATAGAGGTGTTTCACAGATGAAAATACAATTGGGATTAAATAATTTTTATATCGAAAAAATGTGGAAGAGTCGATGTTTTTTCGATTAATAAGCATCAAGCACAAGTGTCAATGTGGTTATCGTTGTTTACAACGTAACACCTGTGTGTTATCTACGAGGGTACTGGGTTTAGACCACGTCGTTCCGTGATAAATGCAATTACTGTCTTAATGAATCTAGCAAATTAATGAAAAATCTATTTGCGGTTTAGAAACATCTCGATTAAATAGATACATGAATTCGAAGTTGCACACTGACCTAAAACTTGACCCTCGTACTTTCTTCCTCTGTGTCGTACTTGCCCACTCTTAATCACTCTACTGGTATTTCAGATCTTTTACTAAGTGAATGTGCAGTCTGGAAGATTATCACAAAAATAACACGATATTATAGAAGGATTGGAGTTTACTGTTAAAAAATAAAACTAGCAGGTTTACCAGATCGGATAGTAATGAAGTAATTTTGGTCTAGTCGCTCAAATCATCCTAGCAGTCATAAGTTCAACACCGTATTCTACCTCCTGCTGCTCTAAGAGTTAGTTAATAAGAATAATCACAGAAAAAACTCTGAAAGACCAAATAAGGAGTAACAAGATCAGAACAAAATGTATTGGACAGTGTATAAACGAAAAAAAAAAATATAGAAAATTTTCTATAAATAGAAAAACAAGAATGGAACGATCATATCAGCAGAATGGCGGACCCAAGAGTCGTATATCAAGGGACAAATTACCACATGATAGAAGAATTCGGCAGACCGCGCAAAAGATGGAGTGACAATCTTTCAGAGGCAATAACCCATCCACGAACAAGCAAAAGTGTTTGTATCAAGAAAGAAGAATATGTGTTAGTTTATAAATGCATATTATGATGTTATTTTTCGAGAAAATAAAATATATCTTTGCCCTCGTATGTCGCATGGTCAGGTGAGAAACAATATTATTAGATCCTCGTCAAGATTACAAATAGAAACGTTTGTTTTGGATTTTATAATTTGACAACTTCCTGTTTGATATAAAAAATAAAAGTACTTTAATAAAAATTATGATTACAAGAAAATAATTTGATAATATATGGAGCTGTGGCTAAAGAAAATATCTTAATAAACTTTTTGAATTTATGGAAATGAAGAAGTACAAATACAACAATGTATTATGACCGTACACAATGATAATGCAGTATAAATACCGCACTAAGCGGATTATACAATAGATTAATTTATTTATATTAAATGCAGAAACTTACTATGACATGTAAATACTTTCTCGATCAATTGCACCGATAGCAAAGGCATTCACAGTACCCAGTACCACTGCTAGAGAGTGTTAGATTATAAATGTAAATAAAATATGTTTACGCGATTTTATAATCAAGGCAAGCCGAATAATGAGTTTAAAGCAGTGTTGCCGTGCTCACAATTTAGGCTTGTTTCTTTCAACCACAATAATTAAAGTGATTGACAAACTAAAAGAAATGTGAATGTATCAGCTATAATAGTTATCAACATTATGCACCGACAGCATCTATTTTCAGTTCTTCCTTTGGTGCCGTCTTTAATGAAGGTATGCGATGACTTCTGCAAATTCATCTCTATCCTGTGCTTTTTTTATTAAGGTTTGGAGGTCTAGTCCTGTCCAATCCTTGATGTTACGCAGCCAGTTTATTTGTCGTCTACCAGACTTGGCTTTCCTTCTGTTTTTCGGTCTGTTAGATAGTTTGTTTTCCGATTCTTAATAATCTGTACAAGTTCACGATCTCTATTCAAATGTCGTAAAACTTTGTCATTTCTAACATGGTCAGTCCACGGGTTTTTTAAAGTGCAGCGGAATATCAAAATCTTACAAGTTTTCCAGGCAGGCTTCGTAACGAGCTAATTGTCAGCGTCTAGGCTTGCATGCCATTGTAACTAATATATTTTGCCTACCACATGGGGTATTATTATAAGGGGTAAAAAATTGGGGACAGAAACTATGGGGGAGGAGATAGGGCAAGCAAAATAAACGAAACATATGCGAACGGCACTCAGGGTTTGTTGAGAGAGCTGGGTTCGTGGATAAGTAAATGGCGAAAGGGTTGGATTGGGGCAACTACAAAAAAAAAGTAAACAAAGGGTCATGAATCTCTTGGGACAAATAAACAAAGCTATCATTTCAAAAATATATCTCTCGATAAAGTGATAAAGTGATGTAATATACCATTGTGTTATTAAAAGCTATTTATACTTATTCATTTCAAAGCTATCATTTCAAAAATATATCTCTCGAATAAGTATAAATAGCTTTTAATAACACAATGGTATATTACATCACTTTCATTTAACAAACAATCACACACATATCTCTTCTTCATTGGATCAAATCTATCTCCTCAAGAACTTCCCGTTTACTGTCAAACAACTGCAATAATAGAATTGAGTTCTCCATTCGACAATACATAGTAGTTTCAACCATGTTCTACCATCCATCAATTAATAGAGTACCGGCATGTAAGTAACGTTTATTTTATTTATTTGCTCATTTCATTTATTATTAACATTAATTTATTACAATCGAAGAGACTATTTTATAACAATTTGTGGGCCTTACCTTGTCTGTTTAAACTTTTAAAACTTTTATACCTTTTATTCAACTTACTCATTTAAATAAAACCACAGACATGTAATATTGGCATAATTATTGTAATTTACAACATCTACTTTGTTTATCGTTATTAGACAACACCCTAATATGGGTTTTTATTATTTCAGCATTTGTTTAACTTTGTATCGAGACCTGAGGATGCTTTGCATATTGTAGAAAGCGAAACCGGTCGTCTGATCGTTAAATTAAATTGATTGTGAGTAAGTCTTATTGATTATTTCTTTACCTATTTGAAATGGACTCACACAAGCAACACATTCATGACTTTCCTGATTCTATAATGTTTAATCTAACCAGGTGAGCAGGAACTGCACCGTGACTAGTTTTTAATCTTGTGATAGTTGCTGCGGATCGTTTGGATATATTATAATGGAATATGTGTGGTAATTATGTTAGGGATGGTAACGTAGGATGGATCTTGTAATAATGATTATTTGAAGTATTCGCCAATATTTTCCATCTGTCTTGCCAGTTAAAATTTATTTTTTTATTATAAAAATTGATATAACAATTAGTTGACAGAAACTTGTGAAGGAAAAGGAGAACCGAAAATGAGTTTATTTGACAGTCCTATGGGATAAGAATTCTCTTGTAGTATGGATCTCAACTTTTTTAGTCCCTTGTCTCTGAATTCTATGTGTGACAAATTGATAACCCTAGTTTTTAAAGCCAAAACCAAAATTTTCATAACAATGAGATCCGACAATTGACATTGACACATAACGCATCAATATTACCATCTAAAATAACTTATGGTTGCCTACCCTACATTTAATTTTTGACACCTAAGCTAATGAACATCTTTAAAAATGTTAGTGGCTTAAAAATTACAACCAAAAATGTGAAAACAGTATCGAAGCTTTACACAAAAACAAAAGATCCTTTCACAATACAGGAGTCATCGAATGTTGTTTATTCTATACCGTGTAGTAACTGTAATAAAATTTACATAGGAGAATCATCTCGTAACTTTCACAGCAGGGTGATATCACATCGCAGTGATATAAAAACCAAAAAAATCAATGCATGTGCATTGACAGAACATGCACTAACTCGAAAACATGAATTCAATTTCGATGATTCCTGTATTTTGGCAAAAGAAAAGAACCATTCAAAACGCGTTTTTTTGGAAATGTGTTTCATAAAATCTAGCACATCTTGCATCAACAAAAAGTCCGACATAGACAAATTAAGTAACATTTATTGTTATTTACTAGAAAAACACCAAAAATAAAATAAATATTTACCTGTACAAAAATTACACCTCTGTATAATATGTTGCATACCATTAAGACAGGTTTAAAAAGTATAGTCATCTAAAAAGGGCCTCTAGTATTTCTTGTAAAGAAAGATAACATCAATTACACCTAATTACATATTAATTACACTGTTTTTTCTTTCCATTCTCTGTATGAGTGAATATACACCAGTAAAACATGCCATCTATCAAGTTTTACTATTTTTACAACAAATTTTAAAAATTTTATGATGTATTATGTCCATAATTGTATATTTTAATGTGTGGTATAAATGTTGAGTGTCAATGCTTACAAAAATAATCTCAAAGACTAGTAAGTTACACTGAAGAATTGTGATATTTTTAAATATTTACATAATTGTCTTTTACAGTGTCTTGAAAAAGGAATAAAACCATTCCGAAAGCTCGACAAAAAGTCAAAAGAGTGTTTTTTTTAACATCCCGGCCAATATTCTGACTGCAACCCTAATAAACTATCTTGTTTGTTTATATCGACAGTCACTAATATCCAGTATTTCTTATATATATATATATATATATATATATATATATATATATATATATATATATATATATATATATATATATATATATATATATATATATATATATATATATATATATATATAACATGATCTCTCCATCTGCGGAGTCGTGTATGTATGTGCCTGTCTCACCACATCCTGGACTCGATTTTCTCTTAATTTATCCTCATTACTTATTATATACACTGTGTCCGTAAAGTATGGAACAAGTTCTTTTTTAGCTAAACAGAGTATTTTAAGAAATAATCCTGAAACACGTCGATTTTTGATTTCAATATACAGGGTGAATTACTTTCGAGTAATGATGTCACCGTCATTTTTTTTAAATGGAACACCCCCATTTTGTCTCAATTTTCGAATTACTCTAGCTGAGCTTGTTTCCAAAAATGTATCACATTGTGATTCAAATTGGTACAGGGTGGACAAAAATACACTAGTTTTGCGCGTGTTCATAAAGTAACGCGTTAGTTAAATTAACAATATTATCAAAAATACTTATTTTCCAGCGGGCAAAATATGATGAAATACATGACTTTATAAATGTTCGAACTGCAGCCTTTGCTGTATTTGACAGTAACCCAAACGTTGTACAAATTCTTGTTGAACTTTGTTTATTGTGTCTTGAAAAATATTGTTTATTGCTGTCCGAATTCTCTGTTGTAATTCTTGAGTATTTGCTGGTTTCGTTTGACACACAACATTCTTCAGATGGCCCCACATAAAATAAACCAAAGGATTGAAATCTGGTGATCTCGCTGGCCATTCAATAGGTCCACGTCTACCAATCCATCTGTTCGGAAAAATTTCATCTAGGTACCTTCTAACATCTATAGCATAATGTGCAGGTGCGCCATCCTGTTGCAACCATAAACTTTCATAAAAACCTCCAGGATTACGTCTGCTGGGAAACAAATTACGTAAAGTAGGTACGAGATACCCGCTTAAAAATTCAAGGTACGTTGCCCCGTTTAAATTACCTTCGATAAAGTAGGGTCCGATGATTCGATTTCTTACAATTGCAGCCCATACATTTACCTTTTGCGGGTATTGTGTATGATGCTCAAGCATCCAGTGGGTGTTTTCTTTTGCCCAGTATTTACAATTCTGACGGTTAACCTCACCATTTAACGTCAAAGAACGAATTGGGAAAGAACAATTTTTGGGGTCCGGTCAGTAATTCTACGGCAAACATAGAAATAAAGATAATTCTTTGTAATTCTAATTATTGATTACTCCTGGTATTAGTCCACATGGATATTGGTGTGGCTTATTACTTTGAACGTATCTTATTGGGTAATACTGAAATGTAATTGGTCAAAATTTTCGGAAGTGAATACACTGATACCAAATCTGGCTTTGCCGTTATCAGGTAAAAATTGCTTCTCATGTTTCAAAGGCGGCAAGCATTATAATAAACACAGTAACAGTGTCGTCGTGATAAACTTATTTTATTTTAAACTTATTATATAAATTATTTTATTTGTAAAATTGTAGTCTCATTTTTTAGTTCTCAAATTAATAAGCACATTACATTTCATTTGCATTATGTATGTATATACTTTTAATCATCAATTTTAAATTTCAATAAAAGTTAAGGAATTTTTAGGGTCCGGTCCCGAATAATTCAGAAATATAAACATTATTTGTAATTGATCACTAACGGTATTGTCCACATTGCAGCTGTGATTTATTACTTTCTACGTATCTTATCGGGCACTACTGAAGTGTAATTAGTCATATTCTTCGGAAGTTATTACGCTCAAACTTTATCGTTATCTGGTCAAAAATGCCTTCTCAGGTTTCTCATACTAAACGATATATTCAGTATCGTCGTGTACGACAGCAAGTTCACGTATATTTTTAATATTTTTGTGCAAACAGTAGTGTTGTGTTTTAGTTAAGTTTGAGCGTTGATTGAATAATCCAAATAGATCTGCAGCCGTACACAAATTAAACGTGGCAACTATTCTGTTCTCAAAAACCGTGTCGCCATCTATGTTCGAGAGAGACAATTACACTACGGTTCAACATAAAAGATTTCTTCTCTTCATATTACCTCCCCTTAATTCTCAACGTAAATATTGCTTCCCCACTTTCATTCCTAAATACAATCATACATTCAAACTGTGCGTTTTGAAATTCTGTAACTTTTTTCTACGAACTTTTAGGTAGATAGAATGGTACATTTTATAGGAAGAGAAGTCAATTACCGTTACGGTTGTATTCTATTGTACGAGGTTGTACGACTATTTTTAAGCAAATTATGGTTTTTCAAAGCTTATACTTTTAAAGATTCTTGATATTTTTTATGATTACTTTTTAAAATTCGCATTAAACTTTTTTTCTGGTACCTTTGGGTATATACCTGACTCAAATTTTTTTATTCAGCAATGTATATATATATATATATATATATATATATATATATATATATAATATATATATATATATATATATAGATATTATGTACTTAAAGGTACCAGAAAAAAAGTTATGAGAAATCTTCTTCTTCTTACGGTGCCTATCCGTTCCGGATGTTGGCGATCAACATAGCTATCCTAACTTTGCTTGCTGCTATTCTTAATAGTACGGTTGTCGATGTATTAAACCACTTTCTCAGGTTTTGAAGCCAAGATATTCTTCTTCTCCTGGTCCTCTCTTTCCAAATACCTTGCCCTGAAGAATGAGTTGCAACAAGCCGTATCTCTGTTCATTCCTCATAACATGGCCAAGATATTCTAGTTTGCGCTCTTTGATGGTGTTAATAATCTCGCATTCCTTGCCTATTCTACGTAGGACGTCAACATTAGTCACACGATCCACCCATGAAATTCTTAAGATACGTCTGTAACACCACATCTCGAATGCCTCGAGTTTTCTTAAGGAAGCTTCGGAAAGTGTCCAGGCCTCTACTCCGTATAATAAGGTAGAAAATACATAGCATCTAATGAGAGAGATTTTGGTAGCAAGTGGTAAATCGTGACTTCTGAAAAGATACTTCATCATTATGAACGCTGATCTCGCTTTTCCTATGCGTTGTTTTATTTCACTGGAGTGATCCCATTAGCTGTTAATGTTGGTACCAAGGTATGTGTAGCTGTCCACTCTGTCAATTGGATGTTGGTTAACCAAAAGCTGTGTATTTAATATTTCGCGCTTACTGACTACCATGTACTTTGTTTTCTTCGTATTAAGATCAAGTCCGTGTTCTCTACTTATATGTGATATATGCGACATTATTCTTTGCAAACCGTCCAGACTATCTGCAAAAACTACTGCGTCGTCGGCATATCTACTGTTGTTTAGACGCATTCCGTTGACTAATACGCCTTCTTGTAGTTCTCCCAGCGCTTGCTCGAAGATATATTCAGAGTATATATTAAATAACACCGGGGACAGAATGCATCCTTGCCTCACTCCTCTATCTATGGAGACTGCCTCTGTCAATTGATCATCCACTTTAATATTGGCTGTTTGTAAGTTTATCATGTTTTACTCTATCAAATGCCTTTTTGTAGTGGATAAAACAAATATACACATCGCAGTTAACATCCCTGCATCTTTGCATAAGCACTTGGACAGTGAATAGAACCTCTCGGGTGCCTAAGGAATCGCGGAATCCAAACTGCGTCCATGATACTTGTTCTTCGCATTTTTTATATATTCTGCCGTGTATCACTTTCAAGAACGTTTTAAGTAAGTGGCTCATTGGGCTAATTGTTCTGTAGTCTTCGCATGTCTTGGCATTTACTTTTTTTGGTATGGTCACGAAGGTCGACTTTAACCAGCTTTGGGGTATTTTTCCAGTTACGTATATGTTGTTGAATACAGTTGTTATCCATTTTATTCCCTGTTCATCCATAAGTTTAAGGAATTCTGCACAAAACTCGTCAGGCCCTACCGCTTTACCATCTTTAGTTCTTTTATTAGCTGACGTGACTTCTTCAATGGTAATCGAGGGTCCTGTTTGGCATTCAGTGTCTTCAATGGTAGTCTGCCTTTCATCTGCAAAGGTTACTTCCACATAATTCTTCCAAGTGTCTAGTTTTTCTTCCACGGTTAACAATTGTTTGCCTTGGTTATCTGCCAAACACCCAACTCTTGTAGGTATATATAAGCCTGCGGTTTCTTTAACTTTTTTGTGCATATTAAATGTATCGTGTTTATGTTGCAATTGCTGTATTTCCGAACACTGTTTTCTTAGATGTTATGCTGTTCCGGAATCTTTTATTAATCAGAATGTAATCTATTTGATTTCTCACTATGCAGCCTGGAGTATCTTGAGGTGATTTCCATGTGTATAATCTTCTGTGTGGGAGTTTGAAGTAAGTGTTAGTAATCACAAACTCTTCTTCTGCTACAAATTCACCCAGTCGGTCTCCTCGCTCATTTCTTTCTTCAAGTCCAAATTGTCCTATGAATTCTCCCCCGATTGTCTCCTACCAATTTTGGCATTTAGATCACCCATAATCAAAGTTAAAGCCTTTCTGGGGAAGCGTTTTAAGGTGTTAGGGAAGAGAGACAAATGATAATGGTCAGTTTCTAATAGACTTCGCAGCTGGAAAGAATATGGTTATCAGTTCGACCTGCTTCCCACATCGGGACATACATAAGGGCACTTGGATATCACCTGACGGAAACACAGTCAATCAAATAGACCACGTACTGGTTGAAAGAAGAATGGCCACAAGTATATTAGATGTAAAAAGTAGGCGTGGAGCAAGCTGTGACTCCGACCATTTACTAGTACAGATACGGTTCAGATGTAAAATCAGTCGACAAGCAAAGGAAAAATATCCGAAACAAGAAAAACTAAACTTAGATAACCTAAAAGTCTCTGAGGTACAAGAAAGATTTGAGAGAACAGTGAGTGAAAAATTACTAGAAGAAAACATAGAAGAATTCACAATAGAAAATCATTGGAACACCATAAGCACTATCATACTAAACACGGCACAAGAAGTTCTTGGAACAACCACTCAACGGAGAGAAGAACAGTGGTTCGATGAAGAATGCAAACAAGCTATTCACGAAAGAAATGAAGCACATAAGAATTTCATACTCAGACGAACTAGAGAGAGAAGGACAGAATTTGAGAATAAAAGACGAAGAGCTGATAAACTATGCAAACAGAAAAAGAGACGGTACGAAAACAACCGGATACTAAACATAGAGAGGGCGTTCAAGGAAAACGAAACACGCAGTGCATACCAACTTATCAAACATTTAAGACAGGGTTACAAGCCGAAGACTAGCCTATGCAAAAATACTATGCAAAAATACAAAATAGAATGGGGAAATAATTAGCGATATGGACGAAATTAAGAGAACCTGGATGATGTATTTTAAGGAATTATTAAACGAAAGGGCACAAACACCACTACAACAGCGGCAGCAGCAGGTAGAACAGAAAGGTCAACAACAGGAGCTGTGGGAAGATGGAGAAGATAATGAATTGGCTAGACCTCCAACGCTAGAGGAGGTTCGAACAGCAATCCAAATGCAAAAAAGCCATAAAGCGCCGGGAATAGATAAGATACCGGCAGAACTGTTCAAGCAGGGAGGAACAAATTTGACAGAACAGATGTACCAGCTTATACAAGAAATATGGAGAGAAGAAAAAATCCCACAACAATGGAAGAAAAGTATAATCTGCCCTATTCATAAAAAAGGAGACAAACTGTTATGCCAGAATTATAAAGGCATCTCTTTACTTTGTTCGGGATACAAAATACTCACAAACATTCTTAATCGAAGACTTCAACCCCTCACTGAAAAAATTATCGGGGAATATCAAGCAGGGTTCAGGCGAAATAGATCTACTATTGACCAACTATTTACAGTTAAACAAATACTAGCCAAAGCATGGGAATATGACATAGACGTCTACAATCTCTTTGTAGATTTCAAGCAAGCCTATGATTCAATAGATAGAACAATACTACCTAATATATTACAAGAATTTGGCATACCATCAAAATTAATAAGACTAGTGCAAATGACAATGACAGAAACAGAAGCACATGTATGTATTCAAGGACAGATCACTGATGCGTTTATGACAACGCAAGGACTGAAACAAGGTGACGGACTAGCTCCAACACTTTTTAATCTTGTTCTTGAATATGTAATTAGACGGTTGACGGTGAGCAGAAATAACATACTTACAAACAAATCTACCCAATTAGCAGCATACGCAGATGACATAAACATAATGAGCAGAACAAAGACTGCGGCAGAAGAAACCTACGTTCAGTTGAAACAGAGTTCAGAAGTTGTAGGGCTAACAATAAATACAAATAAAACAAAACTACTCATACAAACCAGATCAAATAGACAGGCGCAACAACAACAATTTATAGACGATATAGAATACGGGAATAGATTCACGTATTTAGGAATGGATCTGGTCGAAAAAAATGAAGAAGAACCGGAAATAAATAGAAGGCTTATGCTGGCAAACAAAGCCTATTTCGCGATGGGCCACATATTCAAATCGCGAGACGTACACCGGAAAACAAAACTCCGGGTATATAAAACAATAATCCGACCCATAGTAAGTTGTGGGTGTGAAACATGGGTTATAACACAGAAATATACCAATGCATTAGACGTGTTCGAAAGAAAAATATTGCGTAGATTACTGGGTCCAATAAAGGAAAATAACAACTGGCGAATTAGATATAATAACGAAATATACGAACAATACACTGAACCAACACTAGCACAATACACTAGACTGCAGAGATTACGATAAGCAGGGCATGTGACCCGCATGCATGAGAACAGAATCCCCAGAAAAATACTAAACGCAAGAATGCAAGGAAAAAGACCTGTTGGAAGACCAAAAAAGAGATGGGAAGACGAGGTAGATGAGGATGCCAAAAATCTCCTAAAAACGCGTTCATGGAAAAGAACAGCAGTAAATAGAGATGTTTGGAGAGGTTTAATGAAGGAGGCCAAGGCCCGGCTTGGGCTGTAGTGCCATTGGATGGATGGTTTTAAGGTGTTCGTTAGTTCGTTACAAAATGCTTCACTTATCTCGTCCGGTTTGTCAGCAGTAGGGGCATATATCTGGATAATGTTAGATGTAATTGGGTAGGTATTAAGTTGAAGGAGGAGTATTCTTTCCGATATAGGTACAAAGTTTTTAACATGTCTGGCAGTTTCTTGATTTAAGATTATACCTACCCCATCTTCGTGTCTTCCATTAGGGTTACCTAAGTTTTTTAAAGAAATCTTCTATTTTCTTTTATGTTATCGTTTGACAACGATATTTTGCAGCTATATATCTCCATCGTTCCTTTGCAGAACGTCGTGAATTTGCCTCATTTTATCGTTAGACGAAACGTAAAGCAATCTGAAAAGGACAAAACTTTATACAATGATAACAAAAATTAAGAACCTAGTCGTCTCCCTAACATATTAAGCCTACTGTATAAAATTCTTGTCCTTAAAGCATTGAAAATCTCGTCGGCGGTCTCATGCTGCCTGTTGTCTGTTGGGTCGTCATCTTCGTCGTCTGATACGCTCAGGTTGTCTGGATGAGGAACCATATCAATGATGTCCTGGTCGATGAATTCACTTTCTAAATCGTCGGCTGCTAACCACTCACGTATCTCTTCTTATTTAATTTCGTCACATCCCGGCAAATTTTTTATCAGAGATTTAATTTTTTCTGTCGTTTCTTTGCCATTTTCTTCTTCAGGATCGTCAATCAAAATCCTATCAAAAAGTTAGTTCCAGCATTTTTCCAAAGTTGAAGATTTGATCTTGGCCCAGAACTCAGCACACCGATAAACAACATGTTTCATTGTTGAACATTTGAGGATTTCAGGAAAAATTTTTTATTCATTTGTCTCCTGTAATAACGAATGCTCCTCTATAATGTCTCTCGAATGTCTCTATTAGTCCCTGGTCTAACAGCTGAATTAAGCTCGTGACATTCGGTGGCAAAAATCTGACAATTATCACTATTATATAGATTTTGAGTCAACAAGCAACAATGCTTTGATAGAAAGGTTTTTTTATTTTAAAAAGGATTTTACGCTTGGGACTAATTTATTTTCGAACCATTCTGAAAATACAGTGGTCGACATCCATTAGCTTTTTTGACTTCTATAAAAAAAAGGAAGTGCTTTTTCTCAAATATCTTTTAGAGCTCTTGGTTTTTTGATTTCCCAACACACATATGCATCAATCGGTGAGTGAAATTGATGGAATTTACATTTTGCGATAAAAATTTACTTTTTATTGACGAAATTATTGAAACTGTCAGCGTTTCGGTCAAACGATGATTCGGTTAAAAACGTTTCGCTTAAGGGAGGTTTTACTGTATATCTTAACTGTAAAAGTGTTGATTGTAGTTTTTGTTTTTTCAGAAAAAAAATACAATGTTTTTAAAAGTTTTTGTAAAGTATTTTCATTCATTAATTTTTAATAAACGAAAATTTCTCCACCCAGGTGAGATTCAAAGTATAATAAAAATTCGGCGTGGGCTGATATTATTTTATTTTATTTTTATCATTCGAAACAAAAAAAGGTCATTTGTAATTTTTCTCTGAAGTCGATCGTTTTCGAGTTTTAAATAATTTAAAACTAAAAAGAAAAAAAGAAAAATTTCGATTTTCAAGGCTCACAACACAAGCAAAAATATTAATTTTGTAATCATCAAGTACAAACATGCGAAATTTCTTGTATCAAGTCCTGATAAGAATGTTTGCCATATTATGCATGTTTTCAATTTTTGCAAATATTTTTTAATTGTTAATGAGGAAGGTTCTTTGTGGGAAGACTGGGCTGGGCTACATTAATAATTAAAAAACAATGATTTAAAATGAAAGTCCAAAATACTTATCAAGACCTAATAAAATAATGTTGAGCTTGAACTTAGGTACTTCATAATTTCAAAAATGAAGTGAAACTTAATTATTCTAAGCCTTGAAGATCATCATCTCTCGTTATTTTTTGTTTTAAATTGTTTATAACTTGAAAACAATCAGCTTAAGAACAAAAATTAAAAAAGCACTTTTTTGTTTTGAATGAATCTAGAATAATATCTGTCCGCAAAATTTTCTTTATAAAATAAGTTATTATTAAATTATTAATTAATTATAGTCACAACAAAATTAGATCGGGCACCCCTTGATTTTATAATTATTAACATTCTAAATTACATATCAAATAACTTTCATTGCAGTCGATCTTTATCGTATCTGTATACAAAATATAATATCGACAAATTAAATTCAAACGTTGGCGAAGTGCTAAATGCTTCACAGACATATTTCTTAGAAATCAGAGATAACGCTGGGGTGATGTCCAGTTTTCTGACTCACTACACTTCGTATTTCGTAAGTACTGCCATAAATTGGTTGTGGAAGGGGACGATAGGGGAGGTAACGGCAGCTCTTTCTACGATCATTCTCGTATGAGCGCAAATTCGTAACTAGTTGTTTCCCGTAATATCCACTAGAGGCGCTGATTCTTGATGAAATTTTAATTTTTTGGGTTGCACGTTTCTCTCCATAAGCGTTGCGGATCTATTTGGATTATTCAATCAACGGTTTGAGTTAAGACAGTAGAAAATAAGTTGTAAATACATTAAAGAATATCGAGATGACAATCGAGACATTGTGTATCTTGATGAAACGTGGTTTGACACCCATGATGTAGTTCAATATGGCTGGATGGATGATAGCAAAAAGTGCTGCTTGAATACTCCTTGTTCGAGAGGAAAAAAAATTATAATTCTACATGCTGGGACTAAGAGCGGGTTTGTACCTAATGCCTTGTTATTATCGGCCAAAAACATTAAACAGTGTCATCAGCTGATTATCATGAGGATATGACGGCTGAACTTTTCGAAAAATTGGCAACGGAACAGCTGTTACCGAATATTAAAACAAATTCCATGATAGTAATGGATAATGCGTCATCCCATTCTAGACTCTACACCAAAATTCCAAATACTAGCTCCAAGAAGGGAGATATCATAGAATTTATGGAGAACAAATGCATGGCAACACCTAGTAAATGTACCAAAAAGGAATTGTTGCAATTAATTAAGCAACAAAATTTTCAAAAAGAATATGTAATAGATAAACTCTTTGAACGCCACGGGCATACGGTTTTACGGCTCCCTCCATATCATTGTGTTTTCAACCCAATTGAAATGATATTGGCCAATTTAAAAAAGAAATTGCGGAAAATGAATCAATCTCCCCAATGAAGTGACGTTGTTGTCCAAAATATAAGAACAGTGATCGAAGAACTTAACAAAACTGACATTTGGAAAAATTGTGTAGCGCATGTTCAAGTAAAAGAAAAAGAATATCCTACTTTACCACCAATTGAACCGGTAGTTATAAACACAAACGACGACTCAAGTTCTGGACACACGGATAGTGATAGTGTTTAATTGTTTGAATATTTCTACAAAGACTTCCACAACTTGTCAAAAATATGTTCTGTGTATCGAAGTAAATGTGATCTCTCGATTAATCTATAACCCAAGAGACAATTCGACTGTAAGACGAATTGGCCGATTTCATGTAAGTATCTTTCAAAAATAACCTCTTTAAACCGATGAAACTTACAGATCATATTCATGATTATTTTTTACCAAAAAAAGGGATCAACTTTGTTTTGAGCGTAACTTGCTTACGTTTGATGCTAGAAACTTTTTTAAAAATCAAAAATAAAGATTTCTTTAAACAATTAAAAAAAAAGTAAAAAAAAGCATTTTTTTTTGATTATTTCACGTTGAATTATTCGATATGGAATTTGACGAATAGGTAAAAATCTATTTTTCATTAGCTATAACTCTGCTTCTGCTGGGTATACAGACTTCATACATATACCATTGTTATCACTTTTTTATAAACTGTATTTTTGCTACGAACATTTTTTCCATAAAATACTTACCTTTTGAGTTATTTGCGAGAAATCGTCCAAAAACGTGGTGTTTTTAATGAAAAATGAATATATTCACTCGCAAATAACTCAAAAAGTATTGATTTAGTAAAAACCTCTATAGAACAAAAGTTACCTAGAATTAGTCAGTTTATCCACTTCCGGACTTATTTTGGATGTATATCTTTTCACCCCCCAAGAAGGTGCGGTACTCACCCCCAGGGCAAAAATACACATCGGCACAATATCACTTTTTTTCTTTGACACGTTAGCTATATGTGTATGACAAATTTCATGTCAATCCCAGTGGTTCTTTAAAATTTAGAGGTTTTTACAATATTTTACCGTTAGTGAATGGACTATATTGTGTATTAACTCTTAATCATCTTTGGTGTCAAGTTCATAAAGAAATGTGAATAATTAACAATATTATTACTGTTTAACAAAATATTAGACCTTAATTTAAAAATAAAAGTTTATTATTTAATTTCTATTGCGCCGCCTATGTTTTACAAAGACGCCGACACTTCAGTGTCGAATTTTGTTTTTGACTTGTCCAACTGACATCGTAGAAACTTTACCAAGAGAGGGTCTCAGTGGCAGCGAAGTATATTCTTTGGTGGCAGTTATCCATCATTGCTTCGCAAAATTGCATTCTTCTATCAGGATCATCTTCGTTCAATTCCTGCACAAGTTTGATTTTATAAGGATGGCATTTTTCAGGCTTTAATAGTTTGTGTACCGTTATTTTGCTAAATACTTATTGTCTAGCGGACAGAATATGAAAGAAATTATTTCTTATCAATTTAAAAATATTTTTGTTAAATGTCATTATTTGTTTAGTAATTTATTAATGTTTAGTGACAGTTTAGTACTACAATATTTTTGGTATTTGTTAATGTTTTAATTATTGCTTAGATTTAATATGAAGTAAAAATGGAGTTAAGTGTAAAGCAAAGAATTGAAATACTTATGATGATTGGGTATGGAGACAGATCGCGAACTCAGATTTAAGTGTGCAATTTGTTTAATGATAAATATCGAGAAAGATCTATACCGCGTTTAACAGTCACTAAGATTGAAAAGAAATTTCGAGAAACTGGTACAGTTGAAAATGCACGAAAATCAGGTCGTCCCTCTGCAAATGCTGATACATTAGATGTTTTACTTAGTTATGAAGAAGATGCTCACACTTCTGTGCGTAAAGTTAGTCGCGATATCGGTGTTAGCAAAACAACGGTACACAAACTATTAAAGCTTGAAAAATGGTATCCTTAAATCAAACTTGTGCAGGAATTAAACGAAGATGATCCCGATACAAGAATGCAATTTTGCAAAGTAATGATGGATAACTGCCACCGAGACCCCCTCTTGGTACAAAACATTATTTTTTCTGATGAGGCCACTTTCACGTTAAATGGTGAGGTTAACTATCAGAATTGTAGATACTGGTCAAAAGAAAACCCCCACTGGATGCGTGAGCATCATAAACAATACTCGCAAAAGGTAAATGTATGGGCTGCAATTGTAAGAAATAGAATCATCGGAGCCTACTTTATCGAAGGTAATTTAAACGGGGCAACGTACCTTGACTTTTTAAGGGGGTATCTCGTACTTACTTATGCTGTAGATGTTAGAAGGTACCTAGATGAAATTTTTCCGAACAGGTGGATTGGTAGACGTGGACCTATTGAATGGCCAGCGAGGTCACCAGATTTCAATCCTTTGGATTGTTTTATGTGGGGGCCATCAGGGGCAATAATGGTGTGTATGAAACGAAACCAGTAAATATTTAAGAATTACAACAGAGAATTCGGACAACAATAAACAATATTTCTCAAGACGCAATAAACAAGGTTCAACAAGAGTTTGTACAACGTTTGGTTTACTGTCAATTACAGCAAGGGCTGCAGTTCGAAAATTTATAAAGTCATGTATTTCATCATATTCTGTCCGCTAGACAATAAGCAATTTGGTAATATTGTTAATTTAACCAACGCGTTAGTTTATGAACACACACAAAACTATTTTATTTTTGTCCACCCTGCACCAATTTGAATCAACATGTGATTTTTGGAATCAGTTCAGCTAGAGTAATCCAAAAATTGAGACAAACTGAGGGTGCTCTATTTAAAAAAAATGACGGTGACGTCATTACTCGAAAGTAATTCATCCTGTAAATTAGAATATTATTTTGAAATACTCGTATGGTTCTGAATACTTTCATTTCTGTACTTGAAAAATCAAGTGTTTCGACAGGAAACCCTTACCTTGGTCAAGATTCTAAAATGTATAAGATTAGGAACAAAAAGATACTGTAAAATATATAAAAATTCAATTTTGACCTCCTCTGTACGGGCTCTACTTTTATTAAGATCTGTTTAAAAGCTCTTGCCTATTTTTATAAGTTTCCCCCTCTGCATAAAATTTCAACTTGGTCCTCTTCACACAACTTCTCGAATCATCTCAATCTGCACCTGCAACATTCGAAATAGGTTACTATTGTGGAACTAAGCTAGGTTTTAAAATTGACTTCAAGTTTATGATCTTAACGCGTGTCTAAAATAGTATATTATAAGATAAAACGTAACTTACGAGTATGGTATTCCTGTTTTGCATGGTTCAATATTTCCTCTGTAATTTATATATTCTTCACCACGACATCTAGCTTTCTTAATTCGATTAACCGTATATTCTTAGGGCAAGGAAAACCTTTCTTTCGCTTCGTGCTATCTGCTTCTACTTCAGACACTTTTACTTTCTGACATTATTTCGAAACATAAGTTAAATCACTTTACCAAAACTTAACTGAAGAACAATATTTTATTTTATTATTTAACTGTTGATTATAACGTAAAACAACAAAAGGTTAATTAATTTCCTGACAGTGAACACCTGTCAACAATCAACTAACCGCGCAATATTGCCAACAGTGATTTTATTTAGTATTTTAAAATTGGTAAAACAGTCATTCCAGTCTTCAGTTGACACTTCTTGAATTCTTGATCTTTGGAAACGTGAAATCGTTGGGACTTAGGTCAGGGCTGTACGGTGAATGGTTTAACAATTCGATGTTTGAAGCTCCAAAAACTCTATTGTTAACGTTCTTTGAGCTTCCTTTGTTGAACCGTTCCAATGTGGTTCGACACCAATTGATGCAACCAGTTTTTACTCTTCTGTGAGCAAATAAGGGATCCAACGGGAACCCATCTTCGTAACACACCAGTTCTTTATATAGGATCTTTTGGATCGAGGACTTTGAAATTCCCAAAGATGCCTCTATCTCCCGGTATGTTACACGGCGCGGCGGTCATCCTTAATTAGCTGACGAATAGCATAAATGTTTTGCTGTGTGACTGCTTTTTGGGCGGACCTGGCCTGGATTCGTCGCTGAGACTGGAGCGACCATGTTGAAATTCGCAGTACCACCGGGAAATAGTTGACTGGTGTGATGCTTCATTCCTAAATACAGAAACCATTTCAGCGAGACATTGCTGTTGGGATAATCTTATCCGAAAATTGTAAAAAATTATTTCTAGAAAATATTCTCGGTTAAGATCCATTTTTCGACCGACTTGCTAATTTCAAAAATGTACTGTATCTACACGACTTGTTGTATCGCAATGAAACTCTCTCTTTATATCAACAAAAGATTGTGGTTACATTTGTGTCGAAAGGTTCTGATCATGCTAAAACGATTTGGACTGAGGCTATCCTCGTGCCTGTTTCCTATCGATAAGTTTATTTCTTCGATTTGTCATATTCGTATCTTTCTATTTTTTGTTTTATTGCGACTGTTAAATGTTTTTTATTGACATTTTTCTGCTTCATGATTTGAAACGTCTTTCAATTGGAGTCTGTCAAACGCATTTGTAACATTTACAAAGTACAGGAAAAGGGGTTATGTCGGATATATACGGCTGATATGTCCACTGTGTTAATTAACTTCTGTTACAAGATTTTTGTTAGCAATTTGGATGTATACTGCAGCAGCGTTATTTCTCTGTAATTATGTAGGTCGGTTTTTAGTCCTTAAAAGCCACACTCTAGCATGTTGTTAAGATGTTCTTGAATAAATATATCTATTTTCCAAAGGATCTATTGATGTCTCCAATAATCAAATGATCTTTGATTTTTTTTATAATTAAAAATTTAAACGAGAAGGGTTCCGTACTTAGTTTGTTCTTTATTTTATCAACTGATCAGTATCCTCCTTTACCTGATTGTTTTAGGTCTTATGCATCATTTCACTGATTTTGTCAGATACGGGCAAGTTGGAAGTTTAAACGCGGACGTATTTTTTTAATTCACCACCTAGGCAACTGCATCTAATTTCATCGGAAAATAGAAAATATTCAATACGGAAGTCTTTACTTAATTCACATTCCTAGCGGCCGTCATGTAAGCCTCGTTTTTATAGGATTTCAGTTTAAATTAAATAGCGGTATTATATTTTGTCCAATATTGTTATTCAATCTGTTTATCAGTTCTTCTTCTTTAAGTGCCATCTCCGCGACGAAAGTTGGCAATCATCATGGCTATTCTGACCTTCGAGGCAGCTGCTCTGAACAATTGCATTGAACTGCAACCAAACCACTCTCTCAGGTTCTTCAACCAGGAAACGCGTCTTCTTCCTACGCTTCTCCTACCCTCTATTTTTACTTGAATTATGAGTCTCAAGATGTATATTTCGGCTCTCATCACATGTACGATGTGATGTACAATTTCCTTTCTTTTATTGTATTTTCCATTTCCCTCTCTCTGCCTATTCTCCTTAACACTTCTGCATTCGTGACTCTATCTACCCATGAACCTATCCAACGCCGCCATGTTACCTATCCAACGGTAACTTAACCATCACAAATTAGAAATACTAATAATGTAAAACAACTTCAAATTCATAACATTTAAAGGGTTTTTACCCATATATTTTTTGGTGGCTACTAGCATGTACAACCGTTTGCACTGATGATGGATTGTTTAATCCGAAAACGTTTTGCAATGTGTTTGTGATAGCCCGTTTGAGGCATTTTTATATACCTTTTATAAAGGATTTTAAACAAAATTTTTTTTTAATGATGTTAATTAAACTTCCGTTCACTTTTATGCCGACTGTCTCGTTTACAAAAGCTTCCTGTATGATTTCTTCAGAATAAGCATTAAACAATAACGGCGACAGTATGCAACCTTGCCTGACCCCTCTCCTTATCTCCACTTCTTCTGACACTTCTCTTCCAATTTTCACATTTTATCGTTGACTGTAGTATAAATTTGATATCAATGTTACATCTCTCACATCCAGATTCTTGTTTTTGAGTACTTCTATAAGTCGGGCATGTTTTACTTTATTGAATACCTGTTTGTATTCTATAAAGCATACATAAAGATCTCGATTAACATCCAAACATCTTTGGGTCAGCACGTTAAAAGAAAATAGTGCCTCTCTTGTGCCCATTCCATTCCGAAATTCAAACTGGGAATCACTAATATCCATATCCAGCTTAGCGTGTATTCTATTATGGATGATTTTTAGCAGAGTTTTTAAGGTATGTGACATTAGACTGATCGTTCGATAATAATCACTACATGCTTTGGCATTTACTTTCTTTGGTAGACAATTAAATGTTTATGTCAGCATTTCACGTGGAATGATTCCTGTGGAATAGATTGTGTTCAGTAGTTGGACTAAAAGATCTATGTTTTTTCCATTGATCAGTTTTAGCAATTCACTTGGTATTTCATCTGGACCAGCAGCTTTATTATTTTTCATGGACTTTACTGCATGCATAACTTCTGACTTTATTATTTCGGGTCCCTCGTCTTTACTCTGATTATTTTCATATATATTTTCCTGTCTCTGGTCATGGATATGATTATAGAATTCTATATATTCTTTCCATCTTCCTAATTGTTGTTCCGTCTCCAATAAAATGTTTCCTTGTTTGTCCAATAGTATGCTTGAGGTTTTTTGTTTTGCTACCCCAGCCAATTCTTTAACTTTCTTGTGGAGATTGAAGTTATCATATTTGTTTTGTAAATCTTCTATTTCTTGGCATTTTCCAGCGAAATAAGTCTCTGTAGCTTCTCTTATTTTCCTTCTTATTTGATTGTGCAGCTGTTGATACTGAGTTCTTCTGTCCTCCATCATTTCCAAGATTTCTTCTGTCATCCAATCTCCTTTCTTGTATCTGGTTGTTGTGAGTTCTCTGCGACTTGGTTAGATAATTGCATTTTTAAAGAATTGCCACTGTTGTTCTACATCACTATAAATTGATTTCGGTGTGGATTCTAGGTTTGCATTAATTTCTTTTTTCAGTTTTTCTTTGACGTCTTCTGATTTTAATTTTTGATGTTTAAATGAAGTTGGAGTTTTGCTACAAGAGGATTGTGGTCCGACGCCACGTCTGCACCTGGGTACGCTTTCACCGATTGTGTTGCGTTTCGGTAATGTGGTTTATTAAAATATAGTCAATTTGGTTTCTAACGATTTTATCGACCTTGTCAGCTGGCGATTTCCAAGTGTAAAGGCGTCGTTTAGGCAGTTTGAAGAAAGTATTCATTACCGCAAGATTATGTTCTAGGCAGAATTCTATAAGGCGTTCTCCTCTCTCATTTCGAACACCGAGTCCATATGGTCCTACAGTAGACTCACATCTTCCTTCTCCAACTGCGTTTATCAGTTCGCGTGATGTCAATTATAATTATGAAGTATTGCTTGTAGATATCAAACCACCTTTTAGTTTATAGTTTGGTCCGCGATTGGTAGTTGGTTTTCAATATCACATCAGCCAAAAAGGTGAAACGAACAATAGCATCCAAATGAAAGTTACCTTGGGAGTCTTTAAAACATTTTGGTTATCTGAAACACTGTAGAGGTTTTCCCTACGGCTATTTCTGCTGAGACAGTCCTGAACAAATTGTTTATGCGGTGTGTTTTTCTGCCTGAAACATAAATTTTGAATTTTGGCAGCCAGTGTATTTGTTCTGTCTAAATTTTATTATTTAATTGTAGGTCTCCAACAAGTTATGTCGACGCCGAAAGTAGCCACAGCCAACAAGCGTCTATGGGACAACAACTTCATATCGCCAATAATTGCCGAACCCACGTCAGACTCCGACCTCTCATCCAACGACGACTACAAAAGTGTCCGTTCCAGCGTATCATCAAAAACATCTCTGGACCAGTACGTTCCCAAGCAACCGAAAAGTCTGGGGTACCTACACGGTCCGACCGAAATCAAGATCAAAACCAATCAAAAATCAACATACACATCAGCCGCGCCCAAACCAGTACCCGTAGTTAGGCCTAACCCCAAAACGAATTCCTATTCCAACCTCAAACCCATGAATTCTAATTTGCCAGGTAGTTACTCAAATATTTATAAAATGAGTAATGCTAAAACTCAGTCCGTTAACGCGGCTTCCAATTTGAAAACTATGGGATCGAAATTAAAAGGCTCGTATACGAGTCTGAGGCCTATGAGTTCGAACTTACCAGTTGCTCCTCCTTTAATAAGCTCCAACACAACGATGACGTTAGCGAAAAGCAACAGTGTGCCACACAGCGTAGATTCCGCCACAAGGATAGTTGAAGTAAGTATTTGGTTTTTTTAAATAATAATTTGTATGCAGAGAATATTAATACTGGCAAAAGACAGAAATTTTATAATTTCATACATTTAATAATTCATTACTATGCTTATTCAAATATGCAAAAAAGTGAAAAATATGCGCATAAATATGCACTCATTTAGCCAAAAATATGCATTTTTTTTTTTAGAAAATATGCATACTGTCAATTAAAACATATACAACACATTTAACATATTTAATAATATATTTAATAATGGTATATTAATGTTTATTTTAATAATTAGAGAACAATATAAATAAATTTAAAAACTAAGCAGGTAATTGTAGTGTACTAATTAATTGTAATGAAAGTAGCAAAAAGGTAAAAAACCGTTCCTTAGAATTATGGAAACAATAAATGACCAATAATGTATTTCAAAATATTCCAATAAAAACTTATGACTTCTATCTGTATATCTTTCTTAAGGCTCATCCTCGAAAATCCTAACGGTAAATTTCAGTGGGCTATCTCTATTTCAAAAATTTCTTTCGGATCGGATTCGGATTTCGAACTAATAAAAATATTGCAATTTTTGTAGCATATTTTCCCACAGTTCCTTATATATCAATATTTTCGAATAAAATATTTTTTGGGGTCCATACCGCAAAATAACTGTCCTTGCACTGGATAGTAATAGGAATCAGTTTTTTTTTTAAATTTCTTGAAGGAAGGAATAATTTAGTCACGGTATGATTTCCAATTTTGATTTTTGATATTGAATTTGATAGGTTGTGGTTTATTACACCAAAATCTAATAAAATATAACATGACACAAGAAATAGTTTCAGAATAAGTTTGATGTGTTGTTTATTATCATTCAGTAAGAGACTAAATTACTAATTACAATACTAATCTAACAGACAATTGTTATTGTCAAATGAAAGAAATAAGATAATTTACTTGTGGTTAGTAAACGTCGGCCCTATGCAACTAATTGTCAACAAAGAACGGATTACAAAAGTTTAGATTTGAGATTTATGAGGAGCATTTATGAAATTTAGATGTATACTGAGTACTTATTTCAAAAATTTACAACTAAAAATTTAATTTGTTATATGTAAATATACTCCTAGATCTAGAGAAAATGGGAGTGCGACAATGGGAATTACTGGCACAGGACCGAGAAACATGGAAGGCAATAATAGTAACCGTGGCAAAGGCTCACGAAGTGTTGTAGCGCCATTAATGATGATGATGATGAAATATGCTATATTACTCTTTATAGGAATGTGAAACATGGATCATGAAGGATAATATGATGGACAATTTAGGATGTTCTTTAAAAAATTAAGGCAAATATCGAGCACAAATTTAATAATCAAATCTTGCCTAAATACTTTCGCTTTCTTCAGCATCATCAGGGGCATCTGAAATAAGCCAAGAAACGTTTTTTTAAATGAAGAAAATTAATTAACTTCGATAAAAAACTCGAATTTAATGGATGATAAAAGTTTTTCAGTGCCCTATTTCAAAAAAAAAAAATTTGACGTTTATTTTAATCAAAAATATTTAAAAAAAATTGTTTAAACAATTTATTAATTTACAACCAAATAGTGCACTAGAACTTTTTAAGACCTTTCATATAAAAAAGAATCATCTGAATATCTGCCATAGTTTTTGCGTTATTTGATATAAACTTTTACATTGGAATTTACCTATGCCCAGAATCGCGAGGATCGGCCTTAATATCAACATTTTATTAAAGCAATTTGGCTTAAATCGTAATATTTTAAAGAGTATGTATATGTATATATATATATTATATATATATATATATATATATATATATATATATATATATATATGTCTGTATTTTTCAATCAATAGTGTATTAATCCCATATAAACCCAATATTTAGTGAATTAACGTTTGGGGTAATCCATCCCAAGCCTTAACGACATATTTAACACTATATTTACTATGTTTTTGACAGGTACAACCAATACAAAGGGAAAAGATCGCCATAGGTGACAATTTGTTCGTTAAACCCCAACCAGTAAAGGCTAGTGGCTTACCTCGTCCTACGGGAATCCCCAGGCCTGCTTCTAGAATACCCGCCCCCCGTAGTAGTAATGTAAGGTAATGATTAACAGACACACTGATTTTTGTAAGGAAAAGTCCGTAAGTTTAATATATGTTTATATTATATATGGTATATAATATATGATGTGATACGTGGCGAAAGTTATTTTAAGACTATTTTATTAGAAAAACAAATTTATACAACAAATTATTATGTGTTTAAGTAATTTGGCTATGGTTTTGGTCTTAAGTTTCTATAATTATTTTTTTAATTTCTCGTTTAACATCTTATTGGTGATAAAAGTATTGTAACCTCAGATCGCAGATCATAAAATAGTTGAAACCACTAATATAAAAAAACTTAGTCAAGAATATGATGATGTTGACATTGTCCAATCCACAGTTCTGATAATATTATTTACAAATCCTAGTTTCATTAATACTAACTATCATGGTAAGTTTTTAAATACATTTTGGCGTTTGATGAGAGAAACAGCATTTTGTGATGTGTAATATCTCTTATTATTCAATATAATTTCCATGAACTTCAAATTCGTCCCAGTAATCTTCATATTTATAAATTTCCTTCCTAAAGTGCAAGACTGCCAAAATACACAGTCACAAATGATTTTGCCTCTTGTCCCGATGAAAATCTTAAAATAGAAGAACAGCCAAACGTCACATCGAGCCAAATCTGGCGAATAAGTTGGATCTTGCAAGAATTGCTACTATAATTTATTCATTTTCGACGTGATTTGTTGAGCAGCATGACCCAGTGTTTTATAAACTTTTTGTAAACCAAGACTTATTGCGTCAATTTGTACATCGAGCTGTTTCAAAAAGTTATAACTATAATCTGATTTGTTATTTTATCATTTGGGATATAATCCACGAGCAATATTGATTTGAACCATGAAAAATTGTGCAAACATTTTCTTGGTCGGTTTCTCTACCAGAACCCGGTACACACCACTTCTTGCCTCTTGTTGTGATTTAGGATATTGGTAGATCCAAATCTCATTCGTAGTGAGCAAATAATACAGATTTTTTTATTCTTCTTAAAACACTTCAAATGTTGTTGAGACAAATCTTCCAATACCATAATCTCTATCTTTCATATAATTGCTGGTATAGACACACTTTTCAAAATTATTTATGAATTTGTTTTGGTAAAACAAATTTTAAACAAACCCTTTAAAAACAAAAACTTATCAAACTTATCACTGTATGGTTCAGTATTTTCCATTGTAAAAGGATATTTTGACACGTTGAACAACTGTCAATAGACGAATAAGGTGACAGATGTACATAAAACTTCTCACGTTTTCATTAAACAATAGCTCTATATGTATAAAAAATCAAACGAAGAAATTAATAACGCTATCTCTTATCAAACGACAAAATATTCATACTATTTTTTACACATCGTATCTACTAAAACTATTTTTAGTAATCTTTGTTAAACATAGATGTCGCTAAACGAACGTACTAAAAAAACTTTTAATGATCTAATTGATTCTTGATCAAATATGGAAAAGAATAAAAACGTATGTAAAAGATAAGACTGTTAATTTATAAATAAATGTTTGGCTTTTGCATAAATTTGTTTTTCCAGCAATCAATTGAAAAAGCATATAATTTTAAAAGTTATTCATAAATCGTAAATAAATGTTTTATATTTTTAGTAGACAAATAGAGGGTTGCATAAATATTCATTGAAGAAAATAGCGACACCATGTAACACACAATATTTGCTAAGTGTCGTTTACGTTTTAAGTTAATAAAAACATTACTAAACCCATAAATACTTTTGTCAAACTGTCAGATAAACCAAAGAACATCAATAGCAGTGGGATAATATATGATTTTATTAGGTTTGTTCTAGCAAACAGACAAACTAGTCAGAAACCGTCAGCAAACAGTTGGTCAGCGAGAGAAAATAATACAGTCACCAGTGCTATATCCCCTCTACTCGTACTGGTCCACTATTCGCTGATGGTTTCAAACCATTTGAAACTGAGGCTAGAACAAACCTATTGTATTTAGACAATCTAATGACCTATATCAAATTTTGAGGTTATATTTTGAGTTCAAATATGACTGTCTTCATAAAAATGTTTATGTAGCAAGGTATTTCCAACAATCAGTTATAAATAATATCAAACAATGAGTGACATATTCATTGACATTTAATATTTCTGAAAACTGCTAGATTGTTTGTAACGGTTTTTGTCAAAAAAGCACCTGCTGTCAACTAGTGTTCTGTCAATTCGAAGTGTCATGGCTTGATAGTTCATTTGGCGAACATTTATGCAACTGACTGTTTACTGCGTACTTTTTAATGATCCGTAGTCAATGCTCAAAATACTGGATGCTTTCCTAATCTAAACTAATTCAGACTGTTAACTAAATAATAAAAATTAAATATATCTGTTATTTATTTGTGTAGAATAGATTTGTTGTGTTTCACCTTCTTCTATGATAAAATATATTTTGTACTAGTTTGCAGATGTATAAAGCTTTTTCTCTTCTAGACAAATATTAGTGACTTGTAAGTTGGAAAAGACAAGTGAGAACTGTATAGGATTTGTTTTCATGTAATATAGTTCATTTCAAGTTACTATAAGACTGACCTTTTTGCCAAAAATCAAATCAACGAAGTTACCATCATATTCGTTATTAATCAACACTTTGGACATACTTAATTACCTCTATCGTATGCTTGATGTACCAATTTCGTGCTTCTTAGGATCTAGAACCAAGTTTCACCATCATCTTCATCCATTTATTATCCCTAATTCGAGATAGGAGCTCTTGTACAACTCTGTCGAATGACTTCGCCTGGTCAATAAATATTATTACCAATGACACCAGTCCTGTATATTATGTATGTTTATAATGTTTATGTCTTTATTGTCGATTTTTTTATTAATTTTTTTTAAATGTTTGCAATTTCAGAGCTAATATTTGAATAAATTGTTAACACTTCATCTAAAACTGATAGCAAACTGAAAATAAATGACGGTAAAGTTGACAATCAGTTATCAGTTATGCTCAAGATGTTTGTAAGTCAAAATATAGCGGCTATTTTAGAGCTGGTTTTTAGACACTTTTTTTCTCTACACAGTAACGAAGTAAAAATACATGAAAATAGTAATTAAAACGTTCATATAGAATTTCTAGCGATTGACTGGTTCAATTCCCACCATCTTATACAAGTATTCTTTTCTTTTTCTTGTTACAAGTCACAACAGTACACTACTTTATAAGAACACCGTGTATATATTGAAATTTGACGATCTTTTTTACAATTTATAAAATTGGCGTACCAAAAGTCACTGTATATTTTTTAATAGTGTATATCGCGTAAAAGTACTGCATTTTTAACGGAACTGGTCGTAGAATAATATATTTTTTGAAGTGGTATATCAAAACAGTATTGTCATAGAACGAAAGAGATTATACTTAAATATAGCTGTATTCACTTAACACGTTCACTGCCAAGGTGTTACAAATAACTGTTGACAAATATTATTGACAGTGAAAGTGTTAATAGTTTATTAAAATTAATAGGAGTCATTTTTTTATCGTTATTAAGAAACAATTTACAATATACATATTCGAAAATTTCCGGGACATTCACTGTGACCCTATTTCTTATAGTGGATTTTTTGAAAATGAATTATATTATTATAAAACTGTTGTGTACTGGTAACTGTTCACAACTAAATGTTGAACACAACAAAAAATGGTAATAATTTAAGTAATTGTAATTTATCGTTTATGATCAAAAAATTCTCCTAAAAATGATTTTACATCCTTAAGAATAATCTGAGAGATTTAATTAGGCATTTACATTAATGCATGATGAATAATTCTGTCTCAGAAGATATCTGTGTTGTAAATCATATTGCTATCATACAATGCAAAAAATTAAATTACTACCCCGCAAGTGTTCTATTATTTTATGTGTACAGGACTGCTTCAGCAGTTTCCGACGATAAGATGCCGTTATTGTGTTTCTAGTCTCATACAACCGATAGAGATTTAAATGTAATTACTATTCTAATGGGAATAAGCCACAATTAAAGTTTAAAATAAGTTTATTTGCTTTCGAAATTCAGAAATTTGAAGTAGAAATTGAAACGTCAATAAACTTATTTTAAACTTTAATTGTGGCTTATTCCCATTAAAATAGTAATTACTTTAAGATGCCATAAGAAAATAACTTCAGAACAATATTAAATGTAATTGTAAAAGCTCTCGTAATCTATATGAGACAGTATTTATGTATTTATATGCTTATTATGCTTATTTAAGTATAATCTCGTATTTTTAGTAACTATTGTAGCCTAATGCAATTTATTATACAAAAAATGGCTTAAATAGTTTGTAGTTTTCAGTCTCTACAATATCAAATCATTACTCATATCATTGTTGTGAACTTTTCAGTTATATCGCAGATTTTGGATTATTTGGACAATTATTGTATATATATAATATATAACATAATCACCTAAAAATCCAAACGCAGTATTTACTGGAATATTTAAATCCCAAATATTCTGCTGACTACCTTAACAAACAGTTCAGGAATCTCCGAGAGATATTCCTAGATAAGGACATATTTTTGGTCATTAGCAGCATGTTATGTAAATATAAAGTAGGGATAATCGTCTTAGCACAATCGTTACTGGACTGTTAAAATACAAAAAATTCTTCTGGTGCTCATAGTCTTAGATGGATACATCTTTATTGGTCTTTCAGAGCCGCTTGTTCTGATTCATTTATCGAACGTCACTTTATATACACAGTTCCATACCTGTTTCTATATGATTATTCTGGAAAATTCTACTAAACTAATATGTATGAATCTATGAAAAATGTAGATTCAAGAATACTAAGTGGTGAATAACGATATAAAAGTGTTTAGTGGAGCACCAGCAATACGCACAAAGGTTTTAATATTTAAAATTGCAATTTTCAACACTGAGTCTTGCTTTACATTATCAAATTCCTTTTGATAGTCAATAAAGCAAATCAAAATATACAGAAGTTGTAGCCTTCTTCGTAGAAGATACATTACAGGTAATGTATATGTTTGAGCCATCCTGTATCTCTAGAAGGTTTGGAATATTTTATACTACGTAAAGATAGAGTAATAGTAATTGAAATTAATTTTCAATTTATTCTTCTTGGCAAAAAACATAAGTAGTATTGCTTTTGTTTTGTTTGACAATTGACACATCAAGATTAGAAATTATCTTAAAACTATTCAGAGCAATGATCTGTATTGTTGGTGGCCTACATTTGAAATAAGTTTTGAAGTATTGACTATCCATAAACGTAGACCATCCACACACTCTTAACACTTAGACTGCCGCCATAGTGAAAAAAAGAGGGTCCTTCCAGCCGGACATATTTCTATCCCATATAAGTAACATACAAGCGAGAATCAAAAGCTGATTCTCGCGGCAACAGAATCAAATTGGCCGTGCATCACGGCATGCTTCTCATGGCAGTCAAAGTGTTAAAAAAAGATGAATAATTTTACACTGATGTCCAAAAAAATCTTAGCAAATACTGTATATGCAGATTTAAACTTTTTAAGGTGTATAGTTTAGCCATTTCCACGGATCGACATTTAAAACTTAACTTTGTCATTGTTTTAATTTTACGAATTTTATAATCTCCAGAATAAAAATTAAACAAGTATTACATTTAATATGAAATTGTATGAATTTACATAAAATCAGAGAGTTTGCGAAAAATGTCGTACAATTAAGTCTAAACGTAAAACCAACTCTTTTCCAAAATCAAACAGTGACAAATAGCTACAATATTTCCTACTATATTTTTATGTGATTGCCTGGTTAGAGATTTACAACCGATTAGACCAGTTTCTCTGAATAACTGTACAGACTTTATTTACAAATCCGCAACAGGTGCAGAAAAGCTGGTGACGGATTTGGGTTTAGCGTTATATATATATAACATTTAATTACGGGAAAGCATGTTCCTACTTACTGACAGAAATTGTTATAGCGACTAGTACCTAGGAGGAACAATATACACTTTTCTACCTATATACTGTTTTATATCGCTTATCCCACTTTAGAAAAGTTGGTGTTGCCTCTTTTTTTACTGTATCGAATCACATTTGTTAAATTCCTTTTCTTATCCAATAGCAACTATTTAAAACTGAAAAGTTCACAATTTGCCAATTATGCTTACACTTCCTGATGTAAAATCTGTACACTAAAACTTTTGTTCCAGATGTATCCACTAATGTAATAATTTTGCCATCTAAATCTACTAAATGTTGTTCTGTCAACTCAATCATGAGTTTTATGTATGAGGGGTTGAGAATAATAGTTTATTTACATAAATCAGTCAATTTCGCAATACTCGCGCATGTCATTGTTGAAAGTGTTATTCCTGAACTTTTACATAATAAAAAAAATCATTAGGATTTTTATTTTATTTTTTCGTATTGATTTTTGTTATCAAGTATTATTTTTGCAACAGGTAAGCCCTAACCTTCCTTATCAACTCTCAACTTGGGCTTGGGACCAGCTGCGTTTACTATCAAGCTACTTGGTCCACTCGACAGCTACCCTAGGTAGTCAAAAACATAGATCGCAATAGAATTATTTCTACTATTTTTGCATTGATTTGATACCAACATAGTGTATAATTGTGTCGTGTATCAGTCCATTTGAAAAATCTTGAACCGTGAACTGTCTTTAATTGTAAACACTGTATCGTATAGAAGGCGGCAAATTCAAATCACACGTAAATTTTTGAACCAGCCGTTATATAATTTATTAAATAGGTAAAAAGAAATAAAATAAGACTTACTCACAATCAATTTAATTTTACTACTAAAACGACCGGTTTCGTTTTCTACACTTTGCAAAGCATCTTCAGGCAAACGCTACGAAGTAAATTAAATGCTGAAATTATAAAAAGTCCATATTAGGGTGCTGTCTTATAAAGATAAAGATAAAAATTACAGTAATTATGCCAATATTACATGTCTGTGTTCATTAATATGAATAAAAATTTATTAAGGAGACAAAGTAAAAACCCACAAATTGGTTAATGATTCGGAAAACATAGGTCAAATTATCCTGTATTGCTGATGATGGGTGATCTTCGATTTTATTCTGTTTGATAATAATTAGCGGGGAAGGTTCTTGAGGGGTTCTTTATCTTCAATAAAACCGAAGATCACCCATCATCAGCAATACAGGATAATTTGAACTATGTTTTCCTAATCATTAGCTAATAATTCTTGTTCCGCCATCTAAGTAGTATTTTGTTTATTTACTAATTTATTACAATTCACTACATTATCTTATACTAATTTGTGGGTTTTTACTTTGTCTGCTTAATCAATTTTTATTCATATTAATAAACACAGACATGTAATATTGGCATAATTACTGTAATTTTTATCTTTATAAGACAGCACCCGGATGTGGGTTTTTTTTTTTAATTTTAGCATTTAGTTTACCTTGTACCGTTTGACCCGAAAATGCTTTGCAAAGTGTAGAAAGCGAAACCGGTCGTTTCGGTAGTAAAATTAAATTGATTAAGCCTTACTTTATTTCTTTTTACCTATTTGAAATGGACTTACACAGGCAACACATTCATGATTTGAATGTATTATTACTTAAATACTTCATTCCTGTACATTTATTGTTTTATATTTTTCATGATTTATCGTTTGTTCATATAGATGCAGCATCCCTAATTCACAAAAATTTTATCAGAAAAGTTATTCTCAACCTTCATTTATAATTACTTGCATTTTATTTTTATATGGAACATGTATCTTGGCCTAATATAAAGTGTTTATGATCACAGAATCTGAAACATAGCAATAATATCAATAACGCTCATCATCTTATTATGTAGAGAAGCTTTAGAGCGATGTCGTACTGTGATGCCATTGTTAAATGCAGCGTTGCCAACGGCGCGACCACGACGTCAGAAAAACAAGATGCCAGAATTTTAAAGTTGACACCAGTGATCATGGCATGAGTTTGTAGGAAGCAAAAATTCTTCATTTAAAATATATTTTTTGTTCTATTCTCCGGCCATATTCTCTAAACTGTTGCTTTTTATTGTAAATATACCTATAAACTGTTTTCTATAGGTATATTTTTTTCTGTTTTGTACATTTTTTTATAATCTGGTCATGTGTTCTGTACCTTAAATTTCTTTTTATGATTCTGACTTATTTTCCAGTAGTATTTGTTATCTAAGGTATTTTTTCTGTTTAAATTTAAGTTTTCTCTAAATTCAATGTTTTAGTAGTTTCGCCTTCTGGGTGTTGGATATTGTTATTGCCAAAATTCTGTTATTTGATTTTAGATTATGTGGTAGTCATCCATATTTCCACATCCATTCGTTTCTCATTCTGTATCATCTTCTTGCTTTTTATATTTTTTCATCCAGAATAAAGTTGAAAGTATTTGTTATTGAAGTGAAACAGTCTACAATCAGTGAGTTATATCTGGATGGTCCAGTATTTTCATTGTAAAATGTAAAAATATTTCAAAACAACACAGTGGAAATTATGGGTTTCTATAGTTTGATAACATTTTGGGGGAAGAGATTAGCTAATTCTACACTTTTTTTAGTTTTACATTTGTGAAAACAAATAGAAATGTTGTATCGTTGCTGCGAAGAAGATTTCCATTAATCACATCGCGCCAAGTTTTGATATGATTTTATGGCAACACTGCATTCACGTCACGTATATTTAATGTTGAGATAGCGGTGTTGCCCTATTTAACGTAATGTTTTGCCACGCTGTCATTATATTTGGCAGGACATCTAGTGAAATATGGCTCTTGAGCGACACTATGCGTACTCTCTTAACATTTTCGTCATTTTTTAGGCCAAATTCTTGGAGTTCTGCGGATTCCTTAAGTGAAACATGAAAATTAATCAAGTAACAAGTATATAGTTGCTGTTTGTGCCTTATATTTGTATCCGAGCTTTTTAATATAAGTATTGTAAAGCATATCTCCTAGCGTATTGTTTTTCTTTAATTTTGTTAAATATACGATTAATATATTTATTGAATAATATTCTCGTTTTAGTATAATATAAATATGTATATTGTGAGCGTTTGTACCTATTTAATTGACTTGTTTTTATACCAAAAATGTTTGATAGAAAGTATAAAGTAACTTAAGTATCCCAATTGAAGTTTTCAACACTACATTATATGTTAGCTCTTGCTATACACGAGATTCTTCGACATTAATCTGTTGTTAGTAATAAAACGCACGATTTTTATTATTTTTCGCGTTTTCAACTTTTTTACCCCTTCCAAAAGTTATTTTGGTTGAGTTCCTCAAGAGAGTGTAAAGTTTCGGTCATAATCTCAAGCGATAAATATGGTAATAAAGTAATAATAGTCAGACTAGGCTAAATCTGGCGTGTATGGTGGATGGCAGATCAATTCGTATCCCAATTAATGTAATTTTGTCTTTACAACAGCAGCCTTGTGCGTGGGTGCGTTATTTTGATTGATTTTTTTTGTGGACGAACCTGGATTCTCAGATCGGTGTGAAAACTGTCCAATAGAGCTGCACAGTACATCCCAGTTATTTTTGCACATTTATTCAAGTCGTAAATGTAAATAATATCGTTCACGGTTTTTTTAACGTTTTCCAAAGATTCTCTAACAATTTTGACACGTGTTGGATGACAATTAGTTCAACCCTAACGCCATCTATTGAAGGCTAGATTAATGTCAAAACACCGTACTCTGAAACACTTTTAATGTGACGCAGTATTATAACGATTAATTTATAAGGTTAGAAATTATCTTATTAGACTCAGTTTAGCAAAGCAAAGCTCAGCAAAGTTTTATTTTAACATTATCTTGATGTCAATATCAATGTTTATATTCGTTTACAAAAGTTAAAGATGCTGTTGGCATAGTAAATTATTATGAGCTTCTAGATATTCTAAAGAAGATAAACTGGAGTAGTTGAATAATTGCCAATTTTTACGAGTTTTAGTTATCTTGATGTTAATATTGATGTTTACGTTCGTGTACATCAGTTACAAATGCTTTTGGCTCAGTAAATCATCACGAGGTTCTAGTAATTCTCAAGAAGGTGGACTGGGCAAAAGAGGTAGTCGAATAATTGCCAATTTTTATGAAAGTTTTAGTTCTACGTTGCCTTCATATGTATACTTGTTCAAATCGATTGAATAATGCTTTTGACACTGTAAATAATAAGCTTAAAAAAGTGCCCAAGAAGATCTAGACAGAAGATATAGATAACTAATTGCCAATTTTCATGCCAGTTTTAGTTCAGCATTGTGAAGATGCTAATATTGTTGTTTATATTTATTTACACCATTTAAAAAAATGCGTTTGGCGCAGTAAATCATGATGAGCGTATATTTGGACAAAAGATTTAGTCCGATAATTTCCAATTTTTATCACAATCTTCTTGGTATTGTTATCATTTGGTACAGTAAATAATACAGAAATGATCAAATGACGTAGGCAAAGTCAAACAGTTAGTAATTTGGTAATGAAGGCAGCTTATTTTATCGCAAGAAAAAATTATTCATCATCAGTGAGTAGATTATCAACATAGCATGTATTAACACCTTTTATATTCTTTGTCAATAAAAAACTCGAAAAAGGACTATAATTCGTCTACCGAACAGACGGAGTAATAAAAATGCGTGATCTGCACGTGATTGTTGAAAAGCGACAGTCAAATTACTTACTTCGCAGAAGTTGTATCGGTCAGTTATCGGTATTGCATACAAGGGCGTACGTTAAGGTATTTTGAAGAAATATTGTGCTTTGTGTTGTGTTATTGTGTTAATTGTATTTATTTTATATGTTAAGACTTATATTGTGTATTGTACATTTTTGTGTTTTGTAAAGAAATTAGGTAAGTACATATACTAATACAGATATTGATCAAAAAACTATTGTGGATGTAATCACGCAGTATAAAAATGTATAAATTATTTCTGAACCTGAGAATATATATTAAAAAACAAGTTAGTCAAAGCGTAAAAATAATTTGTAAAATAAATATCTATATCACTGCCTTATTTTAGATATGGATAACCAACAGCAAAATAATGCGCAAGTTGAACAATTCGTTCCAGAATCTCCACCCAGAAAACGAAGACGAACACATTTATCGGTGTCAGAGAAAGAAACAATTTTAAATATTTTTAAAACTGATAGACAAACTCGTCCAAACACGAATCAGACGGAATCTGTGAATTTTGTTTCAAGTGCAGCGGGTAAGATGTTAAGTTTTTTTATTATTTTTTTATTATATTGTATTTATTTTCATATATACTATTTTATATATTGTTATACTATATTGCGTATTTGTTCTAGGGGTAGCAGTGAGCACAGTTTTTAAAGTGTTGGCGGAATATAGACAAACTCGTGTTTTTTCTCCTCCAAAAAATATCATAGGACAAGAAAAATATTAGATAATATTTCAGATGCTACTAAAACATCAATTCGGAGGAAAATTCATGAGTTTTTTTTTAGAAATGAGCTTCCAACACTAAATAAAATGTTGACTGAAATTAATAACGACGTCAATTTGCCAAATTTCAAACGAGCAACATTTGCTAAATTGGTTAAGGAAATTAACTTTCAGTAAGTAAAAATGTGTTACAAATGAATTACAATATCAATTACATAACGTTTTTTGTTTTAGTTTTATAACCAGAAAAAAGAATAGCATCTTAACAGAAAAAGATGAAATAATCTCCTGGAGACGTAGGTATCTACGCGAAATCAAAAAGTTGAGAGAGGAAGGGCGGAAGATTTATTATCTAGACGAAACCTGGGTAAATGCAGCTCAAACTACCAGCAAAATATGGGTGGATGAAAATATTAAAAATCCCAGACAAGCCTTTTTGGAGGGTCTGTCAACTGGGTTAAAATCTCCCTCTGGTAGTAAAGGTAAACGTCTAATTATATTACATATTGGTCAGAGGATGGATTTGTAGCAAATAATGGTTTGTTGGTCTTTGAATCAAAAAAGGATGGCGATTACCATTCAGATATGAATGCTGAGGTGTTCGAAAACTGGTTCAGAAATATTTTGCCACAATTAGCAAAAAACTCTGTGATAGTTATGGACAACGCTTCGTACCACAGTAGACGTATTGATAAATTCCCTACATCAGCTACAAAAAAGGCGGAAATACAAGCATGGTTGAATAGACACGGCATAGCCTTTACGGAAGATATGGTTAAAGCCGAATTGCTAACATTAGTAAAGGCCAATAAACCAGCTGACCGATATGTTACAGACGAAATGGCTGCAAGAAAAGAACATTATGTTTTACGTTTGCCACCTTACCATTGTGAGTTTAACCCAATTGAGTTGATCTGGGCCCAAATCAAGAGAGAAGTGGCAAGAAACAACACCTCTTTTAAAATTGCTGATGTCAAACATCGTTTTTATGAAGCAGTGCAAAATGTAACAGCACATAATTGGCAGAAGGCAATTGAGCACGTTAAAAAAGAGGAATCAAAAATGTGGGAAACTGATAGAATAATGGAAATCACCGTCGAACCATTAATTATTAATCTTAATGATGATTCCGAAACTTCCACTTCCGACAGCGAATAAAATTTCTTAAAATCGCAATTAATTAAGACCAAACATTCTTGCCCTTTGACAAGTGAAGAAATGGAGATCGCACTTAAAGACGTTTCACCGGAAAAAGACCTAGGTTTCGACGGCATCCACCCCGAATGCATACTCAATTGCATTCAGAATCCCACGGGAATTTAAACATTCAAAATTCATAGCAATACTAGAACCAGATAAACCAGTTGATCACACAAAAAACTATCGACCAATTTCTTATAATATAAATCTTATAGTATAAACTACTTGAAAGATTAATGTTTAAAAGAATCAGCCCAACGATCTGCAGCTTTCAACACAGTCTGACCAGAAGGAATGATTTATAGACTCTTACGTACTCTGCCTTGCAAATTCACCGCTAGACTAATAGAACATCACCGTCAAAGTATTTCAAGTAACTATGGGATCCCAAATAAGCACTCCCAGAAAACTCAAAAATAGTCTACCGCAAGGCTCGTTACTCGCAATATTGCTTTATAGCCTTTATATCGCAGACATACCGATTACATCAACAAAGTTTAGCTATGCTGATGACTGGGCTTTATTAACACCAACAAAATCACAAAAGAAGCTGAAGAGATTCTGACGGAAGACCTAGCGATTATGGGACATTACTTTCAAAAATGGAGACTTCGCCCCAATGACTCTAAAACTGAAGTAACCTACTTTCACCTAAACAACAATCTGGAGTCAAGAACACTACTTAACGTTCTTTTGAAAACACATGACTCAACCACAATAAACATCCAAAATACCTAGACGTAGTTTTGGACAAACCGGTAAGCTTTAGAGAAAATTTAAGTATAGTTGCTAAGAAGCTAAAAACCAAAAATAACATAATTCAGAAGCTCTGCGGCACAAAATGGAGGCATCGGTATCTAGACTCAGGTCTTCAGGCTTAGCTATTGTTTATTCTCTAGCTGAATATTGCATATCAATATGGATCAACAGTACTGATGTTCAAAAGATTGATATCCAGCTCATCCAAACCTACACCAACCCATTTAGTACCAATGCTGACCATTACACCTTCGCCGACTCAATCTGCTGACCAAAGTATATAACAAGATCCTTAGCAACACGGCGCTGCCGATTCACAACTATATAAAAGATGCAAACCAAGGTCGACTGCCCTCCAGAAAATCTCCAATACAAACCGCAGAATTAGCTGCAGCTACCGAGTTCAACATGACCACCAAATGAATCTATGAATGGTCGGAACCTGAACCAAATACAGTTATACCTTTTATCACAGAGACACCTCCTGAATTTGACCTATCACCTAAGACCTGGTGCACACTTTAAAGCATCAGTAGGGTAAGCTACCATTACGTACACATTTAAGTTTACATGTGTATAATGTCCACATTGCCTAAAGTTAGCCTATAGTATTTTGATTGCAATTTCTCCCCATTTGTTAAAGACACTTCCAGGTTTTATTGTTTACTTTTTAAGGAACTTCTATTATTTGTGTATTGCATTAAAAATTTTTAAGTTATAGTGTCAGATTGAGGTTATATTTTAAAGTTATATTTTAAAATTGTATTGTCCACTTCTACGCCAAATGCTAGAAATTGTTTAAAATTAACACTATATATATTTTCCGTACAGTCAAGCTTGCGTTATTTACATTTTAGCGGTATCTCAAGCTTTTATAACGCTCCCAAATCATCGTATTGAAATTTACGGTTTTTTTTTTTCATTACAATGTACATAACATGTTGTTATAAAATCGTTTATTTCAATTTTTGTCTGTATAATAACTTTTTATTTTATTTTTCTGATACGTCACTGGTTCAATGCGAACGTATTTGTATAATAGGTTTCTTCCCAACAAGTGGCCGAACCGTCCAAAACTATGAACGAATAGTCGACCAGCGCAGTAAGGAGGATAGCACTAATGACAGTATTATTGTTCTCTCACTGACCAACTGTTTGCCACGAATTCTGACTAGTTTGACAGTTTGTAGGAATGATTATAATATTTCATAAGTTCACATGGTATTCACGTGATAACTCCGTCTGTTGGGTAGACAGGGTATAGTATAAGTTCGGTATACTTGTTTTTGGGATACTTAAGTTAATGTTAAATTAGAAAATGTCAGGAAAAATTTATATAGTAAAATTCATTTGTAATTTTATTAATGTTTTCTCATAGTGTACATTTTTATGCGATATGTTGTACATTTTGTCGATGAAATTTGAACGACACGTAAGATTATTTATTGTCACTCTCACATGATTTAGACAATTTTAGATTTCTGTGGTGAAAAATGTGGTTTTTACCGTTTTTATTTACAATTTTACTAAATAAATATACTATTAACATATAATGTCTTTTTCTATTCCCTATAAAAATTTAATTGAATGAGATATAGTGATATGTTCTTTGAACTGTACACAGCATATAATGAACCCGTGGTCATAACATCCATAAAGATCGGACGTCTGAGCTGGATGGGCCATGTTGAACGAATGTTGGAGACCGAAACACCAAAACATATAATGAGGCAAACACCAGTAGGGAGAAGGTCAAAGGGAAGACCCAGACTTAGATACATGGAACAAGATCTGAAAACACTTAGGATTACCAACTGGAAAAACAAAGAAAGGAACAGAACAGAATGGCGTAAAATCCTAGAACAAGCCAGGACCCAGAAAGGGTTGTCGAGCTACTGATGATGATGATAGTCATATGTTATTTGCCAAGCCTTCCTGCCAGCCCCATTACTTAATAATTTTGATTGACCACGTGTGACACATTAGAGAGGTATTTTGACGGAGTATACAGGCAACCATAATTACTTTTTTCGTGAACTTTTTGTGAAAAAAATGTTAATTTCGTCCTCATCGAATATTCTTTAATACCCCGTAATGTTGCCATGAGATTATAAGAACCAAAAAAAAATACCATCGTATTTTTTTTAGATTCCGTATGATAAAACCAGGATATCACAAGATCTACATAAGACTGGGATAAACCAAAAGCCTTCTTACTTATTACCGTGCTGATAGAACTATTATTACCAAAAAAGTGGTGAGGAATTCATTATATTTACTAACAAATCAATAAACTCTCCAGAAAAGATAATTTTGGATTTTCCAAGTTTAGGATGAAAATTTAATTTTACAAAAATGACAGTAACAATTTTGGCGAGAGCGATTATGACAGTTTAATTTTTGGCGAGAGAGCTAATCGAATTTTAGAAATTCAAATACTTTATTTAAATTAACGCGTCTCAGCAACAAATTGCAGTCAATATCATTTAAAAAGTTATTCTGAATTGGTTCAATTATACATATAAGTATAGATGGCCCATCTAAAGCAGTGTTTATTATTTTTTTTACAATCCGATTATTTAATAGTGCTTTTATATGTCCTAGAAATAATTGCACCTGTTCATTAAGCAACCAGTATATATCAAATATTGAACTTTCTCATCGTCGTTGTTGGCAAAATTCTGTAAAATTAGACTAGAGCATTCACCAAAATTTAGACTGTCAAAAGCGTTCACACCAAAATGTTTACTGTAATTTTTGTAAAAATTTCAAAATGTCCCCCCTTCTGCATGTGCAGTTTCTAATGAAGGTTAGCGGTAACTTCTTCAAATGCATCTCCATTTATTATTAAGGTATGAAGGTCTAGTCCTGAGCATTCCTTGATGTTACGCAGCCATGTCGTTTGAGGTCTGTAACAACGTTCATCCATTCTTCCCTGTCGGATACTTTCCTTCGCCACTAGCCACAGTGATTCTATTAGAGCAAACTAGGTGGACAAAATTATATTTCATCATACTTACACATAGTATAAACAATTCAATTCCTTATTTAAACAAAATTTATTCGTCTGATGATGACGATGATTCAAATGTCTTTTCTTCATTCTGAGCTATAGAACTCTAAAACCTCTGCCTGGGCACAATGATCAGCTTTCTTTTTTGGGAGGCTATTGATTAGTGGATCAGATGGAATAATCAACATTGAAAGTAAATCTGTAGTCGCGGCAATAGCTGAACACATTCTGGTGTTGTGTTTCAGGATCCTGCGGCAATCTTTATTCCTTGTTTCTTGAACTTCTTCTTCTGAAAGCTGCCCAATTGGAAGTATTTCTCATTTGATTACGACCGTACTTATAAGTATATTTTTAAATTCTTCTGTATTTATTTCGAAACCAGAAGACAATGTGACTATTATATCAAATTTGTTTATGAGCTGAACATGCAAACCTGTAATTTGTGCATTTCATTCAGGATTGCTGAAAAAACGGCGAGCGATGTTTTTGTCATTATTTGAACCAAAACCTGGTTTGTCCACAATCAGCCCCATTTCGTGTTTAAATCATTGTTTAATTTCCTTGGAACGTTGTTTTACACTTGCTTTTTCTTAAGCGTTTCTAGCCTGCCATTTTAATGTCCAACTTGCAGTTAATGTGTGAAAAACATTCTAAACAACGAATCCACGCATGAAGTGCGGACAAACCAAAGCGAAAATAGTCTTGATTGCTGTCAAGTGCCTTAACTGATTTTTTCATTGTTGGGAGTTACACCACAAATGAAACAAGTTTGTGATTAATGAGTTTCCGTCAAGGCGTTTGCACAGTTTTCCATCTGTCATCGTCAGCAGAAGATTATAGTTTACAAAAATGGGACTCTTCGGCACTAAACATTATTCATGTTGGAAGGAAATTATTGATTTCTTCCAATACCTTTTACCGTTAATTCCTTCGCACAAATTAATTTATACGAACGACAAAAGATCGTAGGTGGTGGCATAAGATTCTACCAAATGATAGTGCCGCGGCCGGGACTGCTAATGGGAACGAAAGAAAACAAATAGAAATTCAGCATTATCCCCACTATTTTTAAACTTTTTTTAGTGTGACCAGAACTTCCGTCACAACCCCATAATTTACTTATTATAGTGGACAACGAATCCGGAAGCAGATTATTTATTTAAACATACATATTTTAGAGCTTTAAAGACAAAAATGATGACTAATTTAGTTCCGAGCCATCCTTTAAGGGTAGAAGACGTCTAAATTGAAATTGTTGACAGCTACATATATCTTGGACATACGGTAAAAATTAGCAGAGATAATAAAACTGCTGAGCTGCTTGAAAGAATAACACTGGGATGGGCAGCATATGGAAGACTGCGTGATATTTTTAAAGGTGATATACCTATCAGCTTAAAAAGAAGAGCCTTTAATCAGTGTGTCCTGCCTGTTCTTACATATGGCACAGAGCCACTTACCCTAACAAGGACATCTGCACGAAAACTACAAGTGACGCAACGTAGAATGGAGAGATCATTGTTGGGCATAACGTTGCGAGATAGGGTAAGAAACGAAGAAATCCGTAGAAAAAGTGGTGTAGAAGAGATTATAAAACACATAGCCAAAATTAAATGGAGGTGGATAGGACACGTCGCTAGAATGAAGGATAATAGGTGGACCAAAAAAATCTTGGAGTGACGACATAAAGAGGATTTGTACCTACTTGATTGCAGCAGCACAGGACAGATCTAAATGGAGGTTTTTCGAGGAGGCCTATGTTCAGCAGTGGACTACTATGGGCTGATGATGATGATGATTTTAGAGCTTCTATTAACCGCTCAACTGCATGCGTTTCTGTGACGACAATAGGTTCCTTTAGAACAGGCATGTTTGTGATTTACTTAAAGAGTAATACGATGGCAAGAAGTCATGACCCGCCTTCAAACCCCACTTCCTTGTCTGCTTGTATGAATGCGTTGTAGATTTAGAGTCTATGTAATAGGCTAATGCTTTATCTCCACTTAATTGCATATCATTCTCCAAGGAAGTCGATTTTTTCTCATTAAAATATGTAGCCGCTACTGAGAATTCATTTGTGCTCCTAATTGCTTTAGCAATGTTCCTTGTTCCTACTGCATGCGCGCTGCTGCTTCTAAATCAGTTACCAACTCCGCTACAGTCCGTGATTGAACAAGTTCCTTAACTATACATTTTTTTGTTATAAACGATGCCTTGTCAAAATGTTTCCATTGTCTTCCTTCTTCTAGTGCTGTCTCTGGTTGACTATAACCATTGCAAATTCGTCTCTATCTTCTACTTTTCTTAATTTTCTTAAAAGCATCTGTGTGTTTAACCCGGTCCGGTCGTGAATGCTTTCACTGCGATCAGCTGCAACAACTCGTACTTATAATTTCTAATTATATGCCCCAAATATGCTATCTTTCGCCTTTTAATGGTGGTCAAAAGTTCTCTGTCTATTCCCATTCTGCGCAACACCATTTCATTCGTAATATGATCGGTCCATGGTATCTTTAAAATTCTCCCAAACAGCTACATCTCCAACTTTCAGTTTTGGAAGTCTAGAAGGTTATATGGTCTTCCTATATTGCAGAAACCTTGAACTGATGTGGAAAATCGCGACAAAGTACATTGAACTTCGAATTTGATGTGTTCACCCAAAACAACTTTCATTAGTTGCTAAAAAACGCTGCTTTGGTTTTCCTGCAACAAACCATTTATCAGAGATTTTGGAGGCATAAATTGCTAGCCTCATTCTGATCGACTATATCCGAGGATACTTAAGATCCCGTGGACTGACCGAGTCACAAATGAGGAGGTCCTCAAAAGAATGAATAAGAACCGAGAGGTACTGACCACCATCAAATCTTGAAGGTGACACAATTTTTCGGGCATATTATACAAAATGAATCCAGATATGCTCTCCTTCAAGCCATCCTGCAAGGAAAAATATTTGGAAAACGAGGTAGAAGAATATCTTGGTTAAAAAACCTCAGAATCTGGTTAAATACATTTGTGCAGCTTTTCCGCGCAGCTGCAGATAAGATAAAGATTGCCATGATGATGCCAACATTCGTAAACGGATTGGCACATAAGGAAGAAGATTCTGAATAGGTAAAAGAAATAATAAATAAGACTTACTCACAAACAGTTTAATTTAACTATCTAGACGACCGGTTTCGCTTTCTACAATTTGCAAATAATCTTCAGGTCTGTCTATACTAAGTTAATTAAATGATGCCGGTACACTATTAATTAATGGTTGGGAGAACATAGTTCAAACTATCCTGTAATTGCTAAACGGGGATCTTCAGTTTTTTCTATTGTATTTGTTTGACAATCAACGGGGAAGTTTCTTGTGGAGATAGATTTTATCCAATGAAGTAGAAAATAGATGTAATGTGATTGTTTGTTAAATGAAAGTGATGTTCTGTATTATTTAAATATGTGTTATTTATTGAAATTTTTATTAAGGTGACAGCTGTATGACAATGAATGAAATTAGATGTACATTTGTGTGGGTGTGCAAATTACTTTAACTTGTAATTATCAAATTTATTTGATAAAGTTCAATTAGCTTACTGTTATTTGACAGATGATTGTAAAGTCAAATATGTTAAAATTATTAAAACTAAAACAATTAAGGACACTTAGGAACAAACAGAACACACTTAAAAAGGACAAAACAGACATTAAATTTAAAAAAAGGGGGGACTTAATAGCACTACATCTCTGAATTGGAGAAAATGAGCTGTTTTGTTGTCTATTAGATTTTAGAAGACGCCTCTCCCCCCAAGTCCCCCCTTTTTTTTAAATTTAATGTCTGTTTTGTCCTTTTTAAGTGTGTTCTGTTTTTTCCTAAGTGTCCTTAATTGTTTTAGTTTTAATAATTTTAACATACTTGACTTTGCAATCATCTGCCAAATAACAGTAAGCTAATTGAACTTTATCAAATAAATTTGATAATTACAAGTTAAAGGAATTTGCACACCTACACAATTGTACATCTAATTTCATTCATTGTCATACAGCTGTCACCTTAATAAAAAATTTCAATAAATAACACACATTTCATTAATATATCTCATGAATAAATATAAATAACTTTTAAAGAATTAAATAACACAGAACATCATCATCAACATCATTTTGGCTTTACAACCCTGTGTGTGTCCTAGCCTCCCCAAGAATTCTCTTCCAGTCGTCCCTATCCATCGCCTTCCTCCGCCAAGCACGTATTTCCATATTTCTCATATCTTGGTCTATGTTATCTACGAATCTTGTTCTGGGTCTTTCTCTTCTTCTTTGACCAACAGGTCTATCAAGGAGCGTTTTTCTAGCTGGGTCGGTTTGCTCCATCCGCATTACATGGCCTACCCACCTCAGACGTCCTATCTTAATGTGTAGATATAATAATAACTGTAGATTTAAAAAGGATATTAAGCCCAAAATAGCATCTATTAGCCGTGCAAATTCTGCGGTTTATCTCTGTGGTAGTGTCATTTTCAGTATTGACGAGCGTTCCCAGGTATACAAATTCGTTAACTGCTTCGATGACATCGTTTTCTATAACAAGTGGCCGTCGTATTTATGGTTGCGGACCTATTTTCACGTATTTCGTTTTATTTGTAACCCATTTTTGTAGCCGCTTCCTTTAGTGCTACATACGCCACTCGTGCTGCATTTTCCGTTCTCCCAACAATATTGATATCATCAGCATAATATGCTAGGATTTGCACAGATTTGTTATATATTGAACCGGTAGTTGTGATTTGTGACGTACGTATTACTTTTTCCAGAGCTAGATTGAATAGTACACAGGAGAGTGGGTCTCCCTGACGTAGCCCATTATTTGTATTAAAAGATTCAGACGGTGATTAAAAGAAGCCGATACATGATTCTTTTAAATTCTAGAACATTCTCTCATTAATTTAGAACTCTTGGAACATAGCCTTCATTAAATGCAATTAAAACTGATTTAGTAGCCATATAAAAGAATATTTGTATATTATCTCTCAATGTTTAAAGTTAACTTGACATACCTGTTGTATGTCATAAAAACTAGTCAATAAAATTTTCGTATCATATTCGTGTTCTTCAACCCAAAATTAGTAAGATTTGATTTATGAAGTGAATGAAACATTTAAATCTTTTGTAGAGCAGCTTTATTAAACTAAAAGCAAAAATATTTATCATAAACAAGAATAAATAAATAAAAATGTATAGAAACTCATTTGCTTAGACAAGGAAAGAGAGAGGACAGGCAACGTTCATTTAATATCCTTCGAAAAGTGAAGTCAGTTTCAATGTGTCTGCCATGTTTTCTGACTACGTTGCCCATTACTACCTTTCGCAGGGTTACCAGATCTACTGATTTTACCTTCAATTTACTGAAACACTATCGATCTACTAAAAAATATGTAATGATAAAATCATGTTCAAAAAGTTCAGTTTTCAATTCTAAATTTATATATTAATATATCCATTATTCTCGATCTACTGAAGAAATAAAATATGAACTGGCAACTTTTTTGGTGCCAGCTGGTGCCAATTTAGGTTTCAGTCGATTCCATACGATTACTCGTCCCCTCTCTTTCCTTGTCTAAGCTAATTTGTGGATAATAGGTCTTCCTCTTCTTCTATTCTTTTATTTTTCTTGACAGGAAAGTCTTAAAATATAGTACACGTTTCCTCTTTTCTTTTATATATATTAAATAAAAAGACAAAATAGTACGAAATGATTTACTTACATACTCCTTACAAAACAAATTTTGGAAATATAACAGATTTGGGTACGCTACAAAAACTGCCACTTCAACATGATTCTATAATTAAAACTGTTAACAATTTTTTACATAACGTAGAAAGAAACTAATAATTTATATCAAAAAGCCAAGTTAAGATTGATGATAACATTGAATTTAAAGCCACAGCGGTGAATATCTTATTGCTGTTTACAATTCTGATCTTTGTTAACCTTTGTTGCAACCTCTTTATCATCTGAATCCCCATCATCTTCCTCGTCGTCTTCTTCCTCCTCTTCTTCGAAATCATCCTCGTCTTCACACGCCTCTCCTGTGAAGAAAAGAACGGCTCGAGGAACGATCCTTTCTCTAATATAATGACCGATTTCAAAATCGGTGGTAAGCAAATTTCTTAAGTCTTCATCTACTTCTTCCTCCTTTGCATCATCTGGAATTGTTGGCGGGCTGAAGAAATTAAAGAACGAATCATTTTGGACAGTTTTGGTAATTGTGCGTATCACGCCTCTGCTCTTATGCTTCTGTTTCTTCTTAACGGTTTTGACAGTAACGTTTTTGCCCTTGTTCCAATTTATTATGCAGCCAGCACACTTAAATATTTCGGGGCCTTCGAAGCTGAATGGGTCATCATCTTCTGGCGCGCATTTCATATCATATTCCTTCGTGAGCACGTTATTAGTGAAGTATTCATTGGTGGAGAAGTGGAATTCAAGAATGAATTTCTGGAAAAGTAAAATACAATATGTTGAAAAACGAATTTACAGAACACATGTAATAAAAATATTATCCATATTGAATGTATACAGAGTAGCCCAAAAGTCTGGAAACGGCCAATTATCTCGTAAATTACCAGACAAAATATGAGTTACACTTATTTTGGGATACGGAGATTCCATATTTGATATTTGCAATGTTGCTAGATTTTCCGTTTCTCTTATATTATTAGTAACTTTGGTTTTTCAAATTCATCACCCTGTATATTCACTCATTATTGGAATCTCCTTTTCAGTTCAACCGTATGTAACACTTATGATTTTATGTAGTCTGGAAGGTCTTAAATACATAAAACAGAAGTTTGGCAACGCCTGTCTCAATAAATTTTTTAATAATAACTATTTTTAACTACATTAACAAATAACAATTGATAGATTACAACATTTTTTAACACAATGGTTACCTTATCAAGTGTTTAAAATGTGCCCCATTTGTGAGTTGACAGTACCCTAATCGATGGTAGAATGCGTCTACCACATTTTTCCATGATTGTCTAGAATTTGTTCGAGATTCATCGATTTTTCGTTGCCTTAGTTCTACAAGACATGCTGGTTTAGTTTTGTAAACTGAATTTTTCAAGTATCCCCAATAATCTTTAGGATTGAAATCAGGTGAACGACCATTCAATTCTACCTCGTCTACCGATCCATCGTCCTGGAAAATATCTTTTCTAAATAACCCCGAGCATTTACCCCAAAATGAGCTGGAGCTCCATCTTGCCCATTAAAATTAAAATGATTTAATTGCTAATTAAAATTGGCACCAAACAAGTTTATCAGTGTAGGTACAATTTCATTTCAAAGTAACATTTCGCAACTATTTGAAGTTAAATTTCCGTTGATAAAAAATGGCTCAATTAACTGAGTACCTATTATACCTGACCATACATTTAATTTTTGTGGTCTTTGAGTTTGGTTTTCACGCATCCAGTGTGGATTTACGTCACTTTAGTACCTTAAATTGTGTCGATTTACACTTCCACACAATGTAAAAGTTGCTTCATCGGAAAAACATATTCTGTTAACGAAATTTTTATCCTTTTCCATTTTATCCATCATTACCTCCATAAACTCTAATCTACGATCGAAGTCATCTTCACTTAATTCTTGCAATATTTGTATCGTTTAAAAATATTCTTATGTAATACACGTAAGACTGAAGAATGACCTACATCATGCACTTGTGGCAACCCTGCGTGAGGATGTATGTGGATCTTCAACAAAACTTTGCATTATATCTAGTTTTGTTGTCATTCATAACTCTTTTCGGTCTAACTGATCGGTATCTATCTAGTAAATTCGTAATTCGTAAATTGCTTGTCATTTTACAAAATTTTGTGTAAATGTTCGACGTTATTTAGAAGAGGTATTTCCTGAAAGATGGATTGGTAGATGAGGTAGAATTGAATGGACTCCATGTTCACCCGATTTTGATCCTAAAGATTATTTTTATTGGGGATACTTGAAAAATTCAGTTTACAAAAGTAAACCATCAAGTCTTGTAGAACTATCTCGAATCTAAATCTCGAATAATTTCTAGACAATCATGGAAAAATGTGGTAGACGAATTCTACCATCGATTAGGGTACTGTCAACTATTTTGAACACTTGATAAAGTAACCATTATGTTAAAAAATGTTGTAATCTATCAACTGTTATTATCAATAATAAAATCATAAGTGTTAAACTCGTATTGAATAGGAGATTCCAATAATGACTGAATATACAGGGTGATGAATTTGAAAAACCAAAGTTACTAATAATATAAGAGAAACAGAAAATCTGGCAACATTGCAAATTTAAGGTGTACCTTAAATTTTGTACAATTAGCAATTTACGAGATAATTGGCCGTTTCCATACTTTTGGGTCACTCTGTATACACGATAAAATCTTAAAGTTGAGCTAGACAATATGCCCCATTCATGAAATTTAATTTTTTTCATTTTTTACGTTTTACTTGATTAAAAAATAAGACTCAGCGCAATTTTAACCCTCCAACCCCTCCCCCCAAAAGCATATACTTTTACAAAACTTGTATATTTTTCATAGACATATTTTTATAGACTATAGGTTGAGTGTACATAAACTAAAAATGCATTTTTTTAGAGCATATAACTTTTTTTGGAGATGGCTGCAAGTCTAGTTTTTTTTTTCTATTTTGTGTATTCAATCAAAAACTATATTTCTGATTTTTTTCCAGATTTTTCCGTCAGGTGTGCTGTCTTCAAAACAAAAAAAAACTGGTTTTTCGCATAAACGATGGTTGTATTTTCCTCTTGAAACTACAACCCTCTTTTTCATATATTTTTTGAATATGCATTGGAGACGCATTGATTCAGGTTGTATCGATGTCAAAAAATATGGGAGGGGCGGGGTTAAAATTGTGCTGAATCTTATTTTTTTTAATCACATAGAACATACAAAATTGAATTCTGGGAGTGAGGACATTTTGCCTATCTTAACTGGGTACACTTCGATCTAAAAGATCCACAAAAACTATCAAAATTTAATAAATAACAGAGATAAATTTCAATCATAACATTTTGGTTAGTTTTGACATAACTCACTTATTTACAAATGTGCCTTTAACAAAACTTATACTAAATCTACTATATAATATACTAAATAAATAATACTAAATAAACTTATATATATATATATATATATATATATATATATATATATATATATATATATATATATATATATATATATATAATATACTAAAAATCAAGCTAGGGAAGGACGATACATTGACTTGACCAGATTAAGGTTGATCTGCACCCACAATTAATTTGTTTCTGATCCTAGAGATGGCTCTACTGCGGCATGCTAATTTGGTAAATTTTTTAACTTAATTGTAGATTTCTACATGATGACTCTGTAATATTTTCAAACCCTAATAATAAATTACAGTTTTCTATCATTATATCCATTGACTGAGTTGCCAAATTGTGTAGACAGTAATTTTATCAAATACGCTATAACTTTTACGCTTACTAGTAGACCGAGTTAGCAAAGATATCTTTAACAACATCTTTATGTATAATATTTTACTGCTCTGCTGTGTCAAAATAAACACAGTTATGGTTTTGCAGGAACACAAGGTCTCATTCACACATATCATTGAAAAATGATCTATATTTATTATCTAAACATTTTTATCGCCAAAGAGGTACTTAGCGGCGCTATCTGTGTCTGTAGCGGCAGTATCGTATTACCATTAAATTTATACATGCATTCATATATAATTTTTTTGTTGATAGTTAGAAATTAAATCATCTGGTATTATTAAATATTTTAGGGCGAATTATATGAAAAATAGTCAATCGTCTAAAACATGCGAACATGTCTTCTTTTTATTACTGGTTTCAGGTTTGTTATCTTCCTAATTAATGCGTCTTCTTCTCTTATTTGTATGTGGTCAAATTATCTCAGTCTTTGTGGATTAATAAATTTTACTATCTCTTCCCCTTTCTATCTCTTATTTCATGCTTCATTAGTCTTCTATATTCTCCGTGTTCAGGCCTTATTGGGCTGTTTATTCTTATAATTTGGCTTTTAATGATTCTTACTTTTTCTTTATCTTTTTTCGTAAGACATCTTTAAGTAGTGGGTGATATTTCCAAATTACAACGTTCTTCTCTTGCCTTGTGTGCGTGGTAGTGTCATGCGTTAGATGTATGATTTGGGGTGGTTGATACGTATTTAGTTATCACGGTTATATTTGATCTAATTAGTTCTTCAGTTTCCGTATTCGACCACTTTATAAAGCCAAATGTGATAAGTGGTATTGCGTATGTGTTTATTGCTTTTACTACGTGCTTTTAATTAAGTTTGCTTTGGAGTATTGTTATTATTATTATCCAGATTTAGCCATACGGCTCACACTCCCTCTAAGGGGAAAATTCACTCATCCCATATACCTACGGTATCAAAAGGATTGAGCTCTGGTGGGACTCTTTCCATGTTATCGAGTCCTAGGTGACTTGATACGTATTTGGACGTCGAAAGTAGCACAGCTTTCTGCATGACCTTATATAGATGTTCATTTAGACCCAGCTTTTTTATGTTTTCTAGGAGATTCTTCGGAATGACTCCAGTGGTAGAAAGAATAATAAGTATCGTCTGGGTACTTTCCATTCTCCATTGTCTTCTTATTTGTATTTCCAGATCTCTGTACTTGGCGATCTTTTCGTTGTACTTAACACTCAGATTATTGTTGTTAGGTATCGCCACATCGATTAGAGTTGTTTGTCTTGTTAGTTTATTAACTAGCACGAGATCTGGTCTATTATGTGCTACAGTTTGGTCTGTGAGCACAGTGCGATCCCAGTATAGCTTGTAGTTGTTATTCTCAAGCATACTCTCAGGAACGTATTGATAATATGGGAGATGAAGCTATTTTCTTGATTTCTTTCCCTACTATCCATATCGGCATTTGTCGTTTTGGACCTGAGGGTCCTTGACGATATATTTCAGGTAATTTTAGGTTGATATAACTCATGCGGCACTGAGTCAAAGGATTTCTTATAGCCAATAAAGGCAGTGAAGAGGTTTCTTTTTTTGGTGTAGCCTGGTTAGAAATGACTGAGTCGATAATAAGTTGTTCTTTGCAACCCATGGAGCCCTTAGCGCATTTTTTCTGTTGAGGTTCTATGATATTGTTTAGAGCGCAGTGTTGGTAGATACGCTGGGCTACACAGGATGTGACCAATTTATACAGAGTTGGAAGACACGTAATTGGGCGGTGTTTGGCTGGATCTTGGGTATTATTTTGATCCTTCGGTATTAAATAAGTTGTTCCCTGAGTTAGTAATGATGGTATTACCTGCGGATTAGAAATAACACGATTAATTAATGTTGACAGGCACTCATGAGCACTCCAGAACTTCTTAAGCCAGAAGTTTTGAACTCCGTCTGGTCCAGGAGATTTCCAGTTATGAAGCTCTTTGATAATGTTAGAGACTTCTTCTGTGGTGAAGGGTTCATAAATAGTTGTGCGGTAGTGTTGACAGTTGTGCGTCGTATCTTCTATCCATCCAGCATTAGTGTTAAGAGCAGCTGGTGTGGAAAGTTGATTTCCACAAAACTCCTGAATGTCTTCTTGGCTTGGGTATGATTTATTGGCACTTTCGTCAGTGGAATTAAGTTTCCGATAGAACGCCTTCTCGGCATGCTCAAAAAGCGGATTATCACATTTCCGGCTGTTACTAATCTTGTACCTCCTTAGTCGTCCTGAATAAACAGAGAGTTTTTGTTTTAATGTATCCAGGTACTGATGGGCTGTGATGTTTGCTGGATCATATTGCGAGTGTCTTGAAGTGGTTAGCATTATTTGATCAGCTCTTTTAATGACTTTTCTACTTGTTGTTCCTCGTATATATTCTGTCATTTGACCAATGTCCCTACGCAATAATTCAATGTTGTTTAGGAGCCGTTTCTCCCAGGGTGCAACTCTGTTATCAGTCCTTGCGGCATTAGTACCCCGTCATGTTTTGATATTCCCATTACATTAGCTGTTGCTGCACAGTAAATAAGCATATGCAAATATTACAGCGTATTCAATCTTCGTCGAGCCCCAGACAAAAATCCTCATCAATTTCATGAATAAATCATGAGTTTTTTAAATACTATTTCAAATCACATTGAATCGAACACATAACATGAGAAAGTTAAAAGAAATAAAAAAGATTTTTTCCAACAAGCTCTAACCATATTTTTGGCAGGTCTAATAGAACCCCTAGGATCAACAATTCCATCCATGAGACCACCGAATCTCGCTCTTGCTATCCGATATATTCAGAAAAAAAATAATATTAGATATCTCCAAAAATCTCATAATTATTCCTTATCATCTTCTAACAAACCATCTGCCACTTCACAAACGACACATACACCCGCTCCTACACGATGGCAGCCTGAGGTACCCAAGCCCCAATGGACATAGCCATTCTTTAGGCCAAATCAAATGCCTTTGCAACAACAGCCATTCAACAATAGTCCAAGAGGGACATTTCAAGATTCCCCCTAGATTCCAACAAAAACAACAAATCACTCAATATGCACAAAATTCCGATATATTCAGAAAAAAACATAATATTAGATATCTCCAAAAATCTCATAATTATTCCTTATCATCTTCTAACAAACCATCTGCCACTTCACAAACGACACATACACCCGCTCCTACACGATGGCAGCCTGAGGTACCCAAGCCCCAATGGACACAGCCATTCTTTAGGCCAAATCAAATGCCTTTGCAACAACAGCCATTCAACAATAGTCCAAGAGGGACATTTCAAGATTCCCCCTAGATTCCAACAAAAACAACAAATCACTCAATATGCACAAAATTCTACAACTAACCAACCCAATTTTCATAAACCAGATCCATCTCAATCATATAAGCCAACACCTATTAGCGTATTCACACGCCAAACCGGCAATAGACCCCAATCTCAAAGAAACTTCCGCTTTCAACAAACAGCCAGGCCCCGATTCACGGTAGGAGAGCTCTTTAATATCGAACAACAAGAGCAATTAAGACGAAGGTATATAGACACATACCCAGATTACTCTTACTATGAATAAAAAATCCAAGAATATAAGGACGAAGATGTAAATTTTCAAAGATTTCAAAAAGAAAATGAAGAAACTTAGTAGAATTGCATTCCTTTGCTGACAAAAGAGAGCTTCCTTACATTAAAATTCAAAATCCCCCTCTTAAACTTCTTATTGATACAAGAGCCACTAAATATTTCCTTAATCCTGATATAACCAATAAATTCCACAAAAATAGTATTCAATAATATGAACCAGTTGCTACATCAATTTTTCAGAATCATTCAGAAGGTTATTGTGTAGAAATTCCAATTTTTCCCGAATTGAAATTAAAATTTTATATTTTCAAAGTTTACAAGACATTTGATGATCTTAATCTTAAGGCTTCTAAAAGCAAATCTCGATTTTACCCAAGCTACTCTTACTACAGCGCATTCTATTCTTCCTATTAATTACTATGGCACAAATAAAGCCCAATTCTATACAGTCCACCAAGAGCCCTAAACAATTATACAAGTCAAATTTACAGTAAAAGAAACGTCAGGTAAAATCGTCATCCCAAGACAATAAGTCGAAGGTGCCATCCTTAGAGAAACTCTCACCGTCGCATGTAATCAACTTACCTGGACCGAGCTAGTCAATAACACCGATGAATATATTCAAGTAGCAATAACTGATCCCATCAAAAATCAACCAATAAATCTAAGAGATGTCGATCCTTTCCTAAGAACCGATCATTTTAATACAAAAGAAGAATCTCACCGAAGACGACAGTGCAGGAAGTTTGCATCATGCATATTTCATCATTCAGACAGTCAGTTAACATTTACTAACCAAATAAACACCATATACGAACAAGAGATAAAGTTCCGGTTTACACCAAGTCAAATCGGTATCTACACATCCATAAGGATGATCGATCAAGAAATCATCAAACCGAGTCAATTGCCCTGGTCGTTCCCAATGTGGGTCATTCCAAAGAAACCAGATGCCCAAGAAAGATTAAATGGCGAATAGTTGTCGACTAGAGGAAGGTGAACGAGAAAACCATCGACGATCTATATCCAATTCCAAATACAACAGACATTCTGGATAAACTAGGACGCTGCCAATATTTTTCCACCCAGTTGAAGCCAGCGGATTCCATCAAATTAAAATGAAGAAAGAAGATATCTAGAGAAAATGGCCACTAGAAATACCTAAGAATGCCAATCGGACTCAAAAATGCACCCTCAACATTCCAGAGAGTAGGTAATGGAGAACATACTAAAAAGACTTAAAGGCGAAATATATCTAGTATACAGGGACATTTTCAACCTCTCTTTAAGAACGTATGGTAAATCTTAAGATTTTTGAGAAATTAAAAGAAACAAGATTTAAAATACAAGTTGGCAAATGTGAATTTCTTAAGAAAAACTAATGCTTATACTAATATAAAAATTACCACTAATACTTTATGCAAGCAATACTATTGTTTATAAATACTAAAATAATTAACTAAAAACGCCTAAATAGGTTTTTAAAAACTAAATACGTTTTTTATAGATATATTACTTGTAGATGGAATAGTACAGTATCTACTATTGTGTTTCAGCATGCCAGATAAAATTTATTCAAACCGATAAGATTCTTATTAAATCTTGTTGTAATTTGCCAAAGTGTTGTACAAAATAATTGATATGGCAACCCTGCTAGTATGACGATACGCTTGAAGCGTTTCGAGGCCGAAAGTAATGCAATCTATCGATGATAAATACTACCAACGTTTGAGATGGAGCCACCTCTCTAATATACAATTTGATGCCGGCAATTCAAGATATAATTATTGTTTAACGAGATTTTTCATATGTTTAGGAAAAAATATTCAACGTTTTATTGCAAATACTTTCCATTTTTACAGTTTTATATATGTTGTTATTAAATTTTTTTCCGGTTTCTTACCGGTAGCTTTATTATAAGCCGAAACATAATATTTTTTTCCATTGTGACATAACTGTAAATTCAAAAATTTTCAAAAAATTCATCAGTATTTCTTAGGGTTATATCCTTATGCTGTAAGAAAATTAACAAAATTGTATGTCTGGTTTTCCCGCTTTATACTTGGAAAAAAGTAGTTTTTTAGAGTTTTTTCGAAAACGAAAACATGAAGTTTGTTCAAAATTTGTCAAAATACTTCTAGTTGTCACATATACCTTCTCAATTTTTTTCACATTTTTTGAATTTGTAGTTTGTTTTTTGGGGGGTGCAGATCAACCTTAAGACTGAATGCAATAGCTATAACAGAGCTACGTAGTAACAACATTTATTTTTTGTTAAACAAAACTTTGGTCCAGCAATGGGCTCTTCTTTATCTCCATTATTAACATATTCATGGCAGAATTCAAAAGAAAAAATGCATACAAACAAGATTTAAAAAGTGGAGATACACCACACCACAATATGGTGGAGATATGGCCTCATGGACTAGAATCATTCAATAAATTCGTGATGGACAATAGGAATAGATGGGACCATTGAATTGTTTTAGGAAAAACTAGGATGAGTAGAATTTAAATACCTTCGCACCTACATAGCGGAAAATGGGACACTAGGCTGAGAAATTGCCTAGAGGGTACAGGCTAGTTGATTTAATTGGAAGCAAATGAGCCAGGTAATCTCTGATTGAAAAATCAGGCAAGGGCTGAACGGAAATATATACAAGAGTGTTCAGGAAAAGTAGATAGAGGCAGCTGAAATGAAAATGTTATGGTGGGTGTTGAGTAAGACTAGAAGGGACAAAATTAGGAACGACGTGATTAGGGAAAAAAGAGCCTAGGGGGTGACCTCACTCTCAAAAAAGTTTACGAACAAACCTGGCGATGGTTTGGTCACATCAGTCATAGAAATGAGAACTATGTGGGATGAAGAAGAGAGCTGTTAGAAGTTGAGGAAAAGAGAGGTAGGGGAAAACTGAGAAGATGAAAGGACTCTGTAGCTTGGGCATCTTTTGATAAAAATGCAGTCATATTCAAATCCAGAATGCCACTCCATCTAAAGAAAAAAGCATTTAATCAGTGTATACTACCAATCATGACATACAGCTGCGAAACTTAAGACTCTAAAGAAAGAGTTAATAAAGAAACTTAAAGTCAGTGGAGCGATGCATGCGGGGTATAACAAAGAGAGATGGAAAAATAATAGAATGGATCAGACAGAAAACCAATATCACTGATGTAATCTGCAGATCCAAATCTTTATAATGGCAGTGGACGGGAGGGGCATTAAGCGAGATGATCTGACAATAGATGGTCCACATAGAAATGTATTATAGAAATGAACAAATGATAGTGACAGCTACAACATTTTATTTTAAAGTACAACCAGTTTTCATTGTTACAGGACTCTTTAGAAGATTTACTTTACTAACATTGCCAAAATTACAAAGCTCATAACATACTCTCTCCAAACACCTGCCAAAAACCAAAAATCTTGTATGAATGTCAATACACAAGAAAAAATTACCTATCAGACCAAATTAACACTTTTTCCAAATCTAGATCACCTATTACCAATTTCTAAACAAAAAGTTATGTTGAATTATCAATGAAGAAGCTCCTAGAAAGTTTAAAGAAATCCTGCACACAAGCAACTATCACAGGATAATAACGATGAACAGGAAAATGTTAGTTCATAGAACCTAGCTTTAGTCAAAGTACTTACCATTGGATCCTCTTTGCAGATAATCTTGATATCAGTCAAATGTTTGAGTATTGGAACATCGTGAGGTTGAACCATTTCAGACAGTAGGCTGACATTCCTGAAGATTGTAAGCCAGAAATCAGGAACACCCTTTTCGTCTTTAGGTTCTGTTTCTTTTTTAGAATCATCTAAATTAATTTTTTCTTTAATGGCTTCTGGAAGATCGGACTCATCATCAGATGACCACTGAGATTCTTCATCGGTAGGTTCGTATTGGCCGCTCACAATGGTATTTCTTTTCTCGTAAAGAGGCTGGTACAACTTGTGGTATTTACATTCTAGATTATGTACCTAAAACAATTGTGGGCTAAATGAGGCTAAGTTAAAACACTTACAGCTTCTAAATATATCCAAATCCTATGCCAGAAGAGATATAATAGTATAAGAAGCATGGTTTATCTCTAAATGTAAAAGAACCTTTAGTTTTCCACGTTCTCATACAACTTCATCTGATTTTAATTATTTACACAAAATGTCAAGCGAAGTTGATCAGAAGTTACTTTTCTTACCTCTTTGAAAAATTTAGCTTCAATATTAGTTGCCTCCAATTGGATTCTCTTTAGAGCCTTAATTCTTCTCTTCACTGAGGTAGGTAAGAGTGCAAGCATCGCAGCATTCCTCTGACTTTGAAGGGCAGCATAAACGTTAGGAAAGTCTAGTTGTTTGGAGCCATCAACTTCCTCTTCTTCGACAGATTCAAGATCGTCAGGACAATCTCCTTGTTCATTTTCAGTTGCCATGTTTCTGCAATAAAAAATAATGAGTAGCAAAGGACTTTTTTTATTTAAATTTGTATTTTAAGGAAAGCAAAGAATTGTAGACAAATTAAGTTGATTTTGATCACCTAGTGTGGTAGTGACTAAACACACAAAAAGTGGGCTTTTAGAAATTCTACAAAAATCAGCCATTAATGTCAGCTAGAGTCAAAGAATTGACAATGTTTGGTCACTTAAAGATAATATAACAAGGATGCAACCATTCAAGTAAACAAGATAGATAGAAAATAGGGAGGCAATAGCCTGGCCTTTCTGACTAAGTTCAACAGCCTTGATAGTGGTTTCTGTATATAGTCTGATGCTTCTGAATTTTATTCCGTGATTCTAGATACTGTAATCTTGCAAGACATTCGCTCTGGCATAAGGCACATAACTTCGGATTTTGACTTGTAACTCTACTGTAAATTTGGCTGAATGGCCCTTGATAAACCCTTGTCTGCCTCAGTGCATTTCCCTACTTTTTGGGAAACTTAATTTACACTAATGTATGAATGGGTGCCCTTTCCTGAACTTTGGCAATTCTGAAGAAGGTTTACAGGCAAGTGGAATGCCTACTCCACCAGTTCATTACTCCCAGTCATTTCCAATAAGAGTAAGTATATTCAAATGGTTGAACAAGAGCTTTGAATGACTGTAAAGAACTGAGTTTCTTCAGGACTGCTTGACAGTAGGAATAGATAGCAATTGTATCCATCTCTATCCCTTCTATCTGAAATACTGTTGTGTATGTTTCGAAACTCAACTGAACTTCTGTCTTTGGTCTTGTTTTATAAATTTCAGACTCTGTACCTAGGTTAGATATGGAATCATCTGTATTCCAAGAAGATGTTTCTTATTTCCAGAATGGAAGAGGCGGCAGGAATATATTTACAATTAAAAACAGGGGTAAAAGAGACAGGACTAGAAATAAATATTACAGATAAAAAAGCTATTGAATATATTGAAACCCTAGGAAGTTTCACATATCTGGGAGTTGCATTAAGTAAGGATTGAACAAATGAACCAGGAATTCAAAGAATGATAGTAAGGGGAAATGAAGGTGATTTTTCACTTGCCTATGTGTTCCACTCCAAAAACTTGTAACACAATATAGCAGGTCACACCTGCTGACGTGAAAGATGGGTAATAATGCAAAGGGAATTAGATTCCAAGATAGTCGACTGAGATTTACCCAAAGAGTAAAAAGCATTACTAGCCTCAATAAACATAGAAATTGAGATGTAAAGCTAGAACTAAATATCTACTAGCTAGATCAATAAGGAAATAAAAGAATACAAAAAAAATGCTAAATAAAGCAAACTAATTCCTGGAATGAAGAATTTTATATTTTTGTGAAAACCTGTGTCTGCCTGCCCAATTTTCATTTATTTAATCTACAGTCTCCAAAAATCTCTGCCTAACTAATTTATTACACTTTTTAATACAACTGATGAAAACACATTAATCTGTTAAATCTTGATAATTTTCTATTTTTATAATTTAAATAAAACATGTGAAGGTCACTAGACATAGTGCAATATTTTTCGTATTCATATATTTACTGAATTACCAATTGTTAGTTTGTTTTCTTTAATATTTATTATGCGAATAATAATTATTTTAACATTTCTAGAAACAATAACAAAAATGATACATAAAATAGAAATATCACATAAAAAAGACAAACAACATTGATATAAATAAAACTGACAATGACACAAAATATCAACTGTGTCAAAAAAAGTTTGGATATGTTATTCTAATGTCATAAAAGGCATTACATCTAACTATAAACACGTGGAAGAAACATGAGATATGAATTCAGATCATTTCTTTATTCTCCTCACCATCAGAGAAGATTCTTCTTCTTCGTCTAGCCACTCACGTCCACATATGAACATAAGCCTCTTCAAGTCTTCCTTTCCATTATACAACTGTGGAACAAATTACCAATAACATTTAACAAGCAGCTGTAAATAATACATCAACTATTGCCTAAAGAACTAAAAGGTAACAATATTAAAGAAAGCTGAAAGAAAGAAAACTGCATCAGGACTAGAAACCCATCAGATAAAATTATTTTGAACAATGTCACAAGAAAACTAAAGAGAGAAATCAAGCATATTCAGTAATAATCCATTGTGACTTAACCGCTAACATCTACTTACTACCTGTGGAAAGACACTAAATGGCTTATAATATCAACTAATAGTTATGGCACCTGTGCCCCCAGTAATCAACATAAGGCGACAAAATTTGCAGATCATCTAAAAAATATATTTCTACCACATGATAAAAAAGAACTCTACCACATGATAAACACAAATTGTAACAAATGATGAAATGATACCAATCAGCAACATTACTCCTAAAGAACAGAACCAGAAAAATAACATGAACTTATCTTATTAATGGGGAATTTTAAAGCAATTAAAAAAAAAAGTATTGTAGAATCCACCTTTATATAATATATAGACTCAAAAATATTGTGAAGTTGTGGAAAGCAGTGGAAGTGATTATTACTGAGTTATTAGTTATTAGTACATTAGCTTAGAAAAATTTAGATAGATTGGGTTAGATAAGTTGTTCTATTGGTGAACAGATTGGGCTGTTACTGTGAAAGCAGTACAATAAAAAAATATGTTATTCATTATAAAAGTAAATCCAACAGCGTCATTGGCACTCTAATCCTGTTTACACTAGTTTACCAAGTGAGGGAAACTACTAAATATTGGATAAAAGCTTCCACTAATTTTCTGAATTCTTCAATATTTCTTGTTACATTCGCCAACCTTGGGCCAGTAAATGTTATAAAAAATGGGTGAAATCATATCCCAAACAATTATAGTATTATTTGAAAATATTCAACACCAAATTTAAAATTATTATTTAACATCACTGCAACAAGATGCAGAAAGAAGTTTATTTAAATTTTAAAGAGTTAAAGAGAAGAGCAGATCCAGCAAGAAGGAAACAATATGCAGTACTAGAGAGTATAAAATAAATTTGTACTTAAAATCTGGAAATAAATTGGTTCAAAGTGACACTGTAAACAATATAAAACAGAAAATTATACTAAATGAATACACATATTTTGGCTATACATTAATTTTTAATATGCTTTATATTTCAACAGGTATACTCCATTTTAAATTACACAACTGAAAATCTCCAACAATTGTGTCATAATCTTTTATAATTTTTAATAAACCAGTATTAATGTGGTTACCTACATAAACTGTTCAGATATAAAATATCATTAAGAAACACATAAGTTTCTTGAGCTTAAAATTTTCATTTGACAAAATTTCCCATTCTCAATTTTAGAATTTTTAACATCTAGTGCAGAATTATTAGTTTTTTACTAATAACTAATAAAAAGCAATATTATGTGAAGTGTCCATAAAAATGGCACAATCTTCTAATTTTACTCCTGTGAAATTTAACAGTGCATTTGCAAACTGCAATTTTAAATGTACATGACACTTTGTGTATTAGTACTATGAACTATTACAAAAATACTGACAATGTCAACAGGAAGAAAACCCTAGCATCTAGAAAATATAGATGATATTGTAAAACAAACAATTTATAACAAACACCTACCTTGGATAAAGTTTTAACAGACGTTAATGGTGATAAAACTTTAACAAACAAAAAAACATGAGACAAATTGTGGAGAATTCATAACTTAAATTAGTCTGAAGATTTATAACTCATGAAAAAAAAAACAGAAATTTGAAGATGAAGTATTGGTTTGGTGTACAACTTGGCTTCTTGTAATTATGCTAGAATAGAAAGCCTGCTTAGAAAAATAAAAATAAGAAAATTTTCCAAATTTGCTTGAAGCTAGAAATATCAAGAATTTTAAATTTTGTTATGAAGAAAACTTACAATGAATGGTAAGCTATGAAGAGGTACAACTGAAACAACAGACTTTCAAAAGATTCTTGAAATTGATGTCAATAATACCCAAACACTTGAGCAACAAGCTCACGCAATACAGCAATGAGTCATCCATTATTTACAAATTGTTTATCATCTCAGGTTTATTGCTTATCACAAGAGGAGAAGACACAATTTTCAGATATTTTTCTAGAAATGTCTAAATTCTCTATTGTACAGGTTCCTGCCTGTAGTTTACCTTCACTTTGATTTACAATGTGTAACTACTATTCTCTTGAAATTTATTGACACATATTTCCTACAGCACTTTACAGCCTAAACCATAGGTATACTTACTGTATACTTCAAAAAAATTTTGTCTACAGAATTGTGGCAAAAAATATGTTACCTTGATAAACATTGACAAATTCCAAGAAAACTTAAGAATTATTGCACATATTATGAAATAAACCAAATTTAATTTTATGTTGATAAATTACTTATTTTTAGACTGTTTATCAAAAATTTCTAAAACATCAAAAAGATGAACCTTTTAAATGCTTGGAAAAGGGGTTATCAGATATTGAATAATAAATATCTAGATGAAGAATTAGTGGAAATATTAAATAACATTTCTTTGATACCATCTAGAATATCTTGCAAGGAACAATCACAAGCAAACCTTTATAAAAAGTGTAAAGAACTACATAAAAGAAAAGAGAGAGTAACAAAGAAAATGTAGATTGAAAAGAGTAAATGAAAGATCATGCCCCCCATATATTTTACTTCAAAATCCTGCCTAACAATTTTTGATTATTATATATGGTTTTTGCATAACTACAACAGAAAAATTTGATAACATGTTTGACACTTATGTTTTTGAACTACAAGATGCATATTTTAATTAAACATTAACAATTATTTTCAAAAATACTTTTGGAAATATATGAATATAAATATATGTGTAAATGTAAACATATTTTGAATATTTGGGCAGACATCAGTAAAAATCAAAAATATGAGAAACTGAGATAAAAAAAAGAACTGTGTAGCACAACTATAACTATTAAAATATATACCAGTCAGAAATATGATGAGAACATCACCATAATGCAGAATTTCACAACATGTTTACTTCTTATGAAGGATGACATTTTTCTCTGCCAATGTGAATACTTTGTGAAAAACAGTACCTAGTTAATTTTTTTTTGAACTGAAATCAAAAACATTGTATACCTACATCTTTAAATATATTTTGAGTTTGAGTTTGGTATTCTAGTAAAATAGATACTACTGGTAACGACACATCAGCAAACAGGCTTTAGTAAATCCGTCAGGGCGCAAATATAAATAATGTACTAAAAAATCTTACTTTTTAAAGTTAAAAATCGAGCTTGAAAGTAGTTAACTCGAAAAACTCTGCTGTACACGTGCACAAAACCGAAAACTAAGATGTCAAATCAAAATTCAATCAACTTAGACGTAATTCAAAAAACCTGCAAAACTACTGCCATTAGTAAAGCCTACTGTCTATGAAATAGTGGCAAATATTGTAGTAATATGAAGTAAGTGTATAATTAAGTTTTTACCTTTTTTGTTTAGCCGAAATGCTTGATAATTTAACCAAGCTGCACCAGTACCAAAGGCGGCAAATGGAAGAAAGAAAATTCGGATTGACCCCACTTTCGTCCTTGAATTTAACAAAAACTTCGTCTTATATATGCCATCGCGCATGTGTCAGTTTTCGGTAGTTCGACAACAGTGCCAGATTTATGACAGAAAAATATTTAGGAAAATTTCAATTTAAAAGTAAGCAATGATGTTCTGTTTTTGACAAATCTTATCAGCTAGTATTTGTTACAGTTCATTTAGAGAATAAAAATACTGATAACCAAATTATTTTACAAATAGTAACTTTCCATTTTTGTATAATATTTTTTGTTGTGTGCCATATTAAAGCATTCAAACGCACAAATTACTTTACAATTAAGCTTGTAATATAATACTATGGAATAAATTAATATAGTGTATAATATTTTATGTTTTTGTTATTACCAAATCTTTATTTAACATGAAATTCGTAGTGACGTACTTTTTGAATTCGGCAAAATTGTTAAATGCTGACCGATTTGGCAAGTGCACATAGTATTAAAATTGACAGCAGTGACATTGACATAAACACATGGCGAAGAATGGCGCGGTTTTAAATTTTTAAAAATAATTTGTAATTTAATAAAATTTTGTAATTTTCATTAGTTTCAAATTTATTTTACAAATGGCTTTTCAAATTTTATTTATTTTTCATGTAATTGATACAAACATAAATGTCGAATGTATTTAAATGAGTCACGCGCAAAAAAAATCATTTATATTAAATGAATCATCTTTTTAATCAGAATAAATGACCTGACTCAAGGCCTTTGAACTTGGGGAATGTGGAATGTGTATCATGTTTGGTCTAGGAAGTGCGGAGTGCAATAAAAAATTTGGAATGTTAAAATTAGATCACTAGCCAAATTTAATCAGCCACAAGCCCACAGATGTTGATATACCTATGCAGGATAAGGTTATCAATTCTAATTAGGCTGTCGTATGTTCTCTGTTCATTGGGGGTTTTGTATTATATATATGAGGTTATTTTTTTATCTATTTATCTATATTCTTGAATTTAAAAACACCTATAATTTTAGGCATACAGCTATGACAGTACTAAGAAGATACTGTTGTGGTGGACACCTTTTATGCCAAAACAAGACAGATTGATTAAATGCAATAAGAAAGAATATAAATGTTTAATAAGTAGCAAAAGGGAATATGCTAGTGATCATAGATTGGGTGTAAGTTTTTTTTGTATTTTGAAGTTATATGGAATGTCTAGAATGCCCATAAGTATGTATATTGTATGATACTGAATATTTCTGGAGGATTACTTAGTCAACTTTATTCTTTTATATCTAAATTTATTAGTCAAATGGTAATTTAAAACAAAAAATACATACTAACATTGGATCACATATTATTTAGAATAGACATTGATAATGAAGAAAACATGTTGAAAGTTCAGTTTGTTTAGAATATAGGAATGTAATCTGTCTATGGTATTTGAGTTTTCAGGTTGAGTTAGGTTAGGGGTGGGTTAGGTAAGATTAGAAGACATTAGTATAGACATTAATAATGACGAAAATTTTACAGGCTTCAGGATCAGTTTTTATATCAGAAGTTGGTTAGTTCCAGTTAAGTTGATTTAATAACCCTTCAGGATTACACATTTTTAACTATTCAATTTCAAACTTTTGTTACCTTTTAGGTTTTGAACAACTTTCCTTAGCAACTTTTTTAGTTTTTTGTCTATTTGACTACCTCCCAATGTTCTAAGCTAATTCTTATTTCAAATTTATGTAAATAATTTGCGTAATATGATTTATTTGACTATTTTTTGTCTTAATTCTACTCTATTCCTATTTTTGTGTTCTAATATTTATATATTCTATATTTGAATAAAAATAAATATTATATTATATTTTTCTTTTCAGGCAGTTTTATTCTATGGAAGTAAAATCTTAAATTATGATTTTCCATTACCAAAAGATGATAAGGTGCCTTGGGCTATTTTTCATGAAGAGTCGCCAAAAAATTATGCACCATTTTTGTATAAGGAGACACAAGACTTGTTCGACATTGCTTCTACATTTAGCCAACACAGTGACCTTCCCATAACCTTGCAGTATTTAAAAAACTTCAGCAATTTAATAGGTAAATTTTCCATGAAGGTATTAGTATCACATACATACACACAGTATACCTACTAAATATGTTATTAGCTAACAAACATGAGTCGAGTTATGTATGTTAGTCAGTGACATTTGGGCACCTACTACTTGTAAAGAAGTGGACAACATTGCCAACTATGTCCAACAATTTCTTTTCTGCACTCCAAATTTCATTAGACACACCATCACCTGCTAGTGATTTAGTGTACACAGGACCCCACCACTTTTCCTAGTAAAAGTGGTTTAAGTTAAATTGGCTGAAACTTTGCAGACAGGTTAGCTTTGGTTGTGCTGAACAAATCCTTGTGCACAGACTCAGGAATTAATTGTTTCTAAGTTACAGAGATCCAAATTGGCAGTTTTTAGTCCTTCTAATCTAATACATATTTGTATTGTAAAAGAAATTAGGTAGTTTTAAGAGTTGGTTATTGCACATTTTTTACATAACATACAATACATACAATTAGGAATTTTATATTCATCATTGGCGTTCATACAGGTAATGATCTCAGTTTTTTTAAAGGCAAAAATGGCATTCTGCTGAGATTTTTTAAATTAAATATCATTTTTTTATTCTTCATTTAATTTTTGTCAAAAAAACCTTTCTTATTTTTTTTATATGAGGCGCCATTTCTATTAAAAAAAAAATATAGTTGATGCAGGTTGCAGGTTGTTGGTTGCATTGAGTTGAATGCGAAAATGGCACCTCAATGGGCGTAAGTACACTTTTTTTTATTAATTTTTGAAAAGATTTTTTTAAATATCGTGATGTAGTAGTAAATTGTTTATGGAAGACATAACATTAAAAAAAATAAAACTAAATAGGTTTGACACTAGTGCAGTAAGTCAACTCAAAAGTTAATGATACTGTATGGTATCCATAGGCGTTTTGGAACTGCATAGTGTTTTAAGGGTATGCTATTGTATAACAAACTTGTAACGTTTTAAAAAAGGTTTTTCCCTTTCTAAAGCATTGGAGAAATGACGAGATATAGCAGAAAATGGATTAAATTTTTGTGGAGCTGCCTGACCCTAACGTGGAAGCTGACAGGGATTCAGTAGACGAAGATGAAGGAGGGATGCTTCACAATCTGAATGGTACAATTATTTTTATTTTTTGTTTCTTTTTGTTAAAATTTCAATATTTTAAATTTATAGGTCGTCAGTTGCGTGCTCCAGCTGAGATTAAATTGCTAAATAATGATAGAATTTCGATTTCTCCAGAAGAAAAGGATTGGATTTCCGATCGACTACAAAAACATTACCAGTCAAGTGGATTTCAGGCGATCTTCAAGCCATGCCTCGACATTTGCAACAACTAGTTTTTCTATGTATAAGATATGTCGCAGGTTGAATTATTTGAATTATTTTTTAATGAAAAAATTTTTGAATACCTCGCAGAGCAAACGCAACGCTATGCTCATTTTAAAAATGAAGATGAAAGTTCTTCAAAAATACGTTGTTTTTTCGGAATCCTTATACTTAGCGGATATAATAATTTGCCAGCAACACGTCTCTACTGAGACATGAAAGATGATACCCATAACAAAATGGTAGCAGAAGCAATGAAGCGAGACATGTTTTAATTTTAAAAATCATTCATGTGGCCGACAATACCCAAATCGATCAGTCTGATAAGGCTTGGAAGTTACGACCTCTAATGAACCACTTAAAAGGAAAAGTGTTTGGCCAATTTTCAACCTGTCCAGAATTTTTCATACGATGAATCTATGATCAAATATTACGAGCGCCATGGGTGTAAAAAATGTATCCCTGGCAAGCCGATACGCTTGGCGTAGAAGATGTGTTCGTTAAATACAATGGATGGTTATCTAGTCAGTTTTGATCTTTAACAGGGCACCGATCCTTGTGAAAACGTACAGATTAGCCAGTTGGTTGGAAAATGTGCAGCACTGCTCGTGTTAATGCTAAAAATTACCAATGCCACAATTGCCACATATTTTACACAAAGATAATTTATTTACTGGGATAAACTTGCTGGCATATCTGAAGCAGATGTCCCCTCAGACTATAACCTCCTTGTCTCAAAAATAAAACTGAGGGTAAAAAAGATAATAAGATCCAAAAGTTCTAAGGTGAATACTCAGTTATTCAATATCAATGAAATCCGTGCTGAGACTTTAACTTGTATTAATCAAGAAATGAATAAATTAACATCAGCAATGAAAAACACTGAAAATGTGAACATTATGTGAAGCAAAATCAAAGATTCTGTTATAAAAACACAAAAAGAAACTCTACAAAAGAAAACAGAAAGCCTAAAACCTTGGATGGCTCAAGAAATTCTGGAAGTCATGGAACAAAGAAGAAAATATAGAAATAAAAACGCAAATAAGTACAGAGAAAAATATAAATTAATAAGAAACAAAATAAAAGAGGCTAAGAAAAAGTGAATGATGGAAACATGCATCGACGTGGAAGAATTGCAGAAAAAGCATTACCATTATAATTTACATAAAAAAGTGAAAAAAATTGACAAAAACAATAAACCTATTAATACCTCAATTGAAATCAAACAAGTATGGATTAAATATATTGAAGATCTTTTCATGGACACAAGAACGGAATCAACACAAACTAATAATGAGGAAGCTCCAGTAATATTAAAATCTAACGTCCAACATGCTATAAACAACTAAAAATCTGGCAGAGCCCCTGGGCCAGATGGAGTTCGTATTGAGCCGATTCACTTATAGACGAAAACAATTTATAAGTGCAATAACTATACTCTTTAACAACATATACAAAACTGGTGAGATACCTACAGAATGGCCGCTATCGACCTTTGTTCCGCTACCAAAAATCAAGAACCCCAAACACTTTAATGACTATAGATTATTCAGCTTAATGTCACACTTATTAAAAACATTTTTAAATATTATACATGCAAGAATATTCAGAAAGTGCGAAGCTTATATGAGTAGTAGACAGTAGTGGCTTTCGTAACGGCTTCGGAACAGTCGAAGATCTGTATAGTTTCACAACTTTTGTTCAAAAAACAAAAATATCTTTTCGTTGCGTTTATATACTAAGAGAAAGCTTTCGACAAAGTTAAACATAACATTCTCATGGAATGTCTAAAGAGAAAAGGAGTCGACAAAAATGACATTAACATAGAGAAATCTCTATTGGAACCAACAGGCTGTGGTAACATTAGATGGAAATAGCACAGATGCGCAACAGATAAGTAGAGGAGTGAAACAGAGCTGTGTACTTTCAATAATATTTAATACATATTCTGAAGAATTATTGCTGACAATACAGTTATTATCGCTGAAAGTAAGACAGACCTGCAGACGTTACTAAACACAATTTGTAATGCTGAGGAACAGTTTGGTTTAACAATAAACATAAAGAAAACAAAAACCATGGTTATCAGTAAGAGGGACAAAGTCATTACAAGGACACAGATCAAAAAATGAAGATATTGAGCAAGTGGACAAAATGAAATACTTAGGCGTCTGGATTACGGAAGATCTGAATCCTAAATCAGAAAGTTGCTGAGTAACCTAATACTCAAGGAAGTTGAGGAAGATGAGGAAATTTCTGAGTAACCTAATACTCAATCTGCAAAAATGTTATATCTACTCTATTCTTTATGGTGTCGAAGCCTGGACTGTTAATGTTGACTTAATGAGAAAACTGTAAGCTTTTGAGATGTGGCTTTTTCGAAGAATTTTGAAGACACCATGGACCGATCATATTACAAATGAAACGGTATTGCACAGAATGGGAAGAGACAGAGAACTTTTGACCACCATTAAAAGGCGAATGACAGCATGTTTGGGGCACATATTTAGAAATGATAAGTACGAGTTGTTGCAGCTGATTACGAAGGGTAAAATCGAAGTAAAATGGGTCCTGGTAGACGACAAATGTCCTGGCTGAAAAACATTCGCGACTGGACCGAGTTAAACACACAGACGCTCTTAAGAAAAGCAGAAGATAAAGACAAATTTGCAATGGTTGTAGCCAACCTTTATTAGTGGAGACGGCACTAGAAGAAGAAGAAGATACCTGCGACATTTGGGTTATGGGGCCATTGTTGCAATAAGGGAAAACCAAACACTAAAGTCGTGTCCTTTGACTAGCAAACAAGATTTTAAAAAAAGTACGTGGAAACTATGAACAAATTATTGAAAGAAACGACGGCGTCTTTTTGCTGTGTTGGATGGATAATTCAGTTGTTACTTTAACATCACTAAACGCCGGAGTTCAGCCAGAAGGGACAGTCAAAAGATACTGCCACAAAAAAAAACATATGATTGTATCTCGTCTAAATTGCGTGGCAGCTTACAACCAAATCATGGAATGACTGACCTAATAGATCAGGTATAGTATATGATATGGTATAGTACTGATAGATACAATATCAGGCTTACCGTACTGGACGAATTCGCGGCAAAATGTGGTTTTGGCTAATTTTTAGATAGCTTATCGATGCAATTCAAAATGCCTGTTACCTTTACAGTAAAAATAATAAGATATTATCATTGAATTTTAGACAAAAAATAGTACAAGTATATTTAACAATGTACAAAATGCTCGCTAAGATTCCTGGACTCTGAACGTGTCAGCATAAATAGAAATTTACTTTCAGACCTTAGGAGAAGGATATAACTCTTTTGGAAGCACAATATGTTAGAAACGTAACAACGTACAAATTAATTTTGAAGTTATGGTCAAAAAATTATCGAATTTTTTTTAGTGAAAATGTTTTGTTTTAATTATAATTGAATAAAAAAAATATTTTCAGTGGCCCAGAAGTGTCCCAGACGAGCGCGTACAAAATTACCAGTAAGGCGCGCCCGTGTCTGAGACGGGCACATACGTTAAGGGGTTAATGGGCTAACGCATCCGTTTCATTCCTTTAATACATTCTCAAAATCCATCTAATACAATAACATTAAACTAGAACAATAACAAAAAGTACCACCAATATAATTTTAAATAGCGCAGCTACTAAAAATAAAAATATTCAAAATTACGCCCCTGAAACGTGATACAATTCTTTTTAATGCCTACTCCGAAGAGATACTGAAAAAAGCTCTTGAAGGTGAAACAACTGGATTAAAGGTAAATGGAGTTCCCATTAACAACATTAGATATGCGGACGACACTGTGATCTTAGCCGAAAATATTGAAGATCTTCAGAGACTGGTGACCAGAATAGCGGAAAAGAGTACGCTCTAACAATAAACGTCAAGAAGACGAAATTTATGAGAATATTGAAAACTCAAAGAAATAACGAGAATCAAGGAGATCAAAATCAGAATAGAAAATATTAGAGCAAATTTCAACAAAATGAGAAGAGTGCTATGTACAAGGGATTTAAAATTGGAACTAAGAGTTAGGTTGGCGAGATGTTATGTTGTTTCGACTTTGTTTTATGGAATTGAATCTTGGACCTTAAATGCGACAGCAATGAAAAAACTGGAATCATTCGAGTTGTGGGTGTATAGAATTTTGAAAATATGGTGGACAGAACACGTCACAAACAAAGAGGTTCTGAAAAGGATGAATAAAAAAATAGAAATTTTAAATACAATTAAAACAAGAAGATTGGAATATCTCGGACATATTACATGTGGAGAGAAATACACCTTGCTCCAATTTATTATGCAGGGAAAGATCCAAGGAAAGAGAAGCATAGGGAGAGGTAGAATGTCATGGCTGCGCAACCTGAGTGAGTGGTACGGATGTACATCAAATGAACTTTTCAGAACAGCCGTCTCAAAAGTCCAAATAGCTATGATGATTGCCGACCTCCACCGCGGAGATGGCGCTTGAAGAAGATATTACATTGCTGGGAGGTAATTTTGAACATTTTTTGTAGCTATGCGCCTATTTTTTAAAATTATATTAGTGGTACTTTCTGTTATTGTTCTGGTTTAATGTTATTATATTAGATAGTTATTGAGAATGTATTAAAGGAACGAACAATATGCGTTAAGATGTTTGATTTTTTTTGCATAAAAACGTTGCCTCATGAAAAAAATAATAAATATTGGTTGACAAAATTTTTATGAACAATTCAAAAACATTTTTAGTTTGAAAAATTAGTGGTGTACCATTTTTATTTCTTTAATAATATTGAATCGTTACAAAAGTTTCAACGCCTTGGAAAAGGAAGCATTTGCAGGCATACGTTTATAAGAAAACTGTCATTATTTTTCATGCAAAATTATTCCCTGAAGTTATTTGCACGTATTTACTAAAACTCTATATATTTTATAAATATGTATTGTCAAAAGGACTAAAAATCGAGACTTCTGTAACTCAGAAACAATTGATTTCTGTGTCTTGACGCACGGATACCTTTTGATCAGCATGGTCAAAGCTACCTCTTTGCAAAGTTTCAGCCAATGTGAAACCACTTTTACTCTGTCTTTAAGAAAAACCATTTAGCTGTGGATGTGTGTCTGATAGCAGGGCTGTTGTATCAGATTTTTTCAGTTTCTAGAGAGAATGGAGGTAATGATTTGAAGTAATGGTAACAATATAGGACATATCTTAAGGAATATTTGCATATATAACCAACAAAAGGTGAAGAAAAAGTCCAATAAAAGGATGATTACAGAAGTAGCAATAGCAGATTTTTATTTTTTTTGTTGTATACTTTGTTCTTTTTATTTCATTAAAACTAAAACTTTCCACATTTTTAGACAAAAGATATTTCATCTCCCTAAAGAATAAGAATAAATTGTTAGAAGATATTTCTCCAGTATTATATATACAATCCGACTGTGATACCCCTATAGGAAGGGATTATTTGGTTAAGGAACTATCCAAATATATGCAAATTGATAGTTATGGCAGCTGTTTAAAAAATAAGAACTTTCCATTGGGGTAAGATTGATAATATTAAATACACATATTATATAGATATATAATAAGATATATATATATATATATATATATATATATATATATATATATATATAATAATAATAATAATAAAACACTAAAAAACTTTGTTTTCAAAACTTCCATAAAATTTATTATATGTTATCATATATTTATACAGCTGTTCGGGCAGAGTGCCTTTCTGAAGTGATCTATTTTTGATATGTGTTTACGCTTTATAGTCTTTAACTGAATAGGTTGAGGAGGAGAGAACTGTTTGTCTCAAGTTATTCATTCATGACCAACTAATAAATATATATACTAATAAAAATACCTTAATAGACAGAGAATTCAGATTCTACAAGACAAGTAACACCAACAGTAAATAAATCAAGGAAGTGATGAATTTTACTTACTTAATAATCCTTGTTTACCTTGGCGGGTTTGTCATTCGATGTTTTGGAGTAGAAGCCTCTCTAAATGTCGCAGTTATTGGCCATCGAATCCGCTTCTCTCCAACTTTTTCCTCGTCTTTTCAACCTTGCTATTCCACGTGCTTGCTGGTTGCCTCTTCTTCGTTTTTTGTCGACTATTGCTTGCCACACTTGCTTTATTTTTTATTATCATCCATACGGACCAAGCAAGTTGTCTTTGTTCTACTTTGTCCAAGACCGATAAAACATTACACTGTGCCTGTATAAAATAGTCCCTGTCACTTTAAAGTCCACGTTTCTGAGCCTGTTATACTTTTATTTTGGTGCTGATAATGATCTCCTTTCTTCAAGTAAACGCCTTGTTTAATGCGTAGCAAACTTTAGCCGTATTCGTTACTCTATTGTTGATTTCCGATTCCATTTCCCCATGATGAACTTTAATCAGGCAGAAAAAGGCTGTATTTTTTAATTTATACCTAAGAAGACCTATCGTCTTGTCTAACAATGACCAATTTCCAAGCTGAACTTTATTTTGTTTATTTTAACGATATGGGGAACACGATAATATTAACGCCCAAAGCTGTGTAACATAACATATTCATACGAATGTCAATACATATTTTAACTGGAGCATAAAGGCAAAGGCTTATTCAAGCCTGTTTTAAATTAATTTGTGTTAGTTTACAAAGTAATTATTTAAATATTTGTAGATATTTCTATACTTTTACATTATATAATTTTTTTAGATTATCTGAGCTATATCCTTTGGATGTTTACAACGAAAAGTATATGGAATTTATATCAAAATACAAATTCATAATTTCATTTGAAAATGCAGCATGTAAAGATTATGTATCTGAAAAATTTTGGAGGCCGCTAATAGTGGGCAGCATACCCATATATTTTGGAGCAACTAACATTAAAGTACGTATAAAAGGCAGTATAAATTTGGTGACTCAACAATTAAATTTTTGAATTTTTTTTAGGAATGGCTTCCCAACGAAATGTCAGCCATTTTGGTAGATGATTTTAGAGATATGGGATCACTTGCTGATTTTATAAAAAAAGTTAATGCAAACGATACACTTTATTCCAGTTTTTTGGAACATAAGCTTTCAGGAAAAATAAGTAATGAACGCTTGAAGAAGGAAATCCTTACAGAACATCCTATACCAGAGTTTGAGTGTTACGTCTGTACACAAATACACGAAAATCGAAATTTTAAAAGAAGAAATATGAATGTCTATGATTGCCCCAAACCAGTTCCTAGAGATACTGAAAAAAATACGTGGGATCAACATTGGGATATAGGCAGGTGTCAGTCTAAGGCATTACATATGCTAGTAGGCAAAAATGAGTTATTCAGTGAAGAGGTTTTTGAAGAAACATGGAAAAATCTATATTACAATAGGAATTGTTATTTGTAGAATATTTTAGAACTGATTATTAGATGTTACAAAGTTCATATGAGGTTACTTGAGAAGGTAATAAGTAAAAAAGGTTTCTTGCTACTATCACAAGCGTGGGCACCGTTCACCACTGTTTCAAGGTGGTTACATCTACCTTCTTGCAAATTTTACAACGCCAATCTGTTTTAAAATGTCTTATATAATTTTTTTCTCGATAGATAGTATTTTCATGTTCACTTTCGTCGAACAATAGACTGTTTTTTTTATTCATTTGATGATAATTTGATCTTAATCTAGTCTAAGTATGAAAACCTGCGATTTTTAATATTTTTATCACTTATTTTTCAACGTAGATCCATTTTTTGCTCAAAGTATTAGGCAAGATGCTTTTATATCTGTTTTATACTTTCAAAAATGTATTTTTTTTTATCATTCGTTATAAATTATCCTCTTCCGAGCCATTTTTATGTTTGAGACCATGAAATAGCCACATTGCGCTAAAACTAGGAAATATGATGGATGTTTGATAAATTCGTATTCCAATTGCTCTAATGTTGTCTGTGCAATGGTTACTATGTGAGTCGATGCGTAGCGTTGAATAAAGAGAATAGTTTTGCGTGATAACGCTTCCAATTTGTATTTATCGTAAGACTTCGTCCCTTTTAGCTAACATTTATTATTATTATTTGGAATTAAATACAAAATAAAAAAAATATTTGTTATCTATATATCTATTATCCCAATTTATTTATTCCCTTTCAAATCGAAAAACTACCAAACATCAACAAAACAAGATATAAAATATATTCTTTATTATTTAAATTACATACTTGGATTCACCGTTGAAATAAATCAATTACAAATCACTTTTAGGTCATTTTTTCTCCAATAAATTATTAGTGATGTCACAAGTCATACATTTGATTTGCTATAATCATAGATAACCGGAATGGGCCTAAAAAACTAACAGTGACGTCACATGAATGTCTCTAAATTAGCCCAACAGAAAACTTCTGTTCATTTTGAATCTTTTTCTAAATTTTTGTATATATTTTGGTGGCAGTTAGTCATTTTTTATCCCTTTATTTCTGCCATTGTGTTTCATCGGTTTGTTTGCCCATTGATTGTTCTACGTATCTAATTCAATTAAAATTATTTAATGGAGTTGAAGTGAATTCTTTCTGTATTAAAACATGACTTGTAACCTCACTACGTTATAGTACATTTATTATTTTTTTAATAAATCACAAATCTCTCAGCTTGCCGACTGTCATAATATAATAATATTGCACATGTAAACTTTGAAATGATTCAAAAACAAACTGTACATGCAAGCTGACAGACCTTGGTAAAAATCACACTTTTTTATTAGTATATTCTTTACTAGAATCAGATACTTCAGAAACGCAAAGTACAAACGTCATTAATTCTGATAAGAATATAATTTTAAGTGCGGCACAACATTATGGCAACGAGTAATACATTGTATATTACTAGTTGCCTAAAATTACCACATTTGTCCTTACTAACGTAGTATTGAGAGTATTAGAATTAATTTTTGGACAAAAGTTCAGGTAGCAAAACTATAGATGTGTTCTATTAGAAGATTCTGGTGATAGTTTCAATATTTCATACGGCTAAAGTTGCAAATATCTATATAATTATACTAACTAGTTTGACTTATTTATTTTTCAAGTATTCTGATTCTAGTGGATCCTAGGAGGTACTTTGAAGTACAATAGTACTTCTTCCATATCGCCTATAAATTTGCTAAGGTTTTTTTATCACAAGTTATACACGGATAAAACTGAAAATAAAGTACAAAAAATTTAAAAAGAAAACTTATATTTCGGGTGCATAAATCATAATCGCAAAACAATTTTCGTCATACGTCATAGACATTTGTTATCTAAATTTATGATGCTGTTGCTGACGTGAAATATGACGTACAACGACATTTGTCTTGCGTTTACTGTACTAAAAATTATTTCAAACAGTCCAATGGTTGCTCCTAATTGAAAACGAGAGTGCCTAATGTTTTTGTTAAATATCAGACTTAAGCATAAAAAACTGAAGGTACTACCAAATAAATGTCTTTAATTACTAAATGGAATAAGTTATGTCGCTATATATAGGAGAGGATAAAACACTCCTTTATAAACGAGGACATTAATGTGGAAGACGATAACTAATACGTATTGATTGTTATAGGTGTAGATAACAATGTAACAGGTATACTAGAAATCCGGTCGATAGGAATAAGTTACTTTTTTAGTAATATAATATATTGAATGATCATTTTATTTTTGCAGGTATTTTTCGTACATACATGGTGGTCCTTAAGTAATTGTACAAAAAGAAATCGTAGATTATAGACTTTAAAATATTACGATTTAAGCCAAATTGCTTTAATAAAATGTTGATATTAAGAAAGATACAGGGTGTTAAAGAGGAAATTTAAAATTGTATTTTTGCTATAACTTTCATGTTTGTAAACATTTATGTATAAAAACTTACAACTGGATACTATTGAATATCAGGAATTATAACTTGATGCATACTTTGATTTAGCCGATAGAGGCCGCCACATATGATACATATGTGGCATACATTTACACTTAACTTTTTTGCTGTTTAAGTTATCGGTATTTTTGATAAAAAATAATAAAGATGCATTATTTTAACAAAAAAGGTATACTTGTTAATAACATCAAAACTCAACAGTTTTCGAGATTTCGCATTTTACAAATCAACTGCATACTTCTGATTTAATGCAATTACTCCAGGCAACGAAAGAAAATTAGAGAAAAACATGAATACTTCTGAATTTTGGTATAAAATACCTTTAATAAAGTTATAAGTTAACGAAATATTAAATAAAATAAATATATCAGCAGGATAATTGGACGTAGTTAAGCAGAAAACGTCCAACCCAAAAAAAGTGATTGTTGGGAAATTGAGTTTAAAAGATTTTAGTGTGCCCTAGCTAAACTATGCATAATTTATTCGCCTGGCAATGATTTTAAGATAATGATATTCATCTCGTAGGCACCTCGTTTGTAATTTCTTTTAAATGTAAGTTTCAATGAAGTTATTTTGAAAATTTTAGGTTGGACGTTTTTAACAAAAAACAAAAATCCGAAAAAAATTTCGATAAAAACATACTTATGTGGGTTGGAATCTTTCAGATAAATAAATAATGTCATATTTTTATAAAAATTTTAATGATCCAAAGAAACAAAATTACAATGATTTTCTTATGTAAATGTAAATTTAAAAAAAGTTTTAATTATTGTGGGTATCTACCTCAAAATCTAGAACTGGAACATTAAATCCATCAACGTCTTCGACTACATTAGCACTTGTAAAATTTTCATAAAACGGTTTAGCGTCTGAAGGAATTAGATGTAAATAGCTTTTAATATCGTTAATTTTATCCTCTGACAGGGGTTTACCATTGGGCCAGAGTTGCATAAGCAGCGCCGAAAAGCTCTCTGTATTTAATCGTCCTCGTCGCTCAATATCCAAACATACACTTTCATCGCCAAAATAACTAGGTTTCATAAAGATGTGGTAAGGATTTTCTTTTGTTAATATAATTTGTTTTGTCTCCAACCAATTTATTTTTTCTTTATTGGTGCCAACTTTTCTGTTTATTGTGGCCTTCTCGAGCTGGTGGGTACTCAAAAACCATTCCTTTTTCATTTGTGTAGCTGTTATTGGAGACTTTTTACGACATGAATTTATTATATTTATATAGTCTAAAGGTGTATATATTCGTTCTTGACGTTTGAGTTGACATTCTATATCCCCAAAATCTTTATCATTTGGTAGAAAACTATGGCCGGAAATCAGGAATTTAAATGTTATAGTTTTTATATTATGGCTGGTTTGAAGAAGACTGGCCATGAGGAGTGTTATTTTAATATTACGGTTCTGGCCTCCACAAGAATCAGACCACAATATAAGATGTTCAACAGTACTTTCTATGTTTTCTAAATATTTTACAATACAGGAACCAACCTCCTGAGCTCCTCTTCCAGCAGTTCCTTCAAGCCATACATAGGAATAACTCTTATTACGTTTGCCTGAAAATACACCGAGATTATACAAGCAAACTTGCCTCTTATAATATATTACATTGGTTGGAATTTTGGGTAAAGGTAGAGTTTTTTTGAAGATCGTATGTTAAACACTCTACATTATCCTCATCTTTAGCTCGTTTTAAATCTGCCTTTAATGTTTCTCGTGATTTTTGGGCCAAATCCTGATGAGTGTCGAGTTCAATTTGTAAAAGTTGCTTTTTATGATCATCCGTTTCATTTTCTAGTTTTATTTTAAATGAATCACATACCTGGCATGTGTCCTTCTTGGGAACATTAAATCTCAAATTAAATTTTTCGTAAAAAATCCTCTTATAAATACCAAATTTCACAGGGTTTTGAACTTCAGATTTGTATAGATCATAAATCTTTAATAATGAGAGATGTGCCGGTAAAAATAATGCAGACGTGTTTTCACGACAGTAGTGCGATATGTACTTAGGCAGTTTATTGATCTGGTTGATTATTTCCTGAATTTTATTTTCAGGGACTTTGTTTAAACCACCTTGTTTTCTACCTCTTTGATCAAGAATTGGAGCACGATTGTTTACCTTTCTCAGAGCTGTTGTTACTCTTGACGGAGTTATTCTAAGACTATTGATAAACATTTGCCTACAAATACGCTGATTAAGTAAGGAATATTGTCTGGAATACAGACGTCTTTCAGTGTTTCTTCCATACATTCTTTTTTTCGGCATTTCGTGGATATTATTGGCAATAAAGATAGTTTGGGCATTATAAGACCCAAGACTCCAAAAACGATCAAATTCTTGTTTTCGTGACTCTGTAGAAATCAACTCAGAACATTTCATCGGGCAGTTACAATTGTAGTCATATTGAAATTCTTTAGCAGCTTTCAATTTTCCTTTGTAGTCAATGTAAGATTCATTTTTGTTCCTATTAATCTTTGATGTTGCTCGCGTCATTGCAAATTTCTTTTTTCTACCCTTCTTTGGACGACCTGATGTACTGGCTAAAAATGGATTATCATCACAACTTTCATTGTTATCGGAACTCTCTTCATGTGACGATGGTATAAACATATCAGAGGAACCGCTACTAAAGACATCACTTATTGACATATTCTGTAAGAATAAAAAGGTAGGTATTATTAGATAATATTTTAAATAAAAATTTCAAAAAATTATAGAAAGCGTCTATTTTAATTAAAGAAGTTAACTTTTAATCAATTACCAGGTACCAAAAAATAAAACAAATTCAATTCATTCAAATTAATCTTTTTCATAAAGTTTACTATAGGTACTCATCGAAAAATAATTTTCATATGCTTTACATTATTGTATAATTACTTTAATCAATAATAATTGATGATCATAATAATAGGTATCAATTTAACATTGGTATAATAAGATTAATACATATGTGTTTACAAAATTGTGTGTACCTAAGGAAGTTGTATTTTTTCTTTTAGATTGTAACAATAGGTACATCAAAGTTTAGTTTTCATTAAATAGAAATAATATAGCGAATAGCATTATAAAGCATTTTACTAAACAGTATAGGTACAAAGATTTAATACTTACATCATAATCATCAACAGAATCTATGGTAGAAGCTGATTCAAAACATCCAGTTTTCTCGTTTAAAACCATTTCACGAATACGACTATTGGATGACGATGGTTCGCTGTGACGGTAGAATTCTGTCACATTGGTATCATCCATATTCTACAATATATTTAAATTATGTAATGATGTATAAAATGCATTTATTTTAAAAATTTAGTAAACAACATAAACTTTTAGAAGCCGTGTCTTATAAACTGATTATTTTTTCGTGATTTTCGGCCAGATTAAAGAAATACCACAAAACTCTATTTTCTTCTATTTTCTTTATTTTTTTTTTTAAGATTTAGTAACAAAATAAATTGAAACGTCGTAAAAAAAAAGAGAGTTTTGTGTTATTTCTTCAATCTGGCCGAAAACCACGAAAAAATAATCAGTAAACAACATATAGTTATTTTTTAATAAAAAATTTCCGACTTACCTCAACATTGGTAATATTTGAATCAAATTCCACGCTAGACATTACACTATTTGTTTGGTTTTCCATAAGTTTTGCTAGCTCACACATGTATTTGCTTCTTTTCGACATAATTATTATTAAATAAGTATTTTTAAACCCGAACAGTCAGAAAAATCAGACACAACTGAATAAAAAGAAATGTTTATCAATACATAGGCACATTTACTTAAAACTAAAGGAAAGTGATTACTATGCTTAAGATGAGTACCTATAATAAATTAATTTTTATCGACCAAGTTCCAGGGTTTATACGCACAAGGCACGTTTTAAACATTAATAGGGCACATTCCCGTAATAAAATTTTATTATCGACCGAAATCGAAGATTCAAACTACTTTTAACATATTAATGAAATAGTAAACGTAAAATGATACCAAGTGGTTTGGACGATTTCTGATTATACTCTTATTTTTAACAAGTATACCGAAATTTATAAGTAGAAAACATCCAATTCACTTGGATGTTTTTAACACAAAAAAATGCACAGTAGTTTTGTTATCGCATGGAGCGTTAAAGTGATCCAACCCACTTAGCCTGTTTTAACCACTCTTTTAACACGATTACTTAGATCGACATACATTTTTTAGAAAAAATTCAACCCACTTGGATTTTTTATTATCAATGAAAATCTCAGTTAACCTAGTTTGTGGGTTAGAACTTTGACGATTATTAAAAGAGTATGTAATGTTTTCACTTGGACGGTTTCTGCATATTATAAAGCAAGAAATTATATGCTCGCTGGTGTAAAGAACTCATTTTTAACAATTTGTGGGTTGGACGTTTTCTGCTTAACTACGTCCAATTAATAATAGGATTTGACAAAATAACTAAATATTTGGATTTTACATCAAACATTTTATGTCTTATATTTATTAAATTAAAGTCATAATCAAAAAATTTTATTTACAACCAAATTAAGAAATAGTTAAACTAAATAACATTAAACTTTTTATCAAAGGAAATGTTCGATATGTCCACCATTTTCTTTACCACGACTAGTGGTGGGCTTCATAGTTCCTTTCTAGGAACTAGTTCCTTAGATCTAGTTCCTAAAAAGGAACTAGTTCCTGGAACTAGTTCTTTGGAACTATGACTAACTTTGCGATCAGATCGGTATGATCAATATTGATATGAACCGGATCGAGTGTTTAGGTTCGATATTCGACATCACAAATAAAATAAAAGTAAAATATGGTAAACGATGGGAAACTAAATTCGAAGGCATTGGTTTAAATAATTATTTCACGAAAATAACGAAATGGTTTTTTACTTTATCTAAACATATTTTGCTGAATTTTAAATCAAAATGCTATTATTTTTCTATGATTGTTGATTTGTTATTTATATATTTTTTTTCTAAGAATTTTTTGTTCTTCAAAGATTTATTTATAAACAAAATCTGTGCGATGTTAAACACATTGTATATATTTATATACTTTACTTACATAGCAATTTTTTTCGACATAGAAGACAGGAAGTCGTAAAATTTAATTATATCGTTGGGTGTAAGAACTACATTCATTTTACATATTCCCAATTGTCAATACAAGCACGTGAAAGCCAAACAGGATCATACTGATGTGTATCATATGATTTTTAAAAATATTTACTTTTGAAACTATAAGCGTAAGAATTTCTTAAAATTTAATCATTAAATCACAATTAAACTAAACTCTAAAAATATCATGACCAGTAAATAATTTAACAATAACTATAACATAAATATAACACGGCTACTACACACAATTATAATAAATTAATCTAAGCACAGTATAATGTATATACGTATGTATGTACCTACAAGCTGAAGTTAAGTTACAGCCAACGATCAAGCATCGCATACCGGACCGATCACGATTATCATACAGTCCTCGTTCCTCGGAACTATGTTACTTCATCCACTAATCGGCTCCGGCTCGGAACTAGTTCCTTTTTCGTTTTCGTCGATCGAAGAAATACTTAGAGATGCAGTCCGCGCACAAATGACGGTATCAAATAGAAGATCAGGAGTGACGTTAATAGTTCCTCGGAACTAGTTCCATTTAATTTTCGGAACTATTTCATTTATAATATAAAATGAACTAGTTCCAGGAACTAGTTCGTTCCGGAACTACCCACCACTAACCACGACATGCATTTTAAATAAACGTATGCTTTGGAACCACTGGTAATTATTTTTTACGGACATGCGAATTATCTTGTAATTTTAATAGTGAGATTTATTTACATTTTTATAGAATCATTTTATTGATATATTGGAAGAATTGTCATCAAACTTAAGGCGAAATATGTAGTTTATGCAAGATGGTACATCACCACATTATAGAGAGATGGCACTGAGAACATACTTAAACACAACTTTCCTGAACGTTGGATTGTTCGTGGTAGTCATATTCCTTGATCTTGTGGTGAGATATTAATATAACTATTTAATTCATAAAAATCCCAAAATAATACTTATTATGATACTTATAATGCTTATAATAAATACTGCATCAGTTTATTTAGAAACAATGATGCTATTTAATATGAGACGATATTTTATGGAATGTATTGACAAATGAACTAAAGAAAATGGTGGACATATATATCGAACACTTACTTTAACAAAAAGTTTAATGTTATTTAGTTTAACTATTTCTTAATTTGGTTTGAAATAAAATGTTTTGATTATGACTTTAATTTATTATAAAACGTAAAATGTTCGATTTAAAATCATATTATTCTCTTATTTTGTTAAATCCTATTATTAATTATCCTGTTGATATATTTATTTAATTTAATATTTCGTTAACTATTAACTTTATTAAAGGTATTTTATAACAAAATTCAAAAGTATTGATGTTTTTATCGATTTTTTTTAGTTGCCTGGAGTAATTGCGGTAAATCAGAATTATGCACTTGATTTGTAAAATGTGATTATCTCGAAAACTGTTGAGTTTTAAAGTTATTACTAAGTATACCTTTCTTCTGTTAAAATAATGTATCTTTAATATTTTTTATCACAAATGGCGGTAACTTGAAGAGCAAAAAAGTTAAGTGCAAATGTATGCCACATATGTGGCGCAATCTATCAGCTACATCAAAGTATGCATCAAATTATACTTGCTGATATTCAATAGTATCTAATTGTAAATTTTTATACATAAATGTTTAGAAACATAAAAGTTATAGCAAAAAATAAAATTTTAAATTTCCACTTTAACACCTGTATCTTTCTTAATATCAACTTTTTATTAAAGCAATTTATCCTTAATCGTAATATTTTAAAGCGTCTGCTGTTTCTTTTTGTACAATTACTTAAGGACCACCGTGTGTATATATATATATATATATATATATATATATATATATATATATATATATATATATATGACTATATATAACCCACAACAATTGAAAAATACTACAAACAGCACCTAATCATATATAGACTTAATTTAATTTTATTACTTTTAAGAGTCACACAGTGGACAGCTTAAAAAGATAATGGTGTTTTTTTTGCAGTAACTTATTACCTGTCATACCCAACATAAAAATGAAGACTTTCGTTTTTAAAAGTCAAAAATTGTTTGAAATCTAAGAAAAAGTTTATACATTTTTAACTATTATACTTTATTCCAGTAAGCCATACAAATTATGTACACAGAAGATACTCAATTTGGCATACGTTTTCCATCAGATGATCAACATTCAAAACCATGACCTGGAATCTTATATGACTGACCTTGGTTCATTCCCCCATCACTTTAACCACAGCGAGTTAATAAAGAGAAATATCTTTCACGAAGACTTTAATCAATCATTTATTTTAATACAGTATCGGGGTGTCAATAAAATAATCAAACGAAGCTTAATTCCGCAATGTCAATTCTGTTAAAAGTAATGACAGATCTTCCGTTTGTTTACAAGTTTTGAATTTTATTTTATTATTTTTAACTTTCGTTTGCATTTTATTCTTAGTAATTTTAATTTAAGTTGGTTACTTAGTTTTTAAAGTTTAGTTTGAGTTACCTATTGTAGGAAAAAAATTTTGTGTTGTGCTAGTAAAAAAACTAAACATGGTGAAGTATTGTATTGTTCAGTTGTGTACAAATCATGAAAAAATTACAAAAAGGATGATGAGAGTAAGTTGTTAGGAAGCAAACAATAATAGTATTTAACATTTGTTTCTTAAAATATGTGTAATAAATATTATGTAATTAGTTTATAACTGTTTTATCTTAAACAACAAATAAATATACATATATCTAGAAAAAATTGTGCATCTTTTATATATCCTTATTTTCCAGTAAATTTTAATTAGTAACAAAATAGCCCGCAAGAGGCGCTAAAGGGTATGTATGTAAGGGGTATCCATTCGAATTTGCCGCCAAAAGATGATTAGTATTGACCCCAGCCGCAAGGGGTCCTAATGAACGTAATTATACATTGACTTGCCTATCTATTTTTACTATTATATTATTTATCTATGTTCAAAACTCATTGCATTATATTTACCAAAAGTTCTTTCATGCATTACTTATTTGAAAGAAGAAGCTAGTGGTTGAAGTAACCCTTTGTTCTAAATCACATAGGCATATCATTCACTGAACTAGTTTTAACATGTATACAATTTTGCAAAAAACGTTATACAAAGTTATAATAAATTAAATAAATTTACTAAAATACTAACAAAAGCTCATTAAATCACCACTAACCAAAAATCAAACCGGCTGAATGACATTTCAGAATGACAAATATTACAATTAATTTCCCTTTCACATAACAAATATACTATTTTTTCTAAATAATTCTATATAAATAAAAGAATAATTATATTAAGGAATATGGATGTAATATTCATTTATATTGAAGTTGATGGAAATTTCATACTGTTTCGATTATATGTCATACTGTGTCAAAGCTACGCCTACGATATCGAGATGGTATTTTCTGTAAGTTATTAAATATTATCGTTAATTTCAGTAATTTATGATGATAATATTTGTTTTCTTTGCAGAAATATTCAGTAATACTAATTAGTATTACCAAAAAATAAACTTATAAAATAGATAGAATATTAAGTAAAGTAATTAAAACAAATTTTAGTAATAGAAACTGTTAAAAACCTTTCACGCATCGTATCAAAGGTCTCTGTGCATTTATACATTGCTGACTGGAGCAAAATATAATAGAAAATAATTTAAAAACTATTTGGGTCGTATATATAACTCTCCATTGTGTAAGTACACTTCAAGAAGCTAGTAAATATTGATGTACACACAAAACTTTTGTTGTTGAATGCAATACAATTGACATATCAGTAAAAATTGACAGACGTCATGTATATTTCTCGTTTTTCATTGTTAAATTGAACAATTATTGTGAGTAAAATAAAAACTTGTGTGGACATCTTATTTACTGTAAAATAGCCAATTTATCTACTAAAAGAGACTACATAGATTATAAACAAATATACTGAATATCAGTTTACAAAAGTCAACATTTTTGTAAATACTCGTTTATATAAGTACAAGATTAGGTTCAGGACATCACATAATAGTTTTAGACGAAGGAAGTCGATATAAATAATTAAGTAAATAATTGGAGTATTACGATAATAAAAAAAGTGACAACTCAAAATTATAGTATTTGCTGCTTTTTCTCAATTCCTTTTGCCTGTTCATGTTTCGACTGATATAGCATGCCAATTATTGTGCATTTTCGTCGGCTTTAAAACGACCCATGAGCGGTATTACTTTAGTAAATCGCGGCAATTATACAGTGGCAGATGCAAATTTATGAACGGTAGATAACACTAACGCTTTGCAGGGACGCCACTGAATGAATGCGAGTTTGCGATCATTTTGAGCTTCCGATTATAATTCGCTTGCAACGTCATCAAAATTTATGTCTGATGACAAACTATATGTTTAATTATTTGCTTAGCATCTTTTGTAGTCTACTTCCAAACATCTCGTCATGGTAATAATGAGACTCATCAAAAATTATCAATATATACAGAGTGGTTCGATTCATTATATTGTATAAACATTGAATGACGATAAATACTCCGAAAATAGCACCAAAGAACCACAATGTACGCACAAACTAAATCAGAAACTGCATAGTTCTATTATAAAAATAAACAGATCAAGGTGTATGTATTACTCGGACAACTGGACTTAAAATTAGATAACAAATTTCACTAAATCGGAAAGGGGTTCTCATCAGTCCGCTTTGTTCTTACTTTTTTTGGAGAAGAAGTTCAATTTGCGTTTCTTTTTTTTAATATCATCATCTAAGATGGACGAATCGGTCGAACAGATGTCCTCTTCCACAGATGACGCCGGTTGTTCTTTGATCGTCATCTGCCGGATGGAAGACTTCACTTTGGCGGATTCTAAACTGGGCTCTGACATTGATTTGGATTTGGTTTCGTAAACTGGTGATCCTATTTCCGAAGATACCGATCTCGTCATCGCTTTGCTGGGGGCATTCGCGGTGGTCACGTTGAGTTGGCTGTGGCTGATGCTCTTAGGGTACGAGGTTAACTTATTCACATGTCTAGGTGGTGAAGGAATTTCATCAAACCTAAAAAAAAAAACAAAAAATTCAAAACAATTGATAGTTGACTCAGAGCAATTAACTTAAAGTATGCAAACGAGTCATTAGTCAAGGATCAGAGGGTATTTATGACATTATTCTGTCGCAGATAGGAAAAGGACTCATCGACATGAAAAACAACAGTTGACGATAAAGTCGGATTAGTAATGTTGTTGTTTTGATATGATAATATCGTTTTCTGTATTATACCGATATTATCATATCGTTTCGTTCACGGCCGTCAAAGCAGGTGGCGACTTTGGAAGCTAACGACGGTGTAGTGAAGTTTTGGGAGACATTCGTTGGACTTTCTGAGTTTGAATTTGTATCAGCCCAAGTGTCTGATGAGGCTGGGATAGGCCGAAATGATCATAACACTTTATTGATACCGATTCGAGCACGGAAAAATAAAGCGATAGCGGCTTTCGCTAAAAGATTTAATCTTTTACATAATATATATATATATATATATATATATATATATATATATATATATATATATATGCGAGGTTCCTACCGCCTCTCGCATTTCGAGCGCCATCGTTCTCTGTCCATCCATTCGTCTCCTTTGATGGCTCTATCTCTCATTAGGTGTCGTACATTTTCTTCCCAGGCAACTGAAGGCCTTCCCCTTCTTCTTTGTTGTGGTATGTAATTTAAAGTTTTCCTTCTCCATCGATCTTCATTCATTCGCTTCACGTGACCATACCACACTAGTTGTCTCCTTGAATTGAATTCTGTCTACACTGAAATATACAGTATTTGTCCTCCTTCTAATATCTTCATTCCTGATATGATCTTTTTTGGATACACCACACGCTATTTTAAGATACTCTGTCTTTGACATATTCATATTGAGGCCCCATTTTTCATATTCTTTCTTTAGTTTTCTAAACATGTAGTCCATATCTTCCTCATCATTCGCTATGACTACCTGATCATCTGCGAAAAATAAAGTTGTTAGACATTTATCACCGCTTATGTCTATTCCCATTCCGGATTCTTGTTTCCTCCACTGCTCTAGCGATGATTGAATATACATATATTTTAAATAAGGTAGGAGATAGACAACATCCTTGTTTGAGCCCCTTTGTTATTGGAAATGATTCAGATATAAAGTTTCCTTCTTTAACGACACTTCTTGCATTTTTGTATATATTTGCGATAGCATTCACATACTCTCTACTGAGACCTACTTTCGTCAATGTTTGAAACAGTTTTTTCAAAGGTACCGTATCGTATGCCTTCTCTACACGATCTTCCTGCACGAAATCGTTCTTCTATGTCTTCGTATTCTGATTCTATTCTTTCTTTTATTATTCGACCGTACAAGCTCCCCACTGAGCTGATAACAGTTATTCCCCTATAATTAGAGCATTTGCATTTATCCCCTTTCTTGAATATTGAGCTGATGTATCCAATTTTCCAATCGTCAGGGATATTTATTCCAATTTAATATAACCGCCAGAAAAGTTAATTTCCCCAAAAAAGACAAAACGCATGGATATAATAGCAAATTTACTAAGATGTAAATTGGAAATGGAAGGTCAGAAAATAGAACAAGTGATGTGAGTTTAAATATCTAGGCATCACATTATCTAGCTATGGAAAGCTCGAAACAGAAGTGAATAGAACAAACAGAGCCGCAGGTTGCCTGAATGAAACAATATGGAGAAATAAAAATATATGGAAAGAATGAAAGGCAGAATTTACAAAACAATCATTAGACCAATAATGGCATACGCGGCAGAAACACGACCTGACAATAGAGAACAAAAAGAATGTTAGAAATAGCAGAGATGAAAACACTTGATGAAAGATGATGAAAAATTGATGGAAAAACACTACCGGACAAAGTTAGAAGTACAGATATACGACGTAGATGTGAAGTGGAGAACATCAAGAATTGGGTAAGAAATAGAATAGTAGAATATAATGATCATATAAGCCGAATGACAACAGATATATTAGTAAAGACGGCAAGAACAGTTCCCCAATAGGAAGACGATCAGTAGGAAGACGACGAAAACGATGGAACAACGACTTACTGGAGGCACATTGAACAACAGACAGAATCATGTCTACATAAAAATAAGAAGAAGACGAGCATAAATCGAAGCCATGCAAGTAGAGGCACAGACTGCTACAAGCATTCAAAGTTTTTTCAATGAGGTGATCCGGAGTATAAAATCTTGTGGAAAGAATGTGGAATTAGGTAGCACATTTAGCAAGAATGGATGATAATAAGTGGATTAAAATAATTGTCGAGTGAGGACCAAGATAAGACGCCTTTAGAAATAAGAGAAGAAAATAGGTAGAAGGATGCAGACGATACAGACCTACAGAGAATAGTTCGAAAAGTTTATGCGGAATGCTTAGATTATAGCTTAAACATGAGCCTAGATAAAAACAACCTTTTTGTCATTATCAAGAAACGAAATACTAATTCCAGAGTATTTAGTGCCAATGAAAACATAGTACATAGTACAGGACGAGTCCTCCTCCTCAGTCTTATTCCCTTTTGGGATGTGGTGACACCATAGGCCTTTACAGTTTTTTCACAATTTACCAACATCCTTCTCTGTCCTGAGCTAGTTGTTCGGCTTCGTGTAACCCTTGGTTAATCAAATTTGTCCCTAGGTCTCTTTCCTTCAACTTTACTCTCGACTATTAGTTTTTCCATCGTTTCAGGTACGATGAAAAAACAGGACGAATACACAGATAGAAATATCTTGGAACTTTAATAAATTAAAACAATGTTATCGCAATACTTAAGAACTAAAAACAATAATTGAAATGGCATGTAACTCATTGATAAAAATGAAGCAGTTATTTGTAATAATTATAAAAACACGGAGCGCTGGAAGAAACCAAATGTCATGACTAGATTTATATTAATTGCTTGCCTATTTATATTAATTGCTTGCCTAATCAATTTTTTATATCAGCAGTAAACATAATACCGATAATCATGGTGATTATAAACCTTTGAAAGAAGACTATCTTAAAATGATGAATTAACAAATGACAGAAATCAATCAATATACAACACGAAACAATTGACAGATGTTAAGCGTATGACAGCTAGTAAATAACGTCACATCGCTATATTATTATCATATTATTATCTCGTAATCGGCTTGCACGATTTATATAATTGGGAAATTCATTTGAAATAACAAACTGCATTATATTTCCAGAAAAATGGAAAATCTGATATCGACATAAATACTACCATAAGATCAACCGTATTACAAAACCCTCTCAAACCAAAATGTATATAAATCGTGCAAGCTACTACTCATAACCTAAAATTGTTGAAAAACTTATCCTATTAAAAAAAAGTTACATTTCTACCGTACTACAATGTTATAAAAAAAATTTCAAATCAATCCTCTACACTAAAATACACTATTTTCTATTTAGATTGTACCCAAAAATTTAATAGCTACTCAAAGAACATTGGATGCAAAACTGGACTAACAACACAACAAGTAAATAATGGAAAAGGTGACCTAAAAGGGCTTTAGAATAAATCTCGTCGAAATTACAGTGGCGTCGAAACGGGATTGATAAATTTATTATTGTACATGTAAATATTAAAAAAAAAATTCTTTCGTAATTGAAAAAAGATGCATCGAAACTATTCCTTGTATATTTTTAATTTTATACAACTGTACAGGTACTATTGTTCTTATTATATTATAGATATTATCCGCTTTAAGCTTAATCTTCACTACAATTGGATCATATTGGCTGATAGTTCATACAAAATTGTTACTGCTTGACTGATCTTGAACTTGACTGATTGTTGACTGATGTTGATTTACTACTTGAAAAGAATTGGTTAACATCACAACATTTTCGGTCGTATCATGTCATCTTCAGTGATATTTGAACATGTGAAAAAATCCACTTACAACTAGGTACCCATTCCAATCTTTTTACCAAGTCTTTTTAACCCCTTTCTTTGTAGTCACTTTCTAACCACTAGGAATTTCCCTTGATACATTAAATTGAACATTCGACAATTTCCTATATACAGTATAGGTAAAAGTTTATGGTCGGTATGGACCTTACATGAGATGGAGTGAGAAACAACTGTTTAAAAAGAGAGAGATATATTAGGTGTCCGCCTTTTATATCACCGAACATAAATGAGTGGATATGGAGTGGATATAATAAAAAGGGGAAATTCAACGTTGCCAAACTTATTGGTTTTATTTGACCTGTTGTCTTTTTCGCATTTGAACAATGCTCCAAGATAATGAAATTTGGGCGAAATGGATTTAAATGGCAGCTTATTGTTTTTTATTGGGAATATGCCACAATTTTACTTTACAATAAGTGTAATATAACATTTTGATTTATACTTCGGAAATCGTTTTATATAAATAAAATTTATTAATGTTTGGTATTTTAAAAACTATTTCCGAATTAAAAATCTAAACATCAAAATAAGCTTATTTTAAAGTGACATTATGCCTTATTTCCAATGAAAATATTAAACTGCATATAAATAAAAAAGCTTCGTACAAAACTATTTGCCAACGTGGCGTGTCGCGTGGTCAACTCACCGAATCAAAACGTACACAGGTATTTACGAATAGAGGTGGGTCATTGACGTCGCAAAACCGATTTTCGTAAACAAGTAACTATGATTTTTTAATAGTAGTTTCAAGTAAGAAACTACCTACATAAACAAACATAATGGCTATTATCGTTTATCTGTATATTTATTGAAGTGAAGGAAACTAATAAAATATTTTATTATAACTTGAAAACTAAACTAAACAATACAAATAGTAAATCGTACCTACGTTTACATTACACGTTATTATTAAATCACGAATCGTCTAAATTGACATTTAAAAACATAAGTTTTTTTACTTTACTTCTTATTAATTGTGTTTTTCTTTTATTTAAAATTAAACCTGATTTTGAACATGTGTTCACATTTACAATACTTTATGAATATAGTGGTTAAGTTAGGAGATACATGGCGATGGTTTTTCCACCATTGTAATGGACTCTCGCTACAGGTGTACGTTTAGATGAGTCATGTCCAATTAATTGATCAAAAATACACCATGGACTTAAGTCATCTTTATCGGTTTCTTTTTCTTATACTGGTTGATTTTCAATAGTACAATCTTCTTGTTCTTTAATTATAGAAGTAACCAGCTTCTTAACTCTTTCTTTTGTTTTTTTAGCGTCATTTTTATCAGAAAATCCCTGCACTTTAAATCGTGAATCCATAAACGTAAATAATGACAATATGCCACTGTATTCTATCCCTCTAAATCTTTTTGCTAAACCCGAGATTAGTAATTATCCCGTAATTAGTAATAAAAACCCGTACTACGTCGGATACTAACTATGGATGTAAGGTTACTGTTTGCTAAAATTTTATTGCAAGATTTTTGCAGGCAGCGTACCAGAACAATCACTGAACTATCATTCAAGTATTTTTGGCCACTCATTGTACTTTTATTATTTCTTTAAAAGGCCGTAAAATTTAGGACAATTACGAAAAAATAATCCAGTCTTCATTATTTAGATTTGGTCTAAGTCTGTATTAACTGATACCAATGTGGAACGGATTGCCTCTTCTAACTCCGTCATTCTTTCTAACATGTAATAGGTGAAGTTCTACCTAGTGTCCACGTCTTGGATTGGCCGTTTGGGATCTTTGTTATGTTGTAATTGATACTTTAAAAGCGTTTCTGAAGATAAGGTACTTTTTTGAAATGTGTTTTTTGCCGAATTGTCGAAAAAAAGACTTTTTATTTTATCTATTTGTACACGACAGCATTTAAGTGCGTCCTCCATCAATAAATTTAACGTATGAACAAAACAATTTAAATGTTTTCATTCCAAAACATATTTAATAGCTATGACCATATTTGAGGCATTATCAGTTACTGCAAAATTTACTTTTTGTTTTAGACCCCACTGAATAATAATTTCACTAATTTTAAAAGCGATGTTTTCTGAATTATGGTTTCCAGAAAAATGGCAGCAGTCTAATTAAACCGTGTTAAACTCTAAATTTTCGGTTAAATTCGTTAAAATCAACTAGTTGATGGTTGAAACTGGTTACTTCTATAAAAAAAAAGAAAAAGAAGATTATACTATTGAAAATTGACTAGTACAAGAAAAAGAAACTGATAAAGATGACTTAAGTCCATGTAAATGTAAGTACTATTTGTATTGTTTAATTTATTTTTCAAGTTATAATAAATATATTCTTCGTTAGTTTCTTTCACTTTAGTACTTATACACATAAACGATAATAGCCAATATGTTTGTGTACTCGCTAATTTGAATACTGGTAAACAATCAACTAGTTACAGTTTACGAAAAACGGTTCCGATAAAAATTTAAAAAACTGAAGGACCCACCTCTAGCTTCTTAGCTTTATGAGGATCGGAACCACAGAATATGTAAAATATCTCTGATCGGAACTAATCGTCTCACTAACAGGCAAAATGGGCGTCAAGAAGATTTATGGAGGGGAGACCAAGGGGGAATATGATTGTTATCTTTGTCTATTCGCTGAAAATATGATTTTATATCTGTGTTAGATATCCTGTTAAGTTTTACCATACCGACCATAAAATTTTACCTACACTGTATGTTTTCCATCTTGTAGCACATCTTCCTCTCCGTCTTCTTCCCGGTAGGTCCCAGTCCAATATTCTTTTCGGCCCCTGTGCTCTGGCATTCTTTGTACATGCCCGTACCACTGCAGGGCTCTGTACCAACTTTTTTGTAATTGAGTATTCTACTTCCATTCTGTTCCATATTTATGCTGGATTTATAGTTTGACGGACTGAAAAGACGCAGACGCACTGGAAAAAGATCAACATAGACTTTTGTGTACTCTTATTTATAAATGAACTGAGAGTTGGTCAACTTTCATCTTTTACAGTGCGTTATTTTCGTCTGACCAATCAAAAGGAAGGAATTTTGTGCTGTCAACCAAAGTGAACTGTCTGGCCCGCCCACCATTTTGTAAAGTTGCTTATCAACATATTCGAATTTTGATTTTGTTGATTATTTGTTGCAATAGACGTTAAGAATTTATAAAATAATAATAATAAATAATAAAAGGATATTATAGTATCATGGTCATCAGTCTAGCCACTGTTTCTACCTATGCTCAAAAATTCCACTCCGTCGATTTATAAATTGAAATAATATTTACAGTCCGCTTGTTACGTCTCCAGTTCGTCTACGTGTACAGTCCGTCAAACGATAAATCCAGCTTTACTCTGTTCTTATTCTATCTGCTCTGGTGATTTGTTGAAATCTTCTCATAAAGTCAACTCAACTGTTCTTATTTTATTTCGTATAAATGTATTATTGGCCCTACTTCCACTCCAAATAGGCTAATATTCATGACTATGCTCTGAAAGACTATTTTTTGTTTTCTTTGGTTGAAGTGTTGTTCCATATCAATCCATGGAGTGGTTTCGTGACTTGTTTTCCCAGTGCTATTTTCATTTATATATCTTTCATACAAGTACCATCTCGGTTTATCATTGATCCTAAATATTTAAAAGTCTAACAACTCCTAATACTCTCCTCTTCTAAACTTAAGTTAAAATCTGCAACCTCGGATCCAATACATAAGTATTCGGTCTTAGACATATTTATCTTGAGTCCCTATTCTTCCTTTAATTTTCTTATCATATATACCATATATTTCCTGTCTTGTGTAAAAATGACCTGGTCATCTGCGAAAAGTAGTGAATGTAATATATTCTCTTGTACTGGTTAGCCCATTGTTCCGCATTTCCCTATACTATCTCTTCAAAGCCTGATTTATATTGATGCTAAAAAGTGTAGGTGATAGACTACATTCCTGTTTGAAATCTCTGGTTGCGGTGATTGTTTTTGTTATTTCATGGCCTAACTTTATTTGCACCTCTGCTTTTTATACAGTATTTGTGTTATATTCACCCATTTCTCTCCAACGTGCATTCTTCTCATTGCTTCCCATAGCTGTTTCCTGGGCACGCTATCATGTGCTTTGTCAAAGACGATAAACGTCATGTGTTTCGGCTTGTTCTTTGTCATAATGGTCCATGCGTTGTTTTTGTCCAGGAAGTTTCTTTAGACAAAAAAAATGACAAAGAAGACATTTTCTTGTCGATATAGTATACCAGTCGTGCAAAACATTTTTTGGTTTATAGAAAAGTTGCCTTTGTCTATAAACTGCTCAAAAATTGCCATAAAAAATTGTTAGTGTATTTTTATGACAATGATTTAAAACCCTAGACGAACACAAAAAAACAGGGTCAGTGGGTTTAAATCGCACGATCTAGATAGCCAATTAACATCACCTCCACGTGAAATGACCATGTTTTCAAACCACTCAGCTCGTGCTACACATGTCATTCCATATCATCTGTTTCAGACCAATAGAACTTGGCAATCACCAGGCTCTTGGATTTTATTTGGATGGGTATCGTCCTAAAATCGACAATCATGTTTCTTCACGTACCCATTTATCCAAAAATTATCCTCATCGCTAAAGATTTTTCAATGAAAATTAGGATCAGTTTCGAACTATTCAAGAACCCATTCAGCGAGCACACATTGTCTATAGTCATTTACCTTGATCTCCTGGGTGAGATGTTGTACAAGTCACGACACAAAATTGGCCACGTTGTGGTTTGTAAAAGCATATACACGTACGTGTGCTGATTCATTTTTTACTAAACCATTGTTCTCAAATTTATATACCACACTGCGAATAGTTCCCTCGACAGGACAATGTCTCTCTCGACAATTTTGCCACAACAAAACACTTATTTTTATAAAATAATATTATCATTTACACATGTTCTAGGCTGTATCCATCCATGGTGATTTGGAAAAGCAGACTGAATAAAAGGCAGCCATTTTGAGACAAGTAGTTTCACAATATGGCTGCCACCAACTGATAAAGTTTGGACGAACCTGTACTAATTAATGAAAAAACCTAGATCTATTATTTTACAGCAAATTGACCATTTTAACGAAATTATTGCTTTATCTTTTAAAATCTTAGAATACTGTGTCCAAAATTGGTCGACATTTTCAAATATTAGTACACTTATTATTTTAAATAAATTTTTATTCGAAGCTGCCACCTTAACTTGATCACCTATTTATCAAAATAGTATTGACCTCGTATAAGCGGTTCAACTAATCTATATTTTTTCACGAAACTTTGGGTATAAAACAGATGCACTATTGTTAGTTAACTTAAAAATAAAGAATTGTCTTCTATTTATGTTTGACAATTAATTTTGTTTACATGTAATCTTCCCGTAACAGGACAACGAAAAACCATACATAAAACACTAAAATCAATAGCTCAAGAGGCAAAAACTTACCCTTCATCGCCAACCGAAAAGTGGATGTTGTTTTTGCTTCCGATTTTCGCGTCACTGGTACCGCTTTCGTCTTCCTGCTTACTGGTCTCGCTACTGGAGGAATCCCCGTCTTTACCATAATACCCTGCACAAATACATCACCGTCTTACCACCGTGTTAGTAATATAACATGCAGTTTCTCCTTGAGGCGCATATTTTCCCTGATTTAGTTTAGTAAATTATTACAAGAACTGTTTTGTATCAGTTAGTATTAAGTGTTATTCCCGGCTGTTATAAAAGTTTATAGACGTGGCAACACGGTTGTACAAACATCAAATGTAGAAGAGTAGAAGAGTCTAAAGGGATTTACGTTAAAAATGCAGTTATTTAATTGTTTGACATCCAGGTGCTCAAACATGACATGGAATTAATTTTGTTGTATTGTTCCTGTAATACAATATTTGCCGTTATACAAAAATGAGAATATCTGCCTAAGCTTTTAGATAAGGCCGCATAGTAGGATACGAAACAATAATTGAAAGAAAGAAGTAGAAATACTTTTTACTCTTTTCGCAGACTATTTTACTATATTTCGGAGAAACTTTATAATTTTATATACAATTCTTTAATTATCAAAATAATCACATAATTTGGCAAGGTTAGAATATAAAATTAAAAACAGATAGGTATATAATAGATAGTAATAGAAATATAAACAGAAAATCGCTTATGAAATCGGGCAACATTTTTCAAATTTCAGTTGTGACAACTGCAACTGTAATTTCTGCGTAGGTACCCTTTTTATTGACCGCTTTTTCATTAAAGGACTCTTATTTAAAAAATGTTGAAAAATTAAGAAAAACTATTTGATTCGGACCAGAACTGGTCCGAAATACAACTTGGATCCGTATTTTTAATTAATCACACGACACTTACTCAGTGATGTGTACAAACTTAAATGTGGCGACTGCTCAAAAACTTACATCGGTCAAACTGGTAGAAATTTTAATAAACGAATAGCAGAACATAAAAGGGTTTTCAATAATAGAAAAACAGATTCTACATACGCACTTCACCTTCTAGATCATAATCATTCTTTTAATGACGAATTTAAAATTCTTCACATTCAAAATAAATGCCTTAAGCTATCTTTGTTAGAATCTATGGAAATCAACAAATTAAAAAACACAGATATAATTCTGAATGACCAACTTGAGACAAACAGTTCTCCCCCAAACAGAGACATACATCCAACAAAATAATCGACGTAAGATGCTTAAACTCAGTACATGTAGGTAGCGACCATAGCCTAGTATTATGTAAAATGAGATTCATCTTAAAATACTTCACATCCAAGAGAGCACCGTCGACACAAAAAAAATCAGAGTCTAAGACTAAATACGGAATCCACGGAATACTTACACATAGAAGATTGCGGAAAACTAAAAAATATCATAATTAACGCAGCAATAGAATCACTTGGGAGAAAGGAAAGTAACAAACACTAACATCTCAAAAAAGAAAACTCCATGGTTCAAAGAGGAAGTGAAGACAAAATGTGAAGAATAGAAGAAAACCTATTTTCAATATAGAACAAAACAAACACAACAGACATACAATCACTATAAACGAATTAGAAATGAAACGAATACTTTGATCAGATAAATAAAAAGGGAACACTGGCAGAGCTTCTCAAAACAGATGGAACACGACTTCTAGGGAGCACAAAAAGAAATATGGATATAGAGAATGATCAGAGGACAAAGAAAACAGCTACGATCTAATAGAAACGAAACACATTCGAAGGAAATATGGCAGACTACTTTCGATTCCTATTTGTTAAAGGTGACGATAATGAACCATCAACATCAGAACGAAGAAATAAATATCGGGGAGGAATATGTAAAGGACGCATTAAGGAAATTAATAAATAGAAAATCACCAGGAGAAGACGAAATACCAATGAACTCCTAAAGTACGGAAAACCAGATTTGACCAAACAACTACTAAAACTAATCCAAAAAATAATAGAACAAAACAGAAAACGACAAGAATTGAGATCAAGCATCCTAATACCTGTCTTCAATAAGGGAGAAAAATTGGACCCGAATAATTACAGAGGAATTAATTTATTAAACACAACACAAAAATTACCAACCAAAGTGATAATAAATAAACTGAATGAAATTATAACACTAGCAGAAGAACAACAAGGTTTTAGGTCGGACAGCTCGTGTACCGACATTATATGTATAATGAGGCAAGTGCAAGAGAAATCATTAGAATACAACAAACCCGCTTATCCATGTTTGGTGGACCTTAGGCATTTGACAGGGTCAAATTAAAGGAGATTATCCATTTATTGTACGTAAGACAGATACTTCTAGGAATAATCACAACTATCGAAAATATTTATCAAAACGACAAAATAAAAGTAAAAGTGGAAGAACTAACTGACTTAATTGAAGCTGGTAACGGGATAAGAGAGGGAGATTCTCTGAGTCCCCTATTGTTCAACCTATTGTTTGATTAACATTTGCAAACTTAATACATCAAAAATATAGCTGTATCTGATTTCAAAATAAATCGGAGGTTCTAGGCCAAAGAATCCTACTCTTGCAATCTTAAAGGGTAAGTGCTGAGCAACCACTGGATTCACTACAACGAAAGGAGGAATGAGTGTAAGAAGTCCCATGGAAAGATGGAGCAAAGTTTGAAGCCAAAACAGGCTATAAATACCTAAACACTGGAATGAAGAAGAAGGGATAAGATATACAGTAGTAATATCGATAAACAGTTAAATATTGTAATAATGCACCGTTTTTTTGCACAAATATCTGTTTTCACAACTAATACCTTACTGAAATTTAAAATTTTTATTCTAAATATATTTCTCAACATCAGTTTACACGAAACAGTTTTAACTTCAGTCGAAACAGGTTAAGAACCGATCTCTCTGCAGCATGTCAGTCGTTGATCGGTGCAGTAGTCACAACTGCACATAATAGCGTTAATATGTTATGTTTTGTGTTAATATTGGCAATATTATTAGCTTATGTAAATCATTAACAGCTATTGTTAATGCAGCACGTAAAGCAAATCAATAAAAAATGCAACGATGCTGACCAGTTTCTCAAACGACTGGTTCGAATCCGCTGTTATAAATTCTTTCCCGATCTTTTAGTATTAAAAATATTAGTATGTGTTATATTTTTCATATTTTGTTTAAACTATAATCAAACATCAGAGAATTAGAATAAATTCTATTTTTTACGTTTATCATTAGCAATTTAGGTGTAATACGCGCCTAATGTAAAGCATTTCGCTATTTAAATAGTACGAAACTAAGTGTCTGAAGCTCAACTTTTTGAGCTTCAGACACTTAGATGCTATACGCCATCTGCAAATCTATTAGAGAAATTGTATTTATCAAAACTTAAATTAATAAAAAAGGTCAAATCAGAAATAAATCACAAAAGCGCGGGAATGGACAAAAGAAAGGCAAACCAAAAGGATGCCGAAAAGGATCTTTTACGAGAAAATGGTCTATGGCATGAATGGTCTATGATATAATATATATATATATATATATATATATATACTTCATTGATTTATTCGAATACGTTTCGCTTTTATTTTTAAAAGCATTATCAGTTCACTACAAATAAAAAAGATTTTAAAATATAAGTAAACAACCAACAGGGTTCATACTTACAAAAACTCGACAACTATACAAAAACAATTTGTAGGTTTTTTTTAGATGTTATAAAAACTCTACGATAACTTAAGATTAAAATTTAACAACTAAACGAGAGAAACGAAACAAAAAAACACAAGAAAAACTGTAAGAGCACTATTGTTCATTTAATTTTGAGCGATGGCTTCATTTGAATGTTCGTTTAAGCTCTTTCGAGGGTCAAACCACACTAATCTCTTCGATTGTTTTTTATAAGTTGTAGGATGTCATAATTTACACATGTGGCTTGTGTAGTACATGTGTTTCTGTACATGTATATATATATATATATATATATATATATATATATATATATATATATATATATATATAATATATAAACGAAGAATGATCACAGCTGTCCAATTATTAATTAGTATAATGGTAAGGTTAATTGGGTTAGCAGCTGCTAACCCAATTAACCTTACCATTATATATATATATATATATATATATATATATATATATATATATATATATATATAATGAAAGAAATGAGGGAAATTACAATCCAGCCAGTTTCGTCCACTGTTAAGTTTGTGCCTATCTATAAAATATTAGCTTTTCCTTTTCTGTTTGGATCCAGTGTGCTCTTATTCTTTTCATATCTTTTGTTCAACTTGTAAATGGTTCAGTTCTCGGTAGCCATTCGAATATTTCCATTATCACTTTTAATTTCAGCACTTTAGTTTCGTAATCGTAATTATTTCGATGATGTGTCATTGGGTTCTTTATTCCTTTATTATTGAGTATTTTTTCGTTTTTAATTATATCCATGATAGTAATTCCTAGCATTGACATTTTGATTTTTCTCTAAACGATATGTATATATATATATATATATATATATATATATATATATATATATATATGTAATGAAATTATAATTTCATCATTCAAATATTGCCGCGCTCTACCGAGCACATTATCTGGAATATTAGACACAACCAGAGTTGCCAGGTGAAAATTTTTGTCCTCCCTAAATTGAACATTAAAATGTCCCTAGAAATCCCTAGATAGGAATAAATGTATATATGGTTGCCTAATTCTGCATAAAATGATGGAATGTATTGATGGTTGCCTAATATAATAACATGGAATTAAAAAAAGGTAGAATTTACCAAAAGTACAAGCTGATTATAGCCACAAATGTCAAATATGGAACAAAAAATTTCGGTATAGCAGTGTTGCCATGTTTTTATAATGTAGATGCTGTGTAAATATTTGATTCTTTGGAGATTAATTGCAGTTAATTATTAGAATTTTTTTAGCAATTACACTTTGGTAGATTAGGGGATAGATTTGGCAATCGTCAAATGAGCAGTTGCCAGATTACAACATATGTTTGCAATTAATCTCAAAAGAGACCAATATAAATCATAAATATCATCATATCATAAAATAGTATAATCAAAATATACTTTTTAAAAGCTTTATCTCTTTATATTTGAAGCATACAATATATGCATTATAAAAACATGCCAATACTGCTAAGCCGAAATATTTTTGACATTTGCGGCTATATTTAGCTTGTGCTTTCGGTAAACTCAACCTAAAAAAATAATTGTTGTTTTATACATTTATTTCAAAAATATTTCATTTTTAAACGGTATAATAGCGATGATTTGAATAAATTTAACAAAAACGGAATAACGTACTTATGTATGGCTTTGAATATTTCATTTAATATATTATTAAGTATTATTCACTGAATAAAATTAATACAAAATACAACTTGAAAAGAATTGAGATGGTGAAGCATATAATTTTATTTATATATTTCCACGAATCCTGGGATTCACCCGATTCCTACTGTAAATCCCCTAATTACTTATTTTATAAAACCCAAGATTTTTGTAAATCCCCTAATTCCTGCTCCAGAATTTGCTTCTCCTCTATGAAAATATATAGGATTCTATTTTTGGCAGACATCTATTTGGTAGCATAAAATAAAGATTCCAAGAACGTGGACAGTTAACGACATCTGATAATAGAATCCTTTGGTAGGTTACTAGTAGTTTAAGTATTTGTAATTAAAGATCGCTTATTTAATACTGTTAATACGAAGTGGTTTTATACCTGAATTAAAGAAAATGTTATTATAATAGGCCTATGTAGGTAAATATTTGAGCCGGTCAAAAATCCCTAGATTTTACCATAAATATCAAAAAAATCCCTTTGTCCCTTTTATGCTGAAATATCCCCAGATTCGGGATAAATCCCTAGACCTGGCAGCCTTGGACACAACCACTTCTGTCATCTATTTAAAAAACTTGTCACATTGTCAGAGATTATTTGTGCTTAGGATAAGAATATTAAAACATCCATAGTTAGTGACATTAAATGTCGTTTCTTTAATTTCAGAAACTCAGTTGTGTTACTAATTATCAAAAGGAACCTTATAAAACGACATTTTCGGTCATGGAAAAATTGAGATTCCAATTCATAATACTAGGATCATCAGACGGTAAATCAAATGAAATCTATATTGCCTCAATTGAGACTCCAGATGGTCGTATTTTGATATCCCAGACGAATTTAAGCAGGTAAATAAACATACATACATATCTAGATCCAGTTCATTTACAAAAGTAAAAAACTCATTGAAAAAAAGAGGTCAAAAACGAAATATATGGATCCCACTAGATGATGAAATAAGGAAGATTTATTTGGATGAAGGTGAAAATTTACAATTTGGTGATCAGTATTTAGAAGAAAAACTACAATCAGCTGCTGTTAGCTATGAAGATTTACCAAATATTCAAAATGTGAGGAAGCTAACAGAAAAGTTTTTAATTGAAAAATTCTCCATTAAAATGCCAAATGTTAGACAATGGATGGAAGAATTTGAAAAAGAATGTGAAAGGTTTGAAATTTTAAATGATGAAGATAAAATAGAAAGTTTGAGACATCTACTTGAAAAACAATGTTTAGATTGGTATGGTAGTATGTTAATTAAATATACAGTGAAATCAGATTGGAAAACTTGGAAAACAAACTTTTGTGATACTTATGAGAAAAAAGGTTGGTCCCAAATAAAATATGCTTTTACATTCAAATATCAAGTTGGTTCTCTATTAGAATATGCCACAAAAAAAAAAGATTATTATTAGAAGTTAATAAGTTAATTGATAATAACACACTTATAAACCTGATTGTGTTAGGTTTACCAGAAAACATCATGAACAGACTTGATAAAGATTCACTGACTTCAACTACTCACGTTTTCAGTGAATTGAACAAGCATGAACACTTAGCAAATAAAGAATGTGAAAAAGTTTTCTTACATAATAAAAGAAATGTTGAAGAAAAACAAATTAGAAACAAACAAAGATGGGACAGAGAGCAAAAGCAAAAATGTACCATCTGTGAAAAACTTAAAAAAGGAACACGCTACCACCTTGAATCAACTTGTTGGTTTAAACCAAAGGATAATCAAACTAATAAAGATGATCAAATTAAACTTATCAATAATTCAGAGTTAGAATGTGAACTACAAAATGCTAATCCAAAAAATTGTTAATACTGCCATTAATAAAAATAAAATTAGTGTTGAATAAAAATATTGAGATTTTTGGAGTATATGACTCAGGTTCAAATGTTTCATTAATAAATTCAAAGTTATTAAAAATAAATAACAATAATTCAATTGATTCTAACAATACTAATTTAAAAACTATTAATGGCATTAAAAAAACCAGTGGTATGGTAAAATTACATGTAAAAATTTTTGATATAGAAAAAGAGACAGAAGTCTTTGTGATTGAAAAAGATAATTTTGATTACGATTTTTTAATTGGTTTAGACTGTATAAAAAAATTCTATTTGTGTCAAAATGAAAATTTACAAATAAGTCAAAAAGTGCCTATTCAAATGATGTTACTACAAAAATTAAAACAGTTTCAAAAAATTGTGACATTACATTAGTAAAATTAAGAGATAGTAATCAACAAATAAATTTTGATTCTAAGGAAACAAATGAAATTAATAATTTAAATGAAATTAGAAATAAATATTTAATAAATTTCAATGAACACTTTGAAGAGACAAATTTTAAAATTCATGTAGACCATTTAGATTGTGATCAACAATCAATAATAAATGAATTAATATGTGAAAACAAATCTGTCTTTGCAAAAGACAAATATGATGTAGGGACAGTGAAGGATTATGAAGCACACATTGATTTATTGGAAGAGAAATATTGCAGCAAAAGGCCATATCGAACCACAGTTGATGATAAAAAGGAGATTGAGAAACAAATTGCGTTGCTACTAGACAAGAATCTAATAGAAGAATCGTATAGTCCTTTTGCAGCCCCAGTTACATTAGCTTATAAAAGAGATGAAAATACAAAATCAAGATTGTGCATTGATTTTAGAGACTTGAATAAAATTGTAGTACCCCAATCACAACCCTTTCCACTTATAGAGGATTTAATGGTAAAGACAAGAAATTGCAAATTTTTCTCAACATTGGACATAAACTCTGCTTTTTGGTCAATCCCTATGCGCATTACAGATAGGCACAAAACTGGATTTGTTACACAAGAAGGACACTTTCAATGGACTTGTTTACCATTTGGGTTAAAAACATCTCCAGCAATATTCCAAAGAATAATGTTTAACATAATAAGAAAACACAAACTTGCAGATTTCACAGTGAGCTACATAGATGACATACTCATTTTTTCAAAATCATTCCAGGAACATATCAGACATCTAGCACAACTATTTAAAGCAATCAAAAGTGAAGGATTCAGATTAAAATTTGTAAAATGCATGTTTGCAGCTGAATCAGTAAAATACTTGGGTCATGTAATAAAAAATAATTGTGTAAAGCCACTGAAGGACAACTTGATTTCAATAAAAAACTTTCCAATACCTAAAACACAGAAAAATGTTAGACAGTTTCTAGGGAAGATAAATTTTTATCATAAATATGTGCCAAAAATAGCAATAAAATTGGATCCTTTGCATAATCTTCTGAGAAAAGGTCAACCATTTAATTGGACTAAGGAATGCCAAAAAACATTTGAAGATTTAAAAAATGTATTGTTAACTCAACCTGTACTAACTATTTTCGATCCAACTCTACCGATACACATATATACTGATGCTAGTTTACTAGGAATAGCAGGGGTGCTAAAACAACCACAGGAAAACAATGAAGAAAAACCAGTGGCCTATTTCTCTAAGAAACTAAATGAAATACAGAAGAGAAAAAAAGCTATATACCTGGAGTGCCTGGCAATTAAAGAATGTGTTAAATATTGGCAACATTACTTAATAGGTAAGAAATTTACTGTTTTTTCTGACCACAAGCCATTGGAGAATATGAATATAAAGTCTAGAACAGATGAAGAACTAGGTGATTTAACATATTATTTATCGCAATATGATTTTGTGGTGAAATATTGCCCTGGAAAATATAACTTAGAAGCTGACTGCCTTAGCAGAAATCCTGCCTTAGAACCCGATGAAAATATGGAGGAGCAGTTAAAAGTTACAAATTTGATAACTCTTGAAGATATATTGAAAGACCAAGAAAAAAATAAAGATATAAAACATAATAATAAACTATTAATTAAAAATAATGTTTATTACAAAAAAGTAAGAGGAAATGAAAAAATCATTCTAACTGAAGATTTTACTATACAATTTTTAAAAGATGTGCATAGAAACTTATGTCATATAGGAATAAAACAAATGCATATGATGATAGGACCATACTATACAGCTAAAAATTTAACCAAAAATATAAAGGAAATATGTCAAAGCTGTGCAGTATGTATTAGAAACAAATCAAGAGGACTAGGAAAATTTGGCTTAATGTCACATTTAGGTCCAGCCACAAAACCTTTTGAAATTATTTCCATAGACACAATCGGAGGTTTTGGAGGTTCACGATCTACAAAAAAATATTTACATCTTTTAGTCGATCACTTTACAAGATATGCATATATCCTAACATCGAAAACTCAAACTGCTAATGATTTTATTAAACTTGTGAAAAGCATATCAGAGACAGATCAGATTGGTATGATTCTAACAGACCAATACCCAGGAATAAATTCAAAAAATTTTAAAAATTTTTTAGATGAAAAATTTATACCAATAATCTTTACTGCCACAAATTCACCATTTTCTAACGGCTTGAATGAAAGATTAAATCAGACCCTAATTAATAAAATCAGATGCAAAATTAACGAAAAAGAACAAAAAACTTCTTGGACAACAATAGCACAAGAATGTGTGCGCAAATACAATGAAACAGAACATACTGTCACTGGTTTCGCACCATCATACTTAATGTATGGCAAAAATGTTGCAATGTTGCCAAATGAACTAAAAATATTAACTTCTGAGAAAGACTGGATTCGTAATAGAAATATTGCTTTAGACAGAACGATCAAATCTCATAATTATAATAAACAAATTTATGACAAAAATCGTAAACATTTTGATTTCAAGATAGGTGATTTGGTATATGTGGAAAATGGAAACAAATTAAACAGGAATAAACTTGACGAACTGAAAGTAGGACCGTATGAAATTACGGAAAAATTGTCAAATTCAATTTACAGAATAAACCTGAACCGAAGAAAATCAGAGTCTAATCTGTTCCACATATCCAAGCTGACTCCAATCTCAACACCTGAAGATGAAGAAGACGTAGACGACTACTAAACATTTAAAGGCATGAATATTTTCTCCTCTGGGAAGGGGGGATGTAATGAAATTATAATTTCATCATTCAAATATTGCCGCGCTCTACCGAGCACATTATCTGGAATATTAGACACAACCACTTCTGTCATCTATTTAAAAAACTTGTCACATTGTCAGAGATTATTTGTGCTTAGGATAAGAATATTAAAACATCCATAGTTAGTGACATTAAATGTCGTTTCTTTAATTTCAGAAACTCAGTTGTGTTACTAATTATCAAAAGGAACCTTATATATATATATATATATATATATATATATATATATATATATATATATATATATATATATATATATATATATACACATATATATATATATACATCTATATATATATATATATATATATATATATATATATATATATATATATATATATATATATATATATATATATATAAATAGGTTTACCAGCAATTTATTAACAAAACTAATTTTATATGGTGAGTTAATAAAAAAAATTTTTTTTATATATTGTATATTTTTCCCAAACGAGTTTAGTTTTGAAAAAAACCATTATTTTAACTGCGTTTCGGCAAGGTCGCACTTTACACACCAGTGACAGTCTCCTTTAAGCACTAGCAAGAAGCATTACTACCTGACTTGACAATAGCAAGTGCAACCTTGCCGAAACGTCGTCAAAATAATGGTTTTTCTTAAAAATTATTCAACGCGGAGTCAAACCCGCAAAACCACAGAAACCACATATTACAGAAGGTGATGGAGCGAAAAAATTTGGGCAAAAATAAAATCAAATTTTAGACTCTGCTAAGGAAGTTTATGGCGAAAGAAAGATAAATAAAAATAAATTGTTCCCCGGACGAAAACAATATGTCAACCAAGACAGAATAAAAGCGTACGATAATTCTAAGACAAACGAAACACGTGCTCTTGTAAGAAGAACTGAGGTAAAGGAACCAATAGACCCAAAAACATAGAAAGATACGTGGATTGATTGATTATCTAATAGACATTCAAAAGTTCAAAAATCATCTTGAAAAGCTGCAGGTAAAAATAGGATACTAAGTGCCCTGCATGTGCAAAATTCTGCAAGAACGAATAAATCAGACCATAAGTTTAGCAGATGAACAACAAGGTTTTCGTACTAGAAAATCGTGTACAGATGCAGTATTCTTCATAAAGCAAATTACCCAGAAATTATTGAGTTTTCACCTGCGTTTCTATGACCGAGTTGAAGAAAGCATTCAACAGAGTATATGGAGATAAAAACTATTTAAACTATCTACCAAATAAAAAGATGGACAACTTACGGAACCTATTGACATAAGCAACGGATTAAGACAGGGCCATTTATTACCCTGACGATCTTCAATTTAATCATGAAGGTATTAAAATAATTCAAAATACTCTGTTACGCAGACAACAATTTACTCGATTGTACGACGTTTCACGCCAAATGTCACGCTTTATGTCCAAACTTGATGTCAAAACGTCACAAAAATGCCACGTCTCATGTCAGATGTCACATTTTATTTAAAAAATGTCCAGTTTCTTGTAAAAACTCAGTATTAGAGAACGTTGCGTCAAGTGTCACGTGACTTCTGATCAGACGTCATTTTTTACGTAGTTGCATCTCATTACACTTCCCCATAAATTACGATCCGTCGAACCATTCAAGCGTGACCTTCAAAAGCGTCAAAAAATGATCAGGATGAACCTAAGCGTTTCTTATGAGATTGCACCAGAAAAAAATATGACATAACCAGAACACAAAGACAAATACGCTGAGAGACCGAAAGAGCTGTGAAGATATCAGAAGAAAATAACGTGCAGAATATAAACGAGTGCATACCAAGCAGAAAAAGAATGAAATATTCATATAAATAGAATGGAGGAGACCAAAATGATCAAAATAGCAACAGTAGAAGAAGCATCGGCCGACTGCGCAAATAAGGTATAACTTACACTGTTTGCTACGTTTTAGGTATTTTGGATTCCATCCGACATTGATTTATAAGATGCAATATTTTTAAGTGTAGCGATATCTCTCCTATCTTAGAAGTTTCATGCATAGTTAGTCATCTCCAATTATTTTTGTACATTTGTCCGTATATATTAAAAGGATTTAATTTTCAGTGTTAGTGTTCAGAATTAAATATCTGTGATTACAATGTTGTCCCATGCTGGTTGTTCCATCTATTATTACATATATGTACTAATAAATTTATAATAAATTATAGCGACATCTGTTACGTCGTTATATAGTTATACAATTTAGAAAAGTTTTATCCACTCTACAAATCTTACAGCGTAACTAATAAACCAAGTATAAAACTTATACTGAGAATAAATCAGGTATAGGCAAAATCTTTACCAATAAACACGGAATAACTTAGATATAGGTTATACTTGATATAAGAATTTATTCCAAGATTATACCAACCCGCACCCTAGTTTAAGTCTGGTATAACGGTATAACCTATTTTATAAATGTGAAAGTCATCAGTGACAAGAATATATTATTTTTTGTATTATTTTGTGAGTAGCTATTTAATAAAAAAAATGTGTTTAAGAGGTGTTGCGGCTGTCGAGGAAGGTGATAATTTAATTAACTTGATGGAAAATACACGAAAAAGAAAAACTTTTAAAGAAATAATAAATCCCTTTTCAAAACACTGATAGAGAATTTAAAATAAAATATCGGTTTTCTAAAGGCGGTGTAAGGTTTTTTGCAATTTTTAAATACTCAAACTTAACATATAAGCAAAGAATATAGTCTATATTCTTTGATATAAGATATTAAATAAAGATATATATGGTGTCAGTTGTCATTGTCAGATTCAAAGAAAAATCAAAATTGACATATTTCACTCAATATTTCGTTGTTCCATGTATTTATGCAAAAGATTGCGACATTGCCAAACTATTATTTCGGAATAAAGTGGGAATACTTATAACTAACTTATACTGAGTTTATTTGTAACAAATTATTTTGGTATTATATTTACCTTATACTTAGGATAACTATTCTAAGTTTAAATACGGAATAACCTTAGAATACGAGTGTTTTATTAGTAAGACAGCAAATGTTTAGCTATGGAATTCAACATCTCAATTCTTATCAAATGCTATTTAACCCCTCTTCTCTTGGCCTATTTAATTGTTTCGCATTTAAAAACTACCAACTTTAGATATATGGAAAACATGACAAAAATACAAATCGGGATTAATGAACAGAACAAATGCCTTTATATAATAATTTTCATATTATAAACATGTTTTATAATAAGTTTTATTAAACTGCGACAGTACTAATTGAAGAACATTATAAAAAAATCATTTTCTATACTACTTTCTGTATAAATCGACTAAGCTGTGCACCCTAGCGGTGATGTACGTAACTACTGCTCCTACTTAAAAAAAAAACAGTAAACTTCTTTTATATGTCTCTCTCTCTCTCTCTTTCTTGATGTCTTATTCATTAAGTATAGAAGGTTTTTGATGTATGCTAGTCATAGTATTTATTTACCATAAAAACGGAATATTACTCCTACCTAATGCTATTCTCTTAATTAGACATTCACTACTAATTATTTTTACCAAAATATCACAAGTTTACACTATTTAAATATTTATTTTAACCGTGAAGGTCAGTTAACTGAAAGTATAAACTATTTTGTATACGATTTCGTCATCGGTCATGTTTTTCCTATTTTTTATCACGTAAAATAGTCGGACAGTCTTTGTTTTTCTTTTTTCATATCTATCTGTAGTCAAAAAACTTGTCTGAAATGATCATTGGTGTCGATTTAATAAACTCTTTATTCTATTTGTAAAGACATATTCAAATGAATTACTCCATAAACATTACATTTTTGTTTGAATAATAAATCTGACGTAATTGTCTCCTATTTGTTTTTTGGCCTCCTTATTAAATAGAGAAAAAATTATGTTTATCTAACGAAACGTAAACTTTGATAATAGAGATAATTGTAAACATTTTACACACATAGTGTGTAAAAATGTGTCATAACTCTTTAGCGGGCGGGCGAAATAAAATAACACATACACACGGGTGAGGACCAAAAAGAAAAATTTCGAAAAAAAAACTAAAATAAAATAAATTTTATGAAACTATTCTATAATAGTAGCGTTTATTGATTCAATACCATTTTAATATTCAAGATTTGTTAGAAATAAACAAGCCTTACATTAATTCTCAAAATTTTTCGCATTTTGCTTTTATTTTTAGTGTTCAACGAAATAAGAATGGGTAACGCAAAAGTAAATATATCATTTTAAAGAAAAAATGTAATAATTAACAAACAACAATGTTTAAAAAAAATCATACAGAAAATATTGCTAATCAAATTCAGTCAGCACATTTCCCGTAGAATGCTGTTATAGAATGTGGAAACCACTTATGGAATAAAATTGTTTGTACTTATTATAGAAATAAACCCCTGGGACACGTTAACTTTTAAATTTAAATATGCACTTTTTAAACATAAATATAAATGTACAGGGTGATCCACATAAGTCTGGCGTAGTCCATAATCCTTATTTTTAATGAAACACCCTGTATATTTTTATGTTTTTAAAATATTCTTAACAACCTGATTTCAACGAACTATATCATGTAGGGTCTATAATGAATAATATAAGGTGAAATTTTGAAATTAATAATTTATCACATGTTATAGTATTATTTTAAATTAGCCAAATACAGAAAATACACTTCTACTTAGCGTCAGTATATTGGGGAAAATTTCTGTTTAGTAACATTTTTTGTCATGAATAGGTATAAACTGTCTAGATAGTCTGCTAATTAAACTACATCGGTAAATAATGTGGATTGTTATCAATCAGTTGTTGGCGTGTTGACATTTTACATTAAAATAATAAATTCCCAATTAAAAGATAATTTCTTGCAGAAATAAAAATGAACTATTTAACTGAGACCCACTGAATTGAGATTTTAATGATGCTCGGTATCGGGGAGAATTGAAGTCAAGTTGAAGTAGCAAACTTATTTAATCAGATGTATCCTCAGTTGCCTAATATTTCACTAGGTACTGAGTCTAAAATGTATGCACAATTCAGAGAATTTGGACATGTCAAACCATTAAAAATAAAACCGAACTTCATTGAAGATGAGGTGAAAGTGGATATTTTGTTAAGTGTCGCAGAGAATCCAACGTCAAGTTCACGTCAAATTGAACGTTTAAATAATGTGAGTCACACAACTGCCCTGAGGTGTCTCCATGAAGAAAATCTTCATCCATATAATTTGATTTTTATGCAGGAGCTAACAGAAGACTATCCAGATTAGAGAATGGATTTCAGTGAAAGAATCATGGATAAAATTAACAGATATGAAATAACTCTTGGCACAATTCTTTTTTCTGATGAATCAACATTTACATTGAACGGAGAGGTAAAACGACAAAACTGTAGATATTGGTAAACGGTGAATCCTCATTGGATGCGTGAGACACACACTCAGTATCCTCAAAAGTTGAATGTTTGCGCAGGTATTATGGGAGATCATATTATTAGTCCTATATTTGTAGATGGTAATTTGACAGCGGAAAAATATTTAAGCATGCTAAGAGATGATGGTCTTCATCAGTTAGCTAACTTATATCCCAGTCCAAGAGATCCGACCCTACCGCATCAAACTGTCTGATTTTGAGCAGGAGGGTGCAACACCCTATTATGGGGTTCAATAAATCGATTGGACGAAGGGGTACTATTGAGTGGCCAGCTAGGTCACCAGATCTTACGCCTTTGGATTTTTTTCTGTGGGGTTATCTCAAGAAAAAAGTATATGCAACACAACCAACTAGCAGTGAAGACTTCAAAGAAAGGATAACTACAGAAATATGAAATATTTTACCTCAAACTTTAAACAAAGTTCGGGACGAATTTTATAAGAGACTGTGTTATTGCCAACAACAAGGTGGAGAACATTTTGAGCATTTATTTTAATATAATCTAATCAATTACTTCGGGTATTCTATGAATTAATTGTCTTGAAGAAAATTATACTTAATTTCAAACTTTCACCTTGTATTATTCATAATAGACCCTACATGATACAGTTCGTTGAGATCAGGTTGTTAAGGAGCTTTTAAAAACATAAAAATATACAGAGTGTTTCATTTCATTTAAAATACAGATTATGGACTATGCCAGACTTACGTGGATTACCCTGTACATTCAAATTTATGTTTTCAAAGCGCACATTTAAATTTAAAAGTTAAGGTATCTCAACGTTTTTTATTATTTTCTAAAATAAGGACACAAACAAGTTTATTCCATAAGTGGTTTCCACACTGTATGTACAATACACAGCTCTCAACACTTACAAAATTAACAGAAATATCTAGGATTTCTGCCTTTGCAATATATACAATAACCTCTTTTGATTGAAGTAGATGTTGGGTCCTCTTCCAAAATAATTCCAGCGTATTTTGAAGCTGTTTACGCACTCGTATCATAATATATCACGCTGGGAATCTCATATCAGTCGTATTCACTGGAGCTGGCATTTACTTTATTATATGTACGTGTGTATGCAACTAAACACTAAATATACCATGTGGTCCATATGTATGGAATAAATTCATTTTTAGCGTTATTATGTACTATGTGAAAAAAACCTGAAATAGGTCGATTTTTATTCTTAAATTGACAATTTAAAGTATAAAAATATTATCCCCCTCCAGCACCCCCTTTGAATTATAAGCACCCCCTCGAAATTTTTAAATAACAAAGGGGTCGTGTAGCGCCTTGTTAGAAAGGGATTTTAGTCCTCTGTTCAGCAATATATACATTACGAGATTTTTTCCTGATGTTAATCATACAAATGAGATAAATCGATTTATTTACTACTAACAAGACGGAGCTCCCCCACATTTTGCACTTTTAGTTAGAAATTATTTAAACGAGCTTTTTCCCAATAGGTGGATTGGAAGACCGAAATGTGGTAGAACGATTGAATGGCCGACTAGATCCCCGATTTTACTCCTCTCGATTTCTTCTCATGGGTTATATAAATTCTGAAGTATATTTTAATAGACCAAACAGTATTGTCGATTTAAAAGTTAGGTTAACGGAAGAAATTAACAAAATAACCCACGAGGTCGTACAAAATGTTGTACGAGTCCATAATCGCCTCGGTTATTGTCAAGAAGTGAATGGTGGTCATTTTGAACATTTAATTTAATTAAAAAGTACATTGAAAAATACATTCTAAATATTATGTGATATTATTATCGTCATTCAACCTAAAGTTTTGTGATAAGACATTAACAAAATTTTACATCTTAAAAATCTCTTTTCTCAGTTATGATTACACCATACTTAAAAAACTTTATATTGCTAAACAGAGGACTAAAATCCCTTTCTAACAAGGTACCATACGACCCCCTTTGCTATTTAAAATTTTCGAGGGGTGCTTATAATTCAAAGGGGGTACTGGAGGGGGATATTATTTTCATACTGTAAATTGTCAATTTAAGAATAAAAATCGACCTGTTTCAGGTTTTTTTCACATGGTACATAATAACGCTAAAAATGAATTTATTCCATACATATGGACCGCATGGTACGATGTAACATAGTGTACTAAATTTCGTGGAACTACAGGGGTAATTTTATATCAAGTGTATACAGATGGCGCATAAAGTTACTAAAAAAAATACACGTTCAGTAGGGCGAAGCATGTGTTTATCAACAAAAAAATACAAAGCTTGTATTGTACTTTCATATGGGAGTGCCGTGACAGGCCCCACCCGTCTCCTGGAGGGTTCAACTGTTTTTAAGCATTTTTTGATTTTATTATACAAAAAGTAATTGTGATAAAAAATACACGTTTTTATTCTTTTTCTGGTTCTTTAACAATTATTAGACCTATGATCATTCTTTGGTACATAATCTAATACGACGGAAATTTCCAGCTCTGTCTCACAATCTGTGCTTGTTTTCGAATACTAGTATATACTTTTTCTAGTAAAAATTAAAATAACCAAAAACTATATAGCTTCTAAAAAATATTCTTTTGTAAAATATTCGTAATATAAAATATACATAAATATCGTTTTACTATTGTTAAATGTTTATTCTAATAAAAATGCTGCTGGTATAAATTTTTGCCGACTTCGCAATGACCCAACATAAAATTTGCTAACGTTTCACGTTTCATGGTCGGGAATTTTTTAAGAATATTTTTATAGGAGATGTATGTACGATGCGTGGTATTTTACATAAAAAGCTGACCAAAACGAAAATTTCAAAAACTAGTATTTCAGACCTATTCTTGTCTCCAAAGCAGGAAGTTATATGTGACGTCATCTGCCAATATCCCCTTCCCAAATAAACTAACCAAACAAATTTGACAGCTGTCACTTCCTAACACGTTTTGACTGGGTTTAGTTTTGAGATTTTACTGCACTTTTTTGTATGATTTGCGATTTCTTTATTTTTTTGTGTGATTTGTGTAAAGGGGCAGTGATGAATATGCCACAGGAAAGTAAGTGCTGAATATTGAACTTAGTGCTGATTTTTTAAAGCATTAGCCTTCTAGAATTCAATAAAACTGCATCTAATTTTTTGTATAATTTTGAATATAAACTAATGATTTTAGTTACTCTCTATTCATCGATACTGCAGACGAGTTATTTCACAGTAAAGATTAGACTCTTTCATTAACAGTTTTCAAAGTTCTCACAAAATTAAATAATAACGAAAATACTGTGAGTAGTATAAGCTGATTTATGAATTTGTTATTAAGCACCATACATCTTAATGTACAAAAGTATTTGAAAATAATAGGACTGATGTTTTTTGATCTTCCATTTAAATCTGAAATCACTTGAACCTTCTAGAACTTTCGTTAATACCAATTGATTTTTATTTTTCATTAATCCGCATATTTAAAATTAAAGCAAAAAATGTTTCAAATAAAAAATGCACCTGAGATAATTTTAAACCAAAATGTATAAGCATCTTTTGTGTGGAATGAACCGTTCTCTTAGAAACAACGCTTGAAGTGACCGTCGATTTTGCATGTCAGTTACTTGCGCGAAATAAATGTTCAATAAAATTTGTATCAGGTCGACGGTAAAAATTCGATATCTTTTGATCCAAATGTCCTACGGACAAGAATCAAGATGCATTTTAAAGGCAAAGAGTACAGCTTGCGTATGCAGTTTTTGTATTTTGCCGAGAATAAACTCAGTTTTTATAAAGCTGTTAAATAAATAATAGAAATTGCGATTTTAGCCATTTTTTACGATTTTCGTGAGATCAATATCATTGATTACTTTCATTGACCAGTTGTAGGAAAATTTCCATTTTTAGAGACCAATCTTTAAAACCTATGACACGAAATATGAAGAAAAAATGCGGAGTTTAATGTTTTACATTACAAACGATCACACGTCACGGAAAATGCATTTAAGAAGACTATTTTATGTGTAGCTTATTGCAGAAGTTTCGTTCTTTTGAAAAACGTACTAGTGTAATTGAAAAAAAAGTTTAAAATGTTTTAGATCGTTTGTTGTGTGAAAGTTTAAATCCAGCGTTTTTTAAGCATATTTCAAATGTCTCACATAATCTGAGATTATTTACGGCAAAATACAAACACTGCTTAAGAAAGCTGAACTCTTTACCTCTAAAACGCATCTTAATTTTTGTCTAGAGGTCACTTGAATCAAAAGATATCGAACTTTTATCGTCGAAGTGATACAAATTTTATTGAACATTTATTTCGCGCAAGAGACATGCAAAATCGACGGTCGCTTCAAGCGTTGTTTCTACACAAAAATGCTTATAAACATTTTTGTTTAAAATTATTTCAGCTACATTTTTTATTTGAAACATTTTTCTCTACGGTGTAGATTCTTGGTAAATTGATTTTTTTGCGTTTTTACCCCCCTGCGAGCGGGATTTTAGGGGAAAGCCCGGGGGTAAAAGTGGTAATCGTTTTTGCATCTTTTTATGATTCCAAAATTAATATGCACAGCAAAATTCAGCTTGTTCATATGATTTTTAGAGGTTCAGTGGCATTTTCGTCTCTGACGACTGGAGTAATAGGTATGTATACAGTATGTAGGTAAAAGTTTATGATCGGTATGGTAAAATTTAACAGGATATCTAACGCAGATATAAAATCATATTTTCAGCGAATAGACAAAGATAACAATCATATTTCCCGTTGGTCTCCCCTCCATAAATATTTTTAACACTCATTGCCCATTAGTGAGAGGAATAGTTCCGATCAGAGATATTTTACATATTCTCTGGTTCCGATCCTAATATACCTAAAAAACTAGAGGTGGGTTCTCCCGTTTTTAAATTTTTATCGGAACCGTTTTTCATAAACTGTAACTAGTTGATTGTTTACCAGTATTCAAATTAGCGAGTACACAAACATATTGGCTATTATCGTTTATGTGTATAAGTATTGAAGTGAAAGAACCTATGAAGTATATATTTATTATAACTTGAAAAATAAATTAAACAATACAAATAGTACTTACATTTACATTACACATTATTAAATCGCGAATCGTCTCAATTGGCATTTAAAAACATAAGTTTTTCCACTTTTCTTGTTAACCGTGTTCTTCTTTTATTTAAAATTAAACCAGATTTTAAACATGTGTTCACAAGGAAAATATTTTGTTACAATACTACAATTTTTTATGAATATAGTGGTTAAGTTAGGTTATACATGGCGATGGTTTTTCCACCACGGTAATGGACAGTTCCAATCTCCGTTAGAAATTGTTTGTGGGTAATATATCATCAGACAAATACATGTCGACTTCTTTTATATCTCTCGATACAGGTGTATGTTTAGATGAGTCATGTCCAATTAATTCATCAAAAATACACCATGGACTTAAGTTATCTTTATCAGTTTCTTTTTCTTGTACTCGTTGATCAAGATTTACTAAACTTATGCAAAGACTCGTTTCATCCGTTTTCCATAGTTGACGAACCAGCTTTTAAAAAGTTTGCAGGGTGGATTCCTGGATATAAACCGCCAACAAGAAACTGAGCTTATGTCAAAACTGAGCTTGTTAAAGAAGTAGAAAATATTACTTCCAATTAACAGTACAATATTTAACCGAACATTTAGTATTTAAAACGGTTTTATTAGGCTGCTGCCATTTTTCTGGAAACCATAATTCAGTGAATTATGGTTTCCAGAAAACGAAAAGTAAATTTTGCAGTAACTGATAATGCCTCAAATATGTTCAAAGGTATTAAAGATGTTTTAGAATGAAAAGATTTAAGTTGTTTTGCTCATACGTTAAATTTATTGGTGGAGGACGCACTTAAATGATGTCGTACAAATAGATAAAATAAAAAGTCCTTTTTTTGACAATTCTGCAAAAAACACATTTAAAAAAAGTACCTTATCTTCAGAAAGGCTTTTAAAGTATTAATTACAACATAATAAAGTTCCCAAACGGCCAATCTAAGACGTGGAATCTAGGTAGAACTTCGCCTATGTTAAAAAGAATGACCGAGTTAGACAATCCGTTCCACACCGGTATTAAATAATACAGACTTAGACTTAGACCAAATCTAAATAAAGAACACTGGATTATTTGTTCTCAACTTTCCCAAATTTTACGGCCGTTTAAAGAAATAACAAGTACAATGAGTGACCACAAATACTTGAAGGGTAGTTGAGTGATTGTTATGGTACACTGCCTGCAAGAATCTTGCAATAAAATTTTAGCAAACGGTAACCTTACATCCATAGTATCCGACGTAGTACAAATACTAATATCGGGTTTAGCAAAAAGATTTAAAGGGATAGAACAGAGTGGCACATTGTCATTATGTACATTTATGGATTCACCATTTAAAGTGCAGGGTTTTTCTGATAAAAATGAAACTAAAAAAATAAAAGAAAAAGTTAAGAAGCTGGTTACTTCTATAATTAACGAACAAGAAGATTGTACTATTGAAAATCAACCAGTACAAGAAAAAGAAACCAATAAAGATGACTTAAGTCCATGGTGTATTTTTGATCAATTAATTGGAGATGACTCATCTACACGTACACCTGTATCGAGAGTCCATTACAACAGTGGAAAAACCATCGCCATGTATATCCTAACTTAACCACTATATTCATAAAGTATTGTCAATGTGAACACATGTTCAAAATCTAGTTTAATTTGAAATAAAAAAAGAACACGGTTAATAAGAAGTAAAGTAGAAAAACTTATGTTTTTTAATGTCAATTTAGACTATTCGCGATTTAATAATAACGTGTAATGTAAATGTAAGTACGATTTACTATTTGTATTGTGTAGTTTATTTTTCAAGTTATAATAAATATATCATTAGTTTCTTTCACTTCAATAAATATACACATAAACGAAAATAGCCATTATGTTTGTTTATGTAGGTGCTCTCTTACTTGAAACTACTTTTAAACAATCATAGTTATTTGTTTACGAAAATTTAAATTTTTAAATGCATTTATTTTTTTGAAATCCTGAGGAAGCTAACAAATATTTTTAAAAATTTTAAATGCAAAATAAAAGATTACATTGTTACCGAGGGCCGAAAGTCCCTTAGAATAAACAAAAAGTTTTTTGAATGAGATATTTGAAATTAAAAATAACACTAATTTTTTTTTCACCCCTATAACTTATTAAAATAAACATTATAGAAGTTTTCAGGGACTTTCGGCCCTCGGTAATAATGTATTGTTTCATTCTGCGTTTACATTTTTCAAAAATATTTATTAGTTTTCTCAGGATTCGAAAAAAATGAATGCATTTAAAAAATATTCGCCCGAAATTTTGTGCCTACGTTCTTAACGATAAAACTACCACGACCCACCTCTACTACTCGTTACTCGTTGTTTTGACCAGACAGACGTTGCCAAATAATTATTGTGTATGAATATTTTTTATTGTGGCGTTATTGTATGCAGTTTATTATTTCATATTGGGAATAAGGCACAATGTGACTTTAAAATATACTTATTTTGATGTTTAGATTTTTAATTCGGAAATCGTACTTAAAATACGAAACATTAATAAATTTTATTTATATAAAACGATTACCGTGGAAATCTAAATGTTATATTACACTTATTGTAAAGTAAACTTGTGGCATATTCCCAATAAAAAAAAACAATCAATTTCGTCCAAATTTGATTATCTTAGAACATTGTTCAAATGCAAAAAAGGCAACAGGTCAAATAAAACCAATAAGTTTGGCAACGTTGAACTTCCCCTTTTTTATTATTTCCACGCTTGCATGTTCGGCGATATAAAGGGCGGACCTAATATACCTCTCTCTTTCTAAACAGCTGTTTCTCACGCCATCTCACGTAAGGTCCATACCGACCATAAACTTTTTCCTTCACTGTATATTAAAATTTAAATTTTATATTTAAAAATCATTAAATATCTACCTCTTCCATATGGTTTCAGCAATAAAACTTACTCCAATAATGTAATAAATAAATATTCCATAGTCAATGATTTTCACATATAAAATTTGAATTTAATATACATATACCTATATAAATATCATTCCTTTAAAAATGATGAAAAGGTTGCTAATGTGAGTCCACAATACTGGTGTATAGGAGATAAACAATTCTCACAATCTTAGGTTATTTTTAATTGCAATAAAAGCTCCTCCTCCATGATTCGATGGGTGTGTCGTGTATTTAGATATTCATGTTGCGGGTTCCAAGCTCAGGCACACGAGGAGGGTGCCTAGGTCAGGCTATCTGCCTATCTAGGCTAAAAAAGGTTCGGGTTCACATAAACGGCGACATTGTTTCAGAAATTGGAGGTTATAACTAAAGATTATAAATTCTTAATCAATTCATCCAGTACATCTATTCTGTGTAGTGATCATGAATGTTGACGTTTTTCCGAGATTGTTGCTGATTATCAGTTTTATCTATTCTGGGTTGCGAGTTCAGCAGTCGCAAAATTTGTATCTAGTTTTTCCATTGTCAGTTTATTTGGTTGGTGATCACTCTCTATTTCTTTCTCCCCTCCAATCTGATTTTTTGTACAACATTAACCTCTCTATATTGCAGATACGGATGAACAAAAAAAGTTAATCATTTTACGATGCTATGTAAATACGAAGCTAGAGGGATGGTGCAAGTTATTAACATTCTCAAGAATTGATGTTTTTGTTCGTTTGACGGTCACAATTGCATCAATTATTGACCTACCCAGTGATGTAGTAGTCCAGATTTCGAAGGCATATTTATATATTTCAAATGAACCATTTTAAAAGGAATTTACATTATCATTAGTAACAAATGGAAAACAAGAAAAAAATAAATATATTGAAAATTTCGATGTAGGTACTTACAATTATAAACAATCATTGAATTAGTCAAGAAAAGGCAAGTATAATTGGTATGTTTCATCATTTGTGTTGCTACTACGGTTCTGGATGACATTCATCATTCGATTTGGCATAGAATTGATAACGTTTTGGATGTCCCTTTGGGGAAAAATCGTCCATTCCTCAATAAGAGCCATTAAAGCTCTCCACATGTTATTGGAGCAGGTATACGTTTTACAACGTCTTTTGAGAATGCCTCATATTTGTTCAATAGGATAAAGGTCTAGACTTTGAACAGGCTAGTCCATTTTTGGAATACCAAAATTTTCAAGATACTGTGTTATAAGTCTTGTTGTGTGTTGTCTTGCATTAGCAGAAAACCATTGCCAATAAACCCCGCATATGGCATCGCATGATGTAGGATTTCCGTTATGTGTCTTTGCTGTGTTCTTAATCAAGACGAGATCAGTGTGTGCCTCAAAAGAAATCCTTGCTGATTTCCAAAACATTACTGAGCAACCACCAAAAGCACCCAGCTGTAACCGAGTGCAGGCAGCATAACGTTCTCCAGCTCTTCTTACCTTATTTCGACCATCTTTAACAGAAATTGTCAATAAATATCCAATTGATATGTTCACAAACAAATGCAAGTCTGCGTCTTTTGTGAGCAGCATTAAGTAATGGAAATGTTGCTGGATTGCAAGCTGTCAAACCGTGTTCTCTTAACCTCCGTCAAAAAGTAGAAACGCTGATTACTGATCCTTGGGCTTGCTGAACATAACTTTCAAGCATTCTCGCAATACAGCAATAGTAAAAACGCGATCTTCTCTGACTGTTGTCTTCCTTGCGGCACCCGTATCGGCTCGCCCTTGATAAGATCCAGTTTCAAGGAATCGTTCGTAAATTCTCTGTACAGTTGAATGACTAACATTTAATTAAAAAAATCCACAAGGAAAAACAATTCCTGTAGCTGACTGTATACCACGTATCACAAAAAAAGAGGTTAGTCTTCGTAAGTGGGTATATTTATTTAAAAAAAAAACCCTTAAAAGGGCTACATAAAAAAAACAAACGTTTTCGGACTAAACAGTCCATCATCAGGTTTAAAATTGCGAGGTTAAAATGCCTGAGCCACCAAAATACATGGGTAAAAACCCTTTAAATTACATATGGTTATAAAAGATTATACATCTTGTTGATAAAAAACTGTGATGTTCAGTATTAAATTAAATATGACTTCAGGTAACATACATTCTTGAATTGAGTTCCAGAGCCGGGGAGTAACTGAGTTTCCAGCTGTTCTCCGTGCGTAGAGGTTTACTCCCCGGCTCTGGAACTCAATTCAAGAATGTATGTTACCTGAAGTCATATTTAATTTAATACTGAACATCGCAGTTTTTTATCAACAAGATGTATAATCTTTTATAACCATATGTAATTTAAAGGGTTTTTACCCATGTATTTTGGTGGCTCAGGCATTTTAACCTAGCAATTTTAAACCTGATTTTAAACCGTTTGTTTTTTTTATGTAGCCCTTTTAAGGGTTTTTTAAATAAATATACCCACTTACGAAGACTAATCTCTTTTTTTAACATTTAATTGTTTTGCCACATCCCTTTAGCTTGCTCCATTTTTTAGCAATGTGACAATCTGAACAGATTTTGAATGAGTTCTGAGAATTTTATGGTTTAATATTGTTTGTAAATTTGTTTATTCTCTTTAAGACTCGGTTTAGCTTCTCAGTACCCGTAATAATTCGTTTAATTTAATTAACATAAAATAAATTAAAAGAAAATGGAGAAATATTTATAAAAATACAAAATTTCCTAAATTTTGTGGGTGGACCTTTTCTCTGACACGCAGTGTATAACTGGACGACGTTATTAATAGCTACTTTAACGCGGAAACTAATCCTATAATTGTCATAGAGGGAATCTATTCGTCGACGTGGTTTAACGAAGGAACTAAGTTTGACATTAACTTTTCTAATAATGTTCATTTTAAACTCAACCATACACTAGATTTCTCTGCTTACCACCCCCATAATATGACATATTACTAATTCTCTGATGTTTTCATAAAGATTATATTACAAATGATGTAAAATTGTATTTAAAGTGTTTCCATTATATTTTTATAGATAAACCGATAGTACTAACGCAGATTCACACAAACGATCTAACGTGGTATCTTACCTGTGCAAAGACAACTATTCAAATTGAAAAATAAGGAAATGGGTCATCAAATGAATACGATTTGTATGTAATTCGTTTGTATATTTATAAATAAAGAATATCTACAATGAAAATGTACAAGAGAAAGAACTATTAAGTATTAGTAAAAATGAATATCATATAAAGTCTTTAATAGTACATTAGTAGCAAAAATAGATGTTATATAAAAATATGCATCTTTAAGATTCGTTATGAGATTCTTACAATTACTAATTTGTCGAAGTAACCCCAAACATTTTTGTGTAACTTTTCCCATTTTTCAATCCGAATAAGTGCGATAAATAATTTTTTTTGTCAATTGACAGTCACCTCAAACTAAATTTTCGTTATATCCAATATTATATTTTAATATTGTTCTGAAGCTATTTTCTTGTGGCATTTTAAATTAGTTACTATTTAACTGGGAATAAGCCACAATTAAAGATAAAAATACGTTTATTGACGTTTCAATTTCCACTTCGGAAATCGTTCTCAAAATACAAACATTAAATTTACTGTTTGTATTTTGAGAACCATTTCCGAAATGGAAATTGAAACGTCAATAAACGTATTTTTATCTTTAATTGTGGCTTATTCCCAGTTAAATAGGAATTAATTAGATTTTAAAACGGCGCTTTAAAATATGTTCATAATTTTGACTCAACTGAGATGATTTTGGAAGAAACTAATACACAGGAACTTAAGACCAAAAGAGAATGGCCACCTGGAGGAAATATTTTAACAGTAGACGATGCAAGCTGGCTGATGATGCCACTGTGACATCGCAATAGGACATCGTACTAAACTTGTAATTGTGTAAAACGTTACCAGTTCACTACTTAAAAGACTATAAGGAAGCTTCGTTTGACATATCTTGTACATCCTATTCAAAAATGATATTACAAATACTCAAAAAAACAAAACAGTTAGTTGCTCTATTCACAATTCACAACTGTACAAGCGAAAAGAACTAGATCGGCCGAGAAATGCCCGCATCTGCGTTTAGAACTCACATTCCGCCATTTACTTCATATTATCTGTAATTTACTATGCGTCATCCGTCATTTTTTATGTCATATGTCATTAGTTTTAAGTCACTGGGCAAAATGATAATTATTACCTTTTTAAAAACTAACTTTAGGTAAAAAAGTACTAAATTATAGCCTTATTGGACGTATCGTTGATCTCTTGCTCAAAAATGATATTTTAAATAAGCAAGAACAATAATTAACTTATTGGCGGGATCACACAAACTGTACAATGCAGTCCAAAGAGCTAGATAGACCAAGAAAAGCGAGATTAAAATAAACGAGAACAAGACAGATAATGAAATGTACTAAACTAAGTACTGAACATTCATTAAACATAAATAAAAATCTAATAAATTAAAGAAGAAAGCAAAATTCTAAATAAGACTATGCAAAATATCACAAGTTTGTGAAAATTCATGTAATGAGGAAGAGAGAGTCCATGTTTTGTGTGAAAGGGATGGCAGAACTTACATTCTCTCATTGATCCTTTGTCAACATTCCGTGTATGTTGTCATGCCATCTGTCATATGTCACACAGCGTTTGTCATTTATTAGTGTCTCTGTCATTTATTATACGTCATCTCTTAGTAATTATGTCACCTTTCATTAGTTGTGTGTCACAGGGCGAAGGCATTCTGTTACGTGTATCTTCCCATTGATGAGTAAAATCTTAAGTTTATACTTATCTTTTTAAAAACCACGCTTAAATGCCAAAAGGATATCCAAAAAAGTTTTTAAAAAATATATGTTATAATATAATTCTTCAGAAAACCGAATGTATTGTATTTCATATTTAAATCGAACATTTAATTGATAATAAAAGTTTTATTGGTTGTTTGAGATGAACTGTCAAATCTGTTTAATAGTAGCACTATTGACAGTACTACCACCAAAAAAATATTTTTAAAGAAACTAGTATAACTATTTAAAATAATAATTGGTAACTAATGGTATAAAACAGCCCTCAGAAAAAGTAAACAATTTCCTACAAACACAAAGACAACCCCCACACAAACACTAAGCTAGATGCATACCTAAATCGTGCTAGAATATGTCAAAAAATAATACTGCGCCTCAAAATTATTGTACTTTTATCTTGTTTACTAAAATATATAATAGAGTCAATTAACTGGAATTTGTAATACGTCAAAACAGAACCACTGTTGCACTAACTGCTCTTTAATAACTGAGTACGTCACTATTTTCAATTGAAGCTACAGAATTCGGTCTTTTAGACTCTAAACCTTGCGTTATTTTTTGTAAAACCAGTTTAAAGATGTTTTTGGGCGAACTCAGGATGACACAAAAAATATCGGTCGTTATTTCAAATCCAACTCGAAGGACCAATAAAAAAAGGCAGTTAGAATGTGTTGTTATCTATCACAGATATAATCGGACAATTTTCAATTAAAGGTGACTAATCTACAAATTTAACTAAACGGTAGCGGCAACCATGTAAAATGTCAGCAGTAAATTCTTACCGGGGTCATTTTTATTGTGTATGCTTCGCCCATGTAAATAATGAGTGAAATATGATATTTTAGTTTAGATTTTAGAGATTATTTTTCTCATTTTCAAGGAAAACGGTACAATTTTTAATAAACGAACATATTGTATCTTTAATGTAAATTAAATTTTAAGGTGAAAATTTTCGAATCATTCGGGGTGTAGATGCATTCTTCACCTTTTACATAAATACATAGTATTACTTTTGCATATCCTACATTCTTGCACTATCGTCTCTTTTTTATAATGTCGCCAATATTGTCGAATCTGGTTTCATCTGATAAAGCAAATTTAGATTGACGTCCATGTAGTAAGTTTGTCATTGATGTAGCGGTTTATTATAAATATAAATCTATGTTGGCTCATGCTTTCTCTTATAATGTGCACTTTATCCTCATCCTTTGACCAATGCATATCAACTTGAAGCAGAGCGTGAACGAGATAATATACATATGCCAATATATATAAATATATATATATATATATAATATATATATATATATATATATATATTTAAATATATATATTTATATATATATATATATATATATATATATATATATATATATATATATATATTTAAATCTATGTTATTCATTTCAAAATCGTGACGGTTATTCTGCGATGCATAAATATTTGTAAAATATAAAATGCTCTCAATTACTTTTTTTATCAAAAAAGAGTCAAAAAACTTCAATATATGACTTGCCTACATGGTTGGCTTTTATATTGTCTAAATCAATCAGACTAATGTTGAACTACTACTGAGCACGAAGGAGTATCTGTTGTTACAACTTGAGACAAATTTGGATTTACTATTTTTGCCTGTTTTTTTCTTTACACGTTTTATCTGTGGTTCAGAGGAATATCATAACCAGAATCGTAAGAATTCCTAATCACTTGTATTTCACATGTACCTGCAATATCCGATTTTATTGATTCTTCGCAAATAATATTATCATCAATGTCTTCTACATCAGAAACTTTCTAATCTAGTCTCGGCGGCAAATAAACCACATTAAGTGCCATCTTCATTTCATATTTTGAGAATTAACTAAAATAAACAAATGCACTATAGAGAATGATGTGTAATGACGAGATCGTATGTTAAAATTTCAGATTGTTTAGTCTAATGAAAAAAATAAGTATTTTCCAAAGTTGGAATCAAATTTTACTTTAATTTGTTAGACAACTACAAGATACCTGTCAAAAGACAGATTTAACTAAGACTATTATAAATATAACTATAATTAGACTAAATTTAATACTTATATCGGTCTTAGATTTCATTTTTACGTAATCACTTGTGTTTAAATAAATAATTAAATCCATTTAAATCAAGTTAAAACAAAACAAATATAACGTTTATAGCATACAGCAATTCTATAAATAGAGTGAAGTGAACGACGAGATCGTATGTTAAAATTTCAGATTGTTTCGTCTAATGAAAAAAATAAGTATTTTGCAAAGATTTCTGTTTTTTGAAGTACTCTATTAGGTACTCTATAATAACAATAAACTTTTACTTTATTTTGTTAGACAACTATAAGATACCTGTTAAAAGACACATGATAATTTAATAATTATATCGATCTTAGATTTAATTTTTACGTAATTACATATGTGTTCAAATAAATAATTAATTTTTTTTGGTACGCCTCTGCAAAATTGATAAAAGTGGAATATGATTTCGTTGAAAAGTTATCGTTAAGTGCCTCGTTAAGTGCGATGTTGCCAAGTAATCACCTTCAATTAAAAATTGTTTTAGATTCGGTATAAATCTTTATTTGACACTGGTGACGACTAATTGAAAAACTGGTAAATGTAACCTAGACTCTTTACTAGCTAAGAGTATTGCAGAAGTAAGTTTACAGACCAATGGTAAACGTATCTACAATTTGGAAAAGCTGCATTCGTTTCTTGGCATGTTCAAAAATTTTAGTTTATTACTGTCAAATGGGCGCAGTACAACTGGGGAAATGATATTTTAATAAATATATTAACATTAGCTATTATAGGAACGAGTATTCAGTGTAATTTTCTAAATTTTAATATTTTTGGTTCACTTAATACTGAATAATTTTCAAGCCTAATATATACGCATAACAAAGACATCTAGCCGTAGCTTATTTAGGTATACATCCGAAAATAAATAAAAAATATTAAAACATACGTTCACTAAAGCTAATTCCAAATTAAACGACCTACATACAAAATTAAGTAGATACTCTAGTATTAGACTACGGTACTGATGCTCAAAACCGTTATTAAAAACTCAAAAAGTGTTCAATCAGAGTTGGAATCATCATCAAACGATACTGTCTTACCTGGGAAGGCGCTATAGACAGACCCCGTGTCGTCGTCCAAGTCGTCCGTACTGCTCATGCGTCCTTTACAGAAAAACAAAAAAGAACGTATCAAAAACAGACAAAACAACAAATTTGTGCTACATTAAAGAAACAAAAATCGGGAAAATTAAGTTTGTACACCTCTACTCGCCAACAAACCTAACAGGTTTCCTGTTAGAAAGGAAACAGAAAAATAGGAAACAAGAATATAGGTCTTGTGATAAAGGAAGAAGCAATTAAAAAATTACAGATTTTGCAACAACAATTATTGTCGTTGAATCAGAACGATATTCGATTTTATCTACAAATTTCTTAGATTTCAGAATGGATGAAAGTCAGAGAAAAGCAAATCTGGTTAATGAGAGGATGATGTAACAATTTGTAGTTTAAAATCTAAATAAAATATAAATTTTCCTATTTCTAATTTTTTTGAGAGTTTTTTGTACAAAATGTGTACATCTTTCCTTCTCAGAGGTCTACACTGCTAGCTATATCTCATACAACTATAATCTCTTTCGTGTAGAACTACATAATAATATATTGTATATTTGATGGAATCGATCGGTACTTGATGGAAATTCATTTTATGTAACAATAAAACACTGAAAACTATGTTTTCAAACTTCCACCAAATTTATTTTAAATCTTATCACTACAGCTGTTTCGACTGATTGCCTTTTTCAAGTGATCTATTTTTGGCTTGGGTTTACAAATTTATAGTCTCTAATGAAATAGGTTGAGGAGGGGAGAACTGTTTGTCTCAAGTTGGTCATTCAGAATTATATCTGTGTTTTTTAATTTGTTGATTTCCATAGATTCTAACAAAGATAGCTTAAGGCCTTTATTTTGAATGTGAAGAATTTTAAATTTGTCATTAAAACAATGATTATGATCTAGAAGGTGAAGTGCGTATGTCGAATCTGTTTTTCTATTCTTGAAAGCTCTTTTATGTTCTGCTATTCGTTTATCAAAGTTTCTACCAGTTTGACCGATGTAAGTTTTTGGGCAGTCGCCACATTGAAGTTTGTACACACCACTATTTAAGTGTTTTTTATTTTGGCTCTTGTTATTTTTAATATATTTGCCTAGGTTGTTATTTGTTCGAAAAGCTGGTGTTATTCCTTTCTTTTTTATGTGTTTGGCAATTTTTGTTGTTATTTTGCCTGTACAAACACATAAAAAAGAAAGGAATAACACCATCTTTCCGAACAAATAACAACCTAGGCAAATATATTAAAAATAACAAGAGCCAAAATAAAAAACACTTAAATAGTGGTGTGTACAAACTTCAATGTGGCGACTGCCCAAAAACTTACATCGGTCAAACTGGTAGAAACTTTGATAAACGAATAGCAGAACATAAAAGAGCTTTCAAGAATAGAAAAACAGATTCGACATACGCACTTCACCTTCTAGATCATAATCATTGTTTTAATGACAAATTTAAAATTCTTCACATTCAAAATAAAGGCCTTAAGCTATCTTTGTTAGAATCTATGGAAATCAACAAATTAAAAAACACAGATATAATTCTGAATGACCAACTTGAGACAAACAGTTCTCCCCTCCTCAACCTATTTCATTAGAGACTATAAATTTGTAAACCCAAGCCAAAAATAGATCACTTGAGAAAGGCAATCAGCCGAAACAGCTGTAGTGATAAGATTTAAAATAAATTTTGTGGAAGTTTGAAAACAAAGTTTTCAGTGTTTTATTGTTACATATTGTATATTTTTTCAGTAGTTGCTGATTTTCAGTTCATTATGATCAATCGTTATGCCATTTAAAGACCACTCTTATTTTTTTAGTGTTAATAATAAAGGCGCACATTATAAACTTTGAATGTACATATTCAACGGCTGTATTCAAAGGGCTGTAAATTTTTGAAGAAAGATGTTTTTGTATATATACTTCCAGGTGTTCATCCATTGACAATTTGGATTCCTTTTGACCTAAAAGGTAGAGACTACATTTTCCTTTTTGAGTTTTTTACCTTCACGTTGGGTGTAAGTTATGGCGTCGTATTTATTGTTACTGCTGGATTGTACATCTATTTATATGTATTCTCTTAATGTTTTTGTCTTGTGTATGGGATGGCTGCGATGTCTGCCAGAGCATAGGTCTATTTTGGGTCCTGGGTTATATTTATGTGAGAATAAGGCTAACAACATTTGCTCATTCTTTAGACTTACCTTTTTTCGTCTAGTCTAGCTGAGATTCGTTACTTTGTTTGACCTAAATATTGTTAGTCACAAGTTTGGCAGGAAATACTGTACACTTCTGCATTTTCTAATACAGAAAGCGAGTGTTGATCATAGTGATTTTAGTAGTAAGTACGCGGATGTTATGTTGTATTTACGTATAACCCGTCTAATTATGTCTGTAGTTTCCCTAATTTCAGTAGGCCATTTGTATTGTCGCTGCTGTTCTGCTTTCTCTATGGTGTTTTGCTTGTTTAGCTCTTCGTGCTGCCATTTTGCCTGAGGGCGTGCTTTAATTTTGACATACGTAGTTGAGTCATAAGAATCTTGTAATGGTAGTATTGCCAATTTCTTCTATTTGCGCTGAGTGCACTGTGTTCCAGAGAGCCGTCCATAAGTTTTGTGGTGATCATGTCAAGAAAACGATGTCGGCTGTTGGATTCTATTTCGAGTCAATGTTAAAAACTGATAAGATCCAATTCTTCATGCGGTTCATTTTGCCCTGTATAATCCATTAGATCATTTTATATACTTTTTGCGATCTGTTTTGTGATCTTTTTTATGAATTGCGTTGGGATACCTCCAGGCCTGGGAGATTTCTTTTACGACTTTTTCAATTTCTTTTTCTGTTATTTGTATTTCTTGTTACTGCTTTTTTGTTATTGATCGTCCTATTTTCTATGAATCTTGGCCTTTGCTCCTGTAGGAGTTAATTATAACAATAAAGGAACGAATTTTACGACCAAACGGTATTCAAGGTCATTAATTTGTCAAAATACACATCGCTTTTAATTTAAAGAGTGATATCAAACAAACTATTGATCTAATTGTATTTATTTTTAGTATTTCCTTTTGTAATACGTATGCAAATACGATACTACATTTATCTTGTAGTGCTGCCATCCGTAGGAGTTATTACTCTTGTATCCTCGTCCAGAGAATATTTTTTATCAAAAAAATTCGTAAATATAGGAATGGATCTGTCAATTTTAACAATAGCCTTAATGAATAAAGTAAAAGGACCAAAGCGGAAGTATGAGACATGGAAAACTACATACCAATCTTAAATAATAGACAAGGAAATTACAGTCACAAAAATTAAAAAGATTATATCAGCTTAAAAACGATTAAATACCTAACCCCTCGAAGGAAATCGTTTAGAATTAGAAAACGAAAAAGTGACGTTCGACGTAGTTTACTTTTTTCTTATAAACAAAATATACAAACAAAACCATCAAATAAGCTTCCCCAATTACAATTTCTGGCCAAACCTATCACAAAAGATATTTGTAAGTACTCACCCCTTAATCCTATTCCACGACCGTTGGCATTCCTATAAAGAGCATTTTCTAAGAAACTAAAACCGTTGTTATTCATAATATTGAAACTGCACAACATTTCTATTTGTTTCCATCGATGAACTCGTTCTTGTAATTCTTGAGTTACTTCGTTCAGTGCCGTTCTAGCTTCGACTATGCTCCTGTCCACCTCGTCTATAGATTTGCCGTGCGTGGAAACGAATGCTCCTACCAGGCTCGATCTTTTCTTCCGCAGTTTTTCGCACTGAAATAACAAAAATGTTCAAAAAATTTCGAAAATCTCATATTTACTGGAGGTACCCCTATATTACGACTATGACATTGCCCTTAAGAACGCATCGATTTCCCATGCCAAGTCTAAGCTAAGGGTAAAGTAAGTAAACCTCTAAGGTATATTCTGACAATTTTTGACGTCACGTTTGAACGGGTTACATTTACATGACATTTTATGTGAATTTTGATGTGCAACGTGGCGTGCTATGAGCATTATATGTGAAAATTAACGTCAAAAGTTACATTTCTCTTGGAACGGGCCTTTTTAACTGGAATTCTATGTGAAACGTAACGTTTATAAGTCAAGTTTTAAGTGAAATGTGGCATTTTTCGTGAAATTTGTCGTAAATCGTGACATTCTACGTAAAACGTGATATTTTACGTGACTTTTGGATGAAACGTGACATTTTTAGTCAAATTTGTCGAGAAACATTATATTTTATCGTGGAAGGTGACAATTTTATGTGGAACGTGAAATTTTACATGAAATGTGTCATTTTTTGTGTAACTTGTCGTGGAACGTGACCATCGAGCAAAAAGACAAAAGAGGGAATGTAAAGGTAGTGGGGACAAAAATATTATTAGACAGGAAGTGCCATCTTGAGAGGCCACTTTAAACAAGGAAAGACAGGCTCTTTCTCTTTCCTTGTTTAAGAAATCAAATTTAGTTTGGTTATTATGTTATTGTTTATCCCAACTGTCACATGAAATTTTATTTATATTGAATTTTTTTACCATTTGTGTCACACGTTAGACTGTTATCGTTAATATTTAATTAAAACTTTCTCGTCTGAAAAATATTATATAACTACTGTTAATAAGTATCGAAAAATTTAAATTTCTCCTTTTCATAACGATTAGATTCCCTCTTTTGTCTTTTTGTTCGATGAACGTGACGCAAAAATGGCACGTTTGCCGCCACGTAATATATCCCGTTTAAATATGACCATAAACAGTATTTTTTGTTGGATTTAACATGGTAATGGGGACGTTCTTCTGCAGCCTATTTGCTGATGTTTCGATAAGCACATAAATATAAAAAAAATAAAAATACAAACGCGTTTGCCAACAAAAACTTTACTTCACCTAAAAAAAATAGATGAAAAAACTTGATAATATTATACTTACAGCTTCTCGTGCTTGTTGTAACTGCTTCTCGGCTTGGATCTTCTTCTTAAGATATGACTTATTTTCAATTTCGTGCGTTAATTGCAGCCACTGCTGGAGTGCTACTGGTGGCGCCCAGCACCTGTCTTTCAGTTCGCCCTCAGCCAGTTGCAATTCAGTCCTTAGCATCTATAAAATAAAACGAAACGAACAATAAAAAGTTTTGATATAAAGTAAACATTATGGTAATATCGTAAAAAATATTTTCTAAAAACATAATTTTGCACGTTTCTATTCAGCTTTATTTAAGATTTGCTTCACCGGTACTATTAAAGAGCACTCCCAGATAGAAAAATGGGCATGTACAATAATTTATAACATTACAATAATTCTTTGTTTTACATCTAACTTACCTCTATTTCCGCTTTCAACTGAGTAACTTCCAAATCCGAATAGGAACTAGGCAACGAATTAAGTTCACTTCTGGAATCTTGTAGTTTCTTTTCTAAGTCCTGTTTTTCGGTTATCACAGATTCTTGAGCCTGCTTGGCCTCCTCCAATTCCTTCTGGAGATTCTCCAAAGCTTTTTCGGCGTTTTGGAGGCTGTCCATATCCTTTGTCATTCGATTCAAGTGGATCTTGAACTTCTTGTTTTGCTGGTAGTAGTACCAAGCTCCGAGACCGCCGGCGATGGTCAAAAAGATTAGGGTTAGATCCTTCCAATGGGGTACATCTAAAAACATGTAACACGCCGTTATTTAAGAGGAAAACTTCAAACCTAATTTGAAAAATATTTAAAAAAGAAGAACTGTTCGACCAGGTTGATAGACAATAGACACAAACTGGTGGATATTATGAAAAGAAGAGTATATATATATATATATATATATATATATATATATATATATATATATATATATATATATATATATTGTGTACATACTAATTGGATCTACCTTAAAATTTTCAAATAGGGAACAATTTCATAATATCTAAATATTTTTCATAATCATAAATATTTTTGATAATCATAAACATTTTCATAATTATATATAAAAAGTCAAAGCGTACAAGCGTACAGATGTTAATTAACCTCCAGTAAAGAAACCAAAATACTCTGAGTTAAACTTTCTAAATTTGGTGTCAATTTAAAGCTAATTTTTGTGGTATTTCAAGTGTTCAAAGTGTCAAAGTGTCGTTAAAATGTGATTGTGTAATAATTGATTAATCTGCTATTAACTGAAAATAACTCTGCAATATTACCCTTTTTTGTGGTAATTTCTTCTTCTTCATGTACCATGTCCTTTCAGAACGTTGGTTACCATCATAGCTATTTTAATTTTATTCACTGCCACCCTAAATAGCATGCTTGTATCTACACCATACCAATCTCGCAAGTTCTTCAACCATGAGGTTCTTCTTCGTCCTGGACTGCGTTTGCCTGCTATTTTTCCTTGCATGATATTTTGTAGCAATCTATATTTGGGACCTCTCATTACATGTCCGAAATATTCCAGCTTTCTCTGCTTGATGCTTTTTATGATCTCAGTAGTCTTGCTGAGACGTTCTAGTACTGTGGAGTTACGAATCTTCTCCACCCATGAAATTTTTAAAATTCTTCTATAGCACCACATTTCGAAAGCCTCAAGGCGATTTAGATCAATTTTATTCACAGTCCAGGACTCGACAGCATAAAGTAAGACCGAGAACACGTAGCAGCGAAGTAGGCGGATCCTTAATGCCAATTTTAGGTCTCTGTTACATAACACCTTGGACATCCTTCTAAAAGCAGCTCTAGCCTGCTCTATTCTGGATCTATGTGGTAATTTACAAAACATAAAAAAACAGAACTAGTCCATTATCTATATGACAACTGATAAAGCTCACTAACAGACTTTTAGTGTACAGAACCGACTTTCAAAATTTTAAATCAGAAAATGAAGTGTATGGAATGTAAGAAAGATGGTACTGAAGAAGAAATGCTTTATTGTGATAGCTGTGATGACCTGTTCACAAATATACTTATTGTTCTAGTATTTGTTCATCAGAGATTAGGGTTAGGAAGTTAAAGAAGAATAGTGTTCTACAATTTTTGTGCCAAGAATGTAGATCTGGCATGAAATTTGTTCCAAAACTGCTCAAATTAATTAAAAAACTGCAGAATGAGGCTAATGATATGAAACAGAATTCTAAAAACCAAGAAGATATTCTAAATGAGGTGTTTAAAAGACAAAAGATAATAAACAACTTAATTATTCATAATCTAGGGAATTACTTGTCACCCCTGCTTTTTAACGTTTACTCCGAAAGAATTTTCAGAAAAGCACTTTCTGAAAAACAAGAAGGAATACTTGTGAACGACGAAGTCATCAATAATTTGCGATATGCGGACGATACAGTACTCCTAGCTTCTAGTCAAGAAGATCTGCAAACACTACTTGATAGTGTCGTTGAGAGTTGTAGGGAGGCAGGTCTGAATCTTAACATACGGAAAACCAAAATACTCGTAATAACCGTCTATATATGTAAATAATACCAAACTTGAGTAAGTTGATTAAATCGTTTACCTTGGACAGCAATTAAATTGTAACATAGAAAGTTACGGCGAAATTAGATCTAGGATAGAGCAGGCTAGAGCTGCTTTTAGAAGGATGTCCAAGGTGTTGTGTAACAGAGACCTAAAATTGGCATTGAGGATCCGATTACTTCTCTGTACGTATTCTTGGTATTACTTTATGGTGTCGAGTTCTGGACTGTGAATAAAATCGATCTAAATCGCCTTGAGGCTTTCGAAATGTGGTGCTATAGAAGAATTTTAAAAATTTCCTGGGTGGAGAAGATTCGAAACTCCACAATACTAGAACGTCTCAGCAAGACTACTGAGATCATAAAAAGTATCAAGCAGAGAAAGCTGGAATATTTAGGACATGTAATGAGAGGTCCCAAATATAGGTTGCTACAAAATATGCAAGCAAAAATAGCAGGCAAACGCAGTCCAGGACGAAGAAGAACCTCATGGTTGAAGAACTTGCGAGATTGGTATGGTGTTGATAGAAGCATGCTATTTAGGGTGGCAGTGAATAAAATTAAGATAGCTATGATGGTAACCAACGTTCTGAAAGGACATGGTACATGAAGAAGAAGGTATAAAATGACATTGACCTGTCTAGCAATATTATTACATCGATATTCTTAAATAATATAACTCTAACATACTAAAAGAATCACTAAAATCGGACAACAGGTTTAGGCAATTCGAGACATCTAACATGTCCCATTTTTAAGATGTTCCGTTAATTTTGCCTGTGAGTGTAAATAAATAAATTTAGTTAAGAGTCCGAAATTATTGAACTGAGGCTTAAATATTCAGAATTTTTAAATTTCCAGGGTTTAATGGTTTCAAAAAGAAAAATATATGCTATTTAACATAACGAACTGTATTATATTTTTAGAAAAAATGAAAATTTGACAATGTAAATACGACCATAGGATCGATCGTATTACAAAACGTTCACAAATCAAAATTTTTAAAACTTATGCAAGCTGTTTCCAAAATAATGAGTCATTCCATACTTTTCCAAACTCACTCGACTCTATACAGAATTTATCTAATTACCCCCGTATGTAATTGTCGAAAATACATTCGCTAGAATACTTGCTATAAATGTGTATACTTACTTTGGGTTTTTCAATGAGTAATAAAACATATTAATAATCATCTTAGGTACCGAGATAATTCGCGGAAACAAAAAAAAAACAAAAATTTGACCACAATTATGTTATCAGAGAAATTTAGCGTTTCCTATTATCAAAAACCGGACGTCAAGGGTTAAAAAACAACAAATAACTTATGTAATTTACAGTGTTAAAAATATTAATCGTAAAGTAATGACAAAACAATTGTTGTTATACGTAGATAAATGGTAGCAATGATGAAAAAAAAAAATTTACCAAACTCAATACAATAAGTTAAAATGATCATTAGGAAAAGTGCAGAGAATTTTAAGAAATCTGAATGTCAACAAAATATCAAGAAATCGACCAACTTCAGTAAAGATATGATACATTTAATGTTCATAATAAAGTAACAAAAAAAAAACAATTTTAAGAAATAATAATAATGAAATAACTATTAGGCTAACTGTACCCCCTCCACATTGCAAAAGTGTCATTCATGTCTTCCGTCGAATCCTACTCTGCTGCAGTTTATATTGTATTATATAGAAAAGATCGGTTTTTCAGTTAAGAATGTCTTTTTCTATTAAAGTAGGTAGTACATAATATGAATGAAAAAAATCAACTTGCTAAAAACTTTAAATATTTTAAATGTGATGTAATCCAATTGGATGCAAAAGTGAAAGTCGTATAAATAAAGATCTTTTATTCCATTGTTTACTTGTTCCAAAAAAAGGTTCAGTATATTTAAGGTTAAGCGATGACTGATGATTTAGAAATATATTGGGAACGCAATAAGCTCTTTTTTCCCTAAACGTACTTATACCTTGATGTAGAGACATATATGTTTTATAGACTATCGAAAGGAGTATAGTCAAAATTCTAAGATCAACCGTTATTACAGAACTCTACTGGCACCAAACAGTAACAGTCCGAATAAAACAAACTTTGTTGTTTCTCCACTCCTGTTTAATCTGTACTCGGAATCTATATTTAAGAAAGCATTGAACGAGTCCCAAGATCGAATTAAGATCAACCGAACAACGATAAACAACATCAGGTACGCAGTCGACACCGATCTAATAGTAAACAAGGTACCAGAGCTACAAAACATCGATAACATGCATCTACATGTCAAGGAACAAAAATAGAACAAATAACCTCTATAAAACATCTGAAAGCTAATGTCACCGGTGAGAGCCATCCTAAAAAAAGAAATAATGTCAAAAAAATAAAGACTTTTTACAAGACCAAACCTCACTACTCGGATGATCAGATATTATGTTTTGTTTGTTTTACTCTACAGGTGGGGGAGTTGAACAATCGACCGGTTATTATATATATAATTTCACGGTTATTATACAAAAAATTGCGTTAGTTGTCTAACTAAGATCACTTATGGATGCAACCTGGATAGATGGATGCAATGTAACTTGAATGCCATAAGAATTTGTGTAGCTGACTATTATCTGATGGTGTTTAAAACCAATTGTACAAGGTGTTTGTCATTTTTAAAAATACGTTAATATCTTTAAGCATAATGGTAAACATTTATGACTTTTAACGAGTATAAATACATGATGCTGACATAACTAATGTTACGTAAGTGAGAGCGCTCACCAACGTGGCGTGGCACGTGGCAAGAAGCAAGTAGCACGCGTCTAGCATGTTTCTTAAAATGTAACCAATGAAAACGAATGATTAGAATGAATGACGTCACTGTCATTTTGGTGTGCGCTGAATCATTCGTTTTCATTGTTTACATTTTAAGAAACATGCTAGACGCGTGCTACTTGCCACTTGCTACGTGCCACGCCACTTTGGTGGGCGCTCTCACTTAGTATTTGCATTTGGGGATTTTTTTATGATACATAGGAATATTTATATACATTGGGTAGTTTATATGCATCATTAAGGGCAAAATATGTGGATCGAAGAACAACATCATGGCTTCATAACCTACGTGAGTGAAGTCTTCGTCGTCAGTCTTCAAAGCTGCGGTGAATAAAATTATGATAGCCAACGTTCATTAGAGGACATGGTAAGGAGGGAAGAGAACATATCGATCATCTGATGAAAGGGGTTTTTCCGACAATACTTTTTTTAGTATCTTACTCTCGCACAGGGGAAGAAATTTTCTATCGTAATTCCGCGCCGACTATACAGTATGATGCAAATGTATGGTATAAATTCATTATTTCATAAACAGACGACTTTAAAAAAAAATCTTAAAACACGTCAGTTTTAATTTTTGAATGGCCATCAACTGCTATATACGTGTTGGACATTACATCAGTGTCGGCGTAATGACGTCATCGACAATTTTTTAAATACAAACCTAGGTCACGCGACGGCTCATTTGAAATGTCTCCTTATCGCCTTTGCAACGATATAATCATTTGATTATATCGTTGTATTCTACAGGGTTCACCAAAATTATGAACTTTGTTAAGTAATATGGAGTTACAATAAATATTCATTCACTGAATTAAAATAAACTCAGGAACGCTACTGGGAATAAAACAATATAGTGTTTTTTATTGGTTCCGAAAAAAAAAATACATTGATAACAGACAATGCTACATTATAATCTGAAATTAATTATTGTAGTAAGTATTCCAACTTATTTTTCAAAAATATTTAAATCAATATTGTCATTGACTCGTCTTAATTTGAAAATGATCTGTGAATCTATCAAATAATAGACATCAAATTTTTACTCTTCGAGTTTTTTGCCGACATTAATAAAAGCATTTACGAAAATGAAACTAAGTAAGACAGGCCATTCACGTTCCGACTTGTGGTCCCACTTAGTAGGACTACTAGTTGGATGTTCGTCTCCACTCACGCTCCGACTTCCTATCCAACTAGCGGTCCAACTTCAGTTCTAGGTTGTTTTCACGATGGTGTAAATCGCTTAACCAAAAAATGTTTCGAATAAACACTACGCAAAATATAATTAGGAGGAGGAAAATGGCAGCATTGTTCTTGTTATCCTTATATGTATGTTATGATATGTATGTTTAAAAATTAGGTTTTGTTTCTCTAGTTATTTGTCTAGGGCTGAACTAATTAATTTTTTCAATATTTGATTTTTATGACTTTTAAAATGTAGGAAAAAGTTATAGTTTTTAAAGATTTGTGTAGGTATAAAATCTATATTTTATTTGTTTTATACTGGAGTTGAGATTTATTTTGTTGTGGGTGTGTGTCGTATATTTTTAATAGGAATAATTTTTCGTGCAATTAAAAGTTATTTTCTATTATTTTTTTGCGAACTAGGGATCTTTTGCTACAACTATGATTTAATGTTTATTGTTTGTTGATAATTCTTCCGTAGCCAATCCGGAGTATCGGAAATTTACCTGCATGGGAATGTCCGAAATAGATCTACAGAAAGGAAAATGATTTGCCCTAACAAAAAGGTAATTTTCGTGCAATTGAAAGTTTATTTTCTATTAAATATTCGCGAACTAGAGATCTTTGCGTAAAGTATTTTATGGAAATATAATACGTAACAGGTGCCGAAGGTCAAATGACTAAGGAAATGTTCGATCCAACCTGTGATCCGACTTCCAACTTCACCATTCATGCTCCGACTTCGTCGCCAGTCGGAAGTTGGATCTTCAAGTCGTCCCACTAGATTTTCCGAGTCGTACCACTAGTTGTCCAACTAATCCAACTAGCCCACTCACGGTCCGATTTCAGATCCAACTGCAAAAGTTGGACCACTAGTCGTACCACAAGTCGGAACGTGAATGGCCTGCATAACAGAAACAGAACGAATCGAGATTTTCAATCAACAGTAAGCAAACTTGAAAAAAAATAGAGAAACGGTCTATGTTAAAGATCTTCCCAGAAGTGGTAAAAAATCAATATCCAAAGCCAAGAAACTAGACGTTGTACTGGCGTTTCAAGAAAATCACCATACCAGTTCTAGGCACGTCGCACTAGATAATAATGCCCACCAATCAACTGTTGTAAGAATGCTAAAAAAGGAGAAGTGGCATCCATACAAAATATATCTGGTCCAGGAGCTATTAGAAGATGACTTTGATAGAAGAATCGAATTCTGCAAAACCGTTATGGAAAAATGTAACAGAGATCAGGGTTTCATACAAAAGGTATTTTTTTCTGATCTGTTTTCAAAAGGTATTCTGATTTCTTGTAAATCGCCACATTGGATGGAAGAGTATAGGACACAATATCCCTAGAAGGTGAATGTTTGGGCCGGCATTATAAACAATCAAATTGTAGGGCCATATTTTTTTGAGGAAAACTTAACTGCTTCTCGTTATTTAGAATTTCTTCAGGATTATCTGTTGCCACAACTGAATCAGCTATTTCCAAATATAAATAATTTGTGGTACCAACATGATGAGGCTCCCCCACACTACGGCGTTGAGGTACGAAATTACCTTAATAACGTTTGCCCAGGTAGGTTGATAGGTAAAAGGGGGCCCATCGAATGGCCACCAAGGTCTTCAGATTTGACTCCGTTAGACTTTTGCACAAAAGTGCACAAACAATACCTGAAGTTATCGAAAGCGTTACGAAAGAATTTATTGCCTATCTTTCACATAGTATTATTACTGAAGGTCGTCAATTTGAACATTTGTTGTAATTTAATTGTATTTAAGTAAATATTTATTGTAAGTTAATTGTATTAATAAACCAACAGTTTTGTTTAACCCTGTAGAAATAAATATTCAAATGATTATATCGTTGCAAAGGCGATAAGGTGACCTTTCAAATGAGCTGTCGCGTGAGCTAGGTTTGTATTTAAAAAAAAATCGATTACGTCATTACGCCGACACTGATGACGTAATGTCCAACACATATATAGCAGTTGATGACCATTCAAAAATTAAAATTGACGTGTCTTAAGAATTTTTTTAAAAGGCGTCTGTTTCTGAAATAATGAATTTATTCCATACATTTGCATCATACTGTATAACAGATTACCAACGACAATGTACTCCAGCAGATAAGTTAACAAAAATACCTATTGAACACCATGAAAGCAAGACCACTGATCGACAAAGAAAATTCAGAGAAAAGGAGGCGCTTTAAGAAGTACTAAGATAGTCTCCTTCTTAGGTGATACAATTATTTCAAAGGTTTATCTATTTGTCTTCACTTGATCCAAATCTCTTCATCTAGAAGATTGTTTTGAGATCTATGAGCAGCTGATAATTGCTAAAACACAATTCTAAAAATGAAGTAATTTGGAGTGCAATTTATATACGTTCTTTACCGTTGGATTCGATTTGTTACATAATGCGTTAACTTAACGAAAAAAGATTTTCGTTAAGTTAACGCAAATTTCTTAGTTATTTGGCTTCAAAAGCGCAAATTACGCTATATAAAATCCTTTACGATGATTCTCCAAATGATCATGCACTTCCAAATCGAGTATGAATGAGAAATTCCTCGTTTTATGACACATATGCTGATGATATAGCGTTACAAGAAAACACATTAAATATTAAAAATTGAAAGAGTGTCTTCAGGTTTGAGGTAGGTTACCATCGGAGTAATTCAACAGATATTCTGAGCTGATTTGTTGTGTTGAATGAAACTTCAATTTACCACTTTATTTTTGATAATTTTAACAAAGGAAATTGAACTGCACCGATTAAAACGATTGAGATTTTGAAGTAATTTTTTTAATTCTTACCAGAGTATCTCTCCAGAGCATCATTTTGGACAATTGAATGAAAAAAAAAAACAGACAGAACGGACCTGTTTCAAAAAAGAAAAATAATCTTTCACTGGGACAGTGGGTTATAAACAAAAATTTCTTTGACAATGTGAAAATTGGGTCATTTAAAGTACATAATATGGTTGGAAGATGCTTCTTATTCGCCATATTTAGCTTTTGGTGACTTCAGTTATACCCAAAACTTGGTCTTTCATTTGATAAATTTATCAAAAGTAAATTAGTTAATTAGAGTTTCATTCAACACAACAAATCTGCGCGAATAATCTGTTGAATTGTTCAAATGACAACCTTCCTCAAGCCTGAAGTCACTCTTTTAGTCTTTGATATAATTTGTTTACATCATCAGCATACATTAAACAACGAAGAATGTCTCATTACGATCAATTGACCACGAAGACTTTTCATCAACCAGTGGCAATTTGTATCTTATGTAGTGTGTTAATTCTTCTTTTGTACATACTTCCCTCATTATTGGACTTGAATCTACTATGCACAACAATTAGAAATTTGTGCCTGAAAAATGTTTTGATTTATTAGAATTGTTTCAAACTCTACAAAGAAATATCTTAATTTTTTTGTCGATTATCGTGGTCTATAGTAGATTCAATGAAGGAAGCATGGGCAAAAGAAGAATTAACACACCACATAAGATACAAATTGCCACTGGTTGATGAAAAGTCTTCATGGTCAATTGATCTTAATGAGACATTCTTCGTTGTTTAATGTATGCTGATGATGTAAACAAATTATATCAAAGACTAAAAGAGTGACTTCAGGCTTAAGGAAGGTTGCCATTCGAACAATTCAACAAATTATTAACGCAGATTTGTTGTGTTGAATGAAACTCTAATTAACCACTTTACTTTTGATAAATTTAACAAATAAAAGACAACTGCGCCGATTAGAACGACCAAAGCAACTTTTGCGACTTTAAAGTTAGTTTTTTAATAGACTTCTTACCAGAGGATCCTAAAATAATTGGAGAATACTGTAGAGAACTTTTTTTTGGTCAGCTGATTGAAAAAACAGACCGAACGGACCTGTTTCAAAAAATAAAAATAATCTTCGATGAGAACAGTGTATTAGCAAAGAAAAGCTGTTTGGTAATGAGACAATTGGTGCACTTAAATTATGTATGGTTGGAATATCCTTCTTACTGGCCAGACTTACCTCTTGGTGACTTCAGTTATTTCCAAAAACTTTTTTTTTTACAATAATTTGAAATATGTGTCTAAAAAGGGTTTTGAATCAAATGAAGCAGATCCACGAATATTGAACTGTACAAAGATTGCAGATATAAACAGTGCCATTTTCACATAAAAATGTCACTTTTCACTAATAAACGAGAATTTTTCGCGCGATCCACATATAATGGCATTTTAATCTCAATAATTGAAATAATTTGGCAATTATTAATTACAGTATTTCACGGTTTGTTTACTTACTTCAAGATATTTAGATGACATATTGAAATACGAGTAGAACTTCCAGAAGAATATTGTTTCTATGAATAGTATCTCAATGATGTGTATTTCGCACTTAACTTACAAAACCTATTAAACATGATTTGAAGATGTCCTTGCAATTTAATATTTTAAATACGTACACACCTAATAGGTAACCAATTATATTACTGTGCAACTAACCTTCATAGACACAACTCATAATATGCTTTTAGAAAAATTAATAGCAGAATCCACACATCGATCATATTTTACTATTAGATCACAAATATTTAATCGTCAAAAAATCACTATTCGACACTACATAGTTTCTCTCGCCATTGCTTCTGATGTGTGTCATCGAAATTAAACAAAAGAGTGTTGTTACACAATATCACAACATAATATTTAGGTATTAAAAAAATTAAAATACGAGGCTTGTTCATAAAATTGGACCTCAGAGTCGATGAAAACTTTTATGTGCGATCTGACAACACCGGAACGTATCACTAGGCCCCTGTCCTCCTTTTTAAATACAATTTGTAAGGGCTACAATTCTGTAAGGGCTATGAATGAATGGCTAGTCTTAGCTGGAGCTTAGGTGGAGCTACTCACCGCTCCCACTAGATATCAGATGGGTTAAAGTAATTCGTTTTAGTGTGCTATGGAGTTATGGGCACTAACCTCATAGAAACTTGTCCGAAATTACAGCAAAGGGTTTAAATATGGAGGAGCACGAGGAGTGGTGCCCGGGAAACCTTCAGTTTCAAACGAAACTGTAACCTCTTTAATGGCAGAGTGGAGGTTACCCAGGGAACTGCACTAGGCTCGGGCTTCAGTCTGGTAGAGGTATCTAGGTCGGGTTATAATCACGCGAGAATAAAGTAAACCGTGAGAGAAAAGTTATTATGATTACGCGGTACACACATATTTCGCCACATATACATTGTCTATATAATAAATCAGATCGTAATATCAATCAATAACAATGTCTGAAAGAGATACACCACGCACATAAAATAAATATATATATATATATATATATATATATATATATATATATATATCCGGTTTTTTAGGCGTTACGCCCGTCCGGTAGGGATCTATGAAGGAGTATCACCAAGCCCTTATCTCTTGCCGTACTGCTCCACCATAGGCCGATCAGATCCCAGCATATCCTAGTCTAAGCCGCAGATTCATCTAGAATTTTAAACTGCTGCGTTAGACTTTTTGTTTTCAGTACACCGAGCTGGAGCTCGAACCCACATCCACTGAACCATTCGACAGTGAAGCGAATGAGAGGCAGCCGCACAGTCCGCTGAGCTATCTGACCGACTTTGAACTTACAGTATTGTACTTACAGTCGGCGGCAGATAGTCACAGGTAAAGACGTTCTTTCATGGAACGGTCGCCGATTAAGGCACTTGACAGGTTGCACTCGCAACAGGTATATTGGGACTTCTCAAGCAGGGTAGATGATTTAAGTAAGGTAACGAATTACGGTGGATTCAATCAGCCATCAATCATCAAATTATTGTAAGTACAGGTAATACATAATGTCAATCCTCACACTAGACTAGACTGGAATTGAATAGACTGAACCGAATGGATGGAGGAAGAAAGCGGCAAACAAAAATGACCCAGTGTCATCGAATTGGAAGACGTCGCCGTTTGATGAACACAACCGCATGCAACAGAAACCACAACGAAAAATGAACTCGATTTTCAATATTCAGATCAGTTAGGGATAAAAAAAGAGTGGGAGCATTTGTTGAAGAGTGCCAAGCGAAAATGGTACTTAATTGACAAGTCCGGTGTGGCCTTATTTTCTATAACTGCTGTCTCTCGACAGTAAAGATTATTTCATAGAAGACCAATATCTCAGCGTTTCTTAGAAAGTAAGCTGGGATGTTCGACAATAGCAACTAACTTTGTTAAGAGGAAGGGTTTCTATTTAAGAAACGAAAGATAATAAGAGCAAGGACGACGTACTGCGAGCTATTTCGTTGTCGTGAACAGGCATGACAAATCGCTCGTTGCTTATGGGTTATTTTTAAGGCTTCTAGCAAAGTTTATACCATGAGTAGCGTGAAAGTAATTTTCTAAGACGAATAATTAAGCAAATTTTAAAAATGCATCAAAACAATTTGGTTAATTGAGTGCGCTTTGCTTAAAGATATACTGATGATGATTTCAGAGTTGTATCAATGGTTCAGGATGTTAGTTCGATGCAATTGGCAAGACATTGACAAAACAATATCTGCTATATCACAAGCCGTGAACCAAAAGCGACATGTAGAAACAGTACACAGCGGTAGATGAGAAAATAGAAGAATATCATAAAATGTACAACATATTAATAAAGGGAAATTCATCTTTTTCTTAATACTGAAGGTTTTCTCTAACAAATAAGACAAATTCATAAGTTGAGGTCTGGGGAAAAAACGAAAAAAGCGCAAGGTCGCAGAATTGTTTTTATCATTGCCACGCAATACCAATTCATGTGAAATTTGATGTAAGTTCTATGAGACTCGTTTACGAAAATCGCCACACCGCCTGTAAATTCATCGGCCTCAATGGTAATTATAATAAAAAAGCTTTTGGACAATATATTATTGGTTGTATGCAAAAAAATTATGAACGAACCTCGTAATAGAGATAAGTTTATATTTTTCATGGTGCTTAAACAAAATAATAAGTGAGCCGAAATCATAATATATACTAATGAACACATTATCAATAAATGATGATCATACCTTTTGGTGGTCCGAAAAGGACAACATCCATAGCCTTCAGGGCAATTTTTTGTTTGTGTATGGGGTCTTTAATGCCTAGGACGGTTAAGTAAGCCGCATTATTGACGGCTAATCTGAAAAAGAACGGAAAACGGTAAGAAAATTATTGTAATTTTTTTGTCGTTTTTATTTTGTTACCGTAGAAGTCACAACAAATTACTATATATGATAGGCATTTAAAAGTACCAGCGAACATTAAATACATTATAGGACATAATTTGCGTTTTTGTATCATTTTTATTTGATTCTCTAGAATTAATTGAATGTTGTTCTTGACTTTCAATCGTGATATCCACTACAATTTATTGATGGTTATGTTGAAATTATTTTCAATTTTTACACAACCAACAAATCCACGAAATATTCTATCCTATTTTTCTTCACATAAAGTTGAACTCTAACTCCTATCATAAAGCTTGAACTACACTCATGGACAAAAATATTGAATATTTTGGAATTTTCTAATTTTTCTTTTTTGAGAATAAATTATGGTCTATCAAGTCGTTTATTATGAAAAAGAGTTTATGTTAACAATGTTTAATGAACAATTTTAAGTTTTTATTCGGAAAAAATTGCGAAAAAAAAATAATGCTAAGGCTAAAAGGTTTTTTTACTTTAAATTTAAATGGTAACTTAAATTGTTTAAACAACTCTTTTAATTGAAACAAGTACATGTTCAGTAACGAGTATTCCCCCTCTAGGTCTTATAACTGCTTGCATCCTTCTCGGCATGCTTGCAAGTAAATTTTGGACATACACTTGGGAAATTGCATTCCATTCATCCTGTGCAGCAAGTTCAAGCTGCCTTATCGTATCTGGAACGAGATTTCTTTGTCGTATGTGGCGTTTTAGCTGATCTCACATGTGCTCTATTGGATTTAAATCCGGACTAAATGGTGCCCAATCCAATGTTTGAATTTGGATCTCATCAAGATAATTACTTACTATGGCAGCGGCATGTAGTCGAGCATTATCGTGCATTAACATGAATCTGTCATATCCAATATAACCAACATATGGCAAAACATGATCTTTCAGGATATTTTGAACCTAAGCGTCACCAGTCATTCGTCCAGTCACTTCCACAAGTGCGGTGCCTCCCTCCCAACTAATACCTCTCCAAAGCATTATGCCACTACCTCCAAAACTAACGGCTGGGCAAGATTGCAGGTGGTGTGAATCGTTCTCCAACTCTTCTGTAGACGTGGTTTCGACCATCTGTCTTATATAATACGATTCTGGTCTCTTCAGTGAAAAGAAAATTTTTCCAGTTGTCGATATTCTAATGAATATGTCTTTTTGCAAATTCAAAATGAAGAGGTTTATGATTTTGGAGAATCCGTTAAACTACAGGGCGTTTAGACTTTACGTTTGCTTTTTTTAATTTTCGTCTAACTGTTTTTGAACTCACATTAACTTGTCTGACATTTGGTAGCTCATTGCTGAGGTGCATCGATGTCAACGAGCGATTTCTTGTAGAACTAAAAACCAAAAACTGGTCATCAATTGCGGTTGTGCATCTTGGGCATCCTTAACCAGGCCTTCGTACAAAATTGTCTGTCTCATGGTACCTTTTTAAAATATTCGAAACTGTAGATTGACTTCTCCTGAGACACCGTGCGATATTTTTTTGTGTATATCCTTCCTCGTAAAAAATATAATCTGTGCTGCTTGGGCTTCATCGCAGTGTCGAATTGGTGGCATATTTGTTTTAAACTTACTTGAATCAAAACAATATTTAATTGAACTTAATAGATTAAACCAAAAATAACAGAATTACTATGGTTTTTCCTTTGAACGAAGGTTTTTTATGATAAAATATACGAATGACACTAAACGCTGAATAAACGTCAAAATTAACGTTTAAATATATCAAACCAATTGAGTACATCAGCCTACTATATGAGTAAAATCAGTAATCTAAAATTATTTTAAAATAATAGTGACTACAAAAAAGAATTGAAAAATTCCAAAATATTCGATATTTTTGTCCATAAGTTTATTAGGATTCTATCAGAATTTAACGAAGGAAATAAATCTAAGATTTTTTATACGACATGAAGATACCTAACTCGAATACTTTTAATAGCATTTGGAGGCAATAATTGTTAAGTCACAATTTAAGATAACTGATTTCCAGTCACAGTTGTTTAAAAAAGTGTGGTAAGATATTGAACTCATTTTATTTTTCTCGTTTATATCACTGTAATGTACCTACCTACTCACATGTAAGATAATTAAAGTATCTATGTATTTCTATATAGTTTTTAGTCACCTGGTATATGTTATTTACAATTATGAAAAGTTCTCATGTATAATCACTAATAATTATTTGTTGTTAGAAATCAGAATCAATACTCTTCATAAATATTTTCCTATTTAGAATAAATAAGTTTCGCTAGTTTATTCGCCTAATACTTCGTATCTATGGAATAATAATAATTTATTTCTCTTATTTCTTTGTTCGATAAGCTATCCGTATTTGCTATTTTAATATTAATATTTGAGTCCAATCTCTTGTACTCAAATCCATCCAGAAACATCGTTAAATAATTGTAGATAACAGAACTTATAAATTCATAGTTTTAAGAAATAACAGGCAGTGTAATTTTCATCCTCTAATATAATAAATTTATACATGTCAATATATTCTGTTTAATTCCAAAACAAAGAGTTAGTCCGGAGAAGAAATAAACGCATAGTATTCCATAACAAAATTTGGTGTCAGAACGTGGGATATTAGTAGCAGAGTTCCTCTGATTGCTGATAGAAGGAGAGCTGAGGAATTTTTGAATTGACTTGTTTCCTTCGAGGAATCATTCAAAAAAAACTGTCAGTGTGGAAAAATCGCCACTACAACTAATTACATTGGGGTCCAGTACATCCAGTTCGAAATCCAGTTCCAGTCATAACCCAATTGTAGTTCCATCGGAAGTAGAGGTGAACCCGTGGAATAATAGACTATGCGACCAACAACAATATTCTACTTGTAAGTACATTCTATCTTAAATTCTGTCTCATATTTTAAAAATCTTGTAAACGTATGTCTACTTTATATCCTGATATAAGTAACTTATTTGACGAACAAATACCTTCTCCCGACTCAAATTCTCTTTCAAATTCTTCTACTTCTAATTCAAATAAAATGTCAGTATCAATTGAAATAGCTGAAAAACTTCTCATTAGATTTGATGGTACAAAATCAAAATTATACGAATTCATAGACAATTGTGATAAAGCATACAATTTAGTAAATCCGCAATCCAAACCCATCTTATTAGCCATTATAGAAACTAAATTAACCGATAAAGCTAGGGCCATAACTAGAAACAGAACATTTGACGAATGGAAAGATTTAAAAGACTTCTTATTAGATGCTTATTCTGAACGCCGAACTGAAGGTCAGTGGCAATTGGAATTACATTCCTTACGTCAGATGCCCAGTGAAAATGTAATGTCATTTGCAAATAAAGTTGAAAATTGCTATATAAAATTAATAAATACACTTGATCCAGACTTATCTCCAGATGCAAGAAATGCATGTACTAAACTCTTAAAAACTCAAGCACTAAATGTCTTTATTAGAGGATTAAACAAAGACCTCTCTATTTTAATCAAAGCCCGAAATCCAGATTCCTTAGAAAGAGCTGTTGCTATAGCAATTGCCGAAGAACAAGAACAGTTATCAAGACAAGAAATTTTCAGACCATTCTGTAATATTTGCAAACGAAATAACCATTCCTCAAATAACTGTCGATATAAAAACAATTCAGATAGAAATGTTAGACATCTTCAAAATTCTAGTTTTCAAAACCCAAAATATCCTAATTCAAATCTTCAAAGGTCAAATTCTCAAAATCAAAATTATAAACCTTCAAATTCAAATTCCAATTCTGATTTTCCTCCAAACTTAAGAAAAGGAAATACCAACACTTCCCAACGTTTTTGCAGATACTGCAAAAAAACCAGGTCACGTTATAGAAGAATGTAGAAAACGCGAATTTAACAATAAAAACAAAAATCCAACAAATTCTTTAAACTTCCAGAATCCTCGACAACCAACGGTCGATTCTCGAGGAGTTCGTTCAGTTCAGGCCGTATCACAACCATCAACTTCTCAGTCACTTCCTATGTAGATTTACCCTTAGTAAATAATTCTAATCCATCCTCTTGCAAGTTTCTAATCGATACAGGCGCAGATATTTCTTTAATTAAATATTCAAAAATACTAAACATTCCAAAATTTATTCTAAGTCTATTACTCTACGAGGCATTGATAAAAATGTCTTAAATCCAAATAAAACTATATGTAGTTGTAACGTAAATTTCAAGATAAAAGATTTTGTCCAAACTCATGTTTTCTATGTCGTAGAAGACGATTTTCCTCTTCATTTCGACGGTATATTAGGTAGCGATTTTTTTGAAATAAATAAATGCCAAATTGATTATAAAGAAAATAAATTAAACTTTAAAAATTGTTCTATTCCAATTGAATATATAAAATTTCCATTAAACAATGACAATGACGAATTTCTGAGAGATCAAAATATCGAGACAAGTTCTAATATCGATGAAATATTTCCTTATGATGCTAAATCCATAGAGGATCATTCTTATTTAGAAACCAATGATATCCAAATAACCTTAAGTAGTGAAGAACTACTATCCAATCCAATTCAATCTAAATCTAACTCTAAATCCAAAGAAAATTCAAGTCCAAAATGTGTAAAATCCACTGAGATATGCACAAATAAAACTTGTAACTCTTCACGAAATCATAAATCAAAATCCTGTTCAGAAGAAAAATCCTGTTCAGACGATCTTATACTAAATCAAAACTCTAATTCTAACTCAAGAAGTAATAAAACTATTCTATCCGCAAGAACTGAAACAATTGTTCAAATTAAAGTAATAAATAATGAATTAAGCGAAGGATTATGTCCCGAACGCGAAATCTTTAAAGGTGTATTTTTATGTCCTAGTGTTGTTAAAGTAAAAAATGATTTCTTTTTAACCTCAATCGTAAACACTACTGAAACGGATGTTGAATTAAACGATATTCAAGTAGCAATAGAAAAAATTCCAAATTTACAAAACAATGCAAATATACGAAAAATGTCTTCTTATAAAGATAATACGAATTCTAACAGAATTGCTAAATTAAAAAATGCCTTGAGAACAGATCATTTAAATAGTGAAGAAAAATCATCTTTAATTTCTATTTGCAAGGAGTACAATCATATCTTTTATCTGGAAGGAGATCAACTTACCAGTACAAATGCCATAACTTGCAAAATTCCTTTAAATTCTAATGTACCTATTAGCACTAAATCATACAGGTATCCTGAAGTACACAAACATGAAGTCGAAACTCAAATAAAAGGTATGCTAGATCAAGGTATTATCGAAGAATCAACTTCGCCATGGAATTCGCCCCTTTGGGTTGTGCCAAAAAAGGCCGATGCTTCAGCAAAGAAGAAATGGCGAATTGTTATAGACTATCGACGACTAAATGATATTACTATAGGAGATTCATTTCCACTTCCGAATATAGTCGATATATTAGACCAATTGGGTCATTCAAAATATTTTTCAACAATAGATTTAACATCAGGATTTCACCAGATCAAAATGGATCCTGAGGATTCTCCAAAGACTGCTTTCTCAACTCCGTCTGGACATTATCAATATTCACGAATGCCATTTGGATTAAAAAATGCTCCCAGTATTTTTCAAAGGCTAATGAATACTGTCCTCTCAGGAATACAAAATTACAGATGTTTTGTCTATCTCGACGATATAGTCATTCATGCCGATACATTAGAAAATCATAATAAAAGATTAAAAGAAGTATTCGAAAAATTGTCTACATTCAACTTAAAAATACAACCAGATAAGTGCGAATTTTTTCGTCGCGAAGTAATGTATTTAGGACATTTAATAACTGAATTTGGTGTCAAACCGGACGAAAAAAAGGTATGTGCTGTTACAGATTTTCCTATACCCAGAACACAAAAAGATATTAAGAGCTTTTTGGGTCTCACTGGTTATTATAGACGCTTTATAAAAAATTTCAGTGCTTTAACACAACCTTTAACAAAACTGCTGAGGAAAAATGTTGAATTTAATTGGACAAGCATTCAACAACAGTCATTTGAGAACCTGAAATCAATACTTTGTTCAGAACCAATACTTCAGTATCCAGATTTTACCAAACCCTTTGTCTTAACAACGGATGCTAGTAATTATGCAATAGGGTCCATACTTTCTCAAGGTAAAGTACCAGATGATTTACCTATTGCTTATGCTAGTCGTACCTTGAACAAAGCGGAATCAAACTATAGCACAACAGAAAAAGAATTACTTGCAATTGTATGGAGTGTTAAACACTTTAGACCATATTTGTACGGAAATAAATTTTTCATTTATACGGATCATAAACCACTCACATGGCTATTTAATGTAAAAGATCCCGGATCAAGACTCGTTAGGTGGAGATTAGCATTAGAAGAATATAGCTATGAAATTATTTATAAACCAGGTAAATTAAATCAAAATGCTGATTGTTTAAGTCGTCCTCCTTTAACCATATCTGAAACAAATATTTGCGAAGAAAACAAAAACCCGGCAACAATCACCTTACAAATAAACAAAATGAGTAAAGAAAATAATGACACTTATTCACAGTTCTTATCTAAATCCGAAACTATATTAATAACAAATGATAATATAAAAGAAACAAATGAAAAGATTACATCATTTTCACAAAATTTAGCATTGTTTGTTTCCGTAGATTTAAATTTTAATGAGATCGTTCAGAAACAAATAAATAAACAATTCAGTCATATAGAAAAATTGAAAGCCAAAAATCCAAGACTAAATGACATTATATATATTTCTGATCAAAATAAAAACTTTTATTACATATTTATAAAAAATAATTATTGGGACAATACCTCTTATGAAGATATATTTAATTCCCTAATAAAATTAAGAGACTGGTTATTAAACGATAAAATATTAAAAAATTTGCCTACCCAGAATAACTTTTAGCTACGATAAATTAAGTTGGGGAAAAATTAGATCTATGATTAGATTTATTTTAGAAAAACTGATATATCTATTATCATTTATCATGATATACTAACAAATCCTGAACCTGAGGAAATAACTACAATATTACAAGAGAATCACGCTAGTCCTACGGCTGGACACTCTGGTTTTCATCGGACATACAATCGTATAAAAAAACATTTCAAATGGAATAATATGAAAAATGATATTAAAAACTTTATAAAAACCTGTGAATCTTGTCAGAAAAATAAACTCGTTAGAAAAAAATTCGTAAAGCCCATGGAGATAACAACAACAAGCTCAAATCCATTAGAAAAAATATTTTTAGATATAGTAGGTCCTTTACCTTTAACCGAGTCAGGTAATAAGTTCATATTAACATTACAAGATGACTTAACAAAATTTTCTCAAGCTTATGCAATTCCGAATCATGAAACCAAGACTATCGCTGAAAATCTGGTTCGTGGATTTATTTGCAAGTTTGGAAAACCCGATATAATAGTTACTGATCAAGGCCGAGATTTTACTTCCAAATTATTTTCTCAAATCGCCAAGCTTTTTAAAATCAGACATATAAATTGTACTGCTTATCATCCAGAATCAAATGCTGCATTAGAAAGGAGTCACGCTACTTTAGCAGACTACCTTAAACATTATATTAAAGCTGATCAATCCGATTGGGACGAATGGCTAGATTTTGCTATGTTTTCATATAATACAACTAATCATACTTCAACCAAATTCACACCATATGAACTAATATTTGGATATACACCTAATCTACCTAGCAGTATAATACGACCAGTAGAACTCAAATATACATATGAAGATTATTTAGATAATTTAACACTTAAGCTTAGAAAATCTCATGAGTTAGCAAAAACGAATCTATTAGAATCTAAAGTAGTCAGTAAAAAATATTATGACCAAAAGATTAATGACACCGTTTTCTTAGAAGGACAATTAGTATATCTCCAAAATGAGCAAACAAAGAAGGGTCAAACCAAAAAACTTACACAAAATTATAATGGACCTTATAAAATTCTAGAGATAAATTCTCCTGTCAATTGCACAATTTTAGTAAATAAAAAACCAATAAAAGTTCACATGAATAGATTGAAACATGCTTTTGTTCCAGGTATGCAATAATATGGCTGACAAATAGTGAACAAATTCACAAGAAATATACCAATACTCCTATCAACAAATCACCTGGAATCTATTACGAACACATAAAAAATGTTCAATTTATTGAAACTCATTGGAACATATTAAGTCATATCCCTTTACAACCTTTTACAGACAAATTAAATTTTGTAGATCTCACCTATCAAAAAACATTAAGACTGTGTCAAAACAAACCAGTTCTTATTGAATTACGATTATGTGATACTTCACTAAAACTCTTAGGACAAATCATACCTAGACTCTTTCAAGATGAACAAACTTTAAAAAACATAATTCTGCATGAACATTTTAGACCAAAACGCGCTCTATTTAATGCAATTGGATCTGTTTTCAGGACCTTATTCGGTACCTTAGACAGTGATGATGCTGAAAATTTCAATAATGCTATTAACAAAGCTGAATGTAACGAAAATCATCTTCTTGATTTACTAAAACAACAAATTCATGTAGTAAAAGCCACGATTGCAAATTTTAATAACTCTATTACAAATCTAGACCGAAACAAAGTGATTTTTGATAAAAATTTTGAATCAATTACCAATTACACAGATAAAATGAATAATAAATATTTTAATTTAGATTTAAAACAAAAAATTGAAGAACATTTTACTTTACTAACTTTCTTTATAACAGAATTACAACAAGAATATTCTACTTTAATAAACGTTATTCTATTTGCAAGAAATAATAACCTTCATCCTTCTGTTATAACACCTGAGCAACTAATTCAAGAATTATCTAAAACGGTAACGCATTTACCTAGTACATCGACTTATCCATTTCCATTGACTATCGATTATGCTCATAAATATTTCGATATCATTTTACTTAAATATATATATTTTGATAACAAGATTTTAATTACGGTTAGTATACCTTTGGTTAGTAATACTCCTTATTCTCTTTTTAAACTAATATCTCTTCCTATAATTCATCCAACATTAAAGAGACTTACCTTTATTCTTCCATCTGTCAAATATCTTGTTCTTTCAGAAAATAGAAACATTTATGTTACTATTGATACATTAGAAGACTGTTATTCATTAGATGAAGAAAAACTTATTTGCAAAAATCCTGATACTTTCCGATTTACACACACTAATCCAATTTGTGAAACTGAATTGTTAACTTCAATAACAAACATACCATCTAGTTGCGATACTCGTATAATTCAAACAGAATATGAAATTTGGCATAAATTAAACAAACCAAATTCTTGGATATATGTTTTACCCAAACCAACAGATTTAACTTTAAGCTGTCAGACTAGTACGCCAATATCTATTGTTCTTTCAAACACAGGTATTTTTTCTACTTCGAATAATTGCAAAACTTACACCGGATCAACTATTTTGATATCTGTCTCAAATCCAAAAGAAAGTAATTTTCAGTCTATCATTCCAGATTTATCCCTTCCAGAAGTCTGTTGTGATGATATTAAGATAAATAATGAATCCAAATTACACCTTGTTCCCTTACAATTAAATAATCTCGATCGAGATGCATTAAATTTAGCAAGCCATAAACTAGATAATTTAGAGAAAATGACCTCAGAAACAAATATTAATTTTTCAGACACAATAAAAAATAGTTCTTATTTCACTTATGCAATCTTATTTTTGATAAAATGTATGTTACTTTATATTTTATACAGGATAATTAAATATTTTTACCGACGATTTCGTAGAAATCCGTCACATAGTTGTCAACAAATTACAAATTGTTTAACACTAAATATATGTCAAAGTAAACGAAAACATGTACATGAGACAGATTTAAGTATAGATTGTAAACATAATAAAGACAATAATTATAGTGAATCCAAAAAGTGTGAAGAGACTAGTTTCACAGAGACTACACCGATAAGACGAAGTGAAAGACTATCGAGACTAAAAGAAACTATTTAAATGTGTTAAAATAAAATAATAATGTATACAAATGTTTTATACCATTTAAATGAAAATTCATTTTACAATTATTTTCATTCTTACAAAAGGAGGTGTAATGTACCTACCTACTCACATGTAAGATAATTAAAGTATCTATGTATTTCTATATAGTTTTTAGTCACCTGGTATATGTTATTTACAATTATGAAAAGTTCTCATGTATAATCACTAATAATTATTTGTTGTTAGAAATCAGAATCAATACTCTTCATAAATATTTTCCTATTTAGAATAAATAAGTTTCGCTAGTTTATTCGCCTAATACTTCGTATCTATGGAATAATAATAATTTATTTCTCTTATTTCTTTGTTCGATAAGCTATCCGTATTTGCTATTTTAATATTAATATTTGAGTCCAATCTCTTGTACTCAAATCCATCCAGAAACATCGTTAAATAATTGTAGATAACAGAACTTATAAATTCATAGTTTTAAGAAATAACAGGCAGTGTAATTTTCATCCTCTAATATAATAAATTTATACATGTCAATATATTCTGTTTAATTCCAAAACAAAGAGTTAGTCCGGAGAAGAAATAAACGCATAGTATTCCATAACATCACATATCACATACGCCTTTCCAAATTTACATACTACTCCAGTCGTCAAAGACGAAAATGCCCCTAAACCTCTTAAAATTATACGGACAGGCTATATTTTGCCGAAAATGTCAATTTTAGGACGCTAAAAAGATGCAAAAAAATTTACCACTTTTACCCCCGGAGTTTTCCTTTAAACCCCCCAACATAGAAAATGTTTCAAATAAAAAATGTAGCTGTGATAATTTTGAACAAAAACATTTATTAACGTTTTTTGTGTAGAACGAACCGTTCTCTCAACAGGTTGAAGCTTGAATTTGTATTTTTTAAATATTGTAAATTGAAATAAACCTGCATAAAATGCGGTAAGCTAAATAATTATTCTTTGTCAATTTCTAGTTAATAAATTCGATGCCAGGTTCCATACCGTCACTGCCCTTTGTCATTCTTTTGTCGCTTTATTTTGTCGGAAGACGACGGCTGGTTTGGCGATTAGAAAAAGGTTATCAGAAGTGCATCTGTTTTCGCAGTATTATGTCAGATGTTCTCTACGAATGACATCAAACTATAAAGGGGGTGTTGACTAATTTATTGACTATTTTTGTTTTTTTACGATTAATTGCAGACGTATCTATATATTACGTCTTGTAGCTTAAGAAATTAAAGTATTTCATTTTATATGAATACAGTATTTTTCTGCACTTAAAAAAATGTTGTGTCATTCGTTTATGTATCATATTTTAGGCAGAAACGAAAAGCTTTACCTTTTTACGAGATGATTGAATGTTCAATTAAGTTTTTTTTATTTCACGAGCTGTAATCTCATTATGTTTTACAGTTTAGCTGTATTCCTTGTTTCTTATTTTTCTTTTGTCAATCTGTTACTATTTATTATCTACCTTTATTTATCAATCTATCTTTGATCCTCTATTTTTCTATCATATATACCTTTACCCACCCTAATGAAGCTTCTGACTTGAGCAACGTGGTCTTAGTTTTTCGGTCATTAGCGGTATTCAAGTTTTGGTGAAAGAGAAGTTTATTATTCTCTATTGTTGTCAGCTTTTTCGCCATAAGTTTAATCTTAGATTCGTGTGTAAATCTAATCAAAATATCGAATATGGATTTGCATAAAAAACGTATTGATATTAATGGGTGGACTAATGATTCGCGTCTGATGAATATGATTTGAGGCATTCGAAAAACATTATTTAAATCTCCGACAGATCGATTATTATATATAAAAAGAAGGAAGTATTTGCTGCTGCTCAAAATAGTATAGTGGTAGATAATGAAAATCGTTATCTACGATTATGGAATCAGGGCATTCTTCGTCTACAGATCGTTTTATGGACCAGACGGGTGGACCTCTTCTGTAGCTTTGAGATGTATATCTGATATAATCTGCACCAACTCATTTTCAACAGAACATGAGTTCATATTAAACTGACTTGCTATTTCAGTAGCTAATTCCTCAATGTTTTTACATGAAAAAGGATAACTCATAAATGATGCTATATTTTCCAATTTACTGCAATCATAAAAACGCATTTCGAATCGTCCCAAAATATTTGATAATTCAGCCTCATACGTATCATAATTCAACTGAGGAATCCTTGCTTTCAAAGACGGAAAATGTTTCACATCCTTTCTTTTCAGTTGATCTTTCATAAGTTGCAATTTACTTGTGAATGCGTTTACTGCGCTAATCATCTCAATAATAGTTTTTCCTTTACCTTGAAGCTCCAAGTTAACGGTGTTTAAGTGCATTGTGATGTCAGTCAAAAATGCCAAATCATTTAGCCATTTTTCGTTTTTCAAAATCTGAGTGTCATCACCTCTTTCGTCTAGAAAAGCTGTTATTTCGGGCAATAATTCTTGAAACCTTTCTAGGAATTTTCCGCGACTCAACCACCTGACGTCCGTGTGAAGAACTAAATCAGTGTGTTCAGCTGACTCCCTATCTTCCAACTGTAACTGAAAGAGCCGCCGTTGCAAGCTACGTGCACAGATGGAATTCACAATTTTTGTTGCAATGCCCATAATTTCCTCAGTGTTTAAAACTTTTGAACACAAATCTTGTTGATGTATAATGCAATGGAATGAAAAAAATTAAGGGAATTCTTCATTAGCTCGACACAATGGCACAAAACCGTTTTTGTTTCCAGTCATTGCTGGTGCTCCATCGGTTGTAATGCACATTAATTTATATATTGGTAGTTCGTAGTTTTTTACAAAATTTAAGAAAACGTCATATATATCTTCGCCACGGGCCTTCCCCTTCAGAGGAATGATTGTCAAAAATTCTTCCTTAGCCAACATGTCATTGAATAGCATCCGAATAAAAATACACAGCTGGGCAGTGTCTGTCATATCGATGGATTCGTCGAACTGTAAAGAAAAGTATGTACATTCCATGATATCATGTTTTAGTTTATCTGCGATGTCTTGACTCATGACTTTAATACGCCTTGTGACAGTCGGACGAGATAACTGAAGTTATCTAATAGCAGATATGATTTCTGTTTTATTTCTAAAATCTCCAAATAAAGTCTCACCGCTTCAATAAATGCTTCCTTCACCACCGATCCATCTTCAAATGGTTTCTTGTGTTTCGCCAAAATATGAGATATTTTAAATGACGCGATCGTAGCAGCTTTTGATTGTTTAGCTGGTCTTGTGAACATGGATTGTTCTTTTTTCAAACAAGATATCAAATCACTTACTTTTCGTTTTCTTAATTTACTCTGTGGCAGAAAATCCTTTTCATAGTTTTTATGAACCGTTTTATGATGCCTCTCTAAGTTACCACGCTTAGGTATTGCAACTGACGCACGACAAATAACACAAATGCACTTATCCTTCACCATAGAAAAGAAAAATTCTTCCTCCCAATCCTTATTAAAATGACACGTTTTAGATTTCTTTACTGCACTCATTTTCCACTATTTAATAATAAACTTTGTATCGACGTAGGATCGCTATCAAGTTACAATTCACAATAACTCCAACTTGCGCTTCTTTACAGTTAAAACAATTTCGCAATATATCAACAGAATCAACAATTGGACTGAATAAGGATGGTTTTTGGCTTTTATAATCATATATCTTGTGAATTTTGCTCATTTTGTAAAACGCTACTCTATCTAGCCTTCCTCATGAGCTATTTAATTTCACGTGAATGATCCCACTGATAGTTTATATTGGTACCTAAATAAAAATAAGCAGTTAACTTGTGTTATTGATAGTAACAGTATGGTCCTTACGAACAATCAAACTTTGTTTTTATATTAGTGTTAAAGTTGACGCCGTATTCTCGACTCGATTCTGCTAACTTACTAACTAGTTTATGTAGACGTGAAGACCTAGCATGCTATCTGCAAAGATAATTGTGTCTTCCAGAGCTGCTTTAAATACATCTTTCTCACCTCTCTTTATCACATTGTTATTTTTCTTGCTGTTTAGATATAATACAAGGTGCTAATGATTCAAAGGATCCAGTGCTCCTTAGCCCTTTCAGCTCCTTTTTTAATATTTCCAAACAGCAACGTGGTGCCAGTAGATAAAATGTTCTTTAACCCATTATATCAGTTGAATTACTTAAAAAATAGTTTATTTAATAATTATGTATCAAGACATAAAATTTTCCCCTGCTGAAATTAACATGAAATCAGACGCACTAGCGCGTCGTGGACACTGCAGTATGGTATACATTCATACATGCTGCATGACGCGGTAGAGCGTCTGTAAATGTAGTAAGAGTAACAGTAATAATTTTGGAATAAAGACGGAAATTAATAAAAAAGTGTACAAAATGTGTTTATTACTTAGAGAAAAAACAAAATAAAAATTCAGGCAAAATATTAGAAAATAAAAAATCTTTCAAGGTTTTTAAATATGAGTTATTTTACAACAGTCTAAACAAAAGCCTGCTTTGTCTGGACAAAAATTACATTCATAAATTGTATCCTTGCGTATACCACGCTCGTAATACTTTCTACACAAAATTCTCATGATACCACTTTTTTTGTTCTTGACTTCACGTTTCTGCACAATATGATTTTGATTTTCTGGAAGAGATGATGCAATGCTAGAAACTTTATTGGGAAACAACTAATAAAACATACAAACGAATTTCATACAGCCCAATTCTTCTTCCCGTATATTTTTTATAGCAATTTTGGGAATTCACCATCATAATTTGTATCATCTGAAAAAAATTGTTTGGTCATCTAATCGTCTTTTTTGAAAGGGGTAATAGGCAAGCATTTGATCTTGTCGATCTATAACCCCATATTGTCATTGTATCTGACAATTGCGTTCTGCTTAAAAACCTTTTTACCTCTCTTTGTCACAACTTGTTGCATATCATGTTGCACTTCTGTTGATATATAGTGGATATCTCGTTTATCTTTCCATTTACCTACCAAAAAGCCGCTTCGATATCTTGCAATACTTTCTGATTTCTGAAGTGCAGCGTTTTTTACACCTGTTGTAGTATCTTTTCTATTCATTCTCAATGTTCCGGTACAAGAGTTCTTTCATAAAGCAACTTTTTTGCCAGAATAAAATTTTTGTAATAATTATTCATGTAAACACAATGATCAATTCCCAATTTTCCCTCTAATAGTTGTAAAACAGCTTTTTCGGTGTGACCTTTGCCTCCAGCATCATCGTACATTCCTGTATATACCATAAAGTTTAAAACAAGACCGATAGGTACTGTCATCATATAAAGTTTGAATCCGTATTTATGTTTTTTATTCTTAATGTATTGTGTGTAAATTCAAACGCCCACGATGTAGAATCATTTATTCGTCCAAGCTCAAGTTCTGTCCAGGATAATACAGTTTGCTCATTTTTTCATTAAAAAAATTAAAAAGTCCTAACCTTATAAATCCTGTCATCAGGTTTTGTTTCATTATCTGATGGCTCTTGTACGAAATGTAGACATCGCAATATAAGCAGAAATCTGTTTCTGGTCATGTGGGAGGAGATAATTTTGTGTGGTAAACAAGGGGTCGTTATTTTTCCAATAATCTTGAAATCTGGGCATTTGAACTATGTGACATAATATTCCCACAAATACACATAATTCGTCGGGTGTAAAAGGTTTCCATTGGATTATTCTAAAATTTTCCTGAAATCCAGTTTTCAAAAATATTTTTTCAGAATTCGTATTAGTTTGTTCGCATATATGAAAATTCATTCTCCAATAACATTCTATAATAATCAATAGGTCTTTCACCAAGAAGAGGAACTAGCAATTATTGTATTTTGTAAAATCAAACTGTTTCATCGAATTAGTAATTTCCTCCCAATATCTGTTCCATCATTATTTGCCACAGAAGTATTTATATCCTAAAATCAATATGTACCTCTAGTGAGAAGTGTTAATAAAAGAAGTGTGAGAATAAAATTTTTTGATGAACTAAAATCAAGCACGAAATTATATAATTTTAACCTTTACTGAGGTGCCCACAAAATTAAGAAACTTCAGATCCATTGCCGGAAGAAATAATTTCGTTTTAATATATAATATACAGCGAGCGCACATTCGCGTCATATTTAGACGAGCGTACACGTCACCGGAGCTGAAAGGATTAATAAAGATATTTACTTTAATTTATTAAAAGTTTTCTTATAGCCAACAAAAAATTTTATATTTCATAGTTGACATCTTTGTAGCACTGTGTAAGGTAAAGGAAGAAAAATCTTACGAAATGTTAATAAATCCTATTAAAGTCAAATCAAGCTATTGTTTTAAACAATAGCTTGAATTGAAATTAGGTTAAAGCCGAATGTGACATTGCTAAAACAATTAATAAACCAATAAATGAAAACTAATATTGCAAATAATATTTTTATTATAACCGACCTGGTAAGTCGCATATTTAAAGAGCGACGAATGTAAATATAAAGCATTCATATTTTAATCTATACTTCGTTCAATTTCAAGATAAGCTCGAGGTAAACAGTTTCAGACACGTGATCGGTGGGTGAGTCGTGTCAATAAGCTGCGATTATTGGTTGGAAATTAAGTGCTAACCAATGACAAGCTACGACGAGACGACACACCCACCTATCACGTGTCTGAAACTATTTACCTCTAGCTTATTTTGAAATTGAATGAAGTATAGTGCATGCTCGGGTATCTCTTATGGGAGTGACAGTCCTCTGAAATTTGTATTTCCTAAGGACATCAGAGGGCGTAGCAATGTAGCATTCGTAGCAAAGCTTTGTGACTGCGCAAGACCGCAACCAACAAAACAAGTACGCCATGTTTATTGTGGTTTCGACACAGTGTTTTCAGTTGTATTATTTGCGATTAAATAATTGTTTGTTTTTTGCCATCGTATTTAAATAATTATGGTTTTTAACTGTTGCGTTAATGGTTGTAATAATTACAACCTTATTATTATTGGCTTATATAATGGCTTATTTGGACAATGGTTAGTTATATTATTTTTTTTTTGTAAAAAATATTGTTATAACCTTAAAAACATCTAACATTTAATACATTATCTACGGTGGAAGTTTAAACATTTTCAGAATTATATTATACACAGGCGTTGTTATAGGGCATTTTCTTTAAAATTATACTCATGCAAAACTTTAAATGCGATTACCCTACATTTTGGATTTGTACCTATACGTTACTAAGGGTGCGATATTATAAATTCAAGTCATTAGATCAATAAACATCAAAATGAGATTTTTTTGGTAGTATGCCGACGATATTAATAGAAAATTTTTGATAATGTATTAGATATAATTTATAGAAACTACAGAATAGCCACTGTTTAACCAACTACACTTAAATACATGTAATTAATGTTTATAAAAAAAATAAAGTAGAAAAACAACCAACGATTGTTTTATTTTTGTAGTCAAACCCAAACCCTCAAAATTAATCTTTATATTTGAAGAATTACGAGATTTTTTAAAAAGATGTTGCTTTCCTAAGGCCGCCAGATGGCGCATTGTCCAGAAATAACCTACACAGTTTCCTATCTATCCGGTAATATATGAGGGGCTGAGAGGAAAAGTGGTACAAGTGACATTTTGTATAAAAGTGAGATATGTGCATGAGTGGCTACAGGATGTTGAGATTTATTAATATAAAAATGGTACAAGTACAAAACACACTACAGTACGGACATCTGTATGTGAGAAGTAAAGCTCTCACCAATTTCTGGTAATGGTTTTCTGTATAAGTGGTCCAAGCGTACATGTCACACTTTTGTTCTAAACCTTATGTAGTTGTTTGTGACAGCCACGTTTTAAAAGTATGCAGGAATATTAATACAATTTGTGAAATAGCCTTAAAATAATGCAAGGTAAGTCTTCAATGCGTTTTATATTTTTTCAATTGTTATTTTATAGGGTTATTTTATTTATCTATGTCTTCAAAAAGTAGTAGTTGAAAGAAACTTATAGCATAACCTTAAAATGTTTCTTTTTTGTTTCAGAATCTGACAGTTATTCGGAATATGACGATTCAGAAGAGGACAGAAACTATAATCCAATAGAAGAAAGTAGTAGCGATAGTAATCATGATCTACAAAACATTGCAGATGTTCATTTAAACAAGTCATTAAAGAAAAAGGGCAAAAAACGTTTGAGATATAGCGATTTAGATAAGAGGCAAGTAAGAAAACGAAAAAGAAATGCAGGTGAAGAATACGTAGGCTATAAAAACAAGTTAGTAAAAGCAAGAAGTTTACAAAATTATATACATACTTGTAGATTTCAGTGTCAAAAATTCACCGATGAACAAAGACAGGAAATATTTAACCAATTCTGGGGTCTAGGAAATTGGAATCTGCAGAATGCATTCATTACGTCTTGTACAGAGATCGCTTTGCCCAAACGACGACGTACAGAAGCTGTTACTAATAAAGAAAAGAGCGTTACTATCAAACTAAAAATATGAGAGTTTGCAAAATGTTTTTCTTAAAAACCTTGGATATCAGCAATGGACGTTATTCGAGAATTTTAAATGGGATATCTGACGTTGGAATCACCGCTGTTGATAAAACAGGAAGAGCTCCATGTCCTAATAAACTATCACAGGATGTAATTGATAAGGTAAAACGACATATTGATATGTTTCCAAAATATACCAGCCATTACACCAGACATTACAATCCCCGTAGACGGTACCTTCCTTCATTTTTGACCATAAGAAAAATGTATAAGTGTTACCTAGAGCATTGTCAAGAAAATAACGAAGCTCCTGTCAAGGAATGGTGCTACAGGAGAGTGTTTAATACCGAATTTAATCTAAGTTTTCATCATCCCTTGTCCGATACTTGTAATAAGTGCGATAAGTTCGAAATATCAATAAAATCGTGCATAAGTGAGTCAGATAAAAAGAAAATAATGTGCGAGAGAGAGCTTGATCACCGAAAAGCCGAATCGGGAATACAAGCCAAAAAAGAGGCAAAAATAGTGGCTGAAACTTCAAGGAATGAAGAAGTGGTATCAGTTTGTTTCGATCTACAAAAAACTTTACCTACACCAGCACTTACAACCAACAAAGTGTTTTATATGCGAGTATTATGGACATATAATTTTGGAATCATAATTTGGACAAGAAATGTGCTTCAATGTATATGTGGGATGAATCGGTAGCATCCAGAGGCTCTGTGGAAGTTTCTTCATGTCTTTGGAAATTTATTGCTGGTCTTAATCAAAATACACGACATCTTATTGCATTTAGTGATTCTTGTTCGGGACAAAATAGAATAAAAATATTGTGAAATTTTTTATGTATGTGGTTAAAGAAACTCAGCTAGAAATAATAGACCATAAATTCCTTGAACCGGGACATACCTTCATGGAATGCGATGAAGATTTCGGAGTCATTGAAAAGTACAAAAAGCAAGTACCCCTTATTTTTGTACCCAGTGAGTGGATGAATGCTGTGAGAAACAGTTCTAAGAAGTTTAAATGTGAAGAAATGAAGATGGAGCACTTCATTTCACTCGAAAACTTCAACGAGTACGTGCAGGAAAATATTAAAAAGGATGATGAGAATAAGCAGATAAAATGGAGAGAAATAAAATGGATTCGGTTTGAGAAGAAAGACCCATTTACTATGAAATTCAAGTACACTCTCAATGAAGAGACTGAAATTATAACTGTTAACTGTATGAAGAAGATGCGTGGAAGAACACCTCAGAATATTAGTCTTAGCAAACTGTATAGTTCACCCATGAGTCTGAAGTATGAAAAATGGAAGAATTTACAAGACCTACTATGCTTTGTGCCACCAATTTACCATCAATTTTACAATCAGCTCAATCACACTGCGAAGAAGGGAAAACAAGGTCAGAAAAAGAAGCCAATGCACCCTGAAGAAAGAAAAGAGAAGGACAATGAAGATGACGATGAGGTAGACGACAATGATAAAATACTTTTGAGCGACTATGATGATGAGGAAGATATTTAGCTCAGTTGGTAGCACGTCTATATAATATCATTTCGTTATTATTTTTATGCATTTTTTGTTCCTGTATTTTTGTGCAATATACATTTTGTTTTCGTATCTAATGTAGCTTCTTAAATAAATGTTCAAAAAATTACGTGTATTTCTTTTATAAAAGATATTATTTATTTATTTACTCATGGTAATATTTACTTGTACCATTTTTACTCTAAACAACAAAAATGCTACATGTACATTTTGTAAAAAATGTTTCAAACAAACTAAATGTATATGATTGTAAAAACTGCACATGAAAACATTAAGAACTTACTAATAATAATATCTTGATTAGATTTTAAAATTTTGTTTGGTCTTTTTGTGCCACTACTTAAACTTTAACTCTCATTTTCTCAAAACTATCTAAATGTCACTTGTACCACTTTTCCTCTCAGCCCCTCATATATTCTTTATCTATGGTATTAGCAGAAACAGAAGACCAACTAAAAATATTGATGAACATACTATCAGAAGAAAGTCACAGAGTAGGTTTGGATATTAATTTCTCCAAAACCAAAATCATGGTATTCCACAAGAACCCCCATGAACAAATTACACCCAACATACAAATCAATGGTATCACCCTTCAGAGCTCCCAAAGCTTCATATACCTGGGCAGAAAGCTAAACAGTCAGCTAGACCACTCAAAAGAAATTAGAAGACGTATTGAAATAGCAAGATCTGGCTTCATGAACATGCGTAAAATGCTCTGTAACCCCAAGCTATCAATCACAATAAGGTTAAGAACACTAAAGTGTTATGTGTGGTCTCTACTACTATATGGCTGGACCACAAAGAGACCTGGACATTAAAACAGTATGACGTCAACAAACTGAATTCATTTGAAATGTGGATGTACCGCCGAATGCTAAGAATAAGCTGGACCAGCAAAACTACAAATGAAGAGGTACTGGAAATAATGAACACATGACCTCATCTGGTTAATAGAATATTAGAAGGCAAAATCGAGGGTAAAAGAGGTATAGGAAGAAAGAACAAATCCTGGCCCGAAACATCAGAGATTGGACTCACACAACAGGATCGCCAACCTCAATAGAGAAGGCACTTAGGAGGAGGATCTATGGTATAGTGAGTACATTTGCTGATCCGTCGTAGTGAAGGTCGGAACCGTGACCTATGTCAAAATTGTAAACACGCAAAAGTTTAAAATAAAGTAAACAAGTACCATATAACTATCTTTTGGGGAAATGTCAATCCAACCCTCGGTTGGGCTAGCGCAATGGAATTCTAACACCACAGCTGGAACATAACTTGTATAACAAGATTTTATTGTACTTGCATCACCCCTAAAATAAAACTTTGTATGTGTAAGTTGTTCTTCGCATTTTCTATAGATTTACTTTGATCAAATGAAAAGGCAGATATCGAGCACAGTTTATTAATTAAATCTTGCCCAAATACTTTCGCTTCCTAGAGCATGTTCAGGGGCATTTCGTCAATTTCGGCCTATCCAACAATCTGTTGAGAATGTCATAAACATAAATTTGTACATTACACTACACTACGCAAGGACGAACAGTTTAAAATTAAAAAAAAAGGCGACGCTACATTATGGTTGGCATCACGAGAGAGAATTCATTCATTCAGTTAATAATAATCCAATCCATTCAAATCCAATAAATACTCCAGTACACACCACTCCGGGAGATAGCCGTGACGACCAGGAATTTCTAGAACCCTGTCAGAAGAATTTATTTTATTTATCGTATGGCATATAATAAAAAAATCAATATAAAAACGTTACATGAAGTATTACAAACGAACATCTAATGTATTATTAATATAATGTAAAACATTTTCGGTCGCATTCTGGAACTCATCGAAAACTCCAGGGAATCGCCTTCGGGGACATTCTTCAACAATGTGACGGACGGTCTGTCGTTGCGCACCACAGTCACACTCAGGAGTAAGGGCTTTTCCCCATCTATATAAGCTGTCAGCACATCTACCGCTGCTTGTTCTTATTCTGTTTAGCGTTGTCCATGTATTGCGGGTCAGTTCAAAGCCTGGTGGTTTCTGATCGATACAGGCCATTTGATGTGCTTCCTGTGGTGAGTCGCTCTCCCATTGTGTTCTCCAAGCTTTGATCAGGTTGAAATGTTCCTGATGTAAGGAGTTGGCTCTTAGCAATGGAGGATATCTGGAGCGCAGTCTGTTTATTTCGATATCAAGCTTATCTTGGTGTATAGGTAGTTGATGGTTAGCCTCAATTTTTCGATATTCTCTGAGAAGAAAATGACTTCTTCGCAGTTTCGGCGGTGGAATGTGACTTAGAATGGGAAGCCAATAGTTCGGTGTGGGTCTAATTGTACCTGAGATCATTCGCATTGTCTGGTTTAATTGAGTGTCAATAATCTTTGTGTGTTTGCTATTGAGCCATACCGGGGAAGCATATTCAGCCACCGAGTATACAAGTCCGAGAGCGGATGATCTGAGTACGGAGGCTGAAGACCCCCATGTAGTGCCACATAGCTTTTGGACTATATTATTTCTCGTTTTCAACTTTGCTGTCGTTCTTTGAAGATGTTCTTTAAAACTCAATGTTCTGTCCAGAGTCACTCCAAGATATTTTGGTGTTGAGTTATGAGTGAGCAGTCTGTTTTCGAAGTGGATGGAGAGTTTTTTGTTGGCTTGGGCATTATTCAGATGGAAACAGCACACTTCGGTTTTCGTTGCATTAGGCCGTAGCCTCCATTTGCGAAAGTATTCTCCCATAATGGCAAGGTCATCCGCTAATATTGTTTCTGTGATATTCATGTTATTATGTCTTGCTGCAATTGCCCAATCGTCAGCGTAGCCAAATTTCTGCGAAGTTGTCCTAGGTAGGTCCGCGATATATAAATTGAACAGTAAGGGTGCCAAAACAGATCCCTGTGGCAGTCCATTGCTGAGCTTCATTTGGGAACTTTTAGAATTGTCTATTGTGACTTGAAAAGGTCTGTCGGTGAGCATGTTATCAATGAGTTTAGTTACCTTTTGACACGGAACGGCACGGATTAGCTTGCAGATTAGTCCTTGTCTCCAGACAGTATCGTATGCAGCTGATAGGTCAATGAAAGCAACGGATGTTTTTTGTTTTCTTTGAAAACCAGCTTCAATATGTGTTGTTAAGGATAGGATCTGATCTGTGCAGCTGCGGTTAGGTCTGAATCCTGCTTGCTCAATAGGTATCAATTCAAATACTTTTCTACTAATTCTGTTGTAGATTAAGCGTTCCAACAGTTTATAAACACAGCTCACCAAAGCAATCGGACGGTAGTTTTGAGGCTGATTATATATTTCCTGGTTTTAATATGGCTATAATGGAGGCCTTTTTTTAATGAATGGGGGATTTCTCCTGATTTTAACATATCTGTATAGAAATCAGCCAGCCATTTCCTAGCATATTTGCCACAGTGGAGTAAAAATTCTGGATGAATTTTATCGGAGCCGGGTGCCTTTCCAGACTTAATTTCTGATATGGCTGAAATAATTTCTTCTGGAGTAAACTCGTTAGAATATTCAGAAGTAGGCGGGCATGCAGACTTTAGTACTTTAAGTTCTTGTTTGACTTTGGTGGTGTGATCACGATCTCTAGGTGCTCTTGAGGTTGCTACAATGTGGGAGGCCACTTTGTTTGGAGCTATTGGTACTTTTTCTCTAGTTGGGACTCTACTACTACCAAGTTTTCTAAGTAAAGACCATGCTTTTCTGCTTGATTTACTAAAGTCTAATTTTTCCACGGTTTCCATCCATTTTTGTCGTCTGGCTGCATCTAAACTGTGCAGTAATTCGTCCGCAATTTCTCGATCTTGGCTTTCGTTGTATTCTTGATACAATTTCTCGCAATTTTCATCCCATCCTGGGACATACTCTTTACGATATCCTCTGTTTATAGTTTTCTTCGCTGTGGAGATAACCGCGCCAACAAATCTCATGTAGTTTGAACGTGTTGGAGGTATCCATCCCAGACATGTGTCCAATCTTTCAGTAAAAGTCGCCCAGTCTGCTTTTTGAAAGTTCCATCTAGGTCGGGGAAAAGATGATATTATTGGTATTTTGATGCCAATTTCTATTACAACTGGTCTATGTTGGCTATGTGGAAAATCTGGCAATACTGTACGTGAAGCTGCCAGTGGTTGATTGTTTTCATTTGTGGAAACAAAACATAGGTCTGGATTGTATTCTCGCTTCCAGGCTGCAGATCGAAAAGTTGCCCGATCTTTAGTATCAAAGACTAAATAAGTGTCAACCTCTTCGCTCCAGTTTATTAGAGCCTCGCCGTTTTGATCATTGTGCCTATACTTCCAGAGTTCATGATGACTGTTGAAGTCTCCCACATAAACTGAGGGGTGTGAGTGGGCGTAAATAACATGTGAAGGCCACAGGACTGCCGGGGGTTTATAAATATTGCTGACAGTAATTTCGCCAATTTGTATAGTAACCGTATGAATGTTATTTATGTCTGATGTAGAACGTATGTATGCATTTTCTATTTTGTTTCGAACATAGGTTGCCACTCCATAAGCTGGATGGTAAGTTGCACCCAATAAATCATAGCCATGAATTCTTCCTCTAGCGAGAATTTGTTCTTCATTTTCTGCATGGGTTTCCTGAATTGCGACCACGTCAATATCATTTTTAATGAGTACCTTTTGAAGGTACTCACATTTACTTCTACTAATACCCTCTATATTTAAATGGCAGATTCGGATGCTTGGTCCGAGTCCTTTTGTCGCTTGGTCCTGAGAAGGTCCATTTAAATTGTTGGTTGGAGGCATATCTTATATTCGTGATGTGTTCTTGCCAGGAGATCTAGAAATAATAGATTGTCTGGCTGCCTATTGCGCTAGTTCATTTAGCATTACCCAGGGTGCACGTGTAGTATTCTACTACGGACGCGAACTAGCTTTACACCTCTGTCAGAAGAAGACTCCTAAAAACTAGAAATCTCACGAGGAACAGGTATCTCGCAGGTTAAAATTAAGCTAATGTGTAATTACATTAATTTAATTAATTGTAATTGAACAAGCTGATGTAGCGGGGACAGGTATAGCACATGGACAAAAATAGAATCCTAAAACGAGTCTTGAAATTGAAATCAAGATAAAAGGAACACCAGGAAAACTCTGAATAAACTGAATAAAAATACAGTAGAACTCCAATTATCCGGACTCCAATTATTCGGATCGCCAATTATCCGGATCAGATTGAGAAAAAGATAAAATCAAGTTTGTATAGGCGCCGCGTCCTGAGAGAAATAAATATGTATGCAGGAACCGCGCGCAGTAGTTGACCCTTCTAACTGCGAACTGTGTTCCTTAGTGTTTTGATTGTTGTGTTCGGTGAACTACGATGAGTTCAAAGAGGAAACGTGTGGTATTATCGTTGGCCGATAAAATTAAAATTATCGAACAGCTGGACAAAGGTGTGTCGGGTAAATATTTAGCCGAGGTGTACAAAATGCGAACGTCAACAGTATCTGACATTAAAAAAAATAAATTCTCTATTGTAAACTTTGTATCCTTCCTCGAGAATAAAGACGGAAGTTCATCGAGAAAGAGTATGAAAACAGCTGAAAATAAAGAACTAGAACAAGTGGTGTTTAAGTGGTACTTGCAGCAGCTAACATTGAGGAACCCTCTTTCAGGCCCTATTATTTATGAAAAAGCTATGCTTTTTGCCAAAAAACGGACAGTGTGGGTTCATTTAAAGCGAGTAATGGGTGGCTACAGCCAGGCACGGAATCTGGGAGTTGGACAAGTGGAGAGAAGCTTTCAGCTGACCCTAAAGCTGCTAAAAACTTCATTGAAACTTTTAAAGTTGAATCAGATTCTTATGACCCTGAGTGTATACAATGCTGATGAAACGGGCCTAAACTGGAAAACCTTGCCAAAAACTACATTGGCTTTCAAAAGAGAATCAAGTGCTCCTGGTCACAAAGTAAGCAAAGAGCGCGTGACTCCCCTAATTGTGCTAACGCAACCGGAAATCATAGATAACCCCTACTCATGATAGGAAAATCCAAAAATCCCAGGGCATTCAAGAATGTAAAAAAACTTCCCGAGGTCTATAAAAACCAAAAAAGGCTTGGATGACTGCTACTTTATTTACAGAGTGGTTTGATGAAGAGTTCATACCTGAAGTCAAAAAACATCAAAAGACATTGGGAAAAGATTGTTGTTACTTCTTGATAATGCACCCACTAACCCCCCTGAAAATCTGCTATAAAGAGAAGATGGAAGATTTCGAGCAGTGTTTTTGCCACCAAACGTAACGAGTTTGTTGCAGCCGATGGATGATCAGTCGGTTATTGAAGCAATGAAGCGTCATTACAGGAGGCAATTGATTAGGAAACTGTTGATAGAAAATGAAAATAAAGAAGGCATTGTCGCTCATCACAAAATTCAATTTAAAAGATTGTTCGTTTATGGTGCTGGAAGCGTGGAGTATGGTTACGGCGACAACATTGAAAAGGGCTTGGAATAAATTGAAAGGAATTTCAACAAACAAGGAGCTACAGAAAGAGAAGGAAGAGGAGCAGCGCCAAAAAGAAAAGGAACAGAGAGAGGAGGAAAATGACGAGGTAATGGATGAAGAAATCAGAGATATCGTTAACATTCCCGGATGTTCCGAGTGCAGAGGATGTAGAGGAGTGGTTGTTAAGTGATTCTACGGATACCGGATTTCAGATTCTCGATGATAAGGAACTCGTCCAAAGTGTTGTGACAGTAGGACGTGATGACCCGGAACCGGAAGACGAGGCTACCGAGCTAGACGAGATGCCGACTGCGAGTGAGGCTTTTGCTTGAATGAGCGATAAAAATTGAAAATCTGAACACGTGGTCAATTGTAAACCGATATATTATAATATAGAAAAGGACCGAAAAAGTAGATGAACGCTCCATTCAGTGAAGAACCTATACTGATATACACTGACCTGGAAAAAAAGTGGCCACCCTATAAATTTCCGAAAAGAAAAATTCATGAAAAGTTTTATGCACTGTTTCATATTGTAAATACAACATCTTTTATTTTTAAAACAAAAAATGGCCGTTACTGCTCGATTTTTTAGCATAATTTATTTAATTAGAAGGCTACAAAAGAAAATAGTGTAATATCGAAATATCGAAACGAATTACAAAGCAATAACAATACGAGTGAACTTGGGAAATACGTTCATATTCTTCACGAAGCATGTTTTGAACTTCTGCAAGATTTTCTGGCTGGCCTGGTTGACTTCTAACTCTACGATGAAGTTCATTCCAAAGATGTTCGTTGATATTCAGATCAGGGCTGCAGGCTGGCCATTCTAAAGCATTAATTCGTACTTCCCCCAAGTAATTTGTCATGATTCTTGCATGTTTGCGGCCGTGCATTATCAAGCATTAAGATAAAATTGTCCACAATAAATGGACCAAATGGAACTACTGCTTCTGTGAAAACATTCTTTATATATTCAGAAGGTCATTGATGAAAATAAGTTCAGTCGAGCTTCAAACGAGATACCATTCCAAACCATGACCCCCAAGCATATAGGCCATGTAGAGCAAAAATTAATCGATTACTACTGAGTCTGGGTTGTAATTTGGGAACAATAGACTTTCTCTCACTTACATCCACATTTCGAACCTCCTGCAGACGGTTTCATACAGCATTTGCAGTGGAATGGCGATTTATTAAAAGTTCCATCACAATAAAACTATCATCTCTTTACAATGTAACTCTTCTACGACCGCAACCAGATCGACGTGAGTATGTGCAGTCTCTATAAAGTGATAGAAAGTTCTCCGTACTGTAGTTCTCGGAATATAGTTTCAGATACATAAACTTGACTTCTTCCATTTTTTAGCAATGCAATAATTCGAGCATCGAACATCTACTGTAGATAACAGCATATCTTAATTATTCACTTAAACGAAATCCACGTTTGAAAAGCTAAATTACTGTTTGATTAAATGTTTTTAAACTTTGATGGTACACAAGGCAAAATGTTTTTAACTTACAGACGACTTATAGATGTTTTTAAGTTATATAAGATAAATGGCGATTACCGAAAACAATAATATAAACGTCAAAACTGTCAAAAACAAGCATCATGATCGCAATAAATATTTAATTTTTTTTTATTATTATAATTATGTTTATTTACAATCTACATCAAAAAAGAGTATTAAGTAAATGTGATTACAGGTTTTGCGCGTGAAGGGGAGACATCCAATGATGTCTCACCTTATTCTACTTTGGTTTAGTTCTGAAGAAGGTCTTGAGGCCAGGTTCTATGTAATCTTCTTGTGGCTGGTCCATTGTTGTATAGTTCCCTTACTAGCTCATTTTCGTGGTGAATGGTACGTTCATTTTGTGACTCCGTGGCTCGATGAATTTCTTCTCTGATGAAAGTAACCTTTAAGTCATTATGGAGTGTTTGGTTACTTACGTACCATGGCGCATCCACTATCGATCTTAGTACTTAAGACTGGAATCTTTGGATAATATTCAGCGACGTTGGTTTTGCACAACCCCATAGGTGTATTCCGTAGAACCAGATAGGTTTGAGTATGGCTTTGTATAGAAGAATTTTGTTTTGGATGTTAAGTTTTGATTTACGTCCAAGAAGCCAATACATTTGTCGGAATTTTAAGTCGAGCTGCCTTCTTTTGGTCTGGATATGTTTCTTCCAAGTGAGTCGTTGGTCAAGATGGAGGCCAAGGTATTTAGCGTCTGTTACTGTTGGTATTCTTATATTTTCCATCCTTACAGGTGGGCATATATTGTGACGGTAGGTAAATGTTATTTGAGTTGATTTTGTTTTATTTACTTTTGTTCTCCATTTTGTATACCAATCACTGAGTATGTTCAGATGATGTTGCAGGTTTTGTGAGGCTTGTATGGGATCTTCATTTACGGCTAGTATTGCTACGTCGTCAGCAAAAGAAGCGATTGTAGTATTATTGGTCTCTGGTATATCGGCTGTGTAGAGTGAGAAAAGCAGCGGCCCTAGAACACTACCCTGCGGGACTCCGGAGTTGAAAGGACAGAGGTTGGATTGTTGGTCTTTGAATTTTACAGAGAAATATCTATTTGATATGTAGGATTTAAGTAGGAGGAAATAGTTACTGGATAGTGCTATTTTTACTTTGTAAAGCAGACCTCTGTGCCAAACTTTGTCAAACGCTTGTGAGATGTCTATAAATACAGCGTTGCAGTATTTCTTTTCTTCAAGACTTTTTGATATTTCATTTATCATTCGATGAACTTGTTGGGTAGTGGAGTGATTTTCCCGAAAACCAAACTGATGTTTTGGAAGTAATGTAAGGAATTCATGATCTGCGTATATTCTTTGAAGTAGCAATCTTTCAAAAACTTTGCTTACGGTTGGGAGCAGGCTGATAGGTCGATAAGATGTTACTTCATTGGGCTCTTTTCCTGGCTTGAGGATCATAATGACTTCAGCAAATTTCCATATTTTTGGAAAGTATGATAAGCTTAGCATGCGGTTAAATATAACTGTTAGCAAAGTTATGGCCTTACGAGGAAGTTGTTTTAGTACTTGTGCCGAGATTAAATCATAACCTGGGGCCTTTCGTGAATTGAGTTTGTTTATTTCTTTCCTAACTTCTATAGGAGTAAAACTTTTAATTGGGAGGGACATTTGACATGCTGCGCTAATTAGTTCTTCCACTTCTTCATCAGGGTCTGCTGGCTCTGTTTGAAATACGTTTGTAAGATGTTCAGCAAAAACGTCAGCTTTTTCTTTGTTGGAACAGGCCCATTCGCCATTTGGTTTACGGATAGGAGGAATGGTTGTGTATGGTTTCTTTAGCTTCTTAGTGGCCTTCCATAACGTCTGGTCATTTGTCAAATATTTAAATTGAGCCGCAATATGAAACAGTGCATAAAAGTTCCAATGATTTTTTATTTTCGGAAATTTATAGAGTGGCCACTTTTTTTGCAATTCAATGAATTATAATCTAGAAAATGACGAGAATCTCAGCAGAAAAAATGACGACCAGAAAAATCCAGAATGAGCCGAAGAAAAAGAATTGATAAAGAGACGAAGAAAATGAACTAGGAACGATTGAGATTGGAAATCTGAACAAGTGGGAGTCATTGGTAAGCTCAAAACTTGGGAAAAAGTCTCCATTGAGAGAACGTATATCGCAAAAATCAATTCAAGGTCTAATCAATGAAGTTCCATTATTAGTTATAAAACATTATTTTTCCTCCTACTACGTTATTTCTAGGAAAAATCTCTCCAAAACCATTATCTAACACGTTTTGTTAACGTGATTCCAATTTACCCAGTCTAATAATGATTTCTGCGATAAAAAATTCTAAACTAATCCAAACAATTATCTAATACCCAATGTCAATGACGCAATTACGTAATCCATTATACAGTATTAATATATTATTAATAAAACAAACAAATTTTACGGCATCGTTGATTTCCAAAGAAGAACGTAAAAATTAAAAATTCTTTATATTCTCCGAATTATATAATTTAATTAAATGGTTTTAATAGTTCCCATTAAATTGAGTCTTGTAAATAAAATTGTATTGGTATGAAATGATAATTACTTTAATTTAGATGAACTGAATGCTAGTTAAGCTTGGTATATTGTTTGTTAACGCGTTCGAATGAATTCATATGGCTGTTTTATTGTTTGATTGTTTAGTTCGTGAGACAAGTGGATTTCCAGTGCTTAAAAAATCATATCAAATAAGAAATCATTAAAAATACATTTTGAAAAGACAGAAATTATCGTTGTAGATTGTTGGGATATTTGCAATTAGAGATTATAAAATCTATTTTTTAAAAATCTTACAGTTTAGGTTAAAACAACTTAAAATTAAAAATAAAAGACGTCATTATACGTTAAAATTAAAATAAAATACACTCAAATAGATGTAGGTCAAAATAAATGAATTAATAATGCAACTGGTGGGAGCATTTTTGAAGTATTTGTGATATTTCATATTTGCTGCTCTTCCCACACTATGGATCTCGTGGCTTTTGCGTTGTGGCATAATGTGTCAATGAATCATCTGAAAGGGGGTAAAAGGGCAGAATGCGAAAATATGGAGTTGGTTCCAGTTTACTCCACTTATAGCCTTTTTTACTCAAATCCGACTCTCACCTTCACGCTGGTGCCTTCTGTTAAACGGAGCAACTCAACTAGAGATCCGGTATCCAATCCGGGTGGACAGTTGAATCGGGAACTGACGAGAGCGGGTGAAATAGTCTCGACCCCGAAAAGGGGGTAGTGCTATGGGCCGGTGTTCCATACAGGTAAAAATTTGGAGATAAAACAAAACAGAAACTATTGCCTCTGAACAGGACGGATACAATATAAACAACACAAGCAACGGAATCAGGATATTTGCATAGGAACGTGGAATGTGATAAGTTGGCACAGACCTGGAATACCGACAAGAGCCATTAGACAATTAAAAAAATGTAACAGCAATATAGGAACTCAGATGGACAGTAACAGAAAATTTCGAAATGGAACATGAATGAAAGAAATGTGAGAACAGACATGAATACTGATGTAGATTTGTCATTACAACAATATTAAAAACGGCAGTGATAGATTTCAAGCCAATAAATGAACGAATCTGCTATATCAGAGTCAAAGGTAAGTGGTTAAATGCTCAATATATCCGCCAACATAAGATGCCGAAGAAGATAGGAAGGACAAATTTTACGAATTATTAGACCAACAGTATGGGGATTGTAATGCTAAACTAGGCAAGGCGTGACTAAACTAGGCGTGACACACTCATAAACGCAAGTAACGATAGGACGCAGAACATCAATGCCATTTGGTATAAATTCAGGGCTTAGGCAGGGGGACCCCTTGTCACCGTTGCTGTTCAATTTGCTTTAGAATATGCAATAAGTAAAATATCGTCAGAGCTGACAGCAGGATTTGCTGATCAAGGATCAAAACTGTTGCTGGCCTTTGCTGATGATATAGATGCAGTCACGCATTCTACAAGAGACCTGAGAGAGGTGTTTTCACAGCTCGAGGAAGAAACAGGTAGTCTGGGTCTCCGAAAGACGGAATACATGGTAGTAACCAAAAATCCAAGACCAAGAGTTAGGCAGAACATCAGTATTAATGATCACAATTTCGAAGTAGTAAAGGAGTTTAAATCATAAAAGGGGGCGATAATCACAGCTGACAACCACATAAAAAAAAGGATCAGTAAGGATGTCTGCAGGAAATACAGCATTATACTCCCTTTCAACATTATTAAGATCGAAATGCTAAAAACAAAATCTAAATTAACACTGTACAAGTCGATTATTCGCCCAATTATCACATATGGCAGTAAAACATGGACTCTCAACCAGCGGGAAATCAATAAGCTTCTAGTATTTGAAAGAAAGGTTCTCAGAATATTTAGCCCTCAAGAGATAAATTCACAGGGGATTGGAGAAGACGCCACAATGCTGAATTGGTGACTCTGTATGGAACTGAAAACATAGTTAGACATATCAAGGCAAACCGAATAAGATGGGCAGGTCACGTGGTACGATCAGAGGATGAGAGAGTGTTAAAGACAGCGTTTTTTAAAAGACCAGATGGTAGAAGATCAGTAGGCCGACCGAGAAAAAGATGGAAGGATGATGTTGAAGCCGATTTATCTAGAATTTGGGTACAAGAATGGGAAATAGAAGCGAAAGATCGTAGAGGATGGGAGCGATAGTGGATGCGGCGAAGACACCCCGATTTGTAAAGGCAGTGAAGAAGAAGAAGAAACTAGACAAGGAAGGCTATTTAATAGACGTAATTGGTAAAAGTAGCCTACACGATACAACAAATTATAATAGACACTGGCTAACACAATTAGCAATATCTAAGAACATGATGTTTAAATCTACCCAATTTGGGTTTCAAATGATAGAATACGCAACCAAGTAGATCATGCTGTCATTGACACAAGACACTCTGGTAGCATTATTAATTCGCGAAGTATGAGAGGAGTGGACAGCGATGGTCATCACTTTCTGGTAAAATCTAAGTTAAGAGCACGAATATCAGTACAGAACCTGGAGCAAAAAGAACAAAGAGAAAGGTGGGACATAGACCGTCTTCAAACACCAAATAAAGAACTGGATTATCAAGTAGCTATAAGCAACAGATTCTGGGCAGATGGGCAGGTCAGTTGGTAAGATCAGAGGAAGGCAGAGTGCTAAAGACAGTGTTTTTTGAGAGACCAGACGGTAGAAGATCAGTACGTCGTCCCAGAAAAAACCCCGAGTTGTAAACCCAGTCAAGAACAAGAATGATCTTCTACATTTAAGTCCAGGATTTTGGCCGAATAGGGGATACGATGGTCGTTGTGTTTAGTTCGTTCTGCCAAGCCGTGCGTTTTCTGTCTTATAAATGGGGGAGCGATTCTTGACAGTGAGTAGATGTGTACAACTCTTGTTGGTTTCAGGCAGCCGGTAATCAGTTGGCACGTCTTGTTTATTACACTATCTATGTTAATAAGAAGTGTTTTTTGATCGCTCCCAAACGAGCAGACATATTCTGCTGTTGATAGATAAAGTGGTAGCGTTGTTGTTCGCAATACAATTGGATTAGCTCCCCATCTGGATGATGTTAGCCTTTGTAGCACGTTATTTCTAGTTTGGATCTTAGCTTAGTATTTTCAATATACTAAGCTGCTTGTATCTCAATGTTCTATCTAGCGTAATTCCGAGGTAACCGAGGAATGGGCAATGTGACTTCATTTCCATTGTAAGTGCTTAGTGCATAGGAAGAGCTTCCTTGGAACAGTGCAGGATGGACCGCCTGAGTATTTTCCTCTTCACCAGGTTCAATGGACTGGCCTGTCCCTAGACTTTAAAACGTGGAAAACTATGAATAGGATAAGAACGGGATTGCTCCAGAAAAATCAAACATGGCAAAATGGGAAAAAATCGGCAAAGATGATGTGAATTGCGACTGTGGAAAAACACAGAATATGGAACATTTTCTTACATGCAGAAACTGACCTCATATATGTACCCTCGAAGATTTGTGGCTACCAACAAAAATGGAAGCGGCGTAGCCCGATACTGGGCTGAAATTTTATGAATGACATGTCCGGACACGATAAAGTTAGTAGAGTATTGGTTAATCTAACTCTTGATGGGGTCATAGGATCCAGATTTATCGATGGTTCCAAAGTATATTTCTTAATGAAATTTATATGGGATTCTTACATTTCGATGGCCTGCTTGTCTGTGAGTATTTTTGTGTTCCAACTTCATTTTTGTTCTGCTTGAAATGGTAATTGGATTTTCCAAGCTAACGGGGCTTCTGATGCACCCATATACTTCAGAACGTGCCTCAATACTCTACAAAGGTTGTCTGGGAGCTAATATAATTAATTATTCAAAAAGGTATCTATTCCAAAAAAGATATTAAAGTCATAGAAAGCTGTGCATAAGTTATTATTTTAGGTAGCTAAGAAAGTATTTGGCGAATGAAAGATAATTAAAAATAAATCGTTCCCATGGCGAAACACTACATGGTTCTGCACATAAGTGAAGGAAAAACGTAAAGAAAAGAAAAAAGCTTACACAAAATATATTTCCACCAAAACACAACAAGCGTGCGACAATTACAAGAGAATAAATACGACACGAAACATGAAGTTGTATGAACAATCAAAAACGATCAGTATAATTTAGAAATGTACGATAGCACAGTTTTTATTACAGTAGATTATATGCAACATAGAAGAATAAATCATAAAATGCAACTGAGCAAGTTTTAGAGATTTAAACCAGAAGCAACGCCTCAGAGGTATTGCACATAAATGTGGTATATTCTTCGTCATTGGTTTATGACATTAAATTATGGGTTATCACTTGTGTCATAAAAATTTGTGCTATCAATAATTTTCAAACCGAGTATACAGAAATTTAACAGAACTAGACTGGAGATAAAGAACATTGCTGTTAAGAACGTTCAAGAAACGTAAAACGATTATACATTTGATGTAAATTCAATAAAACAGTCCAATATCTTAGTTTCTAAGCTCGATAAAATATTTACCAAATTACATAACACATGATTCAGATCAGATCAATGACGGTCTACTTTATCACTAAGAAAGAAACGCTAAAAAACCACCCACTAGTAAAAAAGCACTCACCAACATAAATATTTCTCTTCAAACTAATACTTTTTTTTTCTAAACCAGTTTGAAATTAAATATTACAGACTACTCGTAACCTACAAATATTTGCGGCAATAAATCAAGATTTCTACTGATATTTGCTTCTCCTGTGATGGAATATGAACGCTTGGAAAATTTATATGGCTAAAAATTACTTCGAAAGCCGAAAAATACGAACATAATGTGAGATTAACGTGTTATATTATAGTTTTAATGAAAAGTTTCGAGGAATTTAAATGTTATGATCGATTTCGTCCTTCAGTCCGACGAAACAAAAATCGAAAAGAAATAATCCAAGACGTAAGTGTTTTGAATAACAGGTTTTCAGTAACATATAGCAATAGAGCACCACTATGGTAGTTTGCGTTATCCATGACCATTACACTATTTTCAGGAATATTTTTCAAAAAAGAATTTTGAAATCAATTTTCAAAAAGTTCTGCACTGGTATCTTCATGATAGTCTAAGCTGGTCTTTGATATTCTTCGCAGATAATAGCAAACAACTTACAACCCACCCGTCTTTCGCAACGGCGTGAATTATTGTTATGCGTTTTCCTTTATTTGAAGGTGCTTTTGAGAAACATGCAGATATAATAATAGATTTGTTTTCTAACACATACTTCCTAATTTCAGAGAAATACTCAATTCTTAAAGTGCGCAGTGTGTGTGTGATTCCATTACTATTGCTTTTTTGTATATACTTAAAAACCCATTTTAGAAATGACTCTATGGAGGATGTCACGACTTATATCTATATTTCTTTCTTCTTTCTGTAACTTCAATTTAACTTTATCTACCTTTGAACTATCTGATTTTCATAAAGAGAATATATTGTTCTTTTTATAATATCTTGTTGAGTACTGTCCAAATAATGAGACTGAAAATCACTACATTTTTTTAGTTCTGCCAATGGTTCGTTGCTTATAATATCATTTATCAAGGATAATGGCGTTTTTAAACGTAAACATGTTTCTTTCACATCATCTTCTATGATTAGGACTATATCTATTAAAGTATCATACAGTTTTTTAACTATTTATTTTGCATCTAATGACAAATTCTTTCGATTATTTAGTAGATGTCGGGCGATTATTTTCCCACGGACGAAACATATTTGTTACGAACAAACATCACTAATATACTATACACACAGTAGCAAGTACAGATTCTTAGTGACTGATACTACCTATTAATTTTAATTCCCTTAACATTAGCCATACCTGATTCAACCCTGAGAAGTCAGGTAGAAATTTAAAACATGTTTATCTATTAATAATGGCACGATATATTTTGAGACAAGCTATACCTATTTTCTACCTGTAAATACGTTAAAAACAGCGGATAATAAATTTATAAAAGTATCCAGAACATGATATTATTATAGAGTCTCAAAGTCTCAAAACCTGAGTGTATCCAGGTTTTAGTTTAATTGCGACGTTGCCATGTCTCTAAAAAAGTTATATTCAATTAATACTGGAACACTGATAAAAGGGAGCTTTTCAACAAATTGTGGGCATAACTCAGGACAATTCGCGATTGGAAGCTCTCGCACCCATTGCATCAGTTGCGGCGGTTTATGTTACGGAACTAATCTCAGAAACCTGACTAATCGGGCGAGGTCAAGTCAGAATCAAAACGAAAGTGGAAACAAAAACAAAAATTAGAGAAATAGCACAATAATTATAAGAAAACACTCAATATAAATCTAGGAGATTATAAATGTATGTATTGCAAATATTGTGAGAACAATATGAAATATAGTTAAACTAAGTCTAAACTTGACAATACTTTTGGATTTACTAATAAAATAAATAAATAAATAAGTAAATAAGATTATTATCATCTTACCTTGGTAAATTAGCACCAGTAACTCTATGTTCGATGAATTTGGGGACGTATTGCGGTAACTCCACACAAGTCGTCAACCAATCCGTAGTTTGCTCCACAGTCCAATTGTGGACTTCCGATTTCAGCCACGCTTCCCATAGTTCTTTGACAGAAATGTGGTAGTCGTCGTTTCGGTGAAAATTTTTCTGCCTCTTCTCCGCTCCCGAGTTGTACTTCAGTTCTTCTTTCAAAAACTGTAAAAAATTATCATTGTTAATTTTTTTATTTCAAATTTTAAGCGAGTTTTATTACAGTGCGGTGAATCGTCCAACGGGCCATAGGAAACTCAATGGGAAATTCTAAATTGTTGAATTCCAGAGTTCCCTAATTATTTTACATCAAAAGTCATAAGAAACTAATTGTAGAGGACTAAAATATGTATTAAAAACAAATGTTAAAATTGTTCTAATAATTAAACGTACTCCAAAATTTTGCAAAAATATAATACTTTTTCAAGCCACCCCTAAAAGTCAGGCCACACGTAGTGTAAAAATGTGTATGACGTGTTGCGTTTGGTCATATTAATGTAAGATGTTTGACAATATTTAAATTATCAATATTTTTATTTTATTATTAAATTATAAGCAATAAATTTTACTAAATACTATTACTACTACTGAACAATAAATATTACTTTGTAAACAATACATTATATTGTTTACAAAGCAATAAAGTTAATGAAATGTACTCAGTTGACAAAAAATCGCAATAATATTGTATTCAGGAAATACTGCGAGCACTGCCAAATCTTTATTTAACGTAAGATATTCTAATACACTCCAATTCAATTCCAGGATATACAACAATTCAAAGAATTTCTATATAGTTTTATTGTGATCCTTATTCCTAAAAATAATTTATGATAATTTCTAAATATAAAACTATAATAAATGTTCAAAAAATCCGCCATGTTGTACTAAACAGTATCCTAATCGATTATAAAATTCTCGTCTAAGATTAGCCAGAACACCTGGCATTATTTTTGCACACTCTTCAATAATTTCCATTTTTATGCTTCAACATCTGTAAATTTTTGCTCATAATGGATTTTTGATTTTAGATGCCTCTAGATAAAATATTCGTTTGTAGCTAGATCTCCCGATCTCAGAGGCCACTTAATGTTACAGTTAGCTCCAATCAAACAATTATTAAAGCGGTTTTAAAGGAATTCTTTAAACTCCCCGTTATTGTGCGCAGGGCATCCATCTATTTAAAACCAAATTGCTTCTTCATCTGGAGCTATTTCTGCAAGTATCATTCTACACAATAAGATAATCAATCTCCAAAATATAAACGAATTTCTAATGAAATTTATTAGAACCATTACTTTATCTGAACTAAATAAATATCTCTAATATAGAATTATTCACTTTAAAGGAAATAATAGACCTTAAAGAAAACCTCAAAATTTATCCCAGATTTTCAATCCCCAATAGTAATGAACACCCTTATGAACTTAGAGTCAACAAAAACTTTAGTTTGTGTAACTTCAAATACAATGGTCATAATAATTAAAATCCCTATACTCCATGAAATTCCTTATACTACCTATAAAATCTACCCCATTCCAAACAAAGATCATGTTATGATTCTGCCACCTACCACCACAAAAAATAAATGGTTTGACACTTGTATAGGACCAGGCGATAACATAGTCTGTTCCAACTATGTACAATCCAAATGTAACATACCCAATGTAGATAATTGCACAGACACATTAATCACAGAGAACTTTTTCCAAGAGACCAGCAAAGTTATATTGCTAGGAATAGTTCACCCGATGAAAATCCAGCAGATGGAAATTAATTCAACCAGCCTCTTGACGACAGATGTACCAATAATGATTGAAGGTGTCCAATTGAATACAAAGACGTCACAAGACATTTCCATTCCAAAAATTGTTCCAACAAAATTAATACCAAACCATGAGATGAAAATCGAGAAATTAACAATCCCAAAGACACATGGTCCAATTCAACCACTAGATACCATAGGCGTACTACCCCGATTATCAATAGGACTGAGCACCACTTCTGTTATATATTTTTAACTATTTTAGCTGTCCTAATAATCTTCCCTAATTAGGAAAAGAAAACGAATTTCCAAAATCCTATTTGGAGAAAAATTGCATCCTGCCCAGATCCAGATATTGGACGAGCTGATAGCTGAAGTAATCAAAACTTCGAGGACGAAGTCCCAACCAATGGAGGGAGGAGAAATGTAGCCACGACCTCCCCTACTAATAAGACTCAGCAGATTCCAACGTCCGATGTTATAAAAAGGAAGAAATCAATATTTTTATTATTATTGTAATTATTATGTTTCAATAGTCAAGTTTAAATCATTATGTAGTAGTTTGTAGTATTTCTCAAAATTTTAAACTTTTTATTTCGAAATAAAGATTTTTTTTTGGGAACTCAACGTTGAAGAAATATTTCTATATTCTAGAGTAGAATAGAATAGACACTAATTCAGAGTTCGCCTCTCATTACTAGGTCTTAGAGTATTCATCAGAAAATTTTCAGTAATAACAGTTTTCATTCAGACACAAATAATAATGATTAATTTCACTGGAATTCGTCAAAGAAATTTGCTGGCGCTTTGTTAAGTATATAGTCTTTTCTGACATACAATGATTTAGAAACAGCTTTAGAAGATTCAGAAACAGTTTTAAATCTGTCAAAACATATCCAGGAGCGGACATTGAATCTGACCACATACCTTTAGTGGGAGTCATGGATGTGAGACTGAAGACAATAAAGAAAAAGTCTAGACCTAACTACGACATGACAGCCCTGCAACATCCGGAAGTTAAAAAGCAAGTGAGGGAATATATTAACAACCAAGTTAAACAACTAAAAGAAGAAGATAACATCCAACGAGAAATCAATCAATTCGAAGAAATAATTAAGAAAACTAAACAAGATCTGCTAAAACCAAACAAAGAAACAAAGAAGAAATCTTGGATGACTCCAGAAATCCTTCATTTAATGGAACGCAGAAGGTTAATTAAAGGAAATAAGGATGAGTATAAAAAAATGCAGGCTTACATCAGAAGAAAAATAAGAGAAGCTAAAGAAAAAGAAGCTGTAGAGAAATGTAAAGAAATAGAAAGACTACAAGCCAAGCATGACAACTTTAATGTACACAAAAAGGTAAAAGAAATAACGGGTACTTTTAAAAAGCGAACACAAATGAAACTCATAGACACCAATGGAAAATTAATCATTGACACCCAAGAGATAAAAGACAGATGGAGAATATATTTGGAGACACTTTTTCAAGATCAAAGAACGGATTATAGGCATCCATTTTCAGAGAGGATGACGGGCCCGGACATACTTAAATCCGAGGTAGAAGAAGCAATAAAACGGATGAAAAGCAGGAAAGCTGTAGGGCCTGATAATATCGAAGCTGAATTTTTAAAACTCTTGGAGGAAGAAGGAATAATTTGGATCACGGCTGTCTTCAATAAAATTTACAATACAGGAATCATCCCTGATAAATGGCTAGAATCAGAATTCATAGCGATACCTAAAAAACAGAGGGCTAAAAAGTGCGAAGAATATCGAACAATCAGCCTAATGAGCCACATGTTGAAACTGTTTCTTAGAGTCATCCATGGAAGAATTTATAAGAAGTGCGAGGAACAAATATCGGACAGACAGTTCGGCTTTATTAACGCAGTGGGTACCAGAAAGGCACTTTTTGGAGTACAGGTACTGATTCAAAGATGCAGGGACGTTAACTGCGACGTATACGCGTGCTTGATCGACTACGAAAAGGCATTTGACACAGTTCAACATCAAAAGATGATAAAAATTTTAAAAGAGGCAGACCTGGATGACAAAGACCTCAGAATAATTTCAGAACTCTACTGGAATCAGACCGCATACATGAAAATTAACGGAGAAGAAACAGATCACATAAAAAATACTACGTGGAGTTAGACAGGGATGTATCCTATCGCCGTTGATATTTAATATGTACTCAGAGAAAATTTTTAACGAGGCTCTTTACGGAATAGACGAAGGCATCCTTCTAAATGGTGAAAGAGTAAACAATGTTAGATATGCCGACGACACCATGGTGATAGCAGATAGTTTAGAGGGACTTCAGAGGCTAATGGACAGAATAAACGAGTACAGTCAACAGTACGGACTAAACATTAATACCCACAAAACGAAAGAAATGATTATCAGCAAGGAGAATATAAATGGGGCTCATATATACATTAATGGGACGCAGATAGAGCGAGTAAAACAGTATTGTTACCTGGGAACTATTATTAACGAACAGTGGAGCAATTTACAGGAAATAAAGTGCCGCATAGGAAAGGCAAGAACGGTCTTTAACAAAATGAGCGCCATCTTCAAAAGTCACAACATATCCCTTGATACAAAAATGAGACATTTGAGATGCTATGTTTTCTCTGTGTTGTTGTACGGGGCGGAGGCATGGACGCTTACAGACGCCACTATTAAAAAACTTGAAGCATTTGAGATGTGGCTTTATAGAAGAATGCTGAGAATATCATGGACAGCAAGGATCACGATCAAGGAAGTTCTAGGAAAAATGAAGAAGGAACCAGAGATTGTGTTTACGATCAAACGCATAAAATTGCAATATCTGGGACACGTTATGAGAAATCAGCACCGTTACTCTCTGCTACAGTCTATATTGCAAGGTAAAGTCAAAGGTAAGCGAGGACCCGGTAGAAGGAGAATATCATGGCTGCGGAATTTAAGAACATGGTTTAAGAAAACCTCAACGGAGCTGTTTCAAGCCGCAGCGAGCAAGGTTATGATTGCCAATATGATTTCCAACATCCGAAACGGATAGGAACTAGAAGAAGAAGAAGACATACAATGACAAATAATATTCTTCACCGCATCTATTGAAAATTGTAGTCCTCGTTGCGTTTTTTGAAGTTCTACTCTTCGTAGGCACCAACGTGATACGGTTGGGCCTTTCATTAGATGATAATTTGGTCAGTCAATACCGTAGAGTTTTATTTTATTTAATTTTTTGATTAGAAATAGATAAAAGTTTACACATTCAGAGCGAAATTCATTTATCTACATAGCCAAGATAATGTACTCTATCTCTTCGTTTAAGAGGTATTCACCTTGGGAAATCCCATCTCTTATAATTTGCAACGCTCTATAAGATAGTCTTGCCTTATTATAAGGTAATCGCTACACTGCAAATAACATATCGAACAAGCCTCGTAGCAGATCATTTATAGGATAGGTCAGGACCTTTTATAGAATGTTGGCCTCGTATAAAATTTCTTCGTGTACAAACACACTCAATTTTGTAATAAGTCATGTTATCGTTGCTAATTCTTATGATAATTCTGATTCTTCGTAAAATTTTACAAAATATTTTAAATTGCATAAAAATATAACATATAAAATTATGTAATTTACAAGAATGTGTTTTTAACTTTTCAAATTCTTATTATAGCGTCTTGTATTATATCTAGTCTTTTTATAGACGCCCATTATCATTTTCACGGTAGAACAAGTGAATAGCACCGCTAATAAAAAAGAAAAATAAATCTGATTCATATAAAACAAGTCTGTGTCTACACTACAGTTTACCGAACAGTTCACAACATTGGAACCAGTTCAAAAGAATTTTTTTCATAAATTGTGCTTACAAATTAGTTGCCAATTTTAGAATGGTTTCGACTGGCTGGTATTCAGACATTTAATTTCTATTAGCACTCTAATCATAATTGTTTCTTGTACAAATTTTGAATAATTTTGGTATTGATAATTTATTAGCGTATTGGACGAAAAAATAAAGAAAAGAGACTAAGAACTAGTTTTTAGTGCACAAAATTTATTTGGTAACAATACATAGTTTCATGCACGTGTAATGCAATTTTTGCGTGAAATATAATGGTGAAATATAATTGTATATAATAGGAACAAAATTATACAGAAACTTCAAAAGATGCATTAGACTAGGAACTTCTTCTTCTTCTAGTGCCGTTTCCACTAATGAAGTTTGGCTATAACCATTGCAAATTCATCTCTATCTTCTGCTTTTCTTCAGAGCGCCTGTGTGTTTAACCCAGTCCAGTCGCGAATATTTTTCAGCCACGACATTTGTCGTCTACCAGGACCCCTTTTTCCTTCGATTTTACCCTTCATAATCAGCTGCAACAACTCGTACTTATGATTTCTAAGTATGTGCCCCAAATATGCTGTTTATCGCCCTTTAATGGTGGTCAAAAGTTCTCTGTCTCTTCCCATTCTGTGCAACACCATTTCGTTCGTAATATGATCGGTCCATGGTATCTTCAAAATTCTGCTAAAAAGCCACATCTCAAAAGCTTACAGTTTTCTTATAATTCAACATTAACAGTCCAGGCTTCGACACCATAAAGAAGAATAGAGTGGATATAACATTTTACCATCCGATATCGGATTAGCATATTGGTTACTCAGAAATTTCCTCATATTCAAAAAGGCTGCTCTTCATTGCTCTATTCTTGAGCGAATTTCTGATTTCGGATTCAGATCTTAAGTAATCCAGACTCCTATGTATTTCATTTTGTCCACTTGCTCAATATCTTCATTTTTTATCTGGATCCTTGTTATGACTTTGCGCCTCTTACTGATAACCATTGTTTTTGTTTTCTTGATAATGGCTGTATCGTCAGGATAACATATGTTATTTATATTTTCACCATGTATCTTGATCCCTTCTGTACAGTTTTCAAGTGCTTGCGTAAATAAATCTTCGGAATATATATTAAATGTAATGGTGAAAGTACACAGCCCTGTCTTACTCCTCTACTAATCTGTTGCGCATTCGTGCTATTTCCATCTAATCTTACCACAGCCTGTTGGTTCCAATAGAGATATCTCACTAAATTAATGTCATTTTTGTCGATCAATTTTCTCTTTAGACATTCCATGAGAATGTTATGTTTAGCTTTGTCGAAAGCTTTCTCATAGCCTATAAACGCAACGAAAAGATATTTTTGTTGGTTTCGACATTTTTGTGCAAGAGTTGTGAAACTACAACAGAGCTTCCACTGTTCCTAAGCCGTTACGAAAGCCAAACTGTCTATTACTCATATCCGCTTCGCACTTTTTGAATATTCTTGCATGTATAATCTTTAAAAATGTTTTTAATAAGTGTGACATTAAGCTGATTGATCTATAGTCATTACAGTGTTTGGGGTCCTTGGTTTTTGGTAGCGGAACAAAGGTCGATAGCAGCCATTCAGTAGGTATCTCACCAGATTTGTATATGTTGTTAAAGGGTATAGTTATTACAATTAAATTGTCTTCGTCTCTAAGTTTAATCAGCTCGATATGAACTTCATCTGGCCCAGGGTCTCTGCCAGATTTTGAGTTGTTTATAGCATGTTGGACTTCCGAATTTAATATTATTGGAGCTTCCTCGTTATTAATTTGTGTTGCGTCCTAAGACTAAGAAAAAAACTAAGAAACATGCAATCAAAGATACAGAATCAATCATTTTAAGAGCAAAAGTAGAAAAGGATCTCAACCAACTAAGAAACAAAAACCTCAAGAATACATCGCATATCAGCGGAGGCTCTAAAAGCAATGGGCGAGATTGACATAGTTGTAATACTGGACATGTGCAACATGATATGGATCACCTGAGAATGGCCTGATGAGTAATGCTAATCAACCTTTATCCATATCCTTAAAAAAGGATCACTAACCGTATGCAGCACTTACAGAACTATTGTCCTTATTCTCCATGCAAGCAAAATCCCGCTACATATAATAAATGAACGGCCAAAAAACTTTCTACTTCCAGAGATAGCCGAAGAACAATGCCTGTTCTTACCAATGAAAGGAACACGTAAGCAGATATTGAACATTAGACAGATAATAGAAAATCGAGGGAGCACAGTATACCCATGCTGCTGTTTCGTAGATTACACAAAGGTTTTCGATTCAGTAAAATGAGATCCCTCTGGAGTATAATTGGAAATATGGGAGTGCATAACCACCTAGTAACTTAATAAGAAATCTGTATGATAAAAACTCCGACCGAAGAGAAGATATCCAACACGATGGGCAGACTAAATGAAGACTCTGATAGGAAAATCTCTACATGAAGCCGTCCATCTCGTACAGGATCACAGCAAATGCATACAGCAAGCTAATATTTAGAGTATCACCCCACCCTGGCAAGGGCTCAAGAAATGAGGAAGAGGATGACTTTGATAACTCTATTGATAAAATTTTGATAAAATCTATTGTTTAAATGTTGTCTATGAAGAATGTATTACCTTAAGATTAGTTTATATAAGTTTTTTAATGATTACTGAATTACACGTTGTATCGAAAGCACTTTATATGAGAACATACTTTGAGAAATAACTAAACAGTAATGCTAAAATTACACTGTCACCACCAAGGAGATTTTTTGGTATTTCCAATATGTTTCAGCATTCTAAAATTAAAATTAAAAACAAAATGTGTTTATCACCCACCAATCTTGAGTAACCAGCAATTATAATGTTACGATAAATATGACATACACTAGCCGGCAGAAACTTTAGGTAAAAACTGACGGGTCTCCTACGATTCGAAGTTTCCAGAAGGTCGAATGAAAACCAGTTCGGGTGACCTTCTCGTCTGTTCGAAGGGAATCGCCGGAATTCTAGTCTAACGGTTGATTATAGTGTATTTTTATGTATGAGAGAGTAATAAAACAATAAATTATGTATGCAAATCCCTAAACTGTTGATACGGGTGACTCAATGAAAAACAGATATTTGTCAACAAGTTTACAGAAGTATATAGGAAAACAATTTTAAATTGAGTATGACCACCAGGTATAAAGGTTGGAGCAGAATAGAATACAATAGTTGTGAGGGTTACTAATCCCTAAATAAGTTTGCCAGTGTCGGAGTGATGGAGGTTAACAGGTACTAATGAATTTGCAAGAAATGTAAGATGTTTATTTTATTGGTTATATATAACAATAAAAGTTTAATAAGTACCTACCTATTTGCAAAATAAAGTATAATTCTTTATATAATATAAACTTATTCCACAGAAAATGTGATAGTGGGTTTTTCCGTTTTGTAGAAAGGTCCAAGTGGTGTATTCAAAATTCTTAACAGTTCACTAAAGGTAGGTACTTCAGTTGCAAGGTACAGTTTATTGTGTATACTAGTGTTATGGAAAATTTGGAAGTGCCGTGTAAACGCCGAAAAATTGGTCCTTTAACAGTTAATGAAAAAACATTAATATTTAATTGTTTTAAATCATTTACAGACAAACGTTTATGTGAAAGTGTTGATGAGACCGTTGAGTTAGTTAGCAGTACACTTGGTGTTGGGAAATCTACGATTTACAGAGTTATTAAAGAAGAGAAATGTGGTAATTTTCAAATGCCACGTAATGCTCAAGGGAAACCAAAATTTCAAATTGAATATCATTTTAAAGAAGGACTTCGACGGAAAGTGCATGAATTCTTCTTCAGACAAGAATTTCCAACATTGGATAAAGTTCTTGTCTCAGTTCGAGATGATAAGGATTACCCAGAAATTAGTCGAAGTACGTTATGGAAACTTTTAAAAGAAATAGGCTTCCGCTAGAAAAAGAATCCCAGAAAGTCTATTTTATTAGAAAGAAGCGATATTGTCATATGGAGAAGACATTTTCTAAGAACCATAAAGGAAATGAGAAACCAAAAAAGAAAAATATTTTATCTTGATGAAACATGGATCAACGAGGGTCATACACCAAATAAATTTTGGCAGGATGAAACTGTTACAAGTCAAAGGCACGCTTTTGTAAATAACTTTACAATTTAAATCTACTGGTTTAAACCCACCATCAGGAAAGGGACGCAGGCTGATAATAGTACACATTGGCAGTTCAGACGGTTTTGTTGAAGGTGGTTTATTAACTTTTGAATCAACTCGTACCGGTGACTACCATGAAGACATGAACGCTGATGTCTTTCAAGAATGGTTCGAACAAATGATAGATCTTCTTCCTAAGAACTGTGTAATAGTAATGGATAATGCAAGTTATCACTCCAGACTTATAGAAGGACTGCCCACAACCAAGTGGTTAAAAAAAGACTTGCAGAATTGGCTGAGTTCAAAAAATATTACGTACCATCTCGGATCTATAAGAAAGGAACTTTATTCGTTGTGTGCCCTTCATAAAGAAAAATTTAAAAAATACGAAATTGATGAAATTGCCAAAAATCGTGGAATGACAGTACTTAGATCCCCACCATATCATTGTGAATTAAACCCGATTGAACTGGTATGGGCACAGATAAAGAGTGAAGTTTCAAGAAAAAATACCACTTTTAAAATTCATGATGTTAAACAGATGTTTTTGGAGGCCGTAAATAATGTAACACCTGAAAACTGGGAAAAGGCAGTAAATCACACTATTAAAGAAGAGGAAAAAATGTGGAAGCTGGACAATATTACTGATAAAATGATCGAGCCAGTTATTATAAATCTTGGTTCTGAAAGTTCATCTTCTGAATCTGATTTGGATTTGTAACAAGTAGCTGTAAGTTTTATATTAATATTTTTATTCATCTATTTAACATACCTTAGACGGTTTTAAAAACTCTTTTTCTCTTTTGTAATTTTTAAAAATTAAAAAAATGTGAATTTTTTAAAACCCTTTTTAATGTAGGCCAGTCAGTTCTAATATAGTGTGTGATAAAAGAGGTCACTTTTGTTTACATACACATAACACTTTATAACACTGAAATAATTCATTTATTTTTTACAATTATTCAAAGTAATTTTTCAATTAATCTAGAGCACGCCCATGGAGTGGTCGGAGGTACCAGTTAAAATTATGCTAATTACTCTCTCGTTCATAAAAATAAACTGTAGTATATATGGGACATTTTATGCAAACAGTTTTCAGTCCGAAATAAATATTGTAAATAGATATAAATTAAAGTAGTTGTATTCTAGTTCTTAGTGATACATGTAAAACTGTAATAAATATATAAAGATTCTAATAAACTTGTAAGTGTTATAAATGTAGAACCTTTGTTAATAAATAAAGACAATAAATTAGATTAATAAAAATACTACAATATATTGAAAATAGGTGGATAAGTAAGAACAACATTCAAGTCAGGGCAAGATATGCAAGATGTATACAATTCATACGATTTTAAACATTAGTAGGTATTTATCGACGTCTGAAGTTAGTACATTTCCTATTGTTTATTTAGAGAGAACCAACAGTCCATGTTATAGATTATTACTTTTGCCTCACAAAGATCCAGAGCATATTACCGAAATCCAAGAATACTGTGCAGCATTCCTATTTATCATCAGCTATTACGTCCCGTCGAACATAGAAAATTTTATATATCTCAAAACCACCACAAGACTTCCGAGTGTGGACGAAGGAGAACATTGAAAGTTTCAAAGTTCTAGCTGATGATATACAATTAGAAGAGGAAGTAGACAATGATCCACTAGTTAGACTAACTATTAATTAGACAATTAATGACTGAATCAGTTACCCACTACAGAGAAATATGATATAATATGTCTCTAAAAATTCACCTCCTGAATGCTCATCTGAATTTCTTTAAAAAATGTAGGTGCTTAAGTGATGAACAGAGAGAACGGTTCCACCAAGACGTTGTAGACATGTAAAAAGGTTACCAAGGTAAATGAAATCCTAGTCTGCTGGCAGATTACTGCTAGACATTAATCTGTGATGTTCCAGCAAATAAGTATCTCCGTGAACATCTGCCGTAATATTTTAAGGCAAGTGTACCGAGAAGAACATATTAAACTTGATTACTCTACTTAACTCTGACTCTACTCTAACTTAAACTATTCCCCTGCCCTATACTGCACAATTCTTTGTAGCAAATAAAGGGTGGATGATAGAAAAAAAACAAGTTTATTTTCAGCTTTCTTATGATACTGTACATAATGAACACCATGTTCTATCCATGTCACAAAAAAAATTGTTGACCCGTGTATTATTGATTAACACTATATAAAAAAACAGTGACAAACTTATATATCAGAGCTCTACAGCAACCACAGAAATAATCAAAATTTTACTCAAGCGAGACAATCTTCACTTACCAAAAATCCTGAAATGCGAGATAGAACATACGACCGAAATAGTAAAAACTAGAAAAGCAGTTCACACAGATGAAGCAACGATTGATTTGCTAAAAGTGTAGACCAAGAAAATACTAAAACGTTTTAATGCAGTATACAATATCAGTGTGATTGGCCTAGGCGGGAATATTTGGGCCATATAATTAGAGGACAAAAATATACGTTTCTAGAAAATACAGGGTGTTTCAAAAAGGTGTGTCATAAATTAAATCACGCATTGCGGGCATAAATAAATTGATTGAATTCAACTTACCTTAGTACAAAAGTGTACACAAAAAAAGTTACAGCCCTTTGAAGTTACAAAATAAAAATTGTTTTTTGCATTAGAGTAGAGTAAATTTTATTTGCATAAATCTTTAAACATGATTGAGCAAATATCGTCACATCTCCTACTTGACAAACTACTTGACATTTTGTAATAAACATGGACACGTTACTTTCTTGTTCTGAAAGCATTTTTCATACAAAAGAAAAATTTTAAGGTGTTACCTAAATCCCCCCAAACTTTTGAGTACGTTCAAATCAAATGAATTTTGTGGCATCATTAGTTGAGCACATTATTTTTAAAACTTTTTTGCCTCTTATCCCTTTTTCGAAAAACTAGTTTTTTCCTAGTTGGTCATAAAACTACAATTAGTTTCTACGGATGCAATAATTACAAACAGTTCCATCAATAATAGTCAATACTTTGAAGCTACCATTTATTGTGTGAATAAGATTAATATTAAAAATTTTGATATTACAATGGTCTACACATTTCAGGAAATGGCAGATATGCATTTAACTTTGGGTAAGTTGGATCAGATTAAATTAGGATTTCAATAAACTATCGGGAATATCGTAGGTGAATGTCAAGGAAATAGTGCAGCAGCCGCAAGGCGTTATACAGTAAAATACCCCAATCGAAATACACCCGATAGACGATTATTTCTGACCATTGATCGTCGTTTAGGGGAAACGGGTACATTCCAACCCCAAGTTGCTGGCAATAGTGGTAGTCCAATTACGAATGCAACTGATGAAGACATTTTAGAAATCATTGAAGAAGTCCCTAGAACAAGTACAAGGGTAAATAGCTGCTCAACTAAATGTTACTCACGTAAGGGTTTGGAGGCATTTGAAAGATCAGCTGCTTAAACCCTATCACTTAACAACGGTTCAAGGGTTATTGGTTGAAGATTATCCTAAAAGGATTGGATTTTGCGATTGGTTATTAATGGAAAACACTCGAAATGTTAATTTTATGAGAAATATTTTGTTTACCGATGAGGCTACCTTCAGTAGAAATGGAATAATAAACCATCATAATGAGCACACTTGGGCCGACAGAAATCCTAACGCCAAAAAAACGACGCATCACCAAAGGACATTCAAAGTTAATGTTTGGGCAGGAATTGTGGATAACAAACTAATAGGCCCAGTATTTCTTCCCAACAGTATTTCTTCCCTCTTCCTTTTTCTAAAGAGAGCGTGTGGTATATCCAAAAAAGATCACATCAGGAATGAAGATATTAGAAGGAGGACAAATACTGTATATTCCAGTGTAGATAGAATTGAAACGAGACAACTACTGTGGTATGGTCACGTGAAACGAATGAATGAAAATAGATGGCCAAAGAAAGCTTTAAATTACATACCACAACAAAGAAGAAGAAGGGGAAGGCCTTCAGTTGCCTGGGAAGAAAATGTACGGCACATAATGAGAGATAGAGCCATCAGAGAAGACGAATGGATGGACAGAAAACGATGGCGGTCGAAATGCGAGAAACGGCAGAGGCTGTAGGAACCTCGCTTATATATATATATATATATATATATATATATATATATATATATATATATATATATATATATATATATATATATATATATATTTCTTCCCAACAATTTAAATGGTGATAATTATTTGCAGTTATTGGCAAACGATTTACAAGAGTATTTGGAAGAAGTGAATATTGCAATAAGGCAAAATATGTGGTTTCTACAAGATGGCGCTCCACCGCATTACAGTAATGAAGTCCGGGAATACCTTTGCAGGCAGTATCCTGGTCGGTGGATTGGAAGTGGTCGTGACGCAACTTTTTCTTGGCCACCCAGAAGTCCAGGTCTTAACCCCATGGAATTTTTGCTTTTGGGGGTTTATGAAAGAGAAAGTGTATTCTGTAAAAATAGAGGACAAACAACAATTTAGGGTTAGAATGATTGAAGCTGCAAATCAACTTCGTCAGAAAAATATGATTTTTCAGCGCATTCGGTTTTCCTTATTAAAACGATACCGAATATGTATTGAAGAAAATGGGGGTCATTTTGAACATTTATTGTAATATCATATTTATAGACATTTTTTGTACGTGTTAATTCATTTAACCCATTTTTTTAGTTGCACGTAATTTTTTATAGGTTAATGAAAAGGGCCGTAACTCAATAAAAACGGTTTTTTGAAAAAAGTGATAGGAGGCAAATTTTTTTTAAAAATAATGTATTAAACTAATGATGCCACAAAAGTTATTTGATTTGAACGTACTCAAAAGCTTGGGGGGATTTAGGGCTGCTGTTCGCTTAGATTTTGTTGTTTTTCAACATTTTCATTGTAAAAAACAATTTTTATTTCGTAACTTCAAAGAGCTGTAACTTTTTTGTGTGCACTTTTGTACTAAGGTAAGTTGGATTGAATCAATTTATTTTTATCCCTGAAATGCGTGATTTAATTTATGGCATACCTTTTTGAAACACCCTGTATAATGTAAGGAAATATCGAAGGACGAAGTAATCCCGGTCGCAGAAGAATATCCCGCATGAGAAACTTGAGAGAGTTGGTTGCATCACAAACGAAGAAAGTCCAAATGGACTTTGATGACATACTGTGTGTTGTGGGATAAAGTATTCTAGTATTGAAAGTATCCATGCTCAATATCTCAAAACAGTTAAAGTGAGCAGTAAAACGATAGATTTTCAATAGAGTTTTACTATTGTATCGAACTGAAAGTATGAGGACATAGCAACCTAACCACAAGAGAATTTTCTGGAAAACTGCAACAAAATTTTACCAGTCTATCATGGCAGGAGCTGAAGATGACTATCTTCAAGAATGACTCGTTTAACTATATATAAATTCGTCTAGTTATTAACTAATATTAATCATTTTAGTTTTACTTGCTGGTTTTTCAAAATAAATAAAAAACTACTGTAGCATATCGTCGTTATGTTTAAAGAATGATCAACAATATGTTCAACATATTGGATTATACAAACAACTGAAGTGGTGACAACCTGGAAAAAGATGCAGAGGAAACATCTAAAAGAAGCTGGAGAAGAAGAAAAAGTATAGACAAAAAAACCTTCTAATACATTTTTGTTTATACCTATGGTAAACTAGTCTGTTTATTTGTTGATTTGTTGCCAAACAGAACCACGTACACAATTTTATTCGTTAAAACATTACCTTGTGCATTAAACTCCTTCTTTCTTCCATTAAGGACACATCACAGTTGCTACCGACAATTAATATCGCAAACATTTTTATCGCAAGTAGATATATCGACATAGCAAGTCAATTTTCCATTCAGATAACCCTAATGCAACATTCAATCAAAATTTACACATTTTTGCCTGCGTACTTTCCTAAAGTACATTTTCACTGATAATCCAACAAACACTTTTGGCCACATCGTTCGGGATAATGAAATACAAAATAACCAAACGATTAAAACGATTTTTTCATTGTATACGAGCGGTATAAGTCAACGTGTATAAACCCGAAATTTGCAAATACTGATACATATACAATAGCAAGAAAGTTTTATTCGTTGTTAGCGATAAGGTTATCTTTCAATATTGGGCATTAATTACCCTTTTCCGTTATTTCGAATAATAGTAATGTTCAATAAAACCTAAAAGTGTAGTGGGTGTCCATTACTTTAAATATACTATATATTTGTAGTATATAAAAGCATTCAATATTGTATTTATAAAGGGTTAAACCAAAATTTGTAATGAGAATTAAATTCTCATGTGAACGTGTCGTGACGATTTCCAATGAGGAAATCAGTTTTAAAAAAATTCGCAAATTAAGAAAATTTAGATTTAACCTATCAATAAGTATAATAATAATCAGTGATGTCGACGCCCAATGGCCCGATTCAGTAATAACCGTAACAATACAATAATATATTCATCAGGAAGTCAAGACGGCTCACACGGATATGCTGTCAGATAAATAGTGCAGTCATTGAAGCGAAAAATACGGTTTTACCTCCGAATTTTTGAAGTTATACTTCTATACGCACAGTCGGCGTTGGAAATTTGCATGGGAGTGAATCTGTGAAACCATTACATATTATGTAAATTAAAACCATTACACATAAATCTTCGATTTTATTATGCTGTCAAACCAGTTATCGCTTCTTTAGACAAGCCCTTCTTTTAGCGGTGTTGTCAACCTCATTCCTTTAGATGTTTCTCAAATAAGGTGATATCCATAAATTATTTACAAGAAAAAAAGAAAATAACTACAACCCATTAAGTTTATTTTTGTTATTAGTCTGTTGTACTAGATTGGTAAATACAATGAAACATATAGGCAAATATCCGATTTATTTAAAGATACGAAGAAGATATAACTCTCAAAAACATCCGCAAATCGGATTATTACACGGCGATTGGCAACATTGTTACGCAAACAACATTGTTGCGAGACAGAGAGATAGTTGAACGATATTTTCTACAATGTCTAAACCCAGGTATGGATTTATTTTTGTCCAAGTTTTATATTGGTCCACTATTTCAAATGCAGTTCAAACAGACATATATTAAATTGTATGATCCGTTTTAAATTCGTTCAATCTATATATATATATATATATATATATATATATATATATATATATATATATATAATATGTATTAATATTATTATTTATGTGATGTTTTGTATTATTTATTAAACGTTTATAATTATTTTAGGCATTTGTATTTCAAAATAATCACTGTTTGACGGAGAACTGTCAATTTTGAAATCCGTTAGTGTTATGTATAAGTGGCAAATCCTTTACGTGTTTGGTTCATACGCCGGTGTTTGTGAGTTCGAATCACAATATGAATTTATTTTTGAAATATTTAAAAACCTCACGTTATATGTAATATACGCAAAAATGCTAAATTTTAAAATAAAATGAAAATTTACAACATAATCCGAGTTGTTGGTTTTTTATTTTTATCTTCGTAAAGTAAGTTATGTATATTACCAGTTTTAAATACTTATGAATATTGCATTTTAATTTATATTGTATATTAGGTATATTGAATTATATTGTAGTGTATTTATTGTATTGTAATTTTTATATTAATAACAAAATAAACAATGAATTTTACTGCAGATTATGTGTAAAAATTTTTTTTTTGCATTCAACTCCTTTTATACATATAGGAAAATAAAAATATATATTTTGATTAAAATATTGATACAATCTGGACGATTTTCACATTTGGTCCCAGTGAAGATAGCCTCAAATTAGCCGTCAATTAAGTTTCACAGAACGAAATATTGCATTGGCAAGGTTGCCAAACAAATACAAAGAGATAAAGCTTTTAAAATGTACGTTTTTATTATATTATTTTATGGATTCTGCAATTTTATACCTTACATAAAGTATGAATTAATATTTGTTTCGTTTGAAATTAGTTGCAATTAATTATTAGAAAATTTGTTTGGCAATTGACCTTTGATAGGTTAGTGGATATATTTGGCAAGAGAGTCAGAACCCTCGAACCACCAGTTGCCAGATTGCAACAGATGCCTTTTTAACTTTATTATTTATACTGACATTTTACTACTTACTGTTAAAAACTGTTCTAAAACTATTTAATTTTTCTTTTTTGGTAATCGGTAAGTATTAGTTTTTAAATATCTTATGGCTTTTGATTACGTATGTTTCATTTGTAATGTAAATTTCAACACTGCCAAACACCAATATTTCATTCCGTCAAACCCATTTGAGGCTATCTTCACTGGAACCAAATGTGAAAAACGTCCATACAACCTTTTTTTAAAGCTAACTTTTTAAAGTAGAAACTAATTCTTTTTATCTTTCTGCTCTCTCTTACCTATAGCATTACATATGTAATGATTGTGCAGATTGACTCCCATATAAATTTGTAACGGTGAACGCGTGTATAGTAGTATAACTTCTACCGGCAGTCCCACTGGACTGCCACACCCGTTTTTTTACTGTGAACTGATTTGCATGAAATTTTGGAATTAGGCTCATCATACCCCTAACTTCAAAAGTGAAAATGATCTGAACCCCACCTAATATTTTTAAGGGGTGTGAACAAACCCTTAATGGAAAAATTGACATTGAGCCATTTTATCGCTAGAAAACATGTCTAATAGTAAGTGCTGAAATTGTAAAGTGTTTTCTACCACAATTACCTTATATTAAAATCATTTTCAACCCTCAAAAGTGTTTCAATGCTTAGTTACATAGAATTTTGAAATGTGTAGATCATATCTCCATGATTGTGATTGACCATCCAAGCTGTCATATATCACATGTCACCTTAACATTTCCGTTAATACCGGGAGACATTCTCTCTCCTGTTGCCGACCAGAATGCAGCTTCCACTATTTTTTAAATAATTTTAAACTGTTTGTCCTTGTTTAGTGTAATGTTATGTTCAATTTTATGTTTAATTTAAAGTTTATGACATTCAGCCATTGTTGGATAGCCCAAAATTTTATGAAGTAAGTCTAAAATGTTAATCACAAGAAAACTTTTATCATCCAAGTTAACTTCGAGTTTTTTATCGAAGTTAATCAATTTCTTCATTTAAAAAAACGTTTCTTGGCTTATTTCAGATGGCCCTAAAGATACTCTAGGAAGCGAAACTTCTTGGGCAAGATTTAATTAATAAAACACAGCTCGATATCTGCCTTTCATTTCATCAAAAATATTTTTTTTTGTCAGATTCAAATGCAGTATCCGTAAATATGTTTATCATCAGGTATATGTCAACAACTATGCATCAAGTCGTTTCAATTGAGGATTCTTTTGTGTCAAAAAAACATATAGCTGTTTTTCCATTTTCTAGGTACCAAATGTTGCAAAAACATAAAGGGCCTTTTGTAAAAATCTTTAGTTTACCACTACTTAACTTAGACATTTGTATAGTTGGTTGCCTACCAACACCCACAAAATTTCACCAAACTTCAGTCCACCTACATTAATAATTTTTTTTTTTAATTTTCTTCATGTAAATTTAGGACAAATTCATAATTCAAACTACAACATTGATGGTTGCTATTGTTATTTTTTTATAATTTTAACTTATTCAATTTTTAAATATTGCTGGCTACTGTCATATTTAGACAAATACCTCAAGTTACACTGACTGCTTTGTTCCGACTTCCGTCCTAACATGTCAATATTGTCATTTCAATCAGTTGCTATCAACAAGTCCTCGTAGACACTTTGTCTCAGGACCAGCAACCTCCCGTAGGGTCTTACGTTGCCATGTTATTAATTCCAATTGTAACTTTAACATCATAACATATAAGATCCAATAATGTAACTTAAATTCAAATTAATAACATTTAACGGGTCTTTACCCAAATATGTAGTGGCTCAAAACATGTACAATTAGTAAGTATTAACCAGCTTTTGTATTAACCTTGGTCAAAATTTTAAATTTCATGTTTTCTTTAATTAAAGTGGTAATATACTTTTAGGACACACTGATGATGGAATATAGATTCCGAAAACACTTTGTGATGTAGCCCGATTGGGTGTTTTAATTATATACCTTTTATATAGGATTTTTAAATAAATTTTTTGTGATACATGGTATACCGCCAGCTACAGGGACTTAGTTTCCTTGTGGATTATAATAGAAGAAGTATCGGCCGACCACGCAAAAAATGAAGTAACAATCTTCCATAGAGACAACAAACAGCCATGGAAGAAGCAAAATGGCTTATATAAAGGAAGAAGAAGAAGAAACATTTATATTCAATCGTATACGAGAATTACAACGAATCTTAAACCGTACAAGCGAAGAGAATTTTAATATAGTCTTTTAAATTTTCCTCGTTCTTTTAAACATTTATTGTATAAATATCAATAGAATATTAGGATTTTTAACCACAACATAAACATTTTAAATTGATTAACTGCTGTAATATCTTTATTATTTTAATAGTGATTGATCCATTTCAAATTTAAATTCTTAAATTAATTATAAACTGTGTGATATACCGCACCTGTTTTGTTCGTTTTCAAGTCGAATTATTCAAAAACAACAATGTAAAAATAAGTGTTAGTTCAAACAATATTAAACTGTTTGTTCTTTATGACCTACGACAATTCAAATAAAAGCTTTTAATGTGTAAAATTCGGCATCTTTTATAATCTAGCAGCATAAATATATACACAGTTTTATCTTTTTATGATTCAAAAACCAGCTATTTTTTACTACTATGCAATAGAAAACTTAATTTGTTTATTTAGTGTATTTATAGAATTAATAATACATATTTCAATCACAAAGAGCAACACAAATCTACTTTAATAATAAAAGGAAAGGGGCAAGAGAATTATATACTTACAAATCAAATATAATTACAATGTAAACAAGTATTAGATACCTAACCTAACCTAGTCTAGGCAGTGATCATAATTTAGTAATGATATATTATAATTTGAAAACCAACCACTAATATACGAAAAAAAAATAGAAACTAGAAAAATAGATATTAGAAAACAGAATAGTTAGAGTACCTAAAAAGAGATGGAATGACGTTATTCCAATAGAATAAAGGGAAATGTTGAAGAAAACCGTCAACACGTCTAGATAAAAGTGGAAGAAAAAACTGATATTTAAACTGCGAAATGTAATGACCGAGGATCTTAATCAATACAGAAACCCATGATACTATGACTAAGAAGATAAGATATTGCGCATAAGTCGTGACGTCATTGGAGAGTTGCACGTTCGAAATGTCAGTTTTTTTTATGTATCAATAAATAATCTTTAATAAATAGTTTGCAGATATACTTATGTGTATGATTATTGTAATTATTAAACCCCTTAACTTATTTTCCTCTAGTAATTTCATCACAGAATGCCTACAAATACCATTTAACTTTAACAAGAATTCAAATGCTACTCTCCAATGACGGCATGCGCGAATACGACCGATTTTGTGCTACGGGAAGATCCTATCTTGTTAGTCATAGTATCATGACAGATACCGTCGATTTAAATGTAGCACAAGGTTACTCTGATTAATTGTTGATCTGTGGCTTGTGGCAAATGCTAGTTTGAAAAAGTAAGGTTATGCTAATTAGTTTCATCCGTAGTTAGTTAAGAATTATTAAGTTTAAATCAACAAAATAAATACCGGTGAGATTTTTTACGTGTCTCTATGTAATATGAGTGTGTTTTCGAGATATTTTGATTATCATAACTGTTTTTTTTTGTTCAAAAATTTCAAAACATTATTTAGTGTTTAGTTGGGTAAAATGGGATATCGAGTGGTGGGACAAAACTGGATACTATCCCATTTTGTCCAACCAAAACGTAGATACTTTTTAACAAGCATATTAAATTTAATTTTTATGAGGGTTATTAAAAGATGGAAAAATATAAAAGAAAAAGTGATCGGCAGTCTTGGAATGAGGAAAGTATGCGCCAAGCAGTGAAAGGGGTTCTTGGCGTAAGAATGGGTTATCTTAAAGGTCGTGGCATATTATCGTGCACGTTGCGTTTCCAGTACGTAGCGTTTAGTTTCCGAAAAATATAATTTAAATGGTTTTAAATATGAACAACTCACACTGTCCGGAACCTATGGTAACAGACACCAAACGTTTCCGTTCAGTATATTCGAAAAAAATATTTTACTGATGCCGACGGCTACGTAACGAGTCGTAACCGGTTGGTACGGATAATGTGAATTATATGTCCGTTGTTTTCGCCTCGTTGTTTATTTGTTTGATTTTGATACAGAGTATTTGAAAAAATAATTTTAGAGGCTATTTTGTCATTTTTTATCATGTGTTTTCAGTGCTTTGTGACAATTAAACACGAAAATGATATACAATTAGGACTTTTACACGGAGGCTTATATATGGCATCGTTAAATATACAGTATTGTGCGAATTAATGGAATCACTGTGAATTTTTTTCATTTTTTCAATATTCACAGTTGGCAACACTACCTACACAGTTGACAGCTGACCAAGCATTGAAAATATAACCTTACTGTGTGTTGGTGTGTTTGAGTGTGTTTTAGGTCATTTCTTACCAAGCTTGTGTTGTTTTGGGGGTTTTTGTACTATTTTGTGTTGTTTTTGGTTTTATTCCAACATGGATATTACGCCTAGGAAGCGTGAAAAGATTGTCACGTTGAGTGAACACACTAGTATGTCACAAAGAGAGATTGCTAGAACGTGTGGAGTGAGTCAGGGGGTAGTAAGCAAAATTTTGAAGCGTAAACGAGAAACGGGATCAGTGGAGGTGAAAAGGTTAGGAAAATGTGGAAGAAAGAGAAAAACAACACCAGCAGATGATAGATTTTTACTTCGAAAGAGCAAATTGGACCCAAGAAAATCAAGCCAAGACCTACAACATTATCTAGCAGCATCAGCTATAGTGATTCATGACTCAACTGTTCGTAGAAGACTTTTGGAGAATGGTAGAAGGGCAATTCGTCCACAGAAAAAAAGCTTCTAACTGAACGAATGAAGAAACAAAGGCTACTGTGGGCCAAAAAATACTCTAATTGGACTGTAGGCGACTGGAAAAAAGTCCTATTTACAGATGAAACCCACTTTATAGTTCAGGGACAGCGGTCGAAATTCGTCAGGAAGTCTGACAATGAAAAGCTTACACCATCTTATATTGATCAAACCGTAAAACATCCAGTCAAGCAAATGTTTTAGGGATATTTTTCATACATGGGGGTTGGATCTTTGGTGCCAATTGAAGGCATGATGAACAGCCAAAAATAGAAATCCATGTTGGAAAAGTATTTGGAGAAACAACTCCAAAAATGTCAACCCCAAGGAGGAGCGATTCTTCAACAGGACTCTGCTCCCTGTCACAAATCAAAGGAAATGATGGCATTTTTCAAAAATAAGAAGATTAATGTTTTAGATTGGCCCGGTAATTCGCCCGACCTCAACCCCATTGAAAATTTATGGGCCATTTGCAAACCTAGACTGCGAAAAATCGACTGTACCACTAAAATAAAAATGATAGAAGCGGCCATTCAGGTTTGGTATCGAGATGAAAGGATATCTGACAACTGCAAGAAACTCATAGAATCTATGCCAAAACGGGTAAAAGCAGTAATTGCTGATAAAGGGGGACATATTTCCTACTGAATGATGTAAGTTTACCTTTATAGTTTTGTCAAAATATAATTTTTTACTAAATAAACTGTTTTTTCATTAAAACAGCCTATGATTCCAGTAATTCGCACAATACTGTAGTATTGTGTTTTTTAACTAAAGGTTAATTAAAATATATTCAAACTGTGTCCTATTCATTCTAAAATATCCATAATATTTTTCATCGTCATCAATTAATTCTTTGTATAAAGTCCAGTATTCACCTTCCTTTTTCCTTTCTCTTAGCATTGGATGTACTTCAAAGCTTCTTTTTACTACAGTTTATCTTTCTTTATCGTTAAGTAGAAGATCTATTGCACATAATTTTTGTCGCAAAAAGCGAGATATCTTTACCGAAATAAACTGAAACGTTCTATGTATGAAAATGTGAACGCGCCGTCCGATTGCTGGAATGGAATCGCTACGTGCCGGAAACTATACCTGTATGATAATATGCCGCGACCTTAAGGCTTGTAAAGAATTTGGGATACCTCGAATAACCATTAAAGCCAGAGTAAAAAAAAATTAAAAATGGAACTTTAAACGAGAAAATTCAGCAAAGACAAGAATGGAGCGTCACAGACCGGTTTTTACAGCGGAAGAAGACGAGAAATTGGTGGAACACACTTTGGTAATGGATTCACTACTATTTGATTTTACTTTGAATGACTTTCGAAGTTTGGCTTTTCAGTTAGCTCAACGCAATGGATTAGATAGTCCATTTAATAGAGAAAAAAATGGCCAGTAAAGCATGGTTATACAGATTTGTAAAAAGACATCCAAAAATTATTTTTCCTTACTTACTGGTGTGAAAAATATAAAATACCACCCGAACGGATTTACAACGTTGACGAAACTAGTATAATGACTGTACCAAAGAAAAGATCGTAATGTTTATCATTGCTTAGGAAAAGGGAAGTTGGGTGTATATCTTCAGCTGAACGTGGTGTTCTTGTTACTGTGGAAATTTGCATGGGTGCTTCTGGTGTATTTGTGTCATCTACCTTCATTTTTCCAAGATCCAGAGCAAAACCTGAGCTGCTAGATGATGCTCCACCTGGCAGTAAAGCTTTCTATCATTCGTCAGGATGGATGCAAAAAGAAATTTTTTCTAATTGGTTTAGTCATTGTTTTGAGTTTTTGAAACCCTCCACAGAACATCCTGTTCTTTTACTTTTGGGCGGACATACGACTCACACAAAAAATATTGACGTCATTGAGAAAGATATAGATATCAGTTTCATGTCGCCATTCAGCACTTATTATACGTCAGAAGTTCAAAAATGAATGCAGCAACATTCAGGTCGACCAATCACAGTCTCCCAAATAGGAAAATTTTTCGGAAGCGCATTTAAGAAAGCTGTTAGCGTCCAAACTGCTGTGAATGGGTTTAGAAAGACTTGGCATTCAACGTCTCAATCCGAAAATTATTGAAGACTTGATGTTTGAACAAGCTGAAACCACAGAATCACCGATGAATGATCCAATGATTGGTTTCGTTTTAGAAAATAATCGACACTCTCTACCATATCAAAACCAAGTTGATGGTGATGCAGAAAATGAGAATTCTCCAAATACATTGCCTTCAGATACTTTTACACCACAAAAATCTCCTAAGGTGCTTGAAAATAAGGAAAATTGTCATATTATTCCTCCTCCTCTTTCTTACATCAACTTCAATGCTACTGCGATACCCTCTTGTTCGTAGTGTCAATAAATTTCAAGTCACTCCCAAAGAACTAGTTGCCCTTCCTCACGCAGAAAGAAAAATTAACCCTAATGGTAAAAGGAGAGGAAAAACAGCTGCTGTGTTAACCTCGACACCTTATAAAGAAAAACTGGAGAGTTGTTAGTCAAATGACCAGGAGCTTTGCTACGACTTTGATGAATTGAAACGCCGAATATATAAATAAACGGCGAAAGGAGTATCTTACACTTTGTTATAACGTTATTTCGGTATTCCCTATGTCTTCAGACAGTCGGATACATACAAACTCCTACACTGAAAGCCAGCGAATTGTTCTTTTATTTTATAGGTAAGCTACAAAAAGTGCCATATGTTTTGATGACCTTAAACGACAACGATTTACCACTATAATTTTCTGCCTTTTTGAGTTCATGCCTGTTTTCAACAAAGACTTTGAGACAAGACTTTTTCTATGTAATGTGCGGCTTGCTCTAAGGGTCAATTAAATTGAAATTACCTATAAATCCAACTTTCATTATTATTTTGGTTATTAATCTATTAGAATCGTTTATTGTTGAAAGGGAATAAGCGCCATTTTCTACTGTTTCAAGTTGTCGTAAAAACCATTCTCACTTTCTATATCCGCGCTATTTGATGTTGAAAGGAAGCATGCGCTGATGCATTGCATGGATATAATTTATACTGCGAAACTGCATTTAGCGTAGAAATGAGGTAAGCACTGTCGCTGGCTCCTTTTCAACAACGTACGAAGAAAACGTCACATGGTTTAACAGTTCTTGCTGCGTTGCGTAATCGAGACTGCCATTTGCATGGCGTACTTTGTCATGACAAGTTCTGTTGCTGTTTTTAAGATATAGAAATGGAAAAATATTTCAATGGTGAACAAACCAAAGTTAACAGGAAGAGATATGTCGTCGAATATAAGATAAATGTTGTAAACCCCAGAACAGAATAAAATGTATTTTATATGTTAGATACAGAGAAAAAACAATCTTGAACAAAAAGATTTGATTAGTCTACAAGTAAGTTCATTTTTTAACATTAATTTATCTTACCATCTACAAGGTTTTCTAGATGTAGCCTTAAAATATTAATAAAAAAGGACGACACAAATGAAATATTTGACAAATTTTACAGATTAAACACAAAAGATGAGCAGGATATATGTCTACAAGGACTTATAGAAAACGTTAGTGTTTGTAGAAGGAGAAAAAATACTACTGAAAATGAAATCATGAAAAATCTTGAACCAATTTCCATTTTGTTCTTGTTGATACAAGAACATTAACATTAAAAAAGAGATTAAAACGGATTAAAATTTTGTTATCAAACAACTACACACCATGTGAGAAAAGAGAGCACAATGTGAATACATATTCATGCAATTTCTGAAGAAAGTGATATTTTTATAAGACATGTTGAATCATCCCTCTAAACAGACACATTACTCTAGTAAACCTATCATATTGTTCTGAAGCTATTTTCTTGTGGCATTGTAAATTAATTACTATTTATAACTGGGAATAAGCCACAATTAAAGATAAAAATACGTTTATTGACGTTTCAATGTCCAATTCGGAAATCGTTCTCACACTACAAACAGTAAATTAAACAAATTTTGTTTTTTGTTACATAGTGAAAAAAATTCTTCTAATAATTTAATTTTATCTGACTCATTTATATTGACAATTCAGACATACAGTATGCATTTTAAAGTAGACGACTTTAAAATGATATTGCCAATATTGTTGAGTTGCGCTCCTGGGACGACTTTACTTATAAGATAGTTCATTCGATTACATGAAATCAACTTTAACTTGAGAATATCCGTCAGAAAAAATCATAGCATGTAATTCGTCTTTAAAAAGACAAACACATGACATGATGACAGTAAAATTCTCCTGTTACTGATTAAAAATTCGTTCTTGGAGGAGAAACATTTGTTAACATCTGTTTTATTAAAAAATGATTATCCTTTATCGTTTATAAATAAGGAATTTTCAACAATCGATCAAATAGAACAGAACAACTTAGAACGAGATCCTACAGTATACACAAGGAATAATATGAGGAAAATAACAATACCGTACATAAAAGGATTATCAGAAAAACTTAAAAGGATAGGAAATAAATTCAACATTTCAACAACATTCAAAACAACAAACACGTTGAGATCTATTTTGTCCAAAACCAAACCTAACAATGAACAAGAAAGGACAAAGAATTGCATTTATAAAATACCTTGTGAATGCGATCAGTTTTATTTAGGTGAATCATCAAGGCCATTAAATGTTAGAATAAGTGAACATCAATCTTATATTAAAAATAGAGAATGAACATAGGGTTCAATGGAATAATTCAAATGTAGCCCTAAAAGAAACGGATGGTAAAAAAAGAAAAATCAAAGAAGCGGCTCTAATTATGCTAAATGAGGCCAATTGTGTCGCAAATTCCTTGGCAGAAAGTAGGATCTGGTTACCAATATTGAAAGAGGAAGTTATTAATAAGAAAATACCAGTATTAGTAAGTCAGTAACATATAGAGGATACATCATTTATGTTTTTAAAATAACGTAACATATAAAATCAGAATTTTGATGTTTGTTGAAGGTAAACTAAATTCACTAACAAATACTTACAATGTCGGGATAGTATTAAGAGGTTTTTTCCTGGTTTTTCCCTCATCATTTACTATGGAATCACTAACAGGAGAATTTTACTGTCATCATGTCATGTGTTTGTCTTTTTAAAGACGAATTACATGCTATGATTTTTTCTGACGGATATTCTCAAGTTAAAGTTGATTTCATGTAATCGAATGAACTATCTTATAAGTAAAGTCGTCCCAGGAGCGCAACTCAACAATATTGGCAATATCATTTTAAAGTCGTCTACTTAGAAATGCATAATGTATGTCTGAATTGTCAATATAAATGAGTCAGATAAAATTAAATTATTAGAAGAATTTTTTTCACTATGTAACAAAAAACAAAATTTGTTTAATTTACTGTTTGTATTTTGAGAACGATTTCCGAATTGGAAATTGAAACGTCAATAAACGTATTTTTATCTTTAATTGTGGCTTATTCCCAGTTATAAATAGTAATTAATAAACCTATCATATCTCGATACACGATTGAACGTCAAGATTATGCATTAGCTTTTTAAAGAAAAGCACAGAGATTTCTCAATAAAGTATGATTATTACCTGAAATATTTTAAGGAACACTATGCCGGGTTGGCCGACCTCAGGAAGACACATGCCAGTGTGAGACTTGGTGATGCGGACAAACGTACTGTACTTATATATACTTTGACTATATGCAGAACCTCCATCTTCCAGAAACTCCCGTACAAGATCAGTTTTACCTTACACAAATGACTGTAAAAGTGTTTAATACTCACAACTTAAAAACCGGTGAAAGTTTCTTTTACATGTACCATGAAGGCAAAGGCAGAAGGCAGTAAAGGTCCGAACGAGGTGTGTCTTTTTTGTTACATTATATAAAAAAACCTATGTTCCCGATAGTGTGGAGGAACTGCTTTTATTTTGTGACAATTGCCCTGGACGACAAAAAAACAATACAGCAATCAGAATGTGTATGACATTAGTTGAAAGAGATTTATAAAAAAGTAGAACATATTTATCCCGTTAGAGGAGAGGGAACTCGTTTTTGCCTTGCGATAGGGATTTTGGCACTGTAAAAAAGCTTTTGAAGCGCATCGACAGAACTGTATCTGTACACAAGTTTCTAGAGCCTTTAAATCTAAGTACTTCACCCTTCATTAACAGCTCTTCTAATGTTAACACTTTTCACCTTAAAATGACCAATGCTGACATCGTAAGATGGCCGTCAGATAAGGCGAATTATCGAAAAATAAAAAGAAAAAATGACATTGTTTTACTGTAATGTAACTACTTATCAATATTTGATTAAGTTTACTCAAAAACAAATAATCAAAAATAATTTAGTATAGCTTAGAATAGTTTTTTGCGTTTTTATTCAAACTTATAAAGTGTAACTTGTCTCCTTTCAACAATAGACGATTAAATTTAAAAAAGATAATACAAAGATATTTTTAGGATAAAAGCCAATAAAAACAGAACATTTTCACAAAGATTCAAGGAATGTCTGAATTATTTGTATCTGGTAACTTTTAAAGTATCTAGAAAAGTTTGGTTTTCGTGCAAAAAATATACATGTATATGAAAAAAAAATCAATATAAGGTTGAATGTTCGAATAATTGAACTTTGATGGTATACAAGGCAAATATCGAACACAGTACTTAATTAAATCTTGCCCAAGTACTTTCGATCAATAGATCATCCTCAGGGGCATTTCGTCAGTTGTGGCCTATCCGACATGAGCAGAATGTCATACATGTAAATTTGGACATAACAATACAATACACAAAGACAAACAAACACTTTAAAATTTTAAAAAATGGAGACGCTACATGTTATATAGAAGCCGGAGACAGATTTTGTCTTTAACACTTTAAAAATGGAGAAGCTACATGTTATATAGAAGCCGGAGACAGATTCTGTCTCCGGGTTCTACGTAACATGTAGCTTCTCCATTTTTAAAAATTTTTAAAGTGTTTGTTTGTCTTTGTGTATTGTATTGTTATGTCCAAATTTACATGTATGACATTCTGCTCATGTCGGATAGGCCACAACTGACGAAATGCCCTGAGGATGATCCAAATATTGGCTAAATTTTCAATAAGAAAACCTGGAAATGGACTTACAAAAGAATATCAAATCAACTTTGTAAATATTGCCTGATACCCAAATCTATCACTATCCTCACTATCAAATACAGGAATTTTTAATTTTCATTCACGGACAAAGTAAATATTTACGAATTTTAGTATTCTATTTTTCATTTAAACCACGAAAAAGTTGTAATAATATTATTTATGATACTTTTCTTGGCATATGTTGAAAAGATGTTCATAAATCATACACCAAATATAAATCTGAACAATTTATGGCAAAAAATAATACAGTGTGACAATTTGAACACTTACGACTTACCATAGCTCTCTTCACTCTCGTAAATAATATGAATAATCAGAAATACAAGTCAATTCTGTTTTCAAAGAGAATACTTTTAGTGAATGTTTTTCCCCCAAAACTCAATCCTATAGTAAAGGTAAATGATATCGCCATAATTTTAAAAGACATACAATTTACTCTTTAATGGTAGCTCATTTAATATTTTTTGATCGCCCATTGCCAAAAAATCACGTTGGAGAGTTACAAAAGTATTACAAGAGACTTTATTAATCAATACAAAATAATCAAAAAGTAATACAGTGGCTCAATATGTATTAGAAAAAAATTACATACTGATATTAAATTACTATAAGTCTTCTAAAATAGCATAAGTTATTTTGTTTCAAATATACCATACTTAAATAACCATAACTATTTAATTATTATATGTATGATTTTGATGTTGCAGATGTTACATGCAGAATTCAGGCAGCACAGATGAAATACCTCGAAAGAACGATCGGAGTAAAAAGAACTGATAGAATCAGAAATGAAGAAATAAGAAAAAGACTCAAAATCAAACCGATACTCGACTCAATCAAGGAGAAAAAATTGGCATGGTTTGGACATCTAACCCGGATGGATAATAATAGAAAAGTAAACAGAGTGTGTGGCGCCAAACCAATATGGAAGAACAGAAGAGGAAGACCCATTAAAAAATGGAACAGTGGCATCTCGCAGATATTGCAGAGTAGGGGTAAGACTTGGCAGGAAGCAACACAGATGGCATCTAATAGGAAGGAATGGAGAAAGTTCGTTAAGAGCTAGGACATCTCAGAAGATTGTAAAATATTGTAATTTTGTAATTTATTTATTGTAATTATTATTGTATTGTAATTTAATGAATTGTAATTATAAACGGTCCAATACTGAAAGGTACAAATGGGTCTACTAATTAAGTAAGTTGATGTTACAGCTAAAATGATGCAGATAAAATGAAGAATTACACAAGTTATCAATTTGAAGTTTGTGAAGTAGGCGTTGCATTAAATTCACATTGCAGTTATTTTTATGTTTAATTTGACATATCAAAGTATTTAATATGCAAATAACAAAATTATTTAAGAATGGGTCAATGAACTACAATTAGTGAAAGAAATTTAATTATTACTCATCATAGGAATGGATATAGCCAAAGAGACATATCCAAAATGGTAAATAAATGTGCATCAAGAGTTCAGCACACTATTAAACATTAGCGAAATAAGAATAGAGATGAAAATAAATCAAGGTTAGCTCCAAAAGATTTTTACCGAACGTGAGGAAAAATGAATTGTCAGAGAAACAGCAAATAATCCTAAAAAAAGGCAACCAAAATTGGAAGATGAGACAGAAAGACAGTTTGGAAAAAGATCCAATATCATAGAACCTCAACAGAAATGATGCGCTAAGGGTACCATGGGTTGCAAAGAACAACTTATTATCGACTCAGTCATTTCTAGCCAGGCATACACCAAAAAAAGGAACCTCTTCACTGCCTTTATTGGCTATAAGAAAGCTTTTGACTCACATCGCAGCATGAATGGCTGGTAGATATATTAAGAATATAGAATTCGATGATAATGTAGTGACCTTTTTAAGACATATCATGACAGATTTGAAGACTAAAATTCACATCCAAATACCTGGTGAAAACAATGTCGAAACGGAAAATATTGCAATTAACCGCGGCCTATTCCAAGGAGACTCGCTGAGTCCATTGTGGTTCTGTCTAGCGATGAACCCACTATCCCAGCAATTGAATTCCGCTTACTCAGGTTTTAGCTTTAAAAACAACAATACGTGGTGAAGCTTAAACATCTGTTGTATATAGCTGATTTGAAACTAATGGCTTCCACTCGAAACCACTTAGATCAAATGCTAAAAACTGTAGAAACTTTTTCAAATGATATCAGTATGCACTTTGGGTTAGACAAATGTCGTATACTAAATATACTCAAGGGAAAGGTTCAGTCCGGAGGATTCGATATGCAAAATGGCCAAAATATCGAGGATATAGGCAAAAATGACATGTATAAATATCTAGGAGTAAAGCAAGCGCGGAAAATTGACCATAAACAAATGAAAATCGAATTAACATTCAGAGTTCATACGAAGGGTAAAACAGCTACTCCGCTCACATCTTAATAGTAAAAATTTGTTTAAGGCATTAAACACCTACGCATTTTCCGCGCTTAGCTACCCATTTGGGATTATTAAGTGGACTAAAACGGATATATAAACTCTTCAGCGAAAAGTACGAACACACCTCACAAAGGCACAAAAACACCATCCTCGAAGTGCAGTAGAAAGAACGACATTACCGCGGTATTTAGGAGGACGAGGACTTATGGATATAAGCAAACGATTAGAAAAACAGATTACTAATTTAAGAACTAATTTTCAGGTGCCGGCGGAGACATCTACTCTTCATCGCGCGATTTGTGCAGTAGATGACACACCGACCAAACTGAGGGAACAAGAAATGCGCATAAACTATCTTACTAATAACGAAAAAATGTGCATCTGGAATGGATAAACCTTTGCACGGGCGACATCCGAAAGAAGTCAGCCAAGACTATGTCGACAATATAGCGTCGAACTATTGGTTGACATCAGGAAAGATGTTCCCTGAAACAGAAGGCTCATTACTTGCCATTCACGATCAGGTTATACCAACCAAAAATTACCTGAAATATATTGTCAAAGACCCTCAGATCCAAAACCACAAATGCTGATATGGATGTCAAGCCCAAGAAACCATCCAACATCTTACCAGGGGCTGCCAAGCATTTGCTGCAATTGAATATGACTCAGTAGGGAAGATCCTCCATCAAGAGATAGCTTTTAAACTGGGACTTCTACAAACAAACGTACAAGGAAAAGATCGTCAAGTACAGAGATCTGGAAATACAAATACGGAGACAATGGAGAATGGAAAGTAGTTTATTTAGTTTTAAAAATACGTTATAATAATTTAAGATGATAGAGTTACCGATTGATTAGGTAACATGGAAAGAAAAGAGCTTTATGAGAGAAGAGGCCCAAACCTTACTATGGCTGAGAGAAGACAGGTAAGGGAAAGGTCAGTTGAAAGATGGCAAGAAGAATGGAACAATACGGAGGATGTGACACAGTGGACGAAAATGCTGATCCCGAACATAAGAGCTTGGGTGGACTGTGGCCACAGGCGACTGGATTATTTCCTGACGCAGGTGCTCACAGGACACGGGTGTTTTAGGGCCTACCTTTATAGGATCGGAAAGGCTGATACAGATGAATGCCTATATTGTGGATACTCGGACACTGTGACACATATGATGTTAGACTGCAGCAGATGGATAGTGGAAAGGAACAGAATGGAGAGAAAGACAGGTGTGAATTTTGTTACAGTGAGAGAAATGATTGAGAGAATGATTGAAAATAAATTAGGTTGGATTAACATACACAGTTATATCCGTGCAGTGATCAAGAAAAAAGAAGAGGAAGAAAGACAGTTGGACCAACGGCAAAGGTAGAGTAAATGATGCTGAAAGGTGAAGTTAGAACAGTGGGTCACACTTTTTGAGTTAGAATGCGTGAGTTTGACTGTGGGGAAGGAGGAAATGCCCTTCTGGGAATGATGCCGAACTAGGAGTGTGGATGTGTATGAATGGAGAATGAATGAATAAAGGTAGTGCTTCGGAAGTGATGCCGGCCTTACAGCGGCCATTCCGCTTCCAGATCGCTGGATGACAGAGGAGGGTCTGGTTTAGCAGGTAGGCGTTCGGCGTAGACTCGGCGAGGAGAGGGCATTTTAAAGTACCTCGGGAACTATCGCCGGGAGTATGAAGAACGAATCCTGCACTAAGGTTAGTCAAGCGGCGTCCTGGACTGAGATGTCTTTTGAAGATTCTAGACCCCCCCTCTATAAAGACGAAAAGGTAACATGGCGACATATGACTCCACGTTGAAATTGCTAGTCCTGAGACGGTATGTCTTCGAGGACTGTATGAGTGCAACTCTCCTCGAAGACATACCTTCTCAGGACTAGCACCTTCAACGTGGAGTCATATGTCGCCATGTTACCTAATCCATCGGTAACTCTATCATCTTAAATTATTATAACGTATTTTTAAAACTAAATGTAATTAAACATCTGTTAACGGGTTTTTACCCATATATTTAATCTTGGTGGCTACATTCATGTACTCCTAGACACTGATGATGGAACATGGTTTCTGAAAACGTTATGTCTTTTTAACTTAGCCCGTTTGGGCCTTAAATATATACCTATTACAAAGGATTTTTAATTCAATTTTTAATACATGGTATACAGCCAACTACAGGAACGTAGATTCCTTGTGAACTTTTTTATATAGTTCAGCTGGGTGTTTTGTTTCTGGTTAGTATTTAACAGCATCTTTAACTTCAAGCATTGTTGGTGGTTCCTCTTACCTCTCATCTGTTATGCTTAAGTTATCTCTGTCGTCTTCCAGTTTTTTTTCTTCTTCCTCTATATTAACTACCTGATTAAAGTTGTAACAACTATTTTGCTTACCACAGGGTAAGAATATGGGGGACAATATTGAGCAAACAAAATAATCGAAACAAGTGCATACGGACACTCAGTTGGTTGTTGGAGAGCTGGGTCGTGGATAAGTTGAAGATATTGGGGGTTAGATTGGGGCAACTACAAAGAAAAGAAATAAAGGGGTACTTATACAAATCTCTTGGGACAAACAGAATGAAAATAAACGAAAACACCTCAAGAAATTTAATATAGGGCGCCACTTGAGGTGCCCAATTATACCTATTACAACCACTAGTTGTAACTAGGGAAATAATTGTATAACATCAAAAATATAGAAAAAAAAAATATCTTTTTCAAATAAAACTCAAAACAGATCAGAGAAACAAATTAAACATTTTTTTTTGTCTCAAACAAAACAGATCAAAAATACATATTATAAAAGAAACATATATAACATAATACAAATAACAAAAACTTACATGTTCTTTGTTTACTATATTATGGCCAATTAGATTATCAAAAATTAAGGATCCTTTTTAATGAAAACATATAAATTTAACCTTATATATGAAATATCGTTTCTACATAATAATCAAATTAAAATTGTCATAACAAAAAAACAAATTAAGCTTGCTGTCATGTATCACATTTAATTTTGATGACAAAGAATGAAAGCAATTATTACTTTAGCCAAAAAATATCTGTCTTTACTTTGAAAAATTAATATATTGAATTGTTACCTTAATGTTTTTTTATACAAACACTTTGAAACTTTGCATCTCTGGGAAGCTACTCGGACAAAACTTTCAAAACTGGAAGGCAGCAACCATCAGGAACTAGTTCTACACTCCAGGACAAAACGATAGGAACAGGAACTTGGTGGAAGAATCGAGCCGACTACGGGGACATCCTATATCATACTTCTTTAAATATTTAGTAGTTACCCTTTTCAAAACCTGTCTTATTACAGAGGGTAATTGTTCCTCTAATTAACAAAATTTGTCGACTTTTTTCTTCGAGAAGTTCTTCATCACTTCCTCTCAAATCTTTTACTCCATTCCCACATGTCTGCCCCGCTTGGAACTTAAAAGTCGACTCGTTTCAAATCTTTGACTCCATTCTCACATGTCTGCCCCGCTTGGAATCTAAATCTCGACTTCACTGTCACATGTCTGCCCCGTTTGGAACTCAAATCTCCACTCCTTATCACATGTCTGCCCCGCTTGTAATCTAACCAAAAATTTCCCTTCCGTCTTGCAGCTAACCTGTCCCCACAAACTCAAGAACCAAAACAATATCCCCTCGCTCGTATCGACAAAAAACCTTTTAAATATTCCTTTATTGCGTTTTTAGACGCCAGTATTGGTATCCTAAATAAACAAATATTCTTTTTGACTCTCATTCTAATAACGAAAAACAACTTTATTATTAGGGGAAATCATGTTTATTGCGTTTTAACATAATACCTCTTTGGCGACAAAAAACGTGTTATTTTATCTAACATTGCAACACAGAGATAAAAACAAAACATATTTCCAACGTTAATACGCACTTAAAAATCTCGTCAAAAAAAACTTGAAATATTTACAACGTACCTACATTTAACTTTATTGATCGATTTCTTGGTAGAAACAACAGGGACGTACCATAGAAATATTTTATATACACAATAAATAAAAAAAACGCTACAATGCCCCTTCTTAAAAGAAAAAACTCGGATAATTCTTATCCAGTTTTTGATAAAGGCAAAACAACAAAAACCAAATCAGAAGATGACCTCTTAACTGAGTCGAAACTTCTTAATAATATCTTTTAGATGATGGCTAGCATGGGATTAAACAACAAAAACAAAGTTAGTTACAAAGAATGGGCTAGCGTGCCATCGATCGCCAGACTCTTTAAAGTCGAGTAGACTGAAATTTGTGACTCTACTTGAACTGTAGGTGACATGAGTTTCTATGCCTTGGGGGAAGCTAACCTTATGCCCTGTAGTGAACCTCGCTGACATTCACAGCAGTAACACAAGTGATTTGACGGGCAGGCATAGCCATGACACCTCGTTGCCTAAATCAGGTGCTATACACAAATCCAAAAAAATTGCTCTACACTTAACAGGTAGGCGTCTACTATCTCCACTATACGCCTAGCGAGACAGGGAATTCGGCAACGGTTCTACAAAAAAATTAGGATATAGACCCTAAATCTATATACCTACATATGACAAAATGTGATTCTCACATGTGTCTCTCAATCAAAATAGATTACCTGAACTAAAATTATCAAAAGTGAAACAATATTCCGAAGGGATGAAATCAAATCAACATATAAACTCGAAAATACAGACATGGGATAGGATGAACTAATTACTTAAAGATGACATATTGTCCTCATCTGACACAAAAGGCTTTAAATCTTTAATGTGCCACTTACCAAGATCCGAACCATTTAAATCTGACAAACGATAAACCACTGGTGACAATTTTTCCTTGATAGTTGCTTCAATATACTTCGGTGCTAGTTTGGACATAAACTTGTTGACAGCACAAGACAAAACCTTATTTCTTTTCCAAACTCTATCACCCACTTGAAATTGGACTTCTCTTCTACGTAAGTTGTAACTTCTAGCGTTACGTTCATATCCTTTTCGAAGATTAGCCTTAACCTTTTCAAAAACTTTATCTATACCTTTGACTTCTGAAGCATACATGTTACGGTCACCTGGAATTATCTCGATATCTTGATTCTGTTGATCCTTATGATCAACACCATAATAGTTTCCACTTAAAGGAACATGACGGCCATAATTCAGGAAAGCTGGAGTATATCCAGTCACTTCATGCTTTGCAGTGTTAATAGCTTGTCTGATCTTTGCTAAATTCTTATCCCAATCTACGTGGTCTTTAATATACGTACGTATTGCTGTACCAATGGTTCTATTGTTCCTCTCCACAAAATTACACTGAGGTGCATATACTGGGCTAAACCATACTTTCTGAACGTTATACCTATTACAGAGCTCAATTAAGAGAGGATTGTTCAGATTTGAGGCATTATCACAAATCACATATTGAGGAACACCAAACATTAGGAAAACATCATTTTCCAAAAACTCAACAATATTCTTAGCCGTGGCCTTTCTCAAAGGTTGGACTAAAGTATATTTACTAAACCAATCAGCAACTACTAATAACCACGTATAACCTTTCTTTGAACCAACAAAGGGACCTACCAGATCTATTGCAACTATTTGCCAAGGAAACTTGGCCTCTCTCTGCTTATCCATTTTACCTAATGGAGCATAATTTGGTGTCTTCTGAGCACCACAAACTTTACACGACCTGACAAACTTAAGCACATCAACACGCATCTGGGGCCAATAATATCTTTCCTGAATACGGGACAAAGTTTTGGAAAATCCAAAGTGAGCACACGTAGGTGGCTCATGACAAGACTTCATAACTTCAAACCTTTGTGGTTTGGGCACAAGAATTTTCCACTCTACATCATTAGTCTTAAAAGAATTTCTGGTAGGGCAAACTTATAAACAAAATCATTCTCCACCTTCCACTGTGGAAAATCAAGGGGGGATCGGACTATCTTTGATCTCAAATTATCAAACCAAGGATCTATTTTATCTACATCAACTTCTAAACAATTAACATGGGGACGACTATCAAAATCTTTCTTTTCAAAAATTGGGTTCAATGATGGCCTGTGAGGTCTATTGGTCTTAGACCTATTCGAAATACTACACTTAGGACAAGAAGATGTGATCACACCTTTATGACCACAACGCCAACAAGATACTGACTTGCTTCTACAATCACGGGAAATATGACCTGGTCTATTACAATTGAAACAAATAATCTTTTTCGGATTTCTGGGAGCTTGATAAGGGACTGACTGCATTAATGGAGGTGGGGACGAAAAAGATTGCATCATTGGAGGTGGGGAAGAAAAAGACTGATTTCTTATTTCAGTATTCTCTGGTGGAATGGGTCTATTATTTTCATACTTAAATTTGGGATTGGGTCTCCTAGAAGAATTTTCTCTGTCCTGTCTGTCACCTACTCCACTTCTATCTTGCTTGGTTTGATTATTCACCACATGAACTTGTTCTTTGGGCTTTTCTGAATCATCAATCGAAATACCTGCAAGACCTTTAGTAGTCTGCAACAAGGGCAGGACATTCTGCTCTAAACGTTTTATAGTTGCTACTAACGTTTCTACTGTAGCAAAATCTTGAAGGGCTATCAGTGGAATGTAGTCCACTAAAATATTTTTCCTGATTATTTTCACTTTTTGAGCTTCACTAGGATATGTTTCCAAACGTTTAAAAAGGTTTTCCATCACTGCTGAATAAATGGTTATGGATTCGTTCCTTTTTTGCTTTCTATTTTTAATTTCATCCAAGAGATTATCATTATAATCTGGGTGCAAAAAAGCAGATTTGAGTAGGGCTACCAACTCATCCCAACTATTAATTCTATCTCTAACACTCCTATACCAAATAGCAGCATTACCTTCAAATAACTCAATGGCTGAGCGAAACAGGATGTCTTTGGAAATATTCCTAGACCTAGCAGAATCTCTAATTTTTTCTAAAAATGTGGGAAGGGCTTTACTCTCACCATTAAACTTAATATGTAGATCAGAAATAATAACAGGAGTTAAAACCTGTATTATTGGGGCTGGGGCTGTACAACTGGGAACTACCGGGACTGAAACTGGGCTACTAGTGGATGGTTGTACTAAATCATCAGATAATTCTAGTTTTTCTAACACATCACCCTGTAACAACAACAAATCATCTTTACACTCATTGACAAACTTTTTAACATCTTCCTCAACATCATTCATAGGGAAATTTTCTAATCTAGTATTTAAATGTGAAGACCTTGTCTCAAATCTAGCAAAATCAGCTTTGGTTGATTCTACATTTATTGATTGAGCACAACTATATAAATCTTTTATAATCAACATGATCTCATTTAACTCTTCCTTAGGATCTACTACATTATTAACCAAATCGACTAAACTTGAAGACAAAGTGGCCTCCTTGGCCAACAAAGCTCTTAACATCTTTCTCTTATCATCAACTGTCTTATTTGGGACATTTTTACCTCTTATGAAAAGCTCATAAGATAACTCTCCTGATTTCAAATGATTAACCTGGGTAGACTTCATTTTTCAAAAATTGGATGAAAGCAAACACACAAAATAACTGAAATCAACTTCAACAACTGGTAGAAAATATGACAATTTTAAGAAACAACCGTTTCCATTTATCACCTGATAGTAAGTCTCACTTGCACTCCCGCGTACTGAAATCCAAAACTCAATCAGTTTGCTGCAACTTCTGCTCTTGACTTAGTAATCAGTTGGTAAACAAAAATGAGGTCTTTAACCTGTCTCCTAAAAGTTCACACTTCCACTAACAAGGACTAAAAAAATAGTTTCAAACAACATGGGACAACATGGACACTAACAAACAACATAAACCGTACATACAAAGGAAGACAAAATACTAATAATATTGAAAACTTGACCTTTGAGTGAGCTACACTAAATAATACCAAAATAAACCAACTCTTGTTCCGAAAACTAAATGAGACTGCTCCTAGTCAAAACTAAAACAGCATCTCCTGATCACAAATATTACACCTGTGGTCATTCAGATACAAGAAAGGATACGCAATAAACAAACAGTCTACTACTGAGACTAAACTTGTCGAATCTTCTCTACGACTCACAATGACTACCCCTCGTACAACAACATTAATTAACCCTTGGCATTTAAATACACCTTCAGAGACGGTTAATTAGAAGACAAACTGCATAATACTACTTCTCAACTACATAGCTCAAAAGTCACTCAAACGAATACACACATTTACTCAAAATTGACGGAACAAATAAAAAATTACAAAAACCAATTATTCTGTAAGATTTGTCAAATCAATAAAAAAATAAATGTAACAGTAACTGTATAATTTGCTACTGTTTTTAAATTCTTTTCAATATCAATACTTCAATTAAAACTCATATTTAAATATTTAACTCAAATATTTGCTTTCATTTACCATTACATATATGAAGAACAATACATATGTCACTATAAGTACATTACCTGAAAAAACAACAATACATAATGTTGGTACAAAATACATACATTGTAATACAAATACACTACTGTTTGTGAGACACTTTGGGGCACTATTCAAAAGGAAAAAAGTTTCATATAAATGGCAGGGAACTGGGGAAACTGAAAAAGATATGTGGCTTCAGGAAAATGGTCAAAAATCTAAAAATTAAGGAATATTCAAAAGCCTCGCACGTTGGGAGCCAAAATTGTAACAACAGGTACAATTGGCGCAAATCTAAGACAAGCCACACACGTTGGGCGCTAAAATTGTAACAACTGGTACAATTAGCGCCAACTTAATTCATGCCCCACGTTGGGCGCCAAAATTGTAACGACTATTTTGCTTACCACAGGGTAAGAATATGGGGGACAAGATTGAGCAAACAAAATAATCGAAACAAATGCATACGGACACTCAGTTGGTTGTTGGAGAGCTGGGTCGTGGATAAGTTGAAGATATTGGGGGTTAGATTGGGGCAACTACAAAGAAAAGAAATAAAGGGGTACTTATACAAATCTCTTGGGACAAACAGAATGAAAATAAACGAAAACACCTCAAGAAATTTAATATAGGGCGCCACTTGAGGTGCCCAATTATACCTATTACAACCACTAGTTGTAACTAGGGAAATAATTGTATAACATCAAAAATATAGAAAAAAAAAATATCTTTTTCAAATAAAACTCAAAACAGATCAGAGAAACAAATTAAACATTTTTTTTTGTCTCAAACAAAACAGATCAAAAATACATATTATAAAAGAAACATATATAACATAATACAAATAACAAAAACTTACATGTTCTTTGTTTACTATATTATGGCCAATTAGATTATCAAAAATTAAGGATCCTTTTTAATGAAAACATATAAATTTAACCTTATATATGAAATATCGTTTCTACATAATAATCAAATTAAAATTGTCATAACAAAAAAACAAATTAAGCTTGCTGTCATGTATCACATTTAATTTTGATGACAAAGAATGAAAGCAATTATTACTTTAGCCAAAAAATATCTGTCTTTACTTTGAAAAATTAATATATTGAATTGTTACCTTAATGTTTTTTTATACAAACACTTTGAAACTTTGCATCTCTGGGGAAGCTACTCGGACAAAACTTTCAAAACTGGAAGGCAGCAACCATCAGGAACTAGTTCTACACTCCAGGACAAAACGATAGGAACAGGAACTTGGTGGAAGAATCGAGCCGACTACGGGGACATCCTATATCATACTTCTTTAAATATTTAGTAGTTACCCTTTTCAAAACCTGTCTTATTACAGAGGGTAATTGTTCCTCTAATTAACAAAATTTGTCGACTTTTTTCTTCGAGAAGTTCTTCATCACTTCCTCTCAAATCTTTTACTCCATTCCCACATGTCTGCCCCGCTTGGAACTTAAAAGTCGACTCGTTTCAAATCTTTGACTCCATTCTCACATGTCTGCCCCGCTTGGAATCTAAATCTCGACTTCACTGTCACATGTCTGCCCCGTTTGGAACTCAAATCTCCACTCCTTATCACATGTCTGCCCCGCTTGTAATCTAACCAAAAATTTCCCTTCCGTCTTGCAGCTAACCTGTCCCCACAAACTCAAGAACCAAAACAATATCCCCTCGCTCGTATCGACAAAAAACCTTTTAAATATTCCTTTATTGCGTTTTTAGACGCCAGTATTGGTATCCTAAATAAACAAATATTCTTTTTGACTCTCATTCTAATAACGAAAAACAACTTTATTATTAGGGGAAATCATGTTTATTGCGTTTTAACATAATACCTCTTTGGCGACAAAAAACGTGTTATTTTATCTAACATTGCAACACAGAGATAAAAACAAAACATATTTCCAACGTTAATATGCACTTAAAAATCTCGTCAAAAAAAACTTGAAATATTTACAACGTACCTACATTTAACTTTATTGATCGATTTCTTGGTAGAAACAACAGGGACGTACCATAGAAATATTTTATATACACAATAAATAAAAAAAACGCTACAAAGTATTCCATCCATTGACTTAATACATCTTTACTTGTTGTTAATAGGTCACCATTTTGACTCCCGCATTAATTTGTAGTTGCCTTAAATTCATTTCTGTTAATGTTAACTTGTTATCAAATCCTATAAATTCTTTCTCTCTGTTAATTTTTTCTTAAGTTCATGTGTGTCCAATTTATAAAAAATAAATAATCTTCAAATGTAGTTTATAAAATACCATTTGAAAATTGTTATAAGTCACACATCCAGAAATCAAATACATATGCATTAATAGATCACACAATTAATAAATACCATTGATTTAAAAAATTTCAATGAAAACAAGATATTGAGACATAAAAAAATTAAACAAAAGAGAATTCCTAGAAATGGTAGGCATAAATAAATATCAATGGAAAACTGACATTGATAAACTAAGCAAGCTCTAGTTCCATTCTGTCTTGCGAAGACTAATGTTATTTCAATAATATTAAATTTCGTGGCTAAATTCAAAAAAATAATTTTCAAATTTGGCGGTACTTTACTTTGTTGCTGAACTGAACAATTGACAAATTACATACTCCATAATTCTATAATTGACAGTACATAAAACATAAAACTAGTTATCAACAACATGAAATATAATAAACACAGACAAGTGTCTTTCTGACAAATTGAATTTCAAAATAAATAATTTAATTAATGATGTATTTCTTCAAATTAAATAAGATTAAAACATTGTAATTGTTGGTAAACTAAGAATTTTAATGTTTTGTGATAAAGTTAAAAACTGTATGGAGTAGCCTCATGTGAGTTTTTATGATTGTTTTATACAAGTTTCTTTCATCTTAATTTTATTGTATTTACTGAAAAAATAATTTTAAAATTATTTTAGCATATCCCGATGAAGCAAATAAATTTGGCAAAAGCTGGATATTAACAAAGAGTTTCTCTTATCCCATTCAGTTAATCAATTAAAATTGTAATTTAAGATTGGCTTATCATCTTTTAGAGATAATATTTGATGGTGATAAAAATAGTTTTAAATATAAGTCTAAGCTGAGTATAAAAATTGCTAAAACCTAAAAACACCAAGATTATTTGTATAGTATTCAATATTAGTAATTACATTAACTCTGATGATTTTTAGGAAGATTAAAAATGCATATACCAATTTAATAAAATGGAAGAACTAGAACACCATTCACACATCTGAATATAAAAGGTGTATTAAATATTGATATAAGTACATGGAATTGACTATTTTAGTTGGGAATAAGCCACAATTTTACTTTAACATTAAGTTTATTTGATGTTTCGATTTCACTTCGGAAATTATTCTCAAAATAAAAAACATTAATGTTTTAAATACATCTTATATTTGGCCAGTTTGCATTACCTTTTACTGATGAATGATAGTTTCATATGTAAAAGCTGTATTTTTTATTATTAATGATACTGTTTCCTAAATACACTCTCATGGGAGGTAAAATTAACACCTGAACCCATATATATATATATATATATATATATATATATATATATATATATATATATATATATATATATAGCACTAATTATCACTATGAATATTTATTGTCAGCTTTAAAAGTGAATATAATTATAATATTGAACCTTTTATGTACTTACATCATCAGATTCTGATAGATCTATCGTACCATCTTTATCGTCGTCCAATTGCTTGTGCAATTGTTTTATAGCTTCAAGTCCTAGTCTGTCCTTTTGAGCCATCGCTAAGCATGCAAAATCTTCCTCATTGCAGGTATCAAAATTTCCTAAAATAAAAGCCCTTTATTGTGAGTTTTATGGAAATTACTTAACTTACCTTCGAAAATTGAAGAGGCACTTCCCGAATAATAACTACTTCTATAATTTTCATTGCTAGTCCTGGCCGTATCTGAAGGTTGGGGAATACTGTATTCAATTGATGATACATATTTGAGGTAAATGTTAAAAACTATCCAAAAAATAAGGCCCCTTCCGTGCATTCTTATGTAAGATTATCGCAGTACAAAACTTTTTATAAAATATACAAATAAATTAGAGCCAAAACTTATTATCATAATATTTTTTATAATTTTTATCCTGACATTTCACCACTTGCTCTGAAACTGTCAAGGTTGAGGTTGACAGTTTTAGAATACGATGTTGTTGTAGTGGTGTGAACGGGTCTTCTTACCATTTCCAAGAACAACTCATTTTCAGTCTTCAGTCTTTGAATTATTACGGCAAATATTTTATATGAACATAAAAATAAACCGGACGATTGTCATATTTAACAATGATTTAAGTAAAAAGCGGTTTTATAGTCGAAAAATAATTTCCTTGAAGTATGCAACTCAATATACACTATCTCATTTTATGTCCATAATAATATGAAGGTGTTTTTAAATGTAAAATTCGGTAACAGTAGCAATGATTTTAATTAATAGAGTAGTTAATTTTAGTAAGATTATAGCATAATACTTGGGTTTATAGTTTTTCTTCGGATACCGACTTCTTTTAGGAAAGTTAACAATGGTTGCTGTTGTTCTAATCTTGAATCATCTATAAAAGATACTAATACTTGACCTTTTGTTTAAAAAAAAATGATAGATAAAAATATTTTACAGTGCATAATACTTTAAATATTACGGTTTTGTCCGAAAGTATGCAATTAACTTTACACTTACACTTCAATCTAAGAATCTTGAATGAAAATTATTTTTATATGCACCGCGGTATTCTTTAGATTAATTATTAAATATTATAGTAATATGTCATAGTTTATAAATGTAATAGTTTTACATTTAAGTAGGTATATTTAAATTTAAAATCATGTAGTTCACAAATGATTATCACTGGATTATTAGCCTATTGTAAATATAACTTTTACTTCAAGATCATCCCCGCGTCTTTTTCAAAATCGGATACCTTCGAGAGCCATGGATGTTGACCTTAACACAAATATATCATAAAACTAGTACTAAACTTACCTTTCCAAATATAGTCTATTAAAAAAACAATATGAGTAATACTAATAGCATTTTATTTCTGAAAAGAAGACTTAACAGTTTGAATTTTCCTTAATAAAATTTGATTTTCTCGAGCAATTTTTGCTTCTTGTCGTTTACGGTTAACAGCTGCACTGGAAGGCAATCTGAAGTCAGTAGACTTTGGTTTATATTGATTTGGTCTTCTATTATTCGATAGAATTTTCTTCATCAAAATGTCATTTTGACGTTCAATCTCTCTTATCTCTGAATCGGGGAATGTTCTATTTTGAAGTTTTATTGTAGTAGACGCGCAGAACGAACTTTGACTTTGTGAACTAATGCTTCGAACATCTTCATGTACTTTATCATCATCGTCTGCTTCTAAAGGCTCAAAATCATCGTCATAACTTATTTCTTCACTATCACTGTCACTAACGTTAGACAAAGAGTCATCTTTGTCGCTTGTATCTTTGATGTTTATATCTTCCGATGATGTGCTGAAGTCTTTGGAGCGTGATAATTCACAAGGAGATGGTGAAGGAGCTATATTTTGTATACTTTCACAAGTAGTGCAGTCGTTTAACTTCGTTAATATTCCAATGCCGTCCCTAGGAGCTCTCGCCATAAATATATCAAAGTTTGGCAATATAAATATTATGTATAAATATAAAACGCTTTTTAATAGTATTTGGTGTTTATACGTGTCATAAAAACTGAAATATTAATCACAATATCGGTTTCCATAGAAACATAATTTCCGTAACGGAACATGTGATAAAAATCCGCTAAAAAATTAAAAAGTTAAATCGATATTTTGACTGTTGGCAGACGGCCTTGGTTTTTAATGATATAATTACGGACTACGGAGTCCAACATTTAACATTTGGTGGTGTTGCAAAATATGTTTATGTTATACAGTATTGGATATCGATTTAGCCAAGCGTGCTTGTACAAATGTGTATAAATTATAGTTAGCGTTATCGCTAATTAGCTAACAAAAACAGCAACATATTTTAAATGGTAATAGGAGAGTGTGCGGTATTTTATTATAGGCAGAGAGCCAACAACTTGTTTAGAACAATAACTTATAACGTATCTCGAAATCGAACACTAGACTAGTGGTTAGTTGTTATAATCATCCGTTTAAAAAAAATACAACTTACAATTTAAATACGTAATACGAAAATTAGTTAAGATAAACAAGAACGCTGTCATGTGGCCTAGTCAAATCTTGAAATTCCAAGCATTAATCACCGTTCATCATATTACTTGCATCTATTCCATTTTGGAACGACAAGCAGTAGGTTTGTAAATATAATAAATGCGCTGGAAAAGATATCGAACTTAGTAATGAAGTTCGGTTCGGTTCGTATGCCCCTTTGTCCGCTTCTCGTCGATCGATGCTGGTAGGGTTAATAAATGTTGAAGTTGTGGAGTAAAGGTGATTATTTATTGACAGCAACTCGTAATTACACAATATGGTGTTCGTTCGGTAACTACTCAATATAGACTGTGTTCATTTGAACTCAAATCCCCAATTTATAATCTCACACATAATAGATACATAAGCACCTTAGGTCATTGCTTCGTTCATTCACACCACCTAGCTTTTGCTTATAATACAATTTAATCTACGCCTTAATTGCGACACTTACGAAGTTCAATTAGAAAATATTATTATTCGGCAATTTATTTAGTTGTAGGTAAATGAACTAATATTAAATTATCATACGATATGGTTTTGAAATATATATAATGCAAACTTATACACGGTGAAACTATAAAAGATTAAGAAGTTAAGAATAATGTGAGATTACAAATTAAGGGGTTAATTTGTGATTGAACATATTGGCCACTATATAAACCAAACAGACGAAAATATTTAAACACATATAAAATATAAATAATAATAATAATAATAATAAACATAACACTAATTCACTCGGTTTTTGAATTATTATCTCACCCGAGCAGTGCTACCTATAATTTGATTATTTAGAATTCATGTTTCAGCTAAACTATCTAATTCAAATCTAAGCTCATTAAGTGAAATTGATCTAGGAGGGGCTTTCTTTAAAGTACTACCTAAATTTGGTTGTGATGAAGTATGTCTTCGAGGCGCTGGATGAGGTTGGATGTAAGAACCTTGATGCCTTTGTTTTCTGACTCTCTTGGAGTTTCGAAAATATCTGACTACCTTCCACGTAATGGCAATCAACATAACAATGAATAAAGTGACTAGTCCCGTGGTTAAATGAGGAATCCACTGATGGTTAGCAATGGTTTTCCACGTGTGTTCTGATATATCTTGGTCAAACTGCTCTGCCTCAAGTATAATATTTGGCAACTCATCTCCCCGAATATTTATATTATGTTTGGAATGTTGTTCTGCCTTATGATTGGCCTCTGCATAAGCTCTGCAATGGGACTGACGGGAGTCTTTAAGTAGCTTCCAATTGCTGTTTCCAATCCGTTACTGGATGTGAGTAACGTTATGTTTCGAGTCTGAGCAACGCATTTTGGTGACAGTTTTATAAAACTCGTTTGATCGATTATGTGTTCAGATCGAGAACCATCGCACATTATAGCTAAATTTATAGCGTATGGTGGAATGACTAACCACAGATTCGGTGTGCTCATTTTCAACCAACTGGCTTCCTTTATCGTGTATTCTATTATATTGCAAGTGGTATTGGTCGTTCTATCATATAATTCATTTAAGATACAGTTTGATACAGTAAGATTCCCATTGGTGAACATGCCAACTCTCCTTTATTTAATTCTATACACCTTCCTTTTTCTTCATATGTCACTTCAAAATAATGTAAGTTATTGTAATCTACTGCAAGTAGATTCCTTGGAACCAACAACGAGCGCACAACACCACCTCTCACCGACAACGGAAGAGCTGTGACTCTCAGTAGGTTGTATCTAGTGTTGTTAATTATTAGGAAATAGCCAATAATGACGATGTCTCCTTTTTCATTTTGTACGACCGTATCTATTATTGGTTGCCTTCTTATATCTACTCCTTGTGGAAGGAACCTTGTAGCATTCGAAATGATTGACTCTATTTGTCCAGGTTTTATAATGTCTATGAAGTGTCCATGATTGAAATGAAGATTTAATATTTTTTCGTATGTGTTCGAATATTCTTTTGCATATTCCATTGCACGGTTATAAGTCGTTTCCACTTTAAGTCGTATGTACTCCTTCTCTAATGTATCAGCTCTATATGAGACATCACTTAGCCCCTTAGACATTTCCCTAGTTCCGTTTATCAGTGCTTCTCGGAACCTATTTAGATGTCCGTTTATTCTTCTGTAGAGTTAATCGAGGCTATTGTTTGTAACATCAGCTTCGTCTGATGTTTTGAATTTTTTATTAGATCCTTCTGATTTTCGTCCAAGGAATCTATATCCCTGTATACTTCATCATTTACCCCAAATACTGATGTGAGGACTGTTCCTAGAAAACCCCTCTTCGGTCTTCTTTTGACTTCCAGATCTAAAGCTCGACTTATCATTTTTGCTCGTTCTTGTTCCTCTTTTAGCTGGCTCGATAGTGAATCACAATTTATTATATTGCTTGTCTTACACATATCTTCCAGCGTTTTTACCATTGAATCTATCGTTTGTTCACCATCTAAAATTTTTTTCTTTTCTAGATAAGTTTTTATTCTAAATATCCCTCGATCTATGTATACATCGCTTAGATGCTCTGAATATAATCCGGGGGACGGGGTATAAATTTTGTACAAATCTGCATTTGATGGCTTTAAAAATACTAAAAATAGGATGCAAAACATAAATTTTCTCCACATACTACGTGCTCTATTTGTCTTTCTTGCATCCTTCCGCCTCTAATCTCTTATTTTCTTTTATGATCGACCGCACCCTTCTTTTCATTGTATAAAATCTTTCTATTTCACCTTCTTCTAGTGCATCCTGTTCATTGTCCACAGTTATTTCCATTATTAATGTATCTATTTTTTGTACCTCTTCTTTTAAATCCTCTTGTAAATCTTCATCGGTTTCGTCGTCTTCCAATAAATGATGAAGTTTCCCTATCCTAATTTCTATTTCTCTAATTTTTGTCGAAGACTTGTACGAATTTTTAATAAATTCCTCTAAAGTCTTTTTCGTTTCTTCATATCTTTTTTGTACTTGTTCGTAAAAGTTAGATGTAAAATATTTATCAACTCTCGAACCTTTTTCTTCAATTTCTGTGTTTTGATCTTCAAAGTCGTTCCACAATTCATCAAGTGTCTGTCTTTTAATGTTTAAATATTCTCTCGTTCGTTTTTCTTTCCGTAGTTTTCGCAAATTATTTAAAAGCTTCGTAATTTCTTGACCTAGCTTTTCCTGATCTAAATATAATCGTTCCATTTTTAACGAATATAAGTTTGACCTAATTTCAACTTTTAAACTAGTGTCAGCAAGATTACCTTAGACAATAACGCAAAATGACCTCTTGTCTAACCTTTGTGACACGGCTATATAGTACAAATTAAATAATGTAATATTATCACTTGTAACTAGAGAGAAAAGAAATTCTTTATATAAAAAAATGCAAATACTACAAAATACTATATATTTGGAATGAATGAACTCTGAATGTGTATAAAAATAACGATTTGTCACGATAATTCCCTATATTATGAAAATCAAATGTTTTAAGAATTTTAGGTTATAAGAATCAAAATTATCGAATATAATTAAAATTAAAATAATTAAGCTATTAGATTTGAATTAGCTGTAGACAAACTATTACTATTTTAAGTAAAAAAAGTATGCAGAATAAAATATTTCCAAATAAGTATTATTCAATTTGAATCTTAAGTTTCTTTAATAATCTTTTTAATGTATTAAGTTAATGCACTGCTCTAAATGATAATAAATATTCAAAAACTTACAGTTTTATCCCGACGTTCACTTGTATGTTCCTGCTTCCTTCTTAGAACTGCAACTGGAACTGGTTAGCTGGACCTCTGGATGCTACTAGATTTTTCTGCTGAAAACTGGACCTCCAAACTGCTGGAATAGTAGACTTAAGGAATGCTATTAAGGTTCTCTGGTGATCAAAGGCTCTCGTAAGACTCCTACCCCTTATTTCGGTGCTTTCTGGTTTTTTTTATTTCTTTTTTCTTTTCTCTACACTTCGAATTCGATCGTCGATCTTGTATGGAACTGGGAAACCGCTATTTAGGTCGCTAAGGGTCGTCTCCTTCGAAGCTCTAAACCAATTAACGCCCTTTTGATGATGTTTTGACGAAGGACCAATGGAAAAATATCGAAACTTAGTAGTGAAGTTCGATTCGGTTCGTATGCCCCTTTGTCCGCTTCTCGTCGATCGATGCTGGTATGGTTAATAAATGTTGAAGTTGTGGAGTAAAGGTGATTATTTATTGACAGCAACTCGTAATTACACAATATGGTGTTCGTTCGGTAACTACTCAATATAGACTGTGTTCATTTGAACTCAAATCCCCAATTTATAATCTCACACATAATAGATACATAAGCACCTTAGGTCATTGCTTCGTTCATTCACACCACCTAGCTTTTGCTTATAATACAATTTAATCTACGCCTTAATTGCGACACTTACGAAGTTCAATTAGAAAATATTATTATTCGGCAATTTATTTAGTTGTAGGTAAATGAACTAATATTAAATTATCATACGATATGGTTTTGAAATATATATAATGCAAACTTATACACGGTGAAACTATAAAAGATTAAGAAGTTAAGAATAATGTGAGATTACAAATTAAGGGATTAATTTGTGATTGAACATGCGCTAATACAAAAAATTCTCATGAATTATGCCATATTATGTGTCATCTAAAATACTGGAGTACTGGAAAGCACTAAGAAATTCATCAAGGGGCAGATGAACGAAATATAATCGTCAACAGCACACAATGTGAAAGGGGAGTGGGAAACCATCGCTTTAACATTATTATTTATTATTTCCCAAGTAAATTGATTCTGCAAGTCAAAAACAAAATTTAGTTCCAGGCTAAGTCGCTAAAGGGTGTTAAGAATCCCCGGGAAGAAAAAAATCACTACCTAGAACGCTAAGATAAAAGGATGTTATCAATGCGACTCATGGGTAATGACAGAAAGACAAAAAAAATCTGGAAGTTTTTGAAAGGAAATTCCTAAGGAAAATATTTAGACCTATTTTACGAAGTCAGAGTATGGAGATCCTGGTACAAATATGAACTATTCAAAGAGGCATCAATTTCAGAATTCGATAAACTTCAGAGACTTCGATAGATTGATCATATAGTGAAAATGGTGACCGAAATATTGTCGAACAGAGCCCTTGACAGACGTGAGAACCTGAATAAGATCGGCGCGATACCTGCAAGGGGGTATAGTTTGAAGGAGACTAAGGCTAAATTTGTGCTGTGGTATCATTGGAAAGAAGGTTAAAACTTTACAAAACCGGCAAACTTGTAAATTTCGATATACAGAAAAAAATAATGGAGTGGAACATACTTGGAATGGGCGAGGTAAGGTGAAAAGTCGAATGTTATATTGAAACAACAAATAGAAATCGTCTCTATTTCATTTCGTCATTAATACAATCATCGTTAATAAAATACTTGTTCTTTTTCGGCAATGGACTTTTTCTACATGAAATAAATCTCACCGAACTATCGTAACACTGCTCCCTCCTCTATAGTTATTCGTCTCGAATCATTGGTCTATCAGGGATCGATTGAAGCCAACAGGGTAGAGCAGTTGAATGGTATGGAGCTAATCTCTCGATATGAACTACCTAGGGTTTACTTCTAGCTGAAAACTGATTGCGGTAAATTAGATCGTTTATTTTCTACAGGACGGTGTACGGGCCTTCCCAGTTTTGTTGAAGTTTCGGGAAAAGTCCTTTCTCACGTATAGGATTGTATAACTATACTGGGTTACCTCTTTATCTTCCGAAAATAAGATCTGGAAGAAAGTTCATTCTTCCGGTGATCATTGATAGAGAATAACCAGTTGATTCATGTTCGGAACTTCACTAGACTAACAGAAATAGAGGTATTAAAGTATCCCAACATTTTTGATTATCATCGACAAACAAGTTATTGACAAATAGTTCTATTATGTCTTTCGACCATTCCGTTTGATTGTGATTTTTAAGATTTTCAGTAATTCTTGCCATAATTCTGTTTCAAAATTTCGTTCTAATTAGAATGTAACTCTTAAGGAACTCCATGTCTTGATACAATGGCGACGTGTGTTATTAATGCTTCTGCTACTGTAGTCTCTTCTTGATTGGGGAGGGGTGCAATTTCAGACCATTTTGAAAAATAACCCATTGCGACCATTAAGTACTTGTTTCCTCTCTGTCATCGGAAGTGGACCGAGAATATCCACTGCAAGTCGTTCTAAAGGCTCTTTGGAAAGATATTGTGCCATTTTACCCTGACTTCTTGTTCTAGGACCTTTTCTACCATTACATAAATCGCATTTCCTACACCAATCTTCAACATCTCGGTGACAATTGATCCAGTAAAACCTCTAGTTCTTTTAACTCCAAAATGTCCTCCCGAAAACTTCTTCATAGCAGCTTTTCGGGACTTTTAATGTGTTATCTAATGATTTTGGCAGTACCACTTGTTAAATTGTACGTATTTCATTATGACTCTTCCACTTCCGATAAAATAGACCATTGAAAAGATACTGAGATTCTCATTGAATCCAGTTGGCTTAGTTCGACTGTATTTGTTTATTTCCTGCCAAATAAGCCTGACTCAATTGTTGAGCCATTCTTGTATGCCTTTTAAGTTATCTTTCTATTTACTGTTTTTAAGATTTTTTAGGGTCAACAAGTCTAATCATTATTTTCTTCCTGTATAACTGTGGTCCTCCGGAGACTTACTTCTTCGGTTATATTCTTTTTTTCTTCAAGCTGACATTTACTTTGAACCTTTTAACTTTTTTATATCATTTTTACTAATTGCTATTTGCTCCCTCAGATGTGCAACTTGAGATTCCTGAGTATCTTTTTCACTTCTATGGTTACTTGTGGGAAATCTATTTCTTAGAGACATTCTTCTTCTCACGGCGCGTCTCCTTTCGAAGGTTGGCGATCCAAATGGCAATTGTGGTTTTGGAAACGTCTGCGCGAAAGATTTCTGCGGATGAGCGGTCGAACCATCTCCTCAGGTCTTTCAGCCATCAGTTCTGACGTCTTCCTACTGATCTTTTACCCTGAACTTTTCCTTCCAGTATAACTTGAAGTAATTCATATTTTTTGCCTCTCAACACATGACCCAAGTATTGCATTTTCCTCTCTTTGATTATTCTTAGTAATTCTTTTTGTTTACTCATTCGACGAAGTACTTCAACATTAGTAACTCTTTGTATCCATGGAATTCTCTATATTCGTCTATATGTATACATCTCAAAGGCATCTATTATTTTTCCTATTTCAGAGTCGATTGTCCAACTTTCACAGCCATACAGTAAGACAGAGAAAACGTAACATCTAATCATTCGGATTCTAAGCTGCAGACTTGATCTTGTAAAAAATGTTTTCATGCTCATGAATGTTTTCCTTGCTTGTTCGATTCTTGATAGTATTTCTTTTTTTGGATTACACTGACAATTGATATTTGCTTCCCAATATTTTATGGAATTTACCTGTTCTATCATTTGACCCTTGGCATACACATGTACGTTTATTGGTGTCTTTGAAAATAGTTAAGTTTTACTTAAGTTTTAGTTTTGGAAACTTAAATGTAAACCGAACATTTCGCTGTAGTGAACTACCGCATTTATTATATTTTGTAGTTCTTGTTCGTTGCTTGCTATTAAGACAGTATCATCAGCATATCTGATGTTATTTATGCTGATTCTGTTAATCTTCATTCCGCCTTGGACCTGGTGTAATGCGTCTCTAAATAAAGACTCCGAATATAAATTAAACAGTAGCGGTGATAAGACGCAACCCTGTCTCACTCCTCGTCGGATTTGTATATCTTCGGATATTGTGTGCTCTATTTCAATTGTTGCCGTTTGTTGCCAGTATAGTTCTGAGATAATTCGCAAGTCTTGTTCGTCAACTCCAGTTGTTCTCAGAATTTCGATCACCTTTTGATGGGTAACACAGTCAAATGATTTTCGATAGCCAATAAAACATGCATATACATCTAGATTCATGTCTCTGCCTCGTTGCGTTAACACATTTAAAGCAAAAAGAGCCTCTCGTGTTCCCAATCCGTTTCGAAATCCGAATTGAGTGTCACTCATCTGGAACTCGCACTTCTTGTAAATTCGTGTATGGATAATTCTGAGAAAAGTTTTAAGGACATAAGACATCAAGCTTAATATTCGATAATCATCGCATTGTGAGGAATGTTTGAGACATATCTAGTAGTATTTCTAGTAGGAGTATGTGACCGGCCTCTAAGTGTCGGTCTGGATGATCTTCTGACCTCATTATTTGGTTCTTCTGTTCTTGCCTGAGATCGGTTTCTGCAATTATTTTGCAAATGACCTATTCTTCCTCAATTAAAACATCTTCTATTTTGATTGTGATATTTATGTTGAAGATTCTGCAGTATACTCAATATCTGGGATAGAATTGGTTGTTGGTTATCTGTAGATCTGACTCCTTTATTTTCTCGAAATCTTATTTTTTTAAATTTTTGGCTACATCTGAAAATGCTTTTCGCCACTTCGTACACCTGAGATTAGTGATTCATCTAGCGTTTTGTGATGTAGTAATCGAAGAGGTTGTTGCATTTCGACATCCTATAGTATATCTATAAATGCCCGTATACCAATTTGTTCCAGAAAATCCTCAGGTACCTGAGCGTACGCCAAATGCAATAATCTTTTAATGTCGATTTCAACTTCCTGCAGGCTTTCGTTATGTTTTTGATATCGAACTTTCAGCTGACTTTGGGAGAGTTATAACTAGGTGCATCCTGGGGAAGAAATTGTAAGACAGTTGCTGCCTGTCCTCGAAGCGACACTACCAAGGAAGCTGCCATATATTTCTCATTCTACCAATTTGCTTTAGCTGTCGCTTTGAATTTAAAACGTGTAACGATATGCATCGCCTCCGAAGCTTGGGTATTAATTTTTCTTTCTAATTTAACTATTTGTCTTTCTAAATTAAATTTAAACTCATTGTGATTTACTATTTTATTTTTTAAATCGATTTGAAAATCGTTGCGATTTCTCAGACCATAGTTTTCTACACACTTTACAATATCTGCATTGAGATTAGATAAGACTATCGTTATCTACTTTTTGCTATTTTCAGTGCCTCTTCGATTGGTAAAATAATTCCACTTCTTCTTCGTAGGCATTTAGCATAGGAACATACACTTGTATCAAGTTCAGTTTGGCGTGAATAGTCACTAACTTTAATACCATTACTTTTTAGGAGATGGGAAAGAAGCCTTCACTACTTTATTAGAAATTTTATTAACTTTTCTCTAACAATAATATATTGTTGCTTTATCTGTTAAGAAACAACCTGAATTGGACCACCTGACTTCACTGATAGCCAGTACATCAATATTCAATCTGTTCATTTCTTGAATTATATTGTGCATCCTACTTTTCTGAAACATGTTCTGAACATTCGCTGATTAACGACCTGAGAGGCCTTGTCTTTTCCTCCCCGTTGGATCTTGATTACCGTGGGCTATGCTCAGTAACAGCGTTGATGATTTCTAACATTATAACGATTGTTCTAGGGATATCCATAGGGAACTCGGGATAGACATAGATTTGACGACTCAATCGAGAAACACTAAAGGTCGATTCAGACACATCAGTCACGTCATCGTCACGGCACCGAACCGGTCCTGTTTGGTCACAGAACTATCAACTATCTGACAGCTGGCAAACTGTTTGTCAACTGATGAGTGTGAATGCTGGCACCATATTTGTATTAAAGAATATTTTGTATGACGGATTGTTCGGTTCGGTGCCATCACTGTGAGGAGACGTGACTGATGTGTCTGAATCGACCTTTATAAGACGAATATTAGATAGGCAACCCACATTATACTCATCTTTGTTGTAGGTTGTATAACATTGTTAACTATCAGTCTATAGCGTAATTCTAACGCTTACAATAATTTGTTTTGTAATGTTTTCTCGAATAATTCTTTCACGTATCAAACTAGCATTAGCACAAAACCCAAATTGTGTCAAACTTCCTACTTGCTCTCTGGGGTCATCATCAGCAGAGCAATTGTGATATATCAGTAGAATAAAATTCTCGAACAAGACCAAACCTTAACATTTGATATTAGTTTTTACGTCGGTGAACTGAAAAGTTCTTCGGCTCATAGCGAAAACGACAATTTAGCATTTATATATTGTAACGTGTTTAACAATAAAACCAGCGGTTATAATTTATATAAATCTATTTATTTTTAAACTTTATGAACGCCTCACTCTGTAAGCCGATCGATACATCTTATATGGGGTACGTCGAAATTACCTTTTACGTTACAATATCTTCTCTTTTTATTATAAACTCCATTTATATCAATATGATTCATCTAGTGGTGTTCCAATGCCATTATCCCCTCTTCGTAGTTTTCCTCTGAGCCCTGCAAAGAGCCCATTGTACTTACAGTTGTTCTTGATTGGAAAAGTGCTGGTGCTAACCAGCGAAAAAGATTTACAGATAAAACTCCGAGGGACCCAAATATGTAAACTTTCAAGTAATCCCCACTCTTTTTGGAGGTATGTTAGTACTACACGTGGGTCTAGTGCTAATCCTAATGTAAGGTCTAATAAAGGTGGGGATGTAATAGCTCAGAATGGTGATGGCATAATCAAGCTATTTGCCAGGTAATTTTTCAGGTACATATAATGATAGTGAGTATAATGTACCTAATTTTAAATTGGACTATAGTGTGGATTTTCAGATTGGGAAGTTTAGTCCGACTGGTGTTTTCGAGGGGATTAGGAGTTTAAAAACTACATATTCTTCAGGGCCTGATGGTATACCTGCAGCTGCAACTTATTAAGAACTGTATTTTTTCCCTTTGTAAACCTTTACAAAAATTTTCAATTTATAATCGTCATCATCTGTATTTCCACAATATTGGAAAAATAGTTTTCTTACACCTATCTATAAATCTGGCAATCGCGAGTGTGTTAATCCAGCAATCCCGAAACTTTTTGATAAATTGGTATTGATAAATATCACCTGGGCTTGCAGAAACATAATTATTGATGAACAACACAGTTTTTCTAACGGGAAATCAACTGTAACAAACCTTGGTAATTACCAACAATAGTTGTTGGGTGCATTTGAGAATAAAATTCAGGTTGATAGCGTTTACACTGATTTCTCAAAGGCCTTTGACCAGGTTAATCATAATCTTTTGGTCCACAAACTTCATCCATCTTGCTTTGGTGACCCCATTGTTAATTGGATTAAAAGTTTTCTGATGGGACGTACACAGCAAGTTCGTATTAACAATTATATTTCAAAAGAATTTCATTGTTATTCTGGTGTACCACAAGGGTCTCATTGTGGTCCCTTGTTTTTTAACTTGTTCATTAACGATATTGGTAAGGCTATCAAAAACTCACACTTCCTGCTATTTGCTGATGATCTTAAGTTATTTCGTTGTATACATAATAAATCGGATAGAGATCTCCTGCAAGATAATGTAAATAATATATGTTTATGGTCAAAACAAAATGGTTTAAGCTTAAATCCAACTAAATGTTATTGTATTTTATTTAGTCGCATGAATAATCTAATAGCTAATAGATATGTTCTTAACGATGTCCTCTTGTAATCAGTTACTGAGATTAGAGATTTGGGTATATTATTGGATTGTGCATTGACATTTAGAAGCCATTTTCTTTAAATTAAGGAAACAGGAATTCGTAATCTTGGTTTTATTTATCGTGACAGTCATAATATCTCACCTATTGTATTCAAATTATTGTATTGCTCTCTGATACGCTCAGGTCTTGAATACTGCTCTGTTATTTGATTCTCATTTCATCAAGAATACATTGATGGATTGGAGAGCGTTCAGAGGAAGTTTCTAAGATCTTTAGCTTTTAAAGCACATATTAATATAAAAAATACTGAAAATTATTTCATAGATTATTTTATAATAATGTCTCAATTTAACATTGCTACATTGAAGAACCGCAGGTTGAGAGCTGCTATGTTATTTTTGTTGAAAATTCTAAACAACGTTATTAATTGTCCCTCGTTATTAGCCAATGTACACTTAAACACAATACATAGAACTCGACACACTGCATTTTCCTTGTCGAGAATGCTCAGCTCTTGCAATGACCTCCTATTGGATCCTTTCTGCCCAAACATTAATGCTTTCAAAAGGCAACTTAAGAATCTGACTATTAATCTAGATATGTGATACTGATACTTTTTTTAATTTTCGTGATTTGATACACTGTTTTAATGTACAAATTTTACCTGTTTACTTGTTCCTTTGTTATTGTTTTTTGTTGTATTTTATTGTAAATGTAAATATGGTGTAGGGTTGATTTTCCAAGACTTCATAGTGCAGATCACTTAATTTTCCCATTGGCAAGACTGGAACATGATTTTTTCTTGACTCTTTCACACGGTTTTGATTTCACTAATGCTTGTGTCCAGTTTCTGTGAAGTTGAAATTAGTATTCTCCAGTTATAGTTTTACTTTTCTCTACATAGTCAATTAATAAAATTATTTTTGTATCCTAAACCATCGACGCCATGATCTTTCCAGTCAATGGCACAGTTCTCGCCTTCTTTGGAACTGAAAAACGGGCTTCTATCCACCGCTTAGACTGCTTTATAGTTTCTGATGTACAGCAATAAGTCCACGTCTCATTCATTACAGCGTATTTCACGTATTATAGTGTATAAGAAGTCACTTTTTGTTCAATTCCTGATGCACACACAGTTCATTAACATTCTTAGAGTTAAAAATTTTATGAATCTTCTATGCGCTAATCTTCCAAAACCATGTCGCGCATTTTGTCAACGATTTGACTGGTTCTGTCATTCAAGCAACTTAAACACATTCATGGACACATATAAGCTCAGTCGCCAATTTCCTTATATTGAAATTGAAGAGTTGCCATACAGGTTTACAAGCAATTTATTTTGATGAGCACTGTTACTGAATGAGTAAATATTGAGGCACTCTTTTCTACTGTCGACGTGGACGTGAGTAGATATAAAAACTAGGAGATAAGATGAGTATTATCGAACATCATTATCTCTTTTCTTGATATAACCCGTCGATCAATAAGCCTAACTAGTAAAACAACTTTTTTTGCAAAAATTATTCTTTATTCATCACAATAATCTCCTTTAGAGGCCATACAACAATTCTAACGCTTTTCTAATTTTTCGATGCTACCTTTTTAAAACGATTTATCTTTGCCTTCAGAATAGGCTTCGATTTCGGCGATTACTTCCTCATCGGGGCGATATTTCTTACTACGGAACATTTTTTTTAGATCGGAAAAAATTGGTACTCGCTGGGAGCCCGATCTAGACTACACGGATGGTGCGGAAGCAATTCAAAACCCAATTCGTGCATTTTTGTCATCGTTTTTATCGACTTATTGACATGGTGTATTATCTTGGTGAAATAACATTTTTTTCTTGAACAAATGAGGCCTTTTCTTTGCGATTTCGGCTCCAATAAACCAATATGGTAGTCGCTATTGATTGTTTCTCTATGTTTCAAATAGTCAATAGAAATAATTCCTTGCGGGCCCCAAATCTTCGGCGATTTGTTGGGTCTTTGGTCGATTTCTCCAGGTGCAGTTCACTTAGATGACTACCGATTTGATTCTGGAGTGAAGAGATGGATCCATGTTTCATCCACTGTGACATACAGATGCAAAAACTCTGATTTATTCTGACTAAACATGTCTAAACATCGCCGGAAATCATCATTTAGTTGTTGTTTTGGCTCTGGTGTGCTGTTTTCCAGCTTTCTCATACCCAAATGTTTATGTATAATAAATAAAATGCTACACGTCGATTACTTTAGAGTGTCAGCTTCCTCTTGCAACTTTACTTTTCAGTTTTTCATAATAATTTTTAGCATTTTTTCGATGTGTTCAGAAATAACTGCATCATTTGGCAGTCCGGAGCACTTAGCATCATTGGTGACGGTCCGACTACGTTTGAATTCAGCAAAACATCGTTTAATGGTTGTAATCGATGATGCACAGTCCCGGTAACACTTTTTAAGCCATTGCTCAGTTTGGACGGTATTTTCCTAATCAAATAACAGGGATAAATCGACACGAAATTGCTTTGAATCCATTGTTTATAAAAATCACAAAAATATAAATTACCTTAAACACTGTACCTCGGTAAATAATAATTCGGATGACATGAAATTTTGATAGTATGCTTTTGAAGGTTAGAACTACCGAAATGTCAAATAGAAAATTTATTACAGTCGCCATCTCGTGGTTAGGCCCGGTACTTATTGACGGACGTATTATTAGGGAAGTTCTTACATCTCACTGGATTCTCATATTTCCAAAATATATTTTGTCGTGTAAAAATTAATGTGTGTGCAGTTAAGGTTTTGATGACATGTTACCTCCTTTTCGGATGTTAGGCGACTGTCATGGAAATCTGTAATTTGCACTTTGCTACTCTGAAAAGATTTGTGGTTGTTGTGTTGAGCCAGATACGTAGATTTTTCAGCCAGGAAATCCTTCGCCTTCCTGTTCTTCGTCTTCCTTCTACTTTTACCTGTATAGTTAGTTGCGGCAATCCATATCTTTCGCTGTTCCTCTTGATATGACCGCGGTATTTGATTTTGACTGTTTTTATTATGGTTAACAGTTATTTTTCTTTTTGCATTCTTAATAAAATCTCGTGACTAGTAACGTGGTCGGTATAAGATATCTTCAGGATTCGACGATAAAGCCACATTTTGAAAGCCTCGATTTGGAGATAACGTCTGTGCGAGTCCACGACTCAACTTCATACAACTGTGTAGGAAAGATATAACATCGTATTAATCTGATTTTTATGAGTATTGATCAATCAGAAGATTTGAAAAGCTTAGCCATTTTTTGAAATGCAAATCTTGTTTTCTCTATCCTACATTTGATTTCTAGAGAATGGTCCCAATTGTCATTGACATTCGTACCAAGATAGGTGTATGTTTTTACTCTTTCTATTCGTTGACCGTTCACACTGATTTGTCCTCTTATGAGATCATCATACATTATGAGATCATACAATTGTTTAGTGAAAGTCCATATCTCTAACTTCTGTGATCCTATTTATTAACTTCTGGAGGACTTCATAATTGTCACTGAATAATACCGCTATCATTCTCCTTCTTCTGGTGCCCTATCCAATTAGTGGATGTTGGCGACAATTCTGGTATACTCCTCTCGATCTTGTGTGGCTCTAAAAAGTGCATGGGCATCGAGGTTTGTCCAATCCCTTATGTTTTTAAGCCATGAGTATTTCTTTCTTTCGATGTCTCGTTTTCCTTCCATAATAAGCTTTAAGAATTGGTACTTGGAATTTCGAAATATATGATCCAGATAAGCAGTTTTCCTTCTTTTCATTATTGGCAGCAATTCTCGTTCTCTTCCCATTCGATTTAATACTTCCGACATTTGTTGTGATCTGTCCAGGAAATTTTAAGTAGTCTTCTAAATACCCACATTTCAAAGGTCTCCAATCGGTTCATCACATTGGCCTTTATGGTCCAGGTTTCTACACCATATAGCAGTATGGAGTAAATGTAACATTTTACAAAGCGATATCGAAGCATTAAGTTGAGGCTGCTCGTATTAGTAAATGCTGTTCTGGCTTGCTCAATCCTGCTACGTATCTCTATGTCTTCATCTAGATCTTCAGTTATCCAACTACCGAGATATCTGAACTTGGGGACCTTTTGGATGTTCTTGTTATTTACTCTTAAATTTAATTGCATATGTCGTGTTCTACTAACCACCATTACCTTCGTCTTGTCTATATTATTCTTCAAGCCCAGTCGTTCTCCTTCAGTGTTTATTCTATCTATTAGTCGTTGTAGCGCTTCTTGGCTATCAGCTATTATGACTGTATCATCAGCATAGCGAAGATGACTAATAGTCTGTCTGTTGATTTTGATTCCATCTTCAGTGTCACTTAAGATTCTAACGAAAATCGTTTCAGAGTAAAGGTTACAAAGAAGGGGTGACAGAACAGAAACCTGTTGTACACCTTTTTCGATTGAGAAATATGATGTAGGTTCCAGTCCTACTCTCACAGATACCACTTGATTCATATAAAGGTTCTTTATGGTTTTGATAATGCTTTTTGGTCATTCTCATCTATCGAACGTTCCTGGAGCAATCTTACTAATTCTGAATGATTAACACAATCGAATGCTTTCTGGTAATCTATAAAGCATAGGAAGACATCTTTTTGCTGATCTCTGCATTTCTGAAGTAGCACAGTTAAGCTGTAAAGTGCTTCTCTTGTGCCAAACCCTTGTCTGAAACTGAACTGTGAAACATCTGTTGTATATTCTTGTGTTAATTATCTTTAAGAAGAGTTTTAGGACCTGGCTCAATAAGCTGATCATTCGGAATTGGTCACAACTATTAGCGATTGGCTTTTTTGGGATTGGTATAAAGGTGGATTGAAACCAGTCCTGTGGTATTTGACCGGACCCATAAATGTCATTAATAAGATCTACCAAGGCGTCTAAATTGTCTTCACTCAACATTGTTAGAACCTCTATGTAGATGTCGTATGCGCCTGGTGCTTTTCCCCATTAGGTCTGTTTGATTGCCCTTCCAACTTCTGACTTCAATATTTTGGGGGAGGGTTCACTTTTATACTCACTTTCAGAGTGTCTTCTAGTTGTGTCTGAGTATAGTTGCTGTGTGTAGTTCCTCCAATGTTGAAGTAGATCTTTGGATCAGTAATTAATTTATTGTCCTTCACAATACTGTTAAAACTGTAAGGTTTTGTATGACCTGTACGTTTATGTATGTTAAAGTGGTCATGTTTTTCTTCCAATTCCTCCATTTCTGCACACCTGTCTAGCAGCCACTGTTCTTTAGCTTTGCGACACTCTTTTTGTATTTGTCGGTTGATCTGCTGATGTTTAGTTCGGTCTTTGATTTTAAATAATCTGCGGTCGTCCATCATTGATAATATTAACTATTATCATTCTCCGCTAATTTGAATTCCGGCTTGGAAGATTTTCTCAGAGTATATATGTTGAACAACAGGGGTGATAGCATACGTCTCTGATGGACCCCACGTTTGATATCATCCGATTCTCCTGCCTCTTTACGGATACACGATGTTTAACTCCAGTAAAGATTGCTAATAATTCTAAGATTAAAGATGTCTATCCCAATATTTATTAATATCTCCATCAGCTTGTAGTGCTTTACGTGTATGCTAAAAAGAACTTCTCTTGTACCCACTGCATTCCGAAAATCAAACTGTCCACAGCTGAGTGACCAACTTGAAATATTTTATGATTTTCTGTTTGTAGTGGGAAACGACCTAAAATCATTCGGCACCACAGACCACTGGGGATTCTCACCTTTGATTTACGTAGGTTGTATCAAGAGACTTACTTACTATACTCTATTCATAGCCACAAAAAATGTGTACACGTGCAGCATGTACCTTTTCCGTATTGGTGCCGGCCCGCTGTGCCATGGAGCCGACTATTTGTTATTTTTTTTATGGAATTCTGTCAAAAATCTTCCTCTTAGCTCTTCCTCTATCTATCTATCTAATTAGCCTTCTTCAGTCCATCTTTGGACATAGGCCTCCCCAATCCTTTTCCATTCTTCTCTGTCTGTCGCAACAGTCATCCATCTAGAGCCCACGTGCTTCTTGATATCATCTGCCCATCTCATTTGGGGCCTTCCTCTGCTTCGTTTATATTCCCACGGTCTCCAACTTATAAGAATTTTGTTCCATCGGTCTTCTTTTTGTCTTATATTGTGTCCGGCAAATCTCCATTTCAATTTTGCAACTTCTTGTCTAACATCCCTCACTTTTGTTTTCTCTCTTATCCACTCGTTTCTCTTCTTATCCATTAGTCTTATGTGCAACATTTGTCTTTCCATTGCTTTTTGGGTTTTTATGATTTTGTCCATGTTTGCTTTTGTAAATGTCCACGTTTGGGAGCCATACGTAAGAACATTGAGTACGCATTGATTATATACTTTGGTCTTAAGATGCTGTGGATATCTTTTGTTTTTAGGAATGTAGCTTAGTTTGCCAAATGCCGCCCATGCCAGTCTAACTCGTCTCTTGATCTCTGCTGTTTGGTTCTCTTTGTTAAGTTTTATAGTTTGACCAAGATATATATAATCCTTAACTTGTTCTATTTCATCTTGTCCGATTCTCATTGTGATGTCTTCATCTGTATTTGTTATAGTTTTGGTCTTGCTGTAATTCATAATTCATGTAAGTCATGAATTAAAGCTCTTCCTCTACAGCTACTTTATTCCTCCTTATATTAAATCACTATTCAAGCCTTCAATTATTTTCATATTCGTTCTTTTTGTTTGATACAAAATGTGGATAAATTAACTTACCGTAGGTGTAAATAAAGTTAAAGGGGCGATTAAAAAATAAATGAAATGATGCTCGTACAAATAATTTGCTCATAACATTTATTGAGGGATCTTCTTTTTAAATAAAACTGTATAAACAGTTCCTTTAAGTCAAAGAAGGCGATTTCAACATCAATTTTCCAGAGATTGAAAGACTTCTAAGAAAATCAAAAAAATAGGTCAGAGTAGGACAAAACGAATCCTACACAAATGAGTATTTCATATATTACATGCAGTCTTACAAAAACACAATCAATAAATTCCAAATAAGTATGGAATAAGTGCAAAAGGCCCAGAGAATCGTCGAAAATACGAATCAAAATGCCGGCATTTACTGTCCTTGAGAGTAATTCCATGGGTTTGTTTGCTGTTGGTTCCACAACGGAGAAATATTGAAGGGGCTGTAGCTCTCCCTCGGCGATGACTGTTGCGGTTGTTGCGGCGATTGCTAAAACAAAGTTTAAAATTATTATTATCTAAAATAGCAAGGATGTTAAATAAGTTTTATCGTTCAATAATAGATTAGTTTTATTTTTCTAAAGATGGTACCACTGTTTGTTGTGAAAAAATATATTGTGCTCCAAATCAAATTCATGGAAGATATTGAAAAGTCTACAACAAGGTGAATTTTAAATTTAAATGTGGTCAGAAAAGACTGGAAGACAATTCACGGTCCAAAAAGGTGCACAAATGCCTGGAATCATAGCACAAATATTATATAGTCCTTAGTTATAGTTATGAGACTTAGTAGAATATAGAATGGAAAATAATTTTACGCATCATTTCATTACTATGGATGGAACTTGTGTCTACGACGTTTCCACGAATTGCCAAAAATTTTATTTTCTTTATTGTCTGGGTCCACCATATATTTATTTTCAGTCAAGGACTCAAATACCTCTTAGATCTTCTACAAAACTGTAATACCACGTATTTCGTGGGCGCTCTTTCTTCATTTTCCCTATTGGTCGTCTGCCCAAGACCATTTTTGGCATTCTGTACCTTTCCATCCTTTGCACGTGTCCCAACCTCGCAGTCTTTGTATTCTTATGGAATCTGTAACGTTGGGCCACTCATACAATAATTCTAATTCGTTATTTCTCCTTATTATTGGTCCGTTCTCACCAATTTTCAGTCTCTGGTTCATCCGTAGATTCCTTTCAATATCTTTCTCTCCAACCCTGCAATATGATTTTCTTAATACTTATGCTTTACTGGCATACGTTACTGTTGGTCTTGTAACATTTTTGTACAGTCTTATTTTTGTCCTATATTTTGACTTCATTATCATTCTTAGGCTTTTTATTTGTGTATTTTAATTTCTCGATATGTTGACATTTTTCATCGATTCATATCACCAAGTAGATGTAATTTGTAACTTTTTCAACTGTCCCTTTGTGGTTTATAAATCTCAGATAGTTTTCGTTTGTTTTTACTTTGTGCCTCTCATTATTGTGTATTTTGTTTTGCTGATGTTAATTTGTAGTCCATATTGTTTAGCGTCACCAATTATTTTCTTCATGATTCTTATTAAATTTTTCTTGCTATTTGCCACTATAACCATATCACCTGCAAAGGATAGATACTGATGCTCGTTGTTAAATTTGCATAGACTGTTTCTAGGATCATATTAAAAAGCGTTGTGGACAGTGGATTGTAGAACTTTCTTGCGGACTGTAAAGGTTTCTGATATGTACATTTACCAAAATATCTAGTGTTCAGTTTCAGTTAAGTGTCATTTTCATTAGCTTTATTAGTTTGTGTGAAATAACCTGGTATCTTAAATGTTTGTATATCTCCATTTTATCTATTCAATCAATATGTCTATCTAAATATGTTTAACGGGACATGCGCATGTCCCTCAATGTAAATTCTAGTTAGTATGTCCTTGACCAGTAACTCTTAGCGTCTCATTCAAATTTAGTTTATAGTAAACCGGTGACGAAGTTAAGTTTGTTCGGGGTCGGTCTGACCCCAAAGTGTCTTACGTGTTACATTTTTTGTGCGATACATATTTTTATATTGTTGCAATTTTAAAAACTTTGATACGTTTGACATTTTTATGTTTGTTAGATAGTGTAAATATATATATTTCTCGTTTTATTGTAGCATATAAATGGCTTCCAAACGTCCCCTAAGTGAACAAGAGCTAGAAGAGGATATGAACAAATTCTTTTTAGAGAAAGATGAGGATGTTATCTCATACGAAAATGATTCAGAAACAGATCTAGAGTCAGATTATTTGATAGAACAGGAAGTGTCGGAGAGTGAGGAAAGCGACAAAGATTCATAGTTGACGAACAGCTTTCTACTAGTCAATTAAAAATTATAAATGGTAAATCTAACCATAAGTGAACTATGCAAAAACCAGAAAGTAGAGGAAGACGTCCACAAAAAAATATAATATCATTTATACCAGGTTCAAAAGCAGAAGCCCGTAACGTAAAATCACCATTAGAAGTATGGACTTTACTGTTCGATCAAAATATAATATCGGTTATTCCACGAATATACGACTGTTTTGGATTATTGCGACAACGAATATTTTTCTGTGCAAATTTTTACTAAGTAGAAGTATGAAAGTAAATTGGTCTAATCATTATTCCAATAAAAAGGATCTACTGTTAGTATGACATCTAAACTAAAATTATTTCAGTTAATAGATGTTCAGACAGACGCAAAATTTATTGTGAAATGTAATCCGAAAATAACAAAAAGTTTTACGCAAACGCTCCTAAAAATAAATACAATGACGTCTATGAAGCCAAATATGTTTATCACACATTTGGGTTGGGTGAAATGTAAACACTAAAGAGGCGTGCCAGGTTTCTTTAATAATCATCATCATCATCAGTAGCTCGACAACCCTTTCTGTGTCCTGGCTTGTTCTAGGATTTTCCGCCATTCTGTTCTGTTTTTTGCTTTGTTTTTCCAGTTGGTAATCTTAAGTGTTTTCAGATCTTGTTCCACTTGTTCCATGTATCTAAGTTTGGGCCTTCCCTTTGACCTTCTCCCTACTGGTGTTTGCCTCATTATATGTTTTGGCGTTTCAGTCTCCAACATCCGTTCAACATGGCCCATCCAGCGCAGACGTCCGATCTTTATGGATGTTACGATCTCGGGTTCATTGCATGCTGTGTATGTATTGTATTCTTTGATAATACACTATTTTATTACTTTATTAGGTACTACAACTGTAATAAAAAGAACTATACTATTTCTAATATACACGAAAAGAAATATTGGCAGAACGATGGTTCAGAAACCAGAAAAAGAATCTAATATTTCACTTTGTTAGTTTTAAATATTTGTTTGCTTTGAGTGGATGTACTCTTAAAAGTTCCGAAAGTAATGGGTATAACATACCAGCTATTGATAGTTAAAGTACAGAGTCGTTACAGATATTAAAAAGCAACGAAAATTTACATACAGTTTCATATATCGCAGACTGATTTTAGTTTTAAAAACCAATTTTTTGTTTTTTAATACTAATTGAATATTCGACTAAATAAATTACACTAATTCAAACTAACTTAATTCAAAAACCAACTTGTTTACAATACTAAATTCAATGATAATAATTATATACTTAAAATCTGAATTACAGTTGTTCTATAAATTATCAACTCTATATTTATATTATGACTTCATATTTAAATCTAAGGTTTATATCTATCATAACAGTATTTTAAAAATGGGGAGAATTTACTATTGTACCGGGTGGTCCAATAAGCCGATCTCTCGGCTATATATCAGAAACTATTCATGTTATAACTTTAGGAGAAAAAATTTCTTAGTAGAACTGGCCAAGAGAAATCGCTGGAAATACCTTTCAAGTTTCTGAGTTAACCGCTAGGGGGCGTAACCTGTGAAGAAAACTTTGAAAACCAGTTTTTTGGAAAATATGCCCAATTATACCAAGTGATAAATAAGTAAACTAGAAAGAGGCCTAAATTCTGCACAAAGTTGTTCAAGTACTTTTTTTTATTTTTTCAAATAAATGGTGGGGGGTGAGTGGGAAAGTATTTGTGGATAAATACCTATAACTTTGGTTTGAATCAACCGATTTTAACGAAATTAGTGTCATTAGAAAGAGTGTGGATGAATTAATTTACATCTACTATTAAATAATTGCATTTAGTTTTAATTGTCATAGGTAGAGGGTACTTTCGAATAGAAAAAATGTTTAATAAACACCTATTTATTGTAAATTATAATGGAACTGGATTAAATTCGTAACAAAGTGGCACAAACCGCGTCTTAATAGCTTGTGTCGAACTCGAGATAACGCATAAACATAAGTAAGAATAGTATTGACTCACCCTGTATTATAAATTAAATTAAAAAATAAGTCAGTAGGTACTTTCAATTTTTTTTATAGCAGAAGAATCTTAATGTTGATACCTATTTTTTCCATTGTTATTTTATATGCTTAAAAAGTAGGCTACAACAAAGAATTTGACGGGGAGTTCATATTGTTTATTTATTGAGAACAGTCAAAACATTGTTAAGAAGTGTTATATTATAATTCGAATTGAAGATTACACTTTTTCAATAGATATTAATATTGCTAATATTATTAACTAATTATCAGTACTAATAATTCGTGATGAGTATATCAAATGCAGAATTGTATGATATGATCGGAGCTTATTTCGAATGTCACCAAAATGCCGTTATTGCCTCACGTATATATTATGTAAGATATCCTGATAGGAGACATTATGGCAAAGAAGTATTCGAAAGAAAGGCAAGAAGATTAAGAGAAACTGGTAGTTTTCATTGTCCTTGTTTTAAACGACGTAGTAGAGGTAGGACCGAAGAAAATTCAATCAATGTTCTTGCTTTAATTCAACAGAATCCACATATAAGTAGTTGGCAAATCTCTATAGAGTTACATACCCAAAACTACTGTTCTAGGGATTTTAAAACATTACAGGTTGGTTTTTCATATTATAAAGTGAACGTTTAGGTCAGAAACTTGGAATTCCCTTTAAACTTTAGATTCAACTGTTATTTTAATATTCCGATAAAAACAGCAACACGACGCTTTTATCCTTTTATCCGTTTCTAAAAAATATTTATGCATGATTTATCTTGTGAAACAATTGTGGATTTTTCAAGATTTTTTGAGTTTTATATCAACAGCTGAGATTGAAGCAGCTGTAAGTCTGCGTGCGAAAGATACCATTTTGTTTGTGTGGACAACGATGGAAAACAATTTAAACATTTAATTGGACGTTAAGTTTTAATGATCGAGATATTTGTATGATTTTTCACATATGTAATTTTAAGTTATAATAAAGGGTGAGTCAATACTATACTTACTTACGTTTATGAGGTTTTATTCATATCTCGAGTTCGACAAAAGCTATCAACATGTGGTTTGCGCCATTTTGTTACGAATTTAATCCAGTTCCATTATAATTTACAATAAATAGGTGTTTCCATTAAACGTTTTGAAGAAAAACAAATTTTAATTTTTTCTATTCGAAAGTACCCTCTATCTATGACAATTAAAACCAAATGCAATTGTTTTATAGTAGATGTAAATTAAATTATCGACACTTTTTCTAATGACACTAATTTCGTTAAAATCTATTGATCCAAACCAAAGTTATATGTATTTATTCACAAATACTTTCCCACTCTCCCCCACCATTTATTTGAAAAAATAAAAAAAAAGACTTGAACAACTTTGTGCAGGATTTATTCCTCTTTCTAGTTTACTTATTTAACACAAAAAACTGGTTTTCAAAGTTTTCTTCACAGGTTACGCCCCTAGCGGTTAACCCAGAAACTTGAAAGGTATTTTCAGCGATTTCTCTTGGCCACTTTTACTAAGGAATTTTTTCTCCTAAAGTTATAACATGAATAGTTTCTGATATATAGCCGACGGATTGGCTTATTGGACCACCCGGTACAATTCAGCACATTGGACCATTTAAATCGATACCTTAAACCGAATTTACAATAGTCGTATATTCGTGGAATGGAGTATAGATAATATTGTCCTTCATACTAATGAGGAAATTGAGCAAAAAAATATACTTTTGGAAAACAAGCAGTCATATCACCGTAGAACCGACATAACCGAAATCCGTGCTTTTATCGGATTACTCTTTTTGTGGAGTAAATAAGTCAGATCGAAAAACATGGTATGTGGTTATATAGAGCAAAAATGTCAATGAAACAGTTTAAACATTTTTCTTGGCATTAAAATTGTTATGATGAATGGTGTCAAAACATAGTATATGGGTAACGCTATTCCTTGCATTGGTAAAGTTAATACTGAAAACAGTAAGTCAGTTCCGTCATGTTACGTAAGAGAACTTTCTAAGCTGATTCATGGAACTAATAGGAATATAATTGTTGACTATTGGTTTTCTTCCACTCAGTATAAAATTACTATGATTAAGACTTCGACAAAAAACAAACGAGAAATACCTCCTTCGTTTTTAACTGGAAAAATAGAGAGACGTTCTCAATGTGCATTTGATGACAATAAAATCCTGGTGTCATTTACTCAAAAAAAAAAAACAAATTGGTTGTTTTGGTGTCAACAATGCACTATTCAGATGATACTAACTAAAGGTGACATTAATATTTTTGATAAACTTTGCCATGCCTATACAACCAGAAGTACGCGAATATTTGTGCAATGCTTGATCACAGCGCCATAAATGCTGCTGAAATACACAGACGGATATAATATAAGCTTTTCAATTGATAGAACCTTTACTTAGAGTTCGGTTAGAAATTTCGACTTTAAATAGGACTCTAAAATACTACATAAGAGATATTTTGGAGATACCCGAAACAACATCTGAACCACATAGTTTATCAAAGCAGGTTAGATGCTACTTTTGCACCGGAGATAGAGACAGACAAACTAAACTGTTACGTAATACGTGCCAACTTGCCATGTATGATGAACACCGTACAATAAAATGTTTTAAATGTGGACAATAAAATGTTTGACTGCCATCTTACTGTCCATTTCTTTATATTTCCCCAGAATAAGGTTTAGTTCACATTTCTTTATATTTCCACATAATAATGTTTACTTTAAAGTTTGTTAAATAAAGAGAACCAGTCTTTTATTGACATTTTATTTGCTTTACCAAATATGTAAACAATATTTCTTTGTGGAAAAATCTGTTTTGTTAAAATGGTTTATTATAGATACTTCAATAATGTAATTCAGTTCAATGTACCATTTTTGCATAAAATCTTCATAACTAATAATATTAAAATATGGGGTCAATAAGACACCACTTTACCTCATATGTATGTAAAAATAACGGTGCCTACGGAAGGCACCTAAAGACATTTAACAAACCTCATCTTTCCGGTGAAGAAACTCGTCGAAACCCGGGGGTGTCCTGGTAGGAGTCCTCGTCGTTTCTGGAGCCCAAGGTTGCCACACCGAAGACGATCCCCACAGGTAAACGTTTGACGCCGATGTCACGTTGTTCTGCGTTGGCAAGGCGGTAGCTTCGCTCAGGAGGGAATTCTCGTTCAAGAGCGGCGTATCCGTCAACAGGGGACTATCATTCAACAATGGGTTGTAGCTCTCCCAATAGGAACTTGTGTTTAATAGATTTTGGTTCCATGGATCTTAAAAAAAGAATATAAATTTAGCAGCTGTAAACTTTTACTACAACATACGTTAAGCGTGTTAACTATACTCTTACCTATATCGTTTCCTTCTTCATAATCTTCTGCACGCAGCGAAAATTAAAACAAAAAAGACTGTATTAAATAAAATCGTATAAATTTGTCTTAAAAGACATACCTTAGCCGATAAACAGCTTAAAAAATACACGACTTTTATTACTATTAGTACTATTACTCCAAATACGCTGTAGCCCTTGGTGTGTTTAGTCTCGATCAATATCTTTCTCAGCTCCTTACCTTAAAGTTTCCTCAGATTTTTTTAATTACCGTCGATCCAACACAGAGGGATCTGATCTTCGTCGATAACTTCGGTCACTGGAGTTCCGAGATAAAATTTATTCGCAGATCTTTATATTGGAAAAGAAAGAGGTCTCCGAATCCAACTTGTTAGTGTTAAGTTACTACTGTCAAAAATTTGAAATCATCGAGGCTACCTTGACCTTTTTAACTTGTAATGCAAGCAAAGCATTGTCTCAAATTTCGAATCCACATTTCTTCGATTTTTACGATGTACTTTTGTTCCTTTATATAATAACCTTAATATTGGAGCTTTCTTCTTTTTATTGTCGATATAGCTTCCCCTTTTTTCTTTGTCTAGCTGAACACTTTCATATTTGTCCCGGGTTTTATCCCTAGTAACCGATAGTATTTTATGTTGTTCTGAAATTATTTTCTTGTGATCATATATAATATAAATATATTTAAGGGGAGAAAAAATATTGTTTCCACGCGATGTTAATAGCAAAGTAGGAAGAATAGATGATGATTTGTATAAAGAAGTAAAATCAATACATGGAGAAAACAACAGAAACAGAATGGAGGAAGGATGCTTGATTAAGTTTTGTTAAATTCTCAAGTTAATCAAAACTAATAGTTTCTACAACCACAAAAACATACGCAAATGCACTAGAAGTGTATTTGCAAAGTAGGACAATCATTTCAGCAAAAAATTGAGTAGAAACTATACAAACGTAAACTAACAGAAAAAAATACAGCAGGAAAATACAAACTAGCACTATAAACAAAATTGGATGAATTGATTAACAATGAGGATGAAATCACCAATAGCTCCAGTATTGATCACATAAAAGAATACTTCAAAAATACATTAATAGAAATGAATAAAGATATATGGAGAACAAATAGAAGAACTAACAATAATAAACAAACAGAACAACCGAAAACTACTAAAAATATAAAATGGAAAGAAAGAAAGAAAATAAAAGATCAAATAACTCAACCAAATAAGAAGAAATGGATAGAAGTTGTCGAAAAAATGAGGAGAGATGAAGTAAGAAAAATCAAAAACTCTTTTATAGATGAATAGATATATCAAATCATATAAAAAATGAATAGATGAAAAAAATACTTTGAAGATTTACTTGGGAGAATGGGTCACGTAGGAAGTCAAGCAACAAAACGAGTAGTGAATGATGATAACGAAGAAGGTAATAATATCTATGAAAATTTTAAATCATGAATGTGTTGCTTGTGTGAGTCCATTTCAAATAGGTAAAAAAGAAATAAATAAGACTTACTCACAATCAATTTAATTTAACTATCTAGCGAACCGGTTTTTCATCGGTTTTATTTTAATAATAATAAATCGTATACCGGCATCATTTAAATAACTTTGTATCGACTGACCTGAAGATGCTTTGCAAATTGTAGAAAGCGAAACCGGTCGTCTAGATAGTTAAATTAAATTGATTGTGAGTAAGTCTTATTTATTTCTTTTTACCTATATGAAAATTTTATTAAAAAAATCCTTTATAAAAATGTATATTTATTTAAAAAGACTACAGCAAAAAGCAACTTTCGGGCTACATTACAGAACGTTTCCGGAATACTAATTCCATCATCAGTGCTGTTTCCTGGAATAAGTATTACCACTTTAATTAAGACAAACGTAAAGGCTAACTTTTGACAAGGTTAAAGCAAACATAGTTTAATACTTAATAGATATACATAGATGAAGCCACTAAATATATGGGTGAAAATCCTGTAAACTTTAATAGATTTGTTATACAGAAATCGTTACGCGCTAAGTCACGGGATCTAGCGGGCCATTTAATTGTACCGCGTGTACTTATCAGTCGATCAGAAAACGTTTGATTTAGGAAGTCAATAGTTGCTCTAGAGTTGTGAGCCGAACACCCATCCTGTTGGAAATAAACCTGCTGAAAATTAACGGGAAGGCGTCGAACAGCCGAAATGATCTCATTCTGTAAACGTTGTAAATATTTGAGCCCGTTTAAATTTCCAACGAAAAAAAAATGGACTGAAAATATGCCTAACATCCCAGTCCAAACATTTAACTTTTACGGATGACGCGTTCGCACTGCAACACTAAGGTGCTTATTTTTCCAAAAATAATACCTTGCAACGGATTGTTTGTGTTTTTTATGTAATGAAAATGAAGATTCCTCGGGAAATAAAATATTTTTTAAAAAGTGTACATTTTCATTCTGTTTTTCTAACATAAATTCACAAAACTCCATCCGCCTAAAGTTATCTTCCGGAAATTAGTTCTTGTGTTTGTTGTATCTTAAAACAGTCATACCCACTTCTTTTGAAAACTCGCTGGACAGTTCGAGCATTCACGTTAACTTCCCTAGCAATTTATACACTATTGTAGGGTTCACTAGCTTTTACAAAAGCACAAATTTCAATATCAGTGTTTTGACACTCATTATCAACAAGTCTAACACGTGGTTCATTACCTTCATGACACTTTTTACAACTGTTTACACATCCCGAAGTTTGAAAATGTTTAATGGTATTTTTAACTGTTGTAACACTTGGTAGAGGTCTATTTTCGAAGGCAACAATAAATAAATAAATTACTTCGCTTATCGAATGAGCCTGAAAGTACCATGTTACAAGTTGTACTTTTTCTTGGACGGTATACAACGTAATAGGCATTTTATTAATTATTTGTTTATTCTTTCAGAACTCCGTTTGAAATTTTTAATATCAATGTGACAATTATAACAATTTGTACCTACTGTGAAATGAATATAGAGGTGGAAACGTGTAACATGTCACAACGATTGCCATTGTGTTGTGTGGTAAAAAAAAAACAATGTCGTGATCTGTATATTACATTGTTGCTGAAAATCGTCCATCATTCCGAAAACGTTCTGTGATGTAGACCGAAAGGGTTCTTTTGAAATAAATATACCTTTTTATAAAGAATTTTTTAAATAAAGTTTTTGTGATTTGTGGTATACAATCGACTACAGGAAATTCATTTTCCTTGTTGAGTATAACTATGAGTGAATTAAGAACACTAAAAAGTGAAGTTATGAAAATAACTGTCTTTTCTATAGTTATGAAAATGTTTGAACAAATACTAAAAAATAAAATATTGATAGAAATACAAAACAAACTAAAAGAATCACAATTTGGATTAAGCAAGAGAAGGAGCATATAATAGCAGTAAAACAAATAACAAAAATAGTATAAAATTGAAGAAAAGTATATATTTTGGATTTATAGAACTAGAGAAGGCGTTCGCCAAGGTATCAAAAAAAAATTTTTGAATACACTGCACAGAATAGATATCGACAGTAGGATAATAAGAATATTGAAGAATATATATAAAACTATGTAACAGAAATTGTATTATACACAAAAATAGAGCATCTCAATCATTCTCGACTCAAAACGGTAGTAAAAGAATGGTAATCCCAGAAGCAGGATTTGCAGATGACGTAATAATCATGGCTAGAAGTGAGAAATAAGATCAAAAGAATCACAGATTTAAGATGCGACATTAAAAGAATATTGAAGGAATTTTAACACAAATACAACAAGAAATGATACTATAATGGCAAACAAGAGAAAAATACCTTTAAGAATCTGTACAAGCAACTTACTTAGAGAAATAGAAAGTACGAGAAAATAACTTACCTTCCATGATGGTATTTGCCTCCGAAGAAGTAAATCCCGTCTCCAAAGCACTACTAAACGTCTGCTGTTGGTTCCAGGAATTCAAATCTCCCAAATACCCGTTCTCTCTGCCAACATTATCTAAGCGTATTTCATCAGAGAAGAAACTATTGGCCGTCTCGCTCCTTAAGCCGTTTGTATGTAAGAAATTATCGTGACCGAAACTCCCTTCGCCCATGGATCTTCGGTTGTTCTCGCTGGAAGACCTCCTGTCTGTGCGTCTCGATCCTATCGGCCCGAGTTCCGTCGGGGTGGTTTGTTTGTAGGGCTCCACGTACATGGTCGGTTTTGTAACTGCTGACTTCGCCGTACTTGTATGACTTAAGGGCCGACTGTTGTTCGAAAATAAGGAACACGAAGACTCAGATCTCGCCACGACGTCACTGAACTTGGCTCGACTCTCACCCCATACCGTCGACGTAATGGGAGTTGGAAGGGGGACGTTGAAACTTAGAGGGTTTTTGTGTTTCTCGTGTTTCTCATTTTTTTCGTGTTTCTCGTGCTTGTCGTGTTTGTCATATTTTTCTGACAGTTCATTGTGAATTTGTTTGTTTTTCTCCAATGATTTCTTATGGAACCCTAGAAATACAAAAAAAACCACATATGAAAATACGGCACATTAATATGACAACTGCTGTAATTTTTTTAGGTTATATGAAATTAAACAAAAACAGTTGATAGACAACAGGGAACTTATGACAGATATTAAAAATATGAAGAAAATTGGCATATAATTTATAGGTTTTGCTACGGCGATTTTGTCATTGTTAAGGTTATCTAGAGATTGAAAGAATCCTTGACAGAGGACACGAACATACGGCAGACACTATTAATTATAAAAAGGATTGACATATAATTTGGAACTTTTAAGCGGACTTTACATTTACGAGTACTCGGGTCAGAGTAGTTGGGATTTGAGTTACGAGTAGAACTGCATCGTTTACATTGAATCCGAGCGATCAGAGTGGTTTCAAAGAGAATTTAAAAATTGTGCCATCAAGAAAGAAACGAGCTGCTGTTGCATTTCTGTACTTTTAGATCGCTCCAATTTTTCTTTTCTTGTAAGTACGTGGATCTTGATCTTTTTCTTGACTTGGTCTGTGGAAATAGTCTCGCAATAGTCTCGTACGCATTATTTTTTTGATAATGTCCCGGTCCCGGTACTCCTCCAGTTTCACATTCCATTGACATTCAAAAAAACAGTAAAGATCGATAAATTGATCCATTTGATCTGCAGAAAATCTTAGTTCCGCCATTGTTAATTTGGAATTTCCACTACTTTGACGCTCACTCATACAGGAACTGGCAGGAACTCGTACTACTACTCGGTTTGCGTTCAACTTCAATCCGAGCTCGGATACGAGTGACAAGAGGTTCCGAGTAGACGTTTATACTTCCGAGTTGAACTCCGAGTAGAGTAAGGCCGTCCGCACATGGGTCGACGCTCGAAGTGGTCGACTCGATTTCAATCGCGTAGGTCTCTCCCCACTTCCCAAATTCCTTCGTTGTTGTATTGAGCTCTGCAGACGGGCGTTTAGTGGTCGTCTAGAATTGCAAATCTCCTCGTCTTGTACGACTCTCGTCATTTGCGATCGGTAGCGCACGAGAAAGTTCCAGTGAGACGCACGTTTTCAGTCATGGGGATTTCAGTCAGTCACGTTTCAGTCGACAAGCACCTCATTCCACAACAAGGAAGATTCAGACCTGGCAAATCTTGCACCGGTCAAGTCTTCGCATTAACAGAACACATTGAAGAGGGCTTTGAAGAAAAACTTATAACAGGGGCTGCTTTTGTAGATCTGACAGCATAGATATAACACAGTAAAACACAAAACATTGCTCCACAAATTATACGACACTCTCAATGACCACCATCTGGGAAAGGTCGTATATTCCTTACTGCAAAATAGACGTTCTTTCATTATGCTGGAGGATAAAGTAAGTAGGTGGAGAGTTAAAAAAAAAAACGGCCTCCCACAGGGAAGTGTTTTAGCACCAATGCAATTCAATATATACACAAACGACCAACCTACTCCGACCGAAACCAAGCACTTCCTCTATGCTGATGATCTTGCAATATGTGCTCAAGGAAATAGTTTTGAAGAAGTGGAGGAGAAACTCGAAACTGCCTTAAAAACAATGACAGCGTACTACCTGCAGAATTCTCTGAGACCCAATCCCTCTAAAACCCAAGTCTGCGCTTTCCACCTTCGCACAAAGGAAGCCAAGCGAAAACTCCAAATTGTGTGGAATGGTAATATATTAGAACACACAAACCAACCTATATATCTTGGAGTAACTCTGGACCGGTCCCTCACCTACAGACAACATTGCATAAAAACAAGAGGGAAAGTAACAACTAGGAACAGCATACTCATAAAGCTAACGGGAAGTAAATGGGGCGCACATCCTGGCGTTTTATAACAACGGCACAGGCACCGTGTTTCTCAACTGCTGAATATGCGTGCCCCGTTTGGAGCAGATCTGCCCACACCAAACAAGTTGATACTGCGCTAAATGAGACATGCAGGATAGTAACAGGGTGCATGAAACCAACGCCACTTTCAAATCTATACAAAGCAGCGGGTTTTGCAGAACCCTCAACACGCAGAGGCGCTGCAGAACACATAGAGGAAATTAAACAGATCGCGGACGATCGGCATACCCTATATAAAGCTCGAACACCACGAAAGCGACTAAAATCTAGGAAAAGCTTCCTTGGAACAGTGCAGGATGAACCGCCTGAGTATTTTCCACTTCCCTAGATTCAATGGACCGGTCAGACCCTAGACTTTAAAACGTGGAAAACCTTGAATAGAATAAGAACGGGGGTTGCTACAGTAAAATCAAACATGGCAAAATGGAGAAAAATAGACCAAGATGATGTGAACTGTGACTGTGGAGAAACACAGAATATGGAACACATCTTCTTACATGCAGAAACTGTCCTCATCGATGTACCCTTGAAGATTTGTGGCTCGCCAACAAAGATGGAACCAACATAGCCCGATACTGGGCCGAAATTTTATGAATGACATGTCCGGATACGATAAAGTAAGTAAGTCATGGGGATAAGATTATTCTATTTGCTTTCTTCGTTTTTTATTGTTTTTTGCCCTAAAATAATTTTTTTTAAGATCGACGAATATTATGTTCGTTGTTTGTAGTACCACTAGCTTTGTAGAAATATATTGTTTGTACCATAAAATTCTGAAAACATTGAATTTCTGTTTCTAGGTGTTTAATATAAAATTCGTTGGGGAAATGTAAAGATACCCTCAATTGTATAATTATACAATGAAAGAATATGCCAATATGGATATATAAAAAATGCCAACCTTAATAGTTGGCATATGTGAGCAAACAGCAAACTGAATTGACTAGTATGCGGTGAATAATCGCTTGAGCAGCAGGGTTCGTATAAGACTAGCACGACGCATGAACTTAGACGCGTGTATACTTTACCACAGTAGTTTGATACCTTACTCAATTCTTATCACTATCATCAGTGAGTAGTTTAAATGTCACACAAACTATATCTACTACATACTACATGATATGGTATAACTATTAATTAATTAAATGTTTTTCGCAAGTTAAAATGATTTTTCAAAAAAATGCATTTAAAAATATTTATATAAAAAAGTTAAAAATGAGGAACATACCTTTTTCTTTACGCTCTTTTGAAATTCTCTCCTTCTTCTTCTCACTTCTGTCCTTTTGATGACTATGATGTTTGTTAACCGGCGTATTTAGAGTGTGCTCATTGGTTTTATGATGATCCTCGAAGTCTTTATTCTCCTTAATTTGTTTCTCGTTCGCCTTCGCGGCCTTCGCAAGTAACTTTTGATGTTTAAGTTTGTTGTGATGATTACTGTGATTGAAATGAACGTGTTTGAATTCGTTAGTGTGATTCGGATTGCCGTCTACGAAACCGCCGTTCGTAGTGTTTGTCTTTTGGCTTTCCCTGTCTCTTTTTGTTGTCGTTTTTGAGCAAACTTTCACACTGATTCTTTGGTTGTTTTCTTTTTCGGGGTCTTCGTTGAGGCTGCCGTTACTCTCGGTCGTGCTCGACGAAGTCTCCTCTTCGTATGCAGGTACTACTGTATTTTTGGTATGTTTTTTGTTGTGGAAATGAGATTTCTTTACCTAAAAACCAAAAAACAAAGATAACATTTTTGTTTCTGCACTGTGGTTATATTAACTTATTCCTAAGATAATAATTATTAGAAAAATTAACATCACAATTACTCAGGTTTGGAGTTTTGACGCGCGGATTTTGCTTATTCAAGTTTTGAACTCCATTAATGGAGTCTTCACCAGAAATTCTGAATGAGAGTCTCAGTGCCCAGATTCCTTCCTAGTATACATGATACTATGACTAAGAATATAAGATATTGCGCAAAGTCGTGACGTAATTGGAGAGTTGCACGTTCGTAATGTCAGTTTTTTGTATGTATCAATAAATAATCTTTAATAAATAGTTTGGAGATATCCTTATGTGTACGATTATTGTAATTATTAAACCTCTTATCTTATTTTCGTCTAGTTTCTTCTTATATTTTTTGTAAATATTATATTATTATCTTTTGTACACAAATAAAACAAAAAAGTCATTTAACATTATTTTGCTAATTGAATAATTTCATCACAGAATGCATACAAATCCCATTTAACTTTAACAAGAATTCAAATTCTACTCTCAAATGGCGACAAGCGCGAACACGACCGATTTTGAACTACGGGAAGATCCTATCTTATTAGTCATAGTATCATGCTAGTATATATAGTAACTTCTGTATACGACTGTCGTTTGGATTCGGAAATGCTACTTTTATTCTTGTTTCGTTGATGTGGAGCTCGAGAGGGAAATGGAACAAAGATTTTTGACAGAGGGGACTTGATTGATGGCCGAAAGTTGGACATTCTGACTAAGGAAAGGTCTTCACTTTGAAGGTTTTTTTTTTAGAATCTGAAGATCTTTTTTATTGAGACAATTGGGATGTTGTTCGATCCCAATGGCTTCTAGGGTAATCCTAAAACAGACTAAAATCAATATTGTGACCTATATGGAGATAATCCTGCTCTAACGAAAAAATTGAGGACTGAAATGGAATGAAAATAAGTACGCGCATCTCGTTTGCGCAGACGGAATCAGCCATGTTTTAGTCGGAACCAGTGCTGTTCCGCGACATTTTAACTGGTGTGCATAGACAAATTAACCCGGTTTAATTTATTTACGGCAACTGCAGACATAATATGCACTATTTTATTTGTACTTTTAGTTGAAGAATAGACTAAATTATTTCAAATGTGCTAAATTACTAATCTCTAAAAATTTAAATTACAGTTCTGTCGTAGCTTGTCACAAATTTCTCAATTCGAGTCTATATTTCCGTCTAAAACATGACGTTCACGTGCTGACAAACTTCAAAGGCGGCATCTGAGAGTGGGCATTCTGATTGTTTATTATTCTGCGTCTACGGGTAATTTTGACATATGTAAGACGGTGGACACAAAACTAGCACTACTAGGCAATTCCATTGAATATCTGCCCAGCCAACGATCATGTCTATACAGGTCAATTTTTTTAATTCTAGAACTACAGCCTACTTCCGTTTCTATATTAGGATTATAAGAATTATCCAAGAAGCTAATAAGATCCAAAAAGGCCTAATTATCTCAACAAACGACCGGTTGTCTTCAAGATGAAGACCTTTCTCCAATTCCCCAACCACAATAAAATTTCGTTCATCAATTTAGCTCTCGCCGTCAATATTCATCGTTCCACCCCCACCCAAACTACACATCAACAAAGCACGACACCATCGATGGTACAAAAGTATAATATCTAAGCAAAAGTGAAATTGGAAGTGGTACAGGCAAAAATTTATATTTATATATTTTGCTTTTCGGGCACAAAATACTACAGCATCCTTAACATCAATTAACCTAAACACAATCTTGCAGGGAAAAGAAGAAGGAAAACTGGGACCAGGAAGGCGAAGGATTTCCTGGCTGAAAAATCTACGAACGTGGTTCAACACAACAACCACAAATCTTTTTAGAGCAGCAGTTTGCAAAGTGCAGATTGCCATGATGGTCGCCAATATCCGAAACGGATAGGCACTACAAGAAGAAGAAGATCCTTAACATCAATTATTGTTCTTTTGATTAGAATTACCGCGCTTGCCCTTAAAAACTACACGGGCAACTTTGACATTTCATTAAGTATCTGTACATGAAGATACTTTCTGAATATATAAATATTTTTTAATAATGTAATATGTTGGTTTTTATTCAGGAATAATCACGGAAATATACAATGTTTTTTCTCCGTGCCGTGCCGTGACAGGAACTACATCAGTCTTAAAGCTGAATTTATAGTTTGACGGACTGTAAACGTAGACGCACTGGAAAAAGATCAACATAGAATTTTGTGTACTCTTATTTATATAGTGCGTTACTTGCGTCTGGCCAATCATAAAGAAGAATTTTATGCTGTCAGCCAAAGTGGCCCGCCCTCCATTTTGTAAAGTTGTTTATCAACATATTCGGAATTTTGTTGATTATTTGTTAATGGATGGTAAGTTAATAATTTATAAAATATTAATAATAAATAATAAAAGCATATCATAGTATTATGGTGACCAACTCTAACCAATGTTTCTACTCATGCGCAAAAATTCCACTCCGTCGATTTATAAATTGAAATAATATTTACAGTACCACATCCACCTTTACTTCCAAGCCATGAAGTAGAAATTTGGCAACAACGCGTGGTAGTCCGACTGTGGTTTGTTTTGTTTAATATTTCATAAAGGAAGGCTTGTAAAGTTTGTTGAATTTAGTGTTTTTTTAACTTTATTCGAATGTTTTATTTGTAAATTGTGTTTAAATCAATTAAAAAATATTAATATAAGTGAAATTTCATTAAATTTAGAACTTTTAGAAGATTCTTAACGACAAGTAAGGCAAGTATAAATATAACCTACAAAGCAAACTGAAAATAATAATACTTTTGCTTCTTGTTACAAAATATGTAAACTAAAAACAACAATAATAATACTTTTGTTTTTTGTTAGAGATGCTCTGGCATTGTTGTGTACCTGGTTGCAAAACCAATTATGCCAGTACTTTAAAAACGAAACAGGCAGAAAGTACGTTTTCGTTTCCCAAAGATCCCCAAAGAAGGTATACTGGGTTATGCTCTATTCATAGAGACGGCTATACAATTAACAAATCTTCCGTAGTATGTGCCAAACATTTTCATGAAGATGATATTCAGCGGACTGAACAATGAGAAGATAAAGATGGAAATATACACATTGAAAAGTTAATATTTCCCTAATTAAACGGCAATGCAGTTCCTAATATATTTCCTGAAGTACCATCATATGTAACTGTTCATCGTACTAAATAAAGAAGGAATCGCGAAGACAGAAGAAACTCTTTGCATAAGAAGAGGGAACAAGAGATAACATAATTATGACAATTAGACTTAGACAATAATATCCCATTGAAAAACTGGACAAGTAAAATTACAAGTGACTGTATATTTCTAGGTATTAAACATTAATCAGTTGGGACACGAGTGTGATAATATTTGTGTAATAAGTATAAATAGTGTAATAGTTAGCAGTAATTTTAGTGTAATCGTCAATGTAGGTAAGAATAGACTAAGTAGTAATGATTTGAAATGGATTTTACAATATAGTAAATTAACAAGATGGTCACAATTAGAGAACTTACTTTCTCATTTAGATCTGCTTTTTAGACAAGTGATAACAAATTTGAGTATTACATTCAAAAATCTTTTGAGAATATAGGCTATTTTAAATCGATATACAAGTTATAAATGGTATGTTACATTCACCACATTTTTCATGTATACCTCGCTTAACTTGGTCTATATGACAAAAAACCTATTCATATTTAAAATTGCTACTTTCGTATACCTAAGTATGAAAATTCAACAAAAGTTATAAGTAAATAGTAAAATATTTAATTTTGAATTAGATTAATTTAGAACCATATTTATATTGTGTCTGATTTCTTATGATGAATTTTTTAATCATAATAGTTACACTAAATTTTTACTAAACAAATTTTATATCTTTTGTATTTTTAATAATCTTTTTAAATGTCGTGTTAATGTATTGTGTTATTTATATGCTTAAGTACTTAATATTTAAAATTTCTAGAGATTCTTGACTGCATTTGATTGTAAGATTAACTGTTTGACACTGTATTTTAAGTGCAATAAATTTTACTCTAGTGATTATTTTATTGATAATATAACCTAAATAATAATAAAACTTTATATATATTTATTAGGTAAATATAGGGTTTTATTAATTTAATTTCCCTAAAAATATTTCTGTAATGAATTGAAGTTTTCAAAATATCAGTTTCCTAAAATTCAAATTAGTTTAATTTTCTGGTAGACCTTACAGCTGATTATCGGACTACCGACGTCATAGAATGCGGTGTTGCCTTTTTTACTTCATGGCTTGGAAGTAAAGGTGGCTGTGACAGTACGTTTGTTACGTCTCCAGTGCGTCTACGTCTACAGTCCGTCAAACTATAAATCCAGCCTAAGTTGTGTGTAAAATTTCAGGTCTCAAGTGGATTTAAATTCGACCATAAAATTGTGCTATTAATTATAAATATTGCTTTATCAATTTTCACACCAAAAATGTAATTGCCTTTAGCGTTAAATTCGATTTAATTTGTAATTTTAATATCCTGTAACAATTATAGTTGATGTGCAATTTTTTACCAGCATATAATTGAAAATAATCTCAAAATAAGCGAAATTACTTACCTCTTTTTCCTTAATATTATTTTGTACATGTTTCTTTTCTTTCTCTTCTACTTTCACAACCTCCTTTTCGTCTTTAGTCTCTTTAACTTTATGTTTCGGCTCCGGATGTCTTTCCTTCTTCTTCTCCACTTTGTCAGCCACCTGCATATAGCTCCCATCTACCGGAGATGATTCGTTACTGTTCCGTTTGGCCAACTTTTTCTTGGCCTTTCCGGTCGTAGGAACCAGCACCGTATATCTTTCCACCTCAGGTTTAGAATTAATTTCCGGAACCTCTTCTTTTGTTACTTCCTTCTCAACCTGGTCCGATTTGGTTTCCTCTTTACTAACGGTCACAGCTTTCTGCGACTGTATTTCTTCCCTGATTTGCTGACCCACCAACCTCAAATCGAGAACGGGTTGGACTGCAGAATTGCTGGGGAAGATAAAGGAATCCATAGCTTGTCTTTTGATACGCTCAGCGTCAAGAGTGGCTACGGATACGATAATAAATAGAAGCAGTGACATGGCGACCACTGCTAAATAACTTAAATAGACCTCCCAAGTCGGTCTTGCTATCAGATCTGAGCACAACGATAGATATAACGATGGTATCGTCGTGTACAGGGTGTAATTCACCGGCATGTTCAGACTGGTACCTAACTGTAACGTTCGAGAAATTTTCGACAGTGTTAAGTCTGGCGTAAATGCTATATCTATCTTCTTTGTTTGGTTGGGGTACAATACGAATGATTCGCAATCCATGACCTTAAAGCCATAACCTTCACAAGGATATTCGTTTATGTGAAACGAATTCACATACAGGGTCACGTCCCCGATATTCCTTGCCGTAAAAGTTCTTTTGACTGTAAAATTCGGATCACCTGTGTAAAATTTTTGCTTCTCGCAATCCCTGAAGTGTCTCTCGGTCATCTCGAACGTTAGTGGTTGCAAGGAGCCTGGTTTTCGATTGCCAAACTTAAACAAAGGTTGCACACCCTTAGCATTCAACCGGACAACTTCTAAAATCGTAAGATTGTTCCTTAGTAATACTACAGCCGAATGGCAATGTCCGTCTTCCGCGTAAAATCCCACGGGAAACGTAAATGTTTCTCCGGGGGGTAACAAAACGGGGATGCTTTCTGGATGCACGTTTACCCCTAGCATTTCATTAAAATAATTGATTTGTTCGTGCCTTGTGTCATTAGGAAAGAAAAATCCCGTAGTGAAAAATCTATCGTATATACTTTCGACGTCAAGATTGGGCGGCAAGCCTGCCAACAGATCTAGATAGTTGGGATAATCGCTTCCTAATACCATCTGTACCACTATAGTAACACTGGCTGGATTACGAATAGTGATGTTATGATAGCTCATATTCCCCACTTGTGTCCGAGGAAACACTATGATAGATTTGTTTTCCAGGTTGTTATCGACCAACAGACTCGGCCAACTCATTTTTACTCTTGACTTAAAGACATGACCTCTTACTTCTGACGTATCTAGCCGCATGGATATATTTTGCCATCGTTTGGTTCCGTTTGCGGTTAGGTTTAAGTACCTGTTGTAGAATGTGTTGACTAGATGTAAATCGAAGTCGTACACGAACTTAGAGAGCGAAAACATCTTCAACCATTGTGCTGAAAAAAAAAGTTGGCTATTGTCAATACAATACTATACTGAGTATGTTTTGCTTTTCAAGGTTGGAAGTCCAAAAAATGAACATATCCGTACATCTTGTAACGTAATAAATATTAAGTGCTCTATAATACCTAAGACAATTTCTAGACCAAGATCTGGTAGACAAGTGTTATAAAATCCGTACAAAATAGTATCATTAAAAAAATAAACGAAAAGACTGATATGTTTTTGTACACACTTATGAAAAATCAAAAGTTGGAAAAGGGGAAGTATTTTTGAAGTGTGTAAAAGATTTTAATTCCTAGCTGAGCGCTTTCGGACTAAAAAGCCATTTTCGGAGCTATGCTACAAGAGAGCAGTGATGTAAATAACTAATTTTGATTTAACAATGTTCACTTACGTCAAATATAAAGTATCCTATTAGGAGAGATCATGTGGAAGGCAGAAAATTGCTGGTTCTATTTTTTCTTTTCTTTTTTAAACAATGGAAAAGCACACAAAGGACTGTACACTTGGACTCCAGAAAAAAAAAACATGAAAAAATTTGGTTATGGTACGGGTGTAAGAACCCCACCATTTGTACTGCAGTTGAAGCAGCAGGTAGAGTGAGCAAAATCGAGTGCCAACTATTTAACTGATTTTTCGAAGATGACAATTGACATATGTCATTAGAAAATTAAGATATTTTTAAATTATCGAAAAATTTTTTAATTGAAAAACATGAACAATGAAAGAAGACATGTATTAAAGACTCTCTTACTTACATTAAAAAATATTACAGGAGATTAGTCGTACAAGAAGTCGTACGTTTCAATTCAGCCGACCGACGATTTATTTTTAGTTATTTCAGGACTCAAATACTCAACCATAAACATACTCAAATTTCAAGTACCATTTCAAATCCCATACCGTAGTTAAATTGCCGATACCGATATCAAATGCTTTCCGCATAACATTTATTCCATTGTTACATCATGTATGTTCATTCTTCAACTTCCTAGACTATATAAGTTACGAGATATGACAATAGTGGTGTAAACACGTCAACTCTAAGACCAGCATCATAAAAATTTAATCGTGATACTTTAACACTTAAACTAAACTATATTGAGCCCTCAAGAACTGTTCTAATTAGCATAAAATATTTTCGATATTCAACCCATTCTTCTCCTTGATGTGTCTATCCGTTACGTATGTTGGCGGTCATCATGGCAATATTTATCTGCAGCAGCGCGGAAAAGCTGCCAGATGTTGTATTGTACCAGATTCTGAGATTCTTTAACCAAGATGTTCTTCTTCTTCCTGGACCTCGCTTTCCAAATATTTTTTTTTTGCAGGATGGCTTGAAGGAGAGCATATCTGGATTCATTTCGCATAATATGTCCGAATAATTGTAACTTTCGAGATTTAATAGTAGTCAGTACCTCTCGGTTCTTATTCATTCTTCTGCGGACCTCCTCATTTGTGACTCGGTCAGTCCACGGGATCTTAAGTATTCTCCGATGTAGTCACATCTCAAATGCTTCAAGTTTTTTGCATACAGTATTGGAAGATTCAAAACGGAACATACGAATTATTAATACAATTATTAAGATCCCCTGACCTGCAATTACCCAGTGTAAATTTCAATATAACGTCGCGATGTCTTATAATTAATTCATTTGTTCGACTGGACTCCTTCTATAGTCGATATTTTTCGACTGCTGCGCACGTGCGCACCTTAATAATACGACTAATAGTTGATTGTGGACACAATTTGTGTCGGTATTGGCCTATCTTCATACGCACAAGTAAATAAATTTATAATATCACGGTACGAGTTGCCCCCATAATACCATTTTAAAATTTGTACTTTTTCTTTGTTTGTATACATGGTTTATGGTTAGAAACACTACTTTTATTTCAGCTTATGGCGTTATAATGAGAAGCAAAGCAAAGGGCATGTATTTGTTTTGCTCGGCCAGTGATGTTCCTTGGGACTGTTGCCAAATCGATAGATACCTTCGGCAAAAATCTGTAGATTTTGATGTATCATATACATCCTTTTAAATTTTAAATTATCAACAATATTTGGAATAATAAATATATTAAACTATACACTAACCAATTCAAATAATATCTAATGAACACAAAAAAATTGTTATTAATAAAACATTGTTATTATCTGCACAAAAACACAGAAAATCAGTGGACGATAGACAACAGTGTCGACGTACACCTGTCGAATACGCTACTAGAAATCGCCAAGGAGTAGCAATCCAGTCGAACAAATGAATTAATTATAAGACATCGCGACGTTATATTGAAATTTACACTGGGTAATTGCAGGTCAGGGGATCTTAATAATTGTATTAATAATTCGTATGTTCCGTTTTGAATCTTCCAATACTGTATATCTTCGACAAGGTCCACGATTCAACACCATAAAAAAGGACAGAGAAGACGTAGCATCGCAGCATTCTTACTTTTGTATCAAGAGAGAGGTTGTGACTCTTGAAGAAGGCCCCCATCGGTGTCATCTGCATATCTGATGTTGTTCAGCCGGTCTCTGCATCTCTGGAATAAGACTTGTACTGAAAACAAAGCCTCTCTAGTACCAACAGCATTTGTGAACCCGAACTGGTTTGGGGAAATTTGACTTTCACAGAGCTTGTAGATTCTCTTATAAATTATCTTTAGGAACAATTTTAGGAGATGACTCATGAGGTTTACAGGATGTTAATCTTCGCATTTTTTGGCTCCTGGTCTTTTTGGAAGTGCAATAAACTCAGATTTCAGCCATTCTGTTGATATTTATCCAGAGTTGTATATGTTGTTGAATATCTTTGCGGTTATTGCTATTGATTCGTTGTCCATTAGTTTGAGTAGTTCTGCTTGTATACTATCAGGGCCTGCCGCTTTGCCATCCTTTAACTGTATTATTTACCTCTTCATCATTTACCTCTTCTGCTAGCTGAAAGGTGTTATCTCTTTGGTCTTCAAATAGTTTTTCTAGATATTATTTCCACGTTCTTATTTTTCTCTGTTTGTCCAAGATGATATTTCCGTCAGAACCAGTTATATTTCCTTTCTGCTTTCGTCTTAGTCTTCCTGTGAGTTTTTTAACTTTCCTATGTACATTGTGACTATCGTACTTTGACTACAGAGTCTCAATTTCTTCGCATCTTTCCGTTGCTTCTTTTTCTTTTGCTTCACTTTATCTTTTATTCAACCCATAGCACAAAGTAAAACTAAAAATTTGACTTCCATACAGGCGTGATGGGCTTCCAATACGATAGGCAGACCAAATGAAGACTCTGGTGGGAAAATGCCTATGAAGGGGTTTATCTGGCACAGGATCGAAGCCAATGGAAACGGCAAGCTAACAATATTTAGTGTCACCAAGTCCTGATAAAAGCTCAAGGAATGAGAAAGAGAAGAGGCGTAAAAGTAAATAACGAATGGCAGTATAAAATTTTAGAGTGCGCTGAAGAATGAACAGAAGAATGTCCTTGACAAGGACATCCTGAGATGATGTTTAAATAAAACGGGTTTAAAAGTTTTCTCAAAGCTATTTAAAGACACTGGTAGCGACGGTCAAAAATATGTACGTCCACACATACATCTGAAAATATTGCAGACTTTCAGCAGGGTATTGATAAAGATCCAAAAGCATCTATTGCTGGTCTTAAGGTATTATCAACTCATTATATATTACATTTTTTTAATGGATTCAAATTATCCACTAGATTGATTTGATTTAATACATTTAAATATTCCTTACCTGTTGTATCGCTTTGCAGCCCGGTGTAACATTCGGGATGACATCCCAACTCAGCATTTAAGAAGACGTGACCTACCACTTTCGAAGTTTTGGCGAGAATATGGCTTGTAAGTCGACTGCTTATCCTCTTGTCAGGTGGCAACGTAATAACGTCTTCTATTACCATCGGATCGTTAAAACTCGAGTGCACCTTTAAGGGGTGAGTGCATAATTTGCCCTGAAACACACATAAGGTGAAACCAAATATATAACAACCTAAGTTGATGTATTTCTTACTAATATTACGTTGTAAAACAAGTTGATACATTTGAACTACTTGATTTTGAAGTGTGCCAAATAACAAAACAGTTATTATTTCATCTATACAGCGCCATCTATGTGCTATTTTTATAATTTTTATCTCTAACTCGTAGTTGGATTCAAACAAAAATATATCAAAACAAAAATATATCAAAACAAAATATCAAATACTCACCGGAAAGCATTGATCGAACACAAGTTTATCAGCTCCGATTTCCAACTTTCCAGGCGCTATTTTAAAATGAACTGGGATTTTCAAATTCTCGAACTGAGTTTCCACGTAGATGTCTCCCCATACTTGCCCTTCCACTTGAGTCGTTGTAATGGTGACTTTTATTATAGCATAATGTCCTGCTTTGAGATTATGCTAAAATATATATATTTTTAGTTATATAACGAACAGTTTAATAAAAATTAGTAGGAAGAAGAAAGAAAATTCATCGTAAGCAGCTCTAAGATCGTGTTAATGTTTCCTCGTGATCATTTTCCGTAAGAATTAATATTTAAAACGGTTCATATCCATTGTGAGATTAAGTTTAAAAAAACGTTACTAGAGATGAAATGGTACATATGCATAAGTAGAATTTTTAATAAATAATCGCAAGAATTGGTATAGCACCGTTACAATATTTTTACACGCAACAATATTTTTCTTTGTGTATATTTTCCAAAAAAAAAAATCTTTATTACACATTATACTATTTTTCTAGTAAAAACAGTTAGCGCCCACATTTTTCACAAATTTTCTTACATTTTCTTGTTACTGGAATAATTTTGTCCTCTAACGTATTTATTATTATTATTATTAATTATATCATAACCCTCGTATATAAACATACATTTGATTGTAACATCGATTTTAATCGATTACTAACAATCGATTCAATCGGATAAGGACATTTTTTATCATATCATGTATGTTTGCCATACGATGTATTGCAAATATATGTTTCGTCTGTTTACGTGTTAACAGTTTATTCCATCCGAAATTAGAATAAAACTTTTCTTTATGAAAAACGTTAACATGATATTTAAGAAAAATGAATCAAATAGTGTAGTACTTAAGCACATTTTATTTCAGCAAATATGATAACATACAAACAAGACGTTAACTTGTCAAGTATTTTATTACATTATTTTTAAAATTTTTCTTATATTTAACATTGTCTGTATTAAGCTTATATAAGAAGAGACATACATTTCTTCTAAAGAATGAGTTAGTGTGAGACGCTGTATAATGTGGATACTACGTAATACATTAGGCGCCCAACGTGGGGCCAACAATTTTTACATATTTGGCATCCAAGGTGGAGTCAACGACGTTCTACATTTAACGCCCGAAGAGATTATTGCCTGACTCGCATCTCAACGACAATCAAGGTTGTTATAAAAGCATTAATATTGCTGGTAATTATAGAAAAGTAGAGTACGGTAAAGGATTTCTCAATAAAAACTCTTTTAAGACAACTTATTTGCGTTAGCTTGTGATGCTTCCTTTAAGCAAATGCCAGTAGTTGAACTGGAATATGGCTAGATAATCAAAGATATGAAATTACTTTGAACATTTCTAATAATTCGACTAACAATAATTATAAGTTCCTTGTAGGCGTGGAACCTACTTTGTCGATAGGTGTCCGTGGTTCAGTAGATTTGGGGATTATTTTACAAAATTGCAAGAATACACAAATAAAACAAATATATACTTACACATTTAGAGAGATTCTGAAATGAAGGAGAAAATAACACCAGTCTGAAATCTCCCGAACCGCATCCTAAAATATCTGCGTGCGTCATTGGAATCGAAGAATGAACGTGTTTTACGTTCAGTGTAACGGGATTATGGTTGACGATCATAAAATAGACTTCTTTCTTGGTGTTGAAGCCCAGAAGTCCGATTTCCAAAGAAAAATCCTTACTTTTAAATGGCAAATGCTAAAAAAATATATAACAAAATCATGAATATAAAGACATTATTATGACTTTTTAGTCATTCATAATTTTCAGAGACACGAGAAAAATCAAACAGTTGTGCAAAATATTAACACAAGAGATGTTTCTATTTTAAAAAGCACTGTAATTTGCAAACTGATGACCCGACTGTGTTCAAAATTTGACATATGACGTTTGAAAGATATTTGTTTCTAAATCGCATGTGGCTTCATTTATAGGTTAAATCCGATACTTTATGCTGTATATATAGTTGGTTCGCTAGATGTTTGCAAAAACTTTATAATTCTTATGTATATACATCTTCTTCTTCACGTGCCATCTCCGCGACGGAGGTTGGCAATCATCATGGCTATTCTGATCTTAGATGCTGCTGCTCTGAATAGTTTAATTGATGTGCATCCGTACCATTCCCTCAAGTTACGCAACCATGAGATTCTTCTTCTTCCTACACTTCTCTTGCCCTGGATTTTCCCTTGTATAATCAATTTAAGTATGTTGTATCTCTCATTACGCATATCATGCCACAGGTATTGCAGCTTTCGTGTCTTGATGGTTTCCAATACTTCCATTCTTTTGTTGATTCTTCTCATGACTTCGTTGTTTGTTACATGCTCGGTCCATGATATCTTCAGGTTTCTTTTATACACCCAAATGGTTCCAACTTTTTAGAAGTCGACGCGTTGTGTCCATGCTTCCATCCCATAAAGCAGAGTCGAGAAAGTATAACACCTTGCCAGCCTAACTCTCAAGTCCAATTTTAGTTCTCTTCCACAAAGTACCTTTCTCATTTTATTGAAGTTTGTACGTGCTTTCTCTATTCGAACTTTGATTTCTTTGGAGTAATCGTTTGTGTGATTAATTATTGTGCCAAGATAGTGGTAGTTTTCAACTTGTTCTAAAGCACTACTGTTAATTGTCAGGCTTTCACCATTATTTTGGGTTTTTGATATCCTCATAAATTTGGTTTTCTTGGTGTTTATTGATAATCCATATTCTTCTCCATACTCAACTATCTTGTTCATTAGCTTTTGGAGGTCTTGTAGGTTGTCTGCTATTATGATAGTATCGTCCGCATATCTAATGTTGTTAATTGGTGTTCCATTTACCTTGATTCCTGCTGTTGCTCCCTCAAGAGCTCTTTTCATAATTTCTTCAGAGTATGCATTCAATAGTAGTGGTGACGATACACACCCCTGTAGCACTCCTCTTTTAACTTCGAATTCTTCTGATGTGTGTTCATTAATGCGTACGTGTGCCTGCTGTTTCTAATATAGATTTGTTATAATTCGAAGCATATTCAAGTTATGTATATACATACAAGCATATTAATGCGTATTCTTTCCATTTTTTATGTACATATTCGCCTATGTCTATTTAAAAATCATGTAAACCACTTAAACATTACAAAAAATTAAATAAATATACTTACCACTTGCAGCTTCCCATTGTAACTGACTAAGGAAACCCGCACGTGCGAAATGTTCGTTTTTAAAAGAATGAATGATTGCAATTGGAGATCTGATAGCCTAATGTTGTTTTTTAACTTAATATTAAATAAATTAGTTTCATCGCCTGGTTTTATCACCTTCGGCCAAAGGCTCTGAATCTGAAAGAAAACACAAGGGTGAGTATAAATTCAAGTGACGTGATAGTTCTAGTTATAAAATTAGATTTAGAGAAAAGAGAGATAGAGGGAGACAGAGAGATATTGGAGTTGTCGCACCAGTATGAGACACGTGTCAAGTTTTGTTACTGTGTTCTGTAGTCACACGTCTTTGTTCTAGACATAGACACATAGAAAAATAGACTGTGCATTCCGTCAGGCAAAAGAAGAGACCATCTTCCTTAATTTTTTTTCCTCTGCCTCTGTCTTTTTGTACGGAGGTGGGGGAATTGGAGTGGTTATACGGATAGATATAAATCATGAACATATATAAAACCCCTGACACACTGATCACTACTCCCACTTGGATTCAAAGAGAGAGAGAGAGAGAGAGAGAGAGAGAGAGAGAGAGAGAGAGAGAGAGAGAGAGAGAGAGAGAGAGAGAGAGAGAGAGAGAGAGAGAAGAGAGAGAGAGAGAAAGAGAGAGAGAGAGAGAGAGAGAGAGAGAGAGGGTAAAACTAGAAATTAATTGAAAGATCTTGTTGACATTGAAAATTGCCGACTGGCTCAGTCTATTTTATTATATAAGCCTACGGTTCTTATATAGTTTAAAATGGCGGCGCTCATTAAAAATCCCGCAAAATTTGAAGTAAGCAGTGTGATTTGGTTTTTCTTCTTCTTCTCTCTATAAGCAATTCTGTTGTTCATTGGCGGTCATTTCAACTTTTGCGCGGTCGTGTCGTCCGATACTTCTTCTCGCGCATTTTGCTTATGTGGGTATTCCATTCTTTTTTCTATTTAGCGTCCATTCGTTTACACATTGTGTGTTACATTTTCTTCTAATGTCTTCAGTTCTCTTTCGATCTCTCAGCGTGTTTCCTGTAATTCTTCTCAGTACTCTCATCTCTGATGTTTCCAGTAAGCTTTGTGTTGTGGCTGTATCGGATCTTGTTTCTGAGGCACATGCCATTATTACACTGGCTTTATAAATTCTTGACTTCATCTCAATGTTAATGTGTATGTCGCGTCATATAGTGTTATTAAAGCATCCTGCCAATCTATTTACTTTTTGTACTTGATCTCTCACTTCTTTGTTCAGGTCCCCATAGCTGGATAGTGTAAGCTCAAGGTATTTTATTTCCATTACTTGTTCAATATTGTTGCCATCAATTTCTATTTTACATCTGGTTGGTTCTTTGCTTATTACTATTGTTTTAGTTTTCTAACGCTTTATCAAATTTTATTCTAAACCATTAAAAGCCTTTTTTAACGCTTTTAATGATTTCATCCATGATTAAATTAGAGAGCATAGGGCTTAATGAGTCTTCCTGTCTTATTCCGCTGCCTATTTCTATAGGTTCTGTAAGTTATCCATCTATTCCGACTTCCATTTTGTTGTTTTGGTAGATATTTTTAATATCTATAGTTTATATAGTTCTACATCTACCAAATATAGTTTATATTTGGTAGATGTTTTCAATATGTATCTATTTTAAAAAATATGAATTACGTCTTTGAGTCTTACTCTGTCAAATGCTTTCTTAAGTCAATCAAGCACAAAAATGTTGGTCTATTACATTCTAGTGATTTCGTAATAAACGAATCTTCAGTGATGAAATGGTGCATTATGTTCAACTAAGAAAGAACCAGTGTGCACGATAAAGAACGGAGTGGGAGACCATCTCTTGCGACAGAGAAGTGAATAAAACAGTTTACGATAAAATTTAGAAAACCCAATGATTCACTTTAACAATACTGGATGACTCTTTTCCACAAATTTCTCGATCCCACATGAAATAATAAATGAGCTTCTTGGCTATATAAAATGTGCACCCGGAAGACTGAAGTCCATAAGACAAAACCAATGGAGACATGATAATGATGGTGACCAATTTCTCGACCGTATTGGAACGGTAGACGAAACTTCAGTTTCTTACAAAAATTTTTAAACAAAGCGACAATCCATGTGGCATCATGCAAACTCGCCCTCAAAAAAAAAAAACTAAACAAGAAAAACCAAATCTGAACACAAGAAAACTGATGGCAACTGTTTTTTGGGACCGTAAGGGTTTAATTTAGGTTTAATTTACGTAGAGCTTATAGCTAGGGGTGAAGCAATCAATTCAGAAGCCTATTGCCAAATCATTTGAAGACTAAGGGTACGAAAATACCAAAGATGTGCGCGGTGGAGGTCGGAGTCGCGGTCGAGGTTTACATCGATGATGAGCAGAACATACGGAAGATACCTTCCTTTCAGTGTTCTTTGAGGTTTTTGAGGTGACTGACATGTGTTCCGGGAAGGTTAGCTTTTTCACATTATAAAATTAAGTACATGAGCGAAAGCAGTGACGACAATAAATGTATGTCTGTAAGTAAAAAGTAGTGGATCATTTATAATCCTTTAAATCGCCAGATTTCAACAAAAAAAGCAGTATCCAGGAAAATAGCATCACCTATTTAAAGAGCTTAAGAAACACCACTCAGACACATTTATGCTTATAAGAGAATAAGTCTGGATACATTTCAGTATATTTATTATGTATCTCCGACGAATGTCACAAGGTTTGAAAACCACCAATAAACTTGTAATTTACCATGAGATCAATAGGTCGATCGCGATTTAATACAAACTATTTTGTTCTGGCATCGACATCACTGTAAACCGCGATGATGAATAGCGAAGATGAACGGGTGAATCACACATCCTTGGTATGTGTGATCTCATAAGAAAATGAGAGTTTGTTTTAATATCGATGTATCGACCGCGACCTACGTCGCACACATTCATGTATCTTCTGTATGTTCATACCCTGAAACGTACAAGCGGAGGCGTGGAAGACGATATTCGTATGAGAATACGAAAAGCTTAACATGGTCAGCCCCGTTTTAGAGGTCTGGTCATTATACTACAATAAAGATTCGAATATTCCAGTCGAATGTCAAGTCTGTTCTACTCTACGGATGTGATACCTGGAAAGTGATAAAAAGCCCTTATAGACAAACAATGATTAACAAATGACTACGGAGAACTGTTAGCATTTTTTGGATAAAGTTCAGAAAGTAGGGTTGGATCGGCCACAAACTTCGTAAAAATAGCTTTTGTATTGCAAAGACTATCCTATAATGTAACCGCAAGGAAAAGGAAGACGCCCAGCACAAAGTTGTGAGAAGTACAATTATGGATGAGATAAAAGGCCAAAGAAAGTTTGGAACGAGGTTAAGGCCGTAGCGCAAAATAGGACAAAATAACGCGATTTCACCGAAGCTCTATGTTACACTTAGGAGTTCGAGAACATTATTATTCGCTGTTTGCAAGTACTTGAGGGGATAAGAGAAACGATCGTACGTGGGATTTCGTAAATGTATTATAAATTTATAACAAGAAATAGTCAATTCAAGTTCTGTTTATCTCCAAATTAAAAGCAAAAATGAATACAAAGAGATAAGTAGATCTCTAATACAAATTACAATAATTGTTGCATAAAATAAACAAGTTAGTCATTTTAATTGTAGTTTACTGAAACGTCCGCTGATCTATGACACTAGCGGCCGGTTTCCGAAACGTTATTCAAATCTCCAATCATGTAATCAAGTGTCAAATTTGATCAACTGTTAACAAGCGACAGGTTTCCGAAACGAAAATTATGGTTAAATTAGGTGATCACCGATTATAGATTATTTGACATACGATTTTACATGGAAACTGTAGAATCGATTATAATCGTTTATTATTTCTGTACGAATTGTTCTTTATCTTGCTCTAAATTAAGAAAGTAATCTTACTGTTTCACTCTACCGTCATTTCTGTTTATGTGTAATCTGCATTCTGAAAATCAACAAACAAACATAACCTAACTATTAATTTTGTGTCGTTTGTTAATGATTGCAAATTTGTCATTTATCAATCATCATCATAATTTAATATGAAATATTAGTAAATTGTTTACCTTTGTAACAATATTTTTGAGTTCTCTCTAAACAACAGGTTTTTATAAAACACCTTAGGTTTATGTATTTACAACGTAACCAAAGATTTTATTTTATTTACTTACAACCATTGATACATAACCAAAGATTATAAGATTAATCGTCCAAAAATCTCAGATTACCTGACAAGCTAGTATGACAGTTGTTTGACATAGATAAAACGATAATTAGCGTTGTCTGTTAATCATCGATTATTTGTTTGTTAGATTAGTTAATGTGTGTTATGTGATTGAAGTTTGATCGATGTTTCTGCAACTCAAAATGCATTTAATCGACTGTTAACAGTAGATTACCTAATTTTGATAATGATCAGCCTTTCGGAAACCGGCTGTAAGTGTCGCTCTTCCGAAATGGAAGATTTACCTTTTAATGTTCAAATAATTAATGTTCAAAATTTACCTTTTGATGTTCAAATGATGAAATCTTAACGTAAAAATATATTTACCCATTTTTACAATTAAAAATCCATTAAAATTTTTTTGAAGTTTAATATTGATCTAAATTACAATAATTATTGTATTAAGGCTGTTTTAGCAGTTCAAGCACACTGCGATTTGAAATGGGCGTATCACTTACATTTCTACACTGCTTACGCGAGACTATCTTTACTCAGTGGCGCCGGTCAACCGGTAGTTTAATGACAACAAATGCATTACTCTCCATTCAAATTAGTTTTAACACGAACTAACTGACCGTACGTTCATGAGATTTCACGTCACGAAGGCGATAACGGCGAATCTAAGCGACAATGATGAGTAACACGTTTCACTATTAGATTTTAGTATTTTTTAGCAATTTTCTTCTAAGTTGGAACACGCTTTTCTCGATTATTAATGGACATAGAAAGGTGAAAAAAATCAACGATTACAGAAAAAAACTTTTTCAAGCGATAGACGTAAAAAGTTTGGTTATAATAGAACGTTAAACAGCATAATCCAATTTTTCAACAGAAGTTTCAAAAAAATAAAAAAAGTAAAACCACCATTTTAAAAGCAACATAATTTCGAATATTGTGTCCAAATTTCGAGACATTTTGTCGGTAAATAACAGTCCCTAGATTTTGGTGCACCGATAAAACAGCCTTAAATAAACAAGTTTAGGTTAGGGTATGTTTTTATTTTTTATTTTATTTGTAGTTTACATACGAGTAATATATTAAAACTGCTAATAATTTCGCTTATCTATGACACTATGGTTCGCTCTTCTGAACTTGCGCAGTAGGTACATAAAAATATACATACCTTAAAATAATGGTGAATATCACGGGGAAAAATAACGTCAGCGACATAAATGTACTCGTCGAACTCGTTTTTTACTTTGAACGATCTCGCAGACAAATCCACTGTCTTGTCGTTTATAAAATACGTCGTTGTGAGGGGATCGTACGTTAGACCGCCCTTTAAAATGGTCATATGGTACGGGATCTCCGACTTGTTCTTACCGTTTCTATAACTTACTGTTATTTTTCCTGAAAAGTCTTTGGTTTCGTAAGCAGTCTTCCCTAAAAACAAATCAATGGTTAATAACAATGGTTAAGATTATGTATATACGAGGGTAATTTGGCCATAATGTAACCTTAGTTCGATAGATGGCGCTCTATGAGAACATGTTTGGACATCTGTCATCCACAGCGTGACATTTGTCAAAAATTCAAGTAAAAACAATTTACTTGGTTCTGATAATTGCCAAAAATAAAAACCATTCGAGACTAAGTTATAGCAAACATTGCAAAATGTGATTTACAGAAAAATGTTTTAATTGTAAAAAGAAGTTATAGATACTTCGGTTTGTAACATTTGCATCAAAAATTACTACCACGATAGTTCGCGTAGGAAATATGATGCAATTAATAGAAATACAATAAAATATGGTGGTATATGTGCAAACAATGAGGTTAAATCAGCAGAAATTAAAATTTCATCATTGAAAACTGGAAGAAAATATCCAGAAAAAAAATACAGCTAGAGAACAGAATCTGTGAATTAGAAATTAAAGAATATTTCTGCAGCCTGACGATTTACGGAATCCAAGTTAAAAGTGAAGATCTAAAGAGTTTCTAATGGAAATGGATAATGATCTTACCAAAGCGTGATATCTGTCAAAAATCAAGTAAAAACATAAATTTATTTGGTTTTAATAACGGCAAAAGCAAATGCCTTCTGTTTTTGACGGCATACAATTAAAGCCGTTCCTATTTAATCTCCGCGTGATAATAATATTCTTACTTAAAGAGCTATACTTACAGTCAACAATAATAGTGCCGACGTCTACGCACTGATCCCCTTGTTCTTCCGTCTCTCTCGCTGGAGGTAATCTGATGTTGTAATATTGTAATTTGAGCGCCTTGGATTCGGTGTAGATACTGTGAACCCTGACGTGCTTCGTATTGGGGTTATGCAGACATAGGTTTATTTCTGTCGGGTGATCCAAGTGACCGCCCAAACCTAAGTCGACATAACCGCTCGGATGGATGATCTCCGTGTCTTCAGTTACCTCAACCTCTACCGGTACCACTAGAGTTAGGTCTGGTTTATTCAAACGTATCCTATAAAAATAACATAGTTTTATACATAAAAGTTTTTAAAATTGCGTTCCTTTCGGAATAACATTACAATTTGCTTCCTAACAACAAACGAACTAACCAAACTTTTCTAAGCTAGTCTTATTTATCATTATTTCTTAAGTTTTTATGAGGCACCCCTATAGCATGTACAGATGTAGTGTGTATATAATTAGTGTTAAGAGATACAGCTGTAGAAGCGTACTGACCAAGATTATTATCGCAACGACGAGTCATCAGTAGGGTAAAACTAACCTGTGCGTGCCAAAAAGTTTAAAGCCAGCTTTGAGCAAACAATCCAACTTGGCGAATATTCCTGCAATGATAGGGGTCGAGGCGACACCGAAGGATCAAAAAGCAGCGACAACACTATGAACGCTTGGGTACAAATCAGTTATCCCTGTAGTAGCTTTTCTGACCCTTCTTGACGAACACTCTTTAAGTCACGAGCATCCTTTCGCAATACTTTCACAGTTCCTATCCATACTGAATATTAGGATAAAGCCACCCTTTGCCACCTCTTTAGCGCGAGGTTTCTGCTCTCGCTAAGCTGGCCTTGGGCTCCAGTCAAACTCCCCGCCTGACAGTGTCGTCGAATCGGAAGTTGACGCTGGAAACGAAGCACGTTAACGCTAGCCAGGTAGAGTATGTTTTAACTGTAGTGGCGGAAATTTCTAGGAACTGTAAAGTCTCAACAAACAAAGCAGTGGCGTTCCAACAAATACTTATGATTTAAATTACATTGTTAAAGATAGGTACACACAATTTATTAAACAATGATATTAGATTATATTTTTGAATTATTACTCACTTAAACGTCACAAAGTTAAATAGAAGAATATACGAAATGATTGTAATAAAGTAAAAAAAATAATACATACATACAGAACAGTTTCGAAAACTTATATTCACATAGGTTACATAGCTACATCGTAATGTTAAATTATATTATTCATTTTCATAATCAGATGCACTGTCGTTGTCACTAGAATAATTTAAATCAATTCTTAATTATTCAGTAATTACATACATGCGACGTTCACTTTCCAAATACTTATCTTTAACCTTGTTCAACATGTTCACACACTTTATTCCAGTTATCTACAGTTACTCTATCAAATTCCTGTTTAAAAAAAATTGTACGTCTTCTAACTTAAAATAAACGTTAGGTTCTTGCAGCACTTTGTCAAATTTATATTAAATATAATCTTGTAATAAAAGGGTAAGAATATAACATATGGGGTCTCGAAGTCAACATTAAGAAAACTGAAGCCATGTGTATTGGAGGGACAAAACAGTCCATTATATTAGACGATGGGGTAGAAATTAGAAACTGTGATAAATACAAGTACTTAGGTATGAAGATAACTCAAGATGGAACACTCGATGCTGCTATAAAAGATAGAAACATACAGGGTAGAAAAGCCATATCCATGATGAACGGCATTCTGTGGGACCAAACAATATCTAAAGCGAACAAACAACTCATATACAACACCATACTTAAAAGTGTAATCACATAATATGGCAGTGAAGTTTGGCCAATGAAACAAAGAACAGAAAAACTATTACTAGCAACAGAAATGGACTTCTGGAGAAGAGCAGCAGGCAAATCAAGAAGAGATCGGATACCAAATGAGAGAATACGAGAAATGATGGGAGTCAAGCATACAATAGTTGATGACATAAAAACAAAACAGTTAATATGGTACGGCCATGTACAGAGAATGCCAGATGACAGGATTCCAAAACAGATTTTGACGTGGAGACCACAAGGGAGAAGGAAAAGAAGAAGACCGAGAAGAAGCTGGAGAGAGGGAATTAAAAAAGAACTAGAGGAAAGAGAAATCCCTCCAGGCCTATGGTTGTATAGAGAAGAATGGCGGTTAGGAGTCGGAAAACGCTGAAAACCGATAGTAGTAGTAGTAGTAATAAAAGGGCATTCTGTATAAAACCCATCTCCTCATCATCATGTACGATAACCAACGTACTTCCTTTTGAAATGTTTTTGAACAATCCTTTGACACTGTCATCTGTCCAGCTATTTTGTCCAAATATTTAGTGCGTATATATAATATCATTCCGTTCAATTAATAAACGTCCCAAAATAAAATAAATCCCAAATATTTCACAATTCTGTAGAGAGAACTCACACTTCTAGTCGGCTCGTACACCTCTTCAAGCCTTTTTCTCCAAAAGTTTCAATGATACACGACAACGTTCAGTCTCATAAAAACGATGAATGGTATTTCTAATGAACTGTTTATCATACTCCCCCAAGTCTGTTACGGTTGCTTTCCTTTTAGCAAGTGTCGTAGCGGGAAATTTTAGTGTATTATTTGACTCTGCGTTTGTTATCATATTCGCTTGTTGAATGATCCTTTCTACTGTACGTAAAGATACTGAAGTAGCTTCACTCACACATTGTTTAATACTGGTTCGATTATCTTCAGGAAATCATCATCATCAGTGGTGCTACAGCTCTAGTTGAGCCTTGACCTTCCCCAGCCTATTTCGCCAGTCGTTTCTGTTCATCGCCAACCGTTGCCAATTTGCCGCGCCGATTTTCCTTGCGTCCTCGTCCACACCGTCCCTCCATCTCAGTCGTGGTCTGCCTCTACTCCTATTTCCCACTGGGACCGATAATAGAGTTCGTCTGGGTGGGTAATTTTCATTTACTCTTGACACATGTCCAGCCCATCTAAGCCTACCTATTTTTATGAAGGATATTACATCTCTACCATTTACTATTTTTTTATACTTCTCGTACAATTCGAAATTATATCGCCTTCTCCAAATACCATTCTCACAGAATGCGCCCATTATTCTTCTTAGTATCTTCCTTTCGAAGACGAGCAGAAGATTTGCGTCTGTTTTGGAGATGGTTCATGTTTCTGACCCATATGTCAGCACTGGTAGGATGAGTGTTCGATATATTATTAGTTTGGTTTTCTGGCTTAAATTTCTGTTTTTTAGCTGCTTGCTTAGTCCAAAATAGCATTTGTTTGCTAGCAGTACCCTCCGTTTAACTTCTTCAGATGTGTCATTATCGTTTGTTATGAGAGAACCCAAATATGTAAACTTATTTACTACCTCAAAATTGTATTGGTCTATACTGAAGTTTTGTTCGGCGTTTTTAGCTCTATCTCTGTTATTTGGAATAGATGCTAACATTTTGGTTTTTTCCTCGTTTATTTTAAGGCCCATATTTTGTGCGGCTGTCATGAAGGTTGAAGTCATCTCTTTAAGTCCTCGTGTAGTACGTGCGATCAAATCCAGATCGTCAGCGTAAGCCATAATCTGCGTTGATTTATTAAAGATTGTTTCCCTATTGGCACGCCAGCGCGTCTCCCTGCCGTAACCCTGCATATGTTTCAAACACTTGTGACATATCGCCTTGTATTTGCACTCTGCAGATCACTTTACTCATAGTTGTTTTTACGAGCCTTATTAATTTATGGGAATGTTAAGTTCATTCATGGCTTCGTATAATTTACCTCTTAGGACGCTATCATACGCTGACTTAAAGTCCACAAAGAGATGGAATGTGTCAATATTAAATTCATTGGTTTTTTCTAAGATTTGACGTAGCACAAAAATCTGGTCAATTGTTGACCTACCTGGCCTAAAACCGCTTTGATACTCACCAAGGATTTCTTCCACGTACGTACTTAAACGGCTGTACAGGGTGTTGGAGAATATTTTGTACATTGTATTCAGAAGAGTTATACCCCTATAATTTTTACATTCCAACAAATCTCCCTTTTGTGTAGTGGACATATGATTCCAGTGCACCATTCCTCTGGCATTTGTTCTTCTTCCCAGACTTTGACTATTATGTTGTGAATTTGGTGCATAATGCTGTTACCTCCATGTTTGATGAGCTCTGCGGGGATACAATCCACTCCTGGGGACTTGCTATTTTTGAGTCGTGTGATTGCGTCTTTCACTTCAAATATTGAAGGAGGTTCTACGTGAGTGTTATTTCTTGGTCTTTGGGGTGACGCATCATTTTCCACTTCGGTACCAAGTAGTTCTTTGAAGTGCTCAACCCATCTGCTTTGTACTGCGTCAGCGGTACTGACTATATGTCCATTTTTGTCTCTACACATCGTCAGCCGTGGTTTAAATTCTTTTCTTGTCTTATTTAGGATATTATAGAACTTTCTAGTTTCATTTTGCCCCTTTAATGATTGAAGCTCTTGCATAATCTGGTTTTCGAAGGTCCGCTTTTTCCTTCGATGTATGCGTTTTTCCTCCTTCCTAAGATCTTTGTACATTTGCTCCTTATCCCGTGTTCTTCTTTGTTGCATAAGTTTATATGCATAATTTTTTCTTTTAGTGATATCTTCACATTCATCGTCGAACCAACTGTTGCGTGGAGTGGATTCTTCTGGTCCTAGGACGTTGTTTGCTTCCTTAATTGTTCTTCTACATATATCCCATTGCTCGCTAGTTGTTATATTCTCATCTGTTGTGCTTTCATGTTCAAGGTAATTTTGATACCTTTTTAGTGCACGGGGCTCTTTCAAGAGTTTTAAATTGTAGCGAGTACTTTTCTTACCCTTTTCTTTTTTTGCATTTGAGATTCTTGCTCTTATTTTTGCGCCTACTAAGAAGTGGTCTGAATCTATATTAGCTCCACGATAAGTACGTACATCCATTAGATTAGAGAAGTGCCTGGTTTCTATTAGGATGTGATCTATTTGATTTTTGGTTGTACCATCAGGCGACGTCCATGTTACTTTATGGATATTATTATGGGGGAAGTAGGTACTTCCAACGACCATGCCCTTGGATGCTGCAAATCCTATTATTCTTTTATTTATTCTATATTTATTCCTATCTTCAGGAAATAGTATTTGCATATATTTAAATACAGTGTAAACTATTCCTTTGGATTCTGGTGTCAATCTGATATGTTTACTCGTACTACACTTAACCATCTCCATTCTACAAAATAGTTCTAATAGGCATGGTAGCACCTTTCTTGTTGAGACTCGACAACATAATGAAACTAAATTACGAACTCGTTTGAAATACAGTGACTAGAAACTCTCGGAAATAATTCTTATCAGTTCTTTGTATGTCCTTAACGAGTCGTTAAGGAGTCATTAATAATGACTTTATAATTACGGCTTTAAGGTTACTGATACTATATTAGAAATTAACTTTTACCAAACTTTATAGAGTATCAATTTATTAAAGATGGTATTATAATAAACAACAAGTTTGGTATCTACCTATAAAACAATCTGTATACAATCAAATTCCATTTATTATTTAAGTGATTAATAATTTTGTAATTATTGCGATTTCAAATAATTTAATTTGTTTAATATTGCAACGCCACTGCATGGGTCTGATCATAGATATTCTATTGTTTGCGCGATTAACTATTTCGTGTAAGGGCTCGTAAGTCGATTTCAAATAAACTGTATCCAAAAGGTAAGTCTTATCGGTACCATGAACTGTACGAACGGCACAGCGTTCAGTGCCCTTGTACCGTCCCCTCGTACGCGAACAAGTAAACGAATAAGTAAAGAAACATTTGCTACTACAAAACATGATTGAAGGTACATATAATAACAGACCGAAGAAATAAAAAAAAAGAACATATTGGTTGAAGAACTGAGGAAACTGGTTTGGTCTTACATCAAACCATATTTTTATAGCAGCTGCAAATAAAATCAATCCTGACGAACGAGGAAAGAGACTGTTAGAACTAAGTGAAGACAATGATATTATCATTAAAAAAGCTTGGTATTAACTACCCAAAGGACGCAACTTGGAAACTCTTAATTGATGTTAATAAATCAAATAGGTTTTTTTTAAGCGTAATACAATAGACTGGCTATTATCCGAGTCTCGATTAACCGAGCCTCTGGATTAACCGAGTGCAATATAAGTTTAAAATGTAAACAAGTTGTGCTTTCTTTAGAAACAAAATTAAGTGCTATAAAACGCTTGGATAAGGGTGAGTCAGTAAATAAGGTTGCTGCTGGCATAGGTGTTGGACAAGTGACTGTGGGAGATTAGAGACGTAAACGAAAAGATATTGAACAATCGGTTAATAAAAAGTGTGAGTGGTGGCAGTAATTTGTTGCGGAAATCTATGAAGAAAGGAGAATACGAACAAACCTCTGAAGAAAATTTTTTATGGTTTTTTAATCTTTGAGGGCTGGTAAGTCCAAATAGCGGCCCCATGCTTTAAGCTAAGGCTGTCGAATTTCACAAACGGTTTAAGGATGGCGAGGAAAATTTTACTGCAAGTGATAGTTGACTCGACAGATGGAAGAAGAGGTATAACATCCGACAACTGAACATTTCGGGTGAAACAGTTTCGGCCGATTCATCTGAAATTGAGCCGTTTAATTTAAAATTGAGAGATCTCATTTAAGAGCATGATCTGACGTCAGACCAAATCTTCAATTTTGACGAAACAGATCTCAATTTCAGAGTTTCAAAGAACGAGTAACTCTTTTTATGTGTAGCAACTCTTCTGGATCTTTAAAATTAAGACCATTGGAAAATCGAAGAATCCAAGGGCTTTTAAAAATATTTAAGTGAACTGTTTGTCCACCATGTACAGGAATCAACGTAGTGCGTGGATGGATTGCCAAATTTTTAAAGATTGGTTTTTTGACGAACCTACTTAAAAAAGAAAAACCTACCAACGCGCCATCTCATCCAGAGGTAAGTTCGTTGGCTAGCGGTGATACTAAAGACACTAAAGTTTTCTTGCCACATCTCATTCAACCTCGGGACCAAGGAATTTTAGAGCCTATGAAACGGAACTATCGTCGAAGGCTTCTCTAAGTGTTGTTGACCTGATTGGATGAGGGAATGACTGTGACAGCAGCCCTTTAAAAAATCATGGTGAAAGCTTTTTTAAATTGAAGCGAAAAATTATGGAAAAGATAACAATGACTGTATTGCTGAAATAATAGATCTCTCTAATCGGTTACCAACGAAACTGCCGATAAATGATGAAGACGTCAACGAGGGCATTATGATTACAACGAGTGATTATGGAAGATTAGCAAATGGAACTGACTGATGATGTAATCACCGACATGGCTATCAACCCACACAATGTCACTGAGGATGATATAGATGAGATAATCGAGAAAATATCTCACTCCGTAGGATTGAAGGCGATTGGAGCTGCCCTTGCCTACATTCAGCAACAAGAAGAGTCAAACGCTCCCCACGTCCTTCATCTTCAGCGTGGCAAAACGTCGCAGCTTCAAAATGAGGCCAGAAGTTGACGCAGAAATCTATCAAAGACTTTTTTATAACATGAAGATGATCCAGTACGTATTTGTTTTCCTATCTATATATTTAAACTATGTACTCAGATACAGGTTAACATACTTCAATTGTACATAATAACCGAATTACATACGTCATAACTTTTAAATTTTTTGTTTATTTTAAGCAAGCACCCGATTTTCGGGTTATCAGAGTTTTTCGGTATCTGAGGTATGCGCGATCCCAATTAGCTTGGATAATTGCGAGTCTACTGTAGTTAAAATGAAAATAATGTATAGAAAACGAAACTAAAACCAAATTTACACAATTTTTTCATTTATCTAAGGTAAATTGTGTAATTTTTGTACATATTAATTACATTCCCGCATAAAAACGCTTCGTCCAACTTGAGATAAAATAGCAAATAAATTACGGTATCAACTGTACTACTTACCTAACATATGCGGTATAATTCTGTAAGATCTCCGGTTGTATAAACACCCGAATGATGGCTTTAGTTTCGTGGGGATCTAACTTCCACAGATCTTTCGCCCCTTCTGATTCCCCATTTGGTAATTCGAGATGAAATCCCCCTCCTTCGCCATGTACTTCTACAATCTAAATAAAAAGAAGGAATATTTTTACAACATTTATTATTTGTTAGTGACGCGAATAACTACATATTCCTTCAGAGAAGTCAGGTTTTCTCGGTACTTTGAAATAATCTAAGTATCTATTCGCTGTGAGCCGATGAGTAGAGGGGATTTGACAGTTTTCACCAAAGCTGTTAGTGGCAGTTTTGTGCATTTAACTTGTAAAATTTCAAAAAGAAAAAGATATGATACATGTAAAAATACTGGGTATAACAGTGATTGTAAATTTTATTTATTTCAAAGGGAAAAATGGATTATTGCTATCAATAAGAAAAATAAGTAAATAACCTATAATACAAACATATTTCGATGGTGTAAAATAAAAAAGCTAGTATATTCCGAAACATTGCCTACATGCCCTGCATCAACTAAATTTTTCTTTTTTTTTGGTGTAGCTGGTTGAAATGGTATATCATATGATATATACTTAAAACCAGTATAATGTTTAATATCTTTCGGGGGAACCTGTAACCCCTAGAGAGCGCGTCCCCAAGGTGGCGGATAGGGGCATGTCTTCACCAGCCTAATGCTGCCGGATAGGTAGGAAATAAAATACTACCCGCGGACCAACAGGTAGGGCGGAGGGTGCTCTAAAGCTGTAGAGAAAGCAAATCCTCTAGGAGAAGGAATACTCCAAAATCAAACCCTGGTCCTCCAGGTCGGGGGTTGAGGCATCGGGTTAACTCCCCGTTACTCGGAAAAATTCAAACTGTTAAAAAACCTAGCGAAACGCCTCGGAATCGATGGATTATAGCACGACGACACATGCTACGGAAAAGGATAATGAATATTGGAACTTGGAACGTACAAGGGTTTAAACAGAAAATAAATGAAGTAATACATGAAATAAATAGACTGAACATAGACATCGCAGTGATTACCGAAACAAAACGAAAAGGTCAAGGATCAGAAAATATCGGAGAATATGATTACTTCTACAGCGGGGTACCAAAGGAGAAAAGAGCCCAACAAGGCGTAGGTATACTTATACGCAAGAAACTAAGGAGATTCATAACTGCTTGGGAAGCCATCAACGAAAGGCTCATAAAAATGAATCTAACTATCAAAGGAAAAAAGATTACAATTATTGGAGTATATGCAGTAAACGATGATGCACTGGTGAATATTAAAGACGACTTTTTTGAAAAGCTACATTCAGAAATTGCAAATATCGGCAGATCACGAGAAATTATAATCTTGGGGGACCTAAACAGTAGAACAGGCAAGAAACAACACAACAAAGTCATAGGCTAATATGGTGAAGAGGCTATAAATGACAACGGTACTAGACTAATAGCCTTATGCGAACAAAATGATATGAAAATCACAAATGGATTCTTTCAACACCGAGATATCCATAAATATACATGGACACAAAATACCCGAGGGCTGAAATCAATCATAGACTATACAATCATAAGACAAAAGACTAAATTGATTGTACAGGATGTGCGGGTATATAGAGGAGCCACTTGCGGCAGTGACCACCATCTATTAAAAACAAAGCTCACAATAGGAATAGATAGAGCAAGAGATTTAAAAGAAGCTGCAGAGGAAATAGAAAAACTAACAGAAAAGAAATACAACCTAAACAGCTTAGAACAAGAAAGCGTGAGGGATTTATACAGGAGTAGACTAGATAAAAAGTTAGAAACCATGCAATTTACCAGCAATGAAGAGCATTATCATTATATAAAAACATGTCTTCAGGAAGCAGCAACAGAGGCTCTCGGACTCCAAGTAAAAAACCACAGAAAAACTTCGTATTGGTGGGACGAAGAAATAGAACAAGAGATTAAAAATAAAAGAGAGAAGTATAAAAAATTTCTGAACACAAGGACCGACGCTGATAAGGTAGAATACAAGAGGACCCAAGCTAAAGTGCGAAAAATGATATGCCAAAAGAAGAATGAGGCTTGGGAGCAAAAGTGTAACATGATTAACACACATTTAGGAGGACGGAGAAGTACAGAAAGTTGGAAAGTATTAAAATCGCTACGACAGGAAAAGAAAAGAGATATAATATCATCAATCACACCGGATCAATGGGACGAATATTTTAAAAAACTCCTAAATGGGGACAGAGCGGAATTTTTAAATATCAGTGATACCAGCAACGTAAATATCAGCCTCACCATTACGAATAACAACAAAAGAAGTAGAAGTATGTAAGTCTTTAAAAAATAACAAAGCACCAGGACCAGGGAACATACCAGCTGAACTAATAAAATATGGCACAACAAAATTATATGAAAACCTGGCTAAACTCTTTCAAAGATACATCAACGGAGCGGAAATCCCAGAAGAATGGAAGACATCATGGATATCGACCATACATAAAAAAGGCAGACGGGATCAATGTGACAACTACAGAGGCATCGCTGTAACGAACTCGATCAGCTGAATATACGGAAAACTGATTAAAAATAAAATCGAAAACGAATATAAAGATATAGAAGCTGAAGAACAGGCAGGATTCCGGGCAGGGAGATCAACGGTAGACCATCTGTTTTGTATTACACAGATTATTGAGAAGAAACTGGCCGTCAACCAGGAGGTGCATCTGTTATATGTGGACTTGAGAAAAGCGTATGATAGCATCCCACAAAACAAATTATGGGAAGCATTAGAGAAAACCAATATAAGCGCAAATTTAATAACAGCGACGAAACAATTGTATACCAAAACTGCAGCAAGGGTGAAAGTTGGAAGCGGGCTATCGAGAGGATTCCAAATTAGCAAAGGTCTAAAACAAGGGTGCTGCCTTTCACCGACATTATTTAAGATCTACCTCGAGCAAACTCTAAAACTTTGGAAACGCAAATGCAAAAACATGGGATTACCGATCAACAACAATACAATATACACTTTGTCATTTGCAGACGACCAACTTGTACTAGCGCAAGACTACGATGATATAGAATATATGACAAGGAAATTAATACAGGAGTACAAAAAAGGTGGTTTGGAAATAAACATAAAAAAGACCGAATATATGTGTATCGGTGGGACACAGCAGGACCTTACACTGGGGAATGGCGAAATTATTAAACATTGCGACGCATATAAATACCTGGGTATGACCATCACACAAGAAGGAAACGTAGACCGGACGATAGAAGAAAGAAACAACCAGGGAAGAAAAGCAATTACCCTTCTCAATAGCACACTGTGGGACCAGGCAATATCAAACAACAACAAACATAGAATATACAATACAATTGTTAAGAGTATAATCACTTACAGCAGTGAAGTATGGCAAATAAAAGAAAGATACAAGAGAAAACTTGAAGCAACAGAAATGGATTTCTGGAGGCGCTCAGCAGGAAAATCAACATTAGAAAGGGTAACCAACAACAGAATTAGGGAAATAATGAATGTGAAACACACAATAGTAGATGACATTAGTACCAAACAGCTTAGGTGGTATGGACACGTACAAAGAATGTCCGAAGAACGACTCCCGAAACAAATCCTAACGTGGACCCCTCATGGCAGACGAAAAAGAGGAAGACCCCGCCTTAGTTGGAGAAAAGGCATAAATCAAAGTATGAGAGAAAGAGAATTAGATGAAGACCTTTGGATGGACCGAAGTGAATGGCGACTAGGCATCGGAAGACGTAGGAGAACGTTTTAAAACCGATATATATATATATATATATATATATATATATATATATATATATATATATATATATATATAATGTTTAATATCCATTTTGATCAAATTAATAAAAATTGATATCTAAGCACTAAGGACTAAGCATACAAAAAAATAACTGAGCAAAAACAGAATGAAAATGCAAAATGAAAACAAGAATTACAATGTTACAGAGGTAAAGGCATCGAGCAAAAAGACAAAAGAGGGAATCTAATCGTTATGAAAAGGAGACCAAAAAAGTGGCCTTTGATGGCGGACATATCCAGAAATGCGAATGCGCCAAATTTAAATTTTCCGACACTTGTTAACAGTAGCTATAAAATAGTTTTCAGAATGTGTCTTAGACGAGAACTTTAAATAAATATTAACGATAACAGTTTAAAATGTGACACAATTGTTAAAAAAGTTAATATAAATAAGCTTTCATGTGACAGTTGGGACAAACAATAACATAACCCTACTAAATTTGATTTATTATACAAGGAAAGACTCTCTTCTGTCCAATAAAGAAAGAAGAAGAAGACTCTCTTATTTTTGGCAATGACCTTTTGCGTAAGTAGTCATCCAGTTGCAGGAACTTATATCTTAAATATTATAATTAAAATGAATAAAATAAAAAGACGTAATTATTTTTACTATTAATTCTGTGTATTCGTTCAGTAATCAGTTTACAATAATATTTGAGTTCATAATTTTGTATTTTTAGATAAATATCTATTTTTCTCGTTTTGTCATATTTAACTTACACCGATTTTACAAGAAAAGTACAAGTTTCAAACCACGAGAGAGCGCTACCGGCGAAACTCACAGCGAATAGTACTCAGTTTGAAAATTATTTCATAGCACATAGAAAGTAATGTCATAACACAGAGACAAGAATTTCAAAATTTCCTATTTATCCGTGAAGTTGATTTTGCAAGGTTGCCGCGGATAATTAAAATCGCGGATATGCCGCTAATTGCTTAAAGGAAGTCAAATAAGGGGAAAAAATAAAGATTTATTTTCACTTAATGCTTTAATTTGCAATTTTTAATGTATACTTTCAATTTTTATACTTTTTGAAAGTAGTCTGTCACTTGTTTCTGCTTCTTTGGTTGGAAAACGTGTTTAATAATTCTACATTGCACTTTACACAGCATCAGTTTTTCAGCGATTAGTACGTCGTCCTGGTCCTCTAGGTATTCTAGAAGTTCATTCACGTGACACAAGATCGCTTTGGGAGTCACTCATTTCCCAGGTGTAAACTCCTCCTCTTCTTCTTCATCACTTTCCTCTTCGACTTCTTCGACGCAAGTTTCTCGCAGGAACTGAGTTCACTAACCTTGTAAGGCCGTACAGTTCATTTTTCTCTTCTCCAATTGTAAGTTGTTCACAATTTCTGGTGTTTGCTAACATTTTTCTTCAAGACTTCACAATTGTTGAAAAATTTACAGACTCCCACGCAGATCCGAGTTCATAAATATAGTCCCGAAACGTACAGAACTATGTTCTGTAGTTTTTCTTCAGAGACGCAATGACGCCTTGGACTATAGGCTGAACTAACACAGTCGTGTTTGGAGGCAAACACTTTGCCCTCAGCAGACTTAAGCACATACGTTTCTGGATGTGAAAGGCATTGTCAATTGTTCAATCACAAATTAACCCCTTAATTTGTAATCTCACATTTTTCTTAACTTCATAATCTTTTATAGGTTCACCGCGTATAAATGACATTTTAAAACCATATCGTATAATATTTTAATAATTAGCTCATTTACCTACAACTAAATAAATTGCCTAATAATATATTTTCTAATTGAACTTCCTAAGTGTCGCAAGTGGCGTAGATTAAATTGTATTGTAAGCAAAGTTAGTTTGTATGATATGTTAGAAAGCAATGACCTATTTGCTTAGGTATAAATTATTTGTGAGATTATAAATTGGGGATTTGAGCTCATATGAACACAGTCAATAATAAGTAGTTACCTAATGAATATCATATTGTGTAATTACCAGTAGCTGTCAATAAATCAACACTTTACTCCGCAACTTCAACCTTTTATTATACCTACCATCATCGATCGACGAGAAGCGGACAAAGGTGCATTTGTTAACCGATTCGAACCCCTAAACTACGTTCGAAACTTTCCACAATTGTTTACTTTAAATGTATTTTGACTTCTGGTGCAAATTTAGCTTCAAACTTAAAATATCTTTTATCCATTCACCCTTTCCTTTTGGATGAAGTAATGAACAGGTAGTTTTTTGCATTAGCGTCCTTAAAAGATTTAAGTTTTTTTTTGCCTTACCAATCACCGTTAATTTCAGTTTGCGACTTCCTGTAGGACATACTCGTAATCCATTCTTTGCTGAATTTATGGCCATCTGCTTTACCTTCACTTGTAAACGGCAATTGGAAGATATTTCCAGAAGATTCGTCTATCTCTTTCTCTCTGTGAAACTTCACAACCATTCGTGGGTTTTTGCTACCTGTAGGACTTGCCTCCACCTCCTTCGGTCAATCATATCATCTAACCAGTTGTTTATTACTATGGCATGTAAATCTTTTAGAATGTTATCCCTTCATCTGAGTCTAGTCTGCGTATATGTCTCTTGCCAACGGATTTTACTCTCATATCTGTTTGATGACCAAGTTCGTCCAAGCTATAAATTTTATTCGAAGTTAAGATCAAGAAAGTAACTTTTCTAACTCAATTTTAAATTCCTCAGCTCCTTGTTGGTCATCGCTGAGCTTTTCTACATGAACTCCTATCTCCTTCATCCCATGATATTGCTTAAAGCGAGTCAACCACTCAGATGCTACATCAAAAGCTCCTTCGAAGCCCAATTCGTCATAAAACGTATTCCATTAATTTAAATTAACAGAAATTGCACGTAAGACGAGATTTTCATTGTTTTTCTTCTTTTCATTGAAGCAGTTTGCCCTTTCATGAATGAAAGAAGTGAAAGCACGGTATTTTATTTCACTGGGTTTTTTATGACTCTATAAAAACAACTAGAAATAAACTACATATATTCTCTCATTGAACTACGATACTTACTTGGAGAGGTTCCAAATGGGGATTGTGCAAAAAAATTAACGGTGCAAACGTTGAATTCAATGGCAATTTGACCCCTATGGGTCGTATCCTGTAATGGCTGTATGTACTGGCACCACGTACCTGCAAAAAACACTATCTTTAACTGTCAACTAAAAACAAATAACTGATTAATTTGGTCTACTTTTTCAAAGAAATTATAGAAAGGTGCGTTAACAGTGAAAAAATATGGACATTTGTTACTACTGATAGTAATACTTCGCGGCGACACAGCCCATGGTGCACCCAAGCACGAACAACATTGGCCTTGAAAGCAAATCGATTGTAGTCCGTAGTTAGCCATCTTCTGACTTTCTCAATTTCCCCAGATGTTCGTCGATCCAGCGAAGACATGGTCTTCTTCGATATCTTTATGGACAGATGTAAGTTTTTCCAATGACTGATAAAACACAAGCCTTTAAGCCCTTTCTTGCTTCCACATATACCTGATGAACAAAGAGATTTTATGCCTGAAAAGAACGAGAGAGCAAATTTTAAATGTCCAACAAATAAGGGAAAAAAGTATATGAATTTATTAATGTTAAAACCTATTTACGCATCGTTAACTACAGGGCGTTAGAGTCTGCGAAGTTGAGTTGGACTTGACAAATATGTGGGATCCAAAATATCTAATTCTTCTACTTAAAAATATATAGAAAACATTTTCGGAAAAATAATGGTCAACAACGTTTTTTCCAAACCGTTTAGATCAAAACCTGGTGTAAGACAAGGCTCTTTTCTATCACCAAAATATTTAATACACAAGAAGAGTATATTATAAGAAAAGTTTTGCAGTGATGGAGAGATCAAATAATAAAAACCTTAGATATTCTCTGGGTATTCTCTAAAAGCTCTTATTCGTACTCATACAACTTTTGACAATGTTTTCTCTATACGTTTTCGACACTAAAAGTAATCTGTAACAACAAAAACAGGAAGCACACAACATATTATTTTTTAAATTAATATTTATTAAGTTATACTAAAATCAACATCTACAGAGTGATTCATAAACAATGAGTATTGTTTTACTTGCTTTAACAAAACTTTCCTATACCGTTTTGTTTATTAAGCAAAAAACTTAATATTTGCCGTTATACATAGAGTCTAACCCACTCAAGGAGGCATACCCACTATTCGAATTAGCTAGCTACAGATTAGAGACACAGAGCTACAGATTACAAGATCGGACTGATCAATATAACGACGAACCAGACAAGTCAAGGATAAATGGGCTGTAATAACAAATATGAAAGAGAGCTACTTGGGAAGAAAGAAAGTGGAAGAACAAAGAAAAATGGAAGAGATATCTAAGTACAAAGCGATCTAAAGACTATGAGGCATAGAAAGAAAAAAGAAAAGAGGTTAAAATAGCTGTGAAAGCAGAAAAAGAAAGGTCACGGGAAAAGTTTGAATTAAAAATTACAAATAATTATAGGGAAAATCAAAAACTTTTCTATGGCGCATTAAAACAGCTCAGACAAAAGAAAGAACACATGATGTCGAATAAAAGACAAGAATGGAAAGGTAATAACAGAAGAAAACCAAATAATGGAAAGATGGAGAGAACATTTCAAAGAGCTAACTCATACAGACGTAGACAACATAGTGCAGATACAAGGAATAAATGAAGAACAAAAAGTAGAACCCATAACAACAGAGGAACTAGAAAAGGCAATTGAAAGGGTTATATTAGGCAAAGCACCAGGCAAGGATCATATCACCCCGGAAATGATAAAATTCATGGGAATAGAGGGAGTGGACAGCATGAAAGAACTAATGAATGATATCATAAGAGCAGAAATACCACAGGACTGGAAGAAAGACATTATACTACGAATACACAAAAAGGGCGACAAGAGAAACTGTAATTATTACTGAGGTATTACTATATCAAGTATTCCTGGGAAGGTATTCGCAAGAATAATAAAAACAAGAATAAAAACCCAAATAGACCCAACTATGGCAGATACACAATGTGGATTCAGGAAGGACAGAAGCACACAAGACCACATATTTACAATAAGACAAGTAAGTGAGAAAGTAATCAATAAAAAAAGAGAAATACATATATGATTTATTGATCTAAAAAAGGCGTTTTACAGAATCCAAAGAAAGGACGTATGGAGGATATTAAAGGAAAGAGGAGTTGACAGGATAACAATTGATGTAATAAAGGATATGTACAATAATAATATAAATACGGTGAGAACCAATAACGAGGAATCCGAAGAATTTACTACAAGTCAAGGCGTCAAACAGGGATGCATGTTGAGCCCACTGCTGTTTTCAGTGGTACTGGATGAAGCAATAAAGAAAGCCAAGAGAAGAATGAGAAAATTAACATTAGGATACTGGCAAATGAAACAGACTCAACTATCAGAGATTCTATTTGCAGACGACATGATTTTGATAGCAGAAAACAATGTAGAACAGCAGAAAATGAAAGATTAACAAAACGAGTGTTTGAAACGAGAGTGCAAGGGAAAAACACACGAGGAAGACCAAGAGTTAGGTGGGTAGACGAAATCAGAAACGAAGTTGAGAAGAAAGGATTAACATGGCAAAGTGTACGAAATTTAACACAAGACTGAAAAGCATGGAGACAACAGTGCAAAACCTAACTCCACCAGCCTTACACCTAACGGTAGAAAGGCTTAGGACTAAGTAAGTAAGTAAGCTACTTGGGAGTTTTAGAAAATTGAGTTGAGAGAAGTTGAAGTTGAGAGAAATTGAGAACAAGAAATAAAGAACGAAAAAATCGTAAGGTAGATATAGGCGGCAAACTTCGATAAACTAAAAATTTTAACGATTACACAACGATATACAGTGGAGTAGTTAAACATGACAGAAATCGCTGCGGAGTAGCTATATTAGTAGACAAAAATTCAATACAGGTCATATCACTATTATTAGCGTTTATGCTCTTAGACGTGGCAATGAAACGCAGTAAATGCACTAAATGTACCAGGTCTCCGAGCTACCTGCTGCCCAGGGTAGACCTGGAGAATGTTAATTTCATTCTTAATCAGTCGACAGTCTAATCGGAGGGGGGGGGGGGGTTTCGATGTCGTCGAACACGAGTATGATAACGATGATGATCCTCGAGCTGCAACTTTATATAAAACTTCAAAAAATTATCCGAAACGTATAGTTCTAGAAAAAAATTGTAGGGGTTAGTGGGATAAATGGGTCCGGCACTATTTTATACAAGGAGCACCAATACTTAGCATACGCTGATGATGTTGTTCTCATTGCAAGAAATGTAAAAAAACTGGCAAATATACCAAAAAGTCTAATTCGGGAAAGCTCTAAAATTGGACTGAAAGTTAATATTAATAAATTGAAGTACATGGAAATCTCGAGCAAAAAAAGGAATAAATACCAGGGGATCCTTTAAATTGGAGGTGGAGGATTGATCAGTTGTAGAATTCGAGAAGGTGGATGAATATATGTACTTAGGTACTCTTATTGATCAGACATGTCAAGAAGAAACTGAAATCAACCTGAGACTGACCAAAAGCAAAAGATGTGCTGGAGCCATGAGCAAAATAATTAAAGCCAAAGATATATCTTTTAATACAAAAATAAGAGTCTACAAAACTATAATAAGACCCCAATGCTATACGCTGCCGAGACATGGACTATGAACAAAACCATATAGAACAGATTAGAAGCATGGGAAAGAAAGATACTTCGCAGAATGTTTGGTGGAAAAGTAGTAGAGGGAGAATGGAGAAGACAAACTAATGCGGAAGTGTACCATTTGTATGCTAACCCAACAATAACAGAAGTGGTAAAAAAACGTAGACTAGAATGGCTCGGATATCTAGAAAAAATGCAAGGTAATATACTAGTCAAGAATATTGCTTGGAGAATACCCGAGAGCAAAAAAAGAGAGGAAGACCAAGAAGGAAATGGAGAGATGTAGTGATGGAAGATGTCAGAGAGATGGGAATCGAGAGATTGGAAGCTGATAGCTAAGAACAGAAAACGATGGAAATTATTCATCCAGCAATGGGCATAAAAAGCCTGTTAACGATGAACATACATACGTATATATATATAAGCAGTTGGTAGCATTGATGAAGTGCAAGGTAACACATATTATAATCTCCCCTGTAGCAGCTCCCGCCTTTTACTTTCACATGTGTTCTTATACTTATTCTCCCATATTACTATACAGATATCCTCCAAGTTAATACTTAACTTGCATTTTTTTCTCCCCGCTCTATTTGAAATTATTCTGAAAATCACTATTCTTTATACAATAAGGTGCAAAAAATTCGATCCACGCCTGTTTTATTGAGAAGACACATTTTTGGAGATGCTATTTATAGACTGGACATAAATTTAAGGAAGAACATTAAATCTAAATAAGTAGCTTTGTTGATAAAAAAACAGTTATGACAAAATACTGTTTATGTCATTTGTTACAGGCTGTATTCGTCTTGCCATTGTGATAATAAAATTTTGAACATAAAGTTGGTCCAATTCGTTCCACATTGTCTAAAGAGCCACACTAAGGTCAGGCAAGGTGTTTAGGCCAGGTAGCCGAACTTAAATTCATCTTCCCAGTGTGTCCCATAGATGTTCGATTGAGGTTACCGAGTTTAAGGGATGGTAGTTAATAAAGTACGGTAATGTTATGTTATATTTGCCGACATGTAGTAAAATGTTAATGAGGAAGTAAATATTTGGTGGTTAAGACCACATGAATATTGAGTCAAGATCGTGCTGTAGAATATATTGGTTCTTAATGAGATTCCATATAATTTGGTAAATATATCTATATAATCAGCGTAAATGAAAACCTTACTGCGTACAATGAGCGAAATATGGCCGTTGTAGATACAAAGAGCACTGGCTCAAGTACTGATCCTTGAGGGACTCCGCTATTGACTAGTTTATCTAGTAGTGAATACACTTCCTTAAAACGAAATCAAAAATAACCTGTGGGATAGGACATTTCGAATCCAAAGAAACGAGAACATCAATTGTGGAAATAATGGGCAAGGAAATATCCGACAACGATATTTTCAACGAATGGCAATTCCTTAACACGTTGAGAGCGTTACATACACCCGGGTGCATGCAAAGCTAATTCTTTTTATGCATCACTGCTCAATATAAGTTTTTACCAATGTGCGGAATCAATAAAATTGTCAATTTTTAACCAATATTGGTCGTTTAAGTACCGATTTACTATATTAGATATTCTTGATAACGCTGTGGTATTAAAATGATACATATACCCAAATACATGTATCGCACAGAAGTAAAATCGTTTTAGTTCACTGCGTTACCCACACCCGAGTATATGTAAAGTACACGTGCAAATTCTAACCTAAAATTTTTAATTGGTGTATAGTTACATCGTGTTTGTGTATTGTTGAGTAGAATAAGTGCTAATTTAAAGTGAATCGTTATTAAAATGAGTAATCGAACCAAAAGAATATTAAATTTCACGGTGCTTACCGAAAAACATAAAAAAGTTAAACAAACTTTTGAAGTACCGAATACTCAGCAAGGAAATTATTCTAAACCAGATACGTCAGCATCTTGCTACAAAAATGGTGATAAACAGAACACACAAATTTATCCAGAAGAAGGTACGAAAACGTCAATTGATGCAATAGCAGCAGAAGGGGAAAATGCAAATGTTTTAACAAATGCAGAAGTGTCAAACTCACCCATTTCAAGTACGTCTGTATTAGACCCTTTCGATAGCGATGATTCGATATTAGATAAGACATATGAAGTTTCGTCAGCCGGTTCAGATTCAGATAATGAATCTGAATACGATGATAGTTCATCTGACTCTCCTGAATATGATAATTACAATATAGCAGACGAAAAAATACAGGAAATAGTACTGCAACAGCAAGCAAGTTCTTGGGAAAATATTCGTGTAAAAACGAGCGATTTTGATCTCTTACAAGAATCAGATGTTATAAATATAGACAACCTACCGGCCACAATTAAACCCGTTGATATATTCAGACATTTTGTTACCGACGATCTCTTGGAACTAATTGTTAATGAAACCAATGCATTTGCAAATGATCATATTCAGAAGGGATTCAGAAGCAAATCTAGAATTAGATTGTGGACAGAGACAAATAGTTATGAGATGTTAAACTTTTTTGGCATCATTCTAATCATGGGATTAAATTCAGTGCCTAGTATTTACCAATACTGGTCTAAAGATCCTGCTTATCGCAACGGTTTCATTGTTACGAAGATGAAAAGAGACAGATTCCTTTTATTGTTAAAATTCATTCATTTTAATAGGAATGAACTTGCCGATGTGAACAACAAGCTATACAAAATTGAACCAGTATTGAAAATATTACTAAGAAATTTTCAACAAGTTTTTACTCCAGGAAGAACCATTGTAATAGATGAATCCATGGTACCATTTCGAGGAAGGGTACATTTTCGGCAATACATAAAAAATAAAACGCACAGGTATGGAGTCAAATTATACAAATTGTGCTCAGGAAGTGGTTACACTTATAATGTAACAATTTATACAGGAAAGGCTGAGAACAAATTGGTTGATATTGCTCACACTGAAACGGTGATTATGAAATTGATAGAACCTCTAGAGAAACACAAGGGTAGAATCTTATTCGCTGACAACTTTTATTCCAGTATTCCTGTTGCTGAAAATTTGTATGAATTGAAATTTCTGTATTGTGGTACACTAAGGAGCAATAGAAGAGGAGTTCCACAAATGTTAAAAAAAAAAACATGAAAAAGGGGGAAATTGAAGGAAAGCAGAAAGGCAAAGCCAAAATCATCAAATGGATGGATAAAAGACCAGTTTTAATGATTTCTACCATTCCAGAACACGATGCTGCACTGATAGACACTGGTAAGTTGTAATTACAATTTGTTGTCAGTAAATAAATATTCATTTATATCTATTTTAGGTAAAAAAAATCACAAAAATGAAAGTGTTATGAAGCCAGCATGTGTCCTCGACTACAATAAAGCCAAGAAGGGGGTGGATGTCAGCGATCAAATGAGTTCTTACCACTCTGTACTATTAAAATGGTACAGGTAATGTTAAACATGCACATTATATCACTATTAGTTGTGTGTTCAATTTGTTTTTTATTTTTCAGAAAAGTTGCATTTGAACTCCTTTTTGGTACCACCGTTGTTAACTCTTGGATTGTATTTAATAATCTGTCAACTACAAAATTAAGTATTACTGATTTTAGAAGACAATTGGCAGAAGAATTAACCTCAGCAGCACCTTCAGCTTCAGCAGCATCATGTAATGAACGAATAATCGAGCAAGTCCCCAGAAAGAGAATCCATACTTTTGTAAAACCTGAAGGGCCTGGTAGAAAAAAGAAAAAAGTGTGCACCAGTTGCTACAAAACACTTCGGATTACCCTATCTAGTAGAGAAGCCGACCGAAAAGTTCGCAGAGTAACCTCATTCTGCCAAGATTGTCCAAATACCCCAGGATTTTGCTTACCGTGTTTTAATAATTTTCATTGTTAATTATTATTATTTTACTTATATTAATGTTAATATTATTTTATGTATTGGTACAGAAAATAAACGCTAATTTTATTAGAACATTGTATATCCTTATGTTTATATTGATAACTAAACCTGTATTTATATGCGTTACATATACTCAGATATATGTACAAATCGAGTCTAGTATACTTTACTACCTTCTTATTACAGAAAATCAACCGGAGTGCTCAATTATTTACGTCACTTCCATCTAGATGGCAATACAGCTATTGATGCATACATGGTCTCGGGTGCTTGTATCGCACACAAAAGTAGATTATATACAAGTACCACAGTGCATGTAATGCATAAAAATTAAAAGGGCTAAATTTGCTAACGCTCTCAACGTGTTAAATTGGTCAATAAGGATATTAATACTGATGGAAAAAGTATTTAGTAATTTCATTTGCTAAATAAATGCATATTCCTCTCGACGAGTATCTTTGTAAATTGTACAGAAATGTTGAAGCAGTAAAATATTTCATATATTTAGGAATCGAATAAGCGTCATTAGCACCATTAGAAAAAACAAAAGTCGGCGAGTAAAATACCCATTTTTATGAATCACTCTATATATCTGTTTATCTGGTAGTTTAAAACTAATAATCAAACTTACTTATAAAAATAATATCAAATCTATTTTACAAATCCGCCAAAAAATTCAATTCAACTATTGCAAATTCTACAACATACATCAAAGAATAACTGTCTCTGAATACAATATGAAATAACTTACATTGTACTTCAGAAATCCCTCTGAAGTATGTATGTACAGGTCACTTTCTATATATCCTTCTTCTCGACCGAGGAATACCACGTTGAAGGAGGTGTTTCCCTTTGGTGGTATGTTCTGCAACAAATTAAATCGTACTGTATTAACAATTTCTTTAAAATTAATATAAATTTTTATGTACCGGGTGGCCCAACCGGGACAAAAATTTTTATAACAAAAGTATATATATATATATATATATATATATATATATATATATATATATATATATATATATACAGTGGTACCCCGATATACGAGTGCCCTAATATATGATTGTTCTGAAACACGAGCCACGTAGCGAGCGTTATTTTGCTTTGTGATGAGAGCAAGATTTGAGATACGAGGAATCGGTTTTTATTAAAATTGATACCTCTTACTTGACTACTTTTAATTTGCTTTGTAAATAAAAGGTAGTTTTACTGGTAATAGATCTTTGCGGCCTCGCCATAAAGATCATTTTACGGGTCTGTAAGTGACTATTACTTGGACCAAGAAATCAAATGGTCATTGGAAGTTAAATCCGACAAAAATTCGGATTCTAATACTAACCATATTGCACTCTCGATGTCGGTGTAATTTACACTGTGTATGAACTTAAAACGTGCACGTGCAATCATTGAAAAACATGAGCAAGGTGTACGAGTAACTGACTTAGCGAGAATGTACGGGAGTACCACAACAATAATATGTTCTGTACTTAAACGGAAGGAGGTGATAAATGATATAATGTCAGCTAAGGTCGTTACAATAATTTCTAAGCTCCGGACTTCTCTCCATAAAAAGATGGAGAAACTACTAATTGTGTGGGTGACAGAGAAGCAGTTTCAAGGAGGAACCTTAACACAAAGCATCATATGTGAGAGGGTACGAGCGATTTACGAAGATTTGCTAAAGTAAATCCTACACACTTTTACAAATGATAAATTGGAAGACTAGTTTAAAGCCAGTCGGGGCTGGTTTGACAACTTTAGAAAAAGTGCCGGCATTCACTTAGTCGTCAGGCATGTTGATGCAGCAAGTTCGGATGTGAAAGCAGCTGAGGTTTACATGAAAACGTTTTCCGAACTGATACAAGCCAAAGAATACATCCCCCAGTAAGTCTTCAACTGTGACGAGACAGGGCTTTTCTGGAAAAAGATGCCAAATAGGAGTTACATAACGGCAGAGGAGAAGATGATGCCAGGTCACAAAACTATGAAAGATAAATTAACTCTACTACTTGTAAACTGTAAACCTGTATGACTATCAAATCAAACCTCTTCTAGTGTACCGTTCAGAAAATTCACAAGCCCAGAGTCACATGAGATTTTAAAATAAAATCTGCGAGTTATGTGGAGAGCATATCCAAAGACGTGGGTAACCAGGAAATTCTTTATGAAGTGGATAAACCTGGTATTTGCCCTTTCTGTTAAAAAATATCTACAGCAAATCAACCTACCCATGCAAATCCTTCTTGTCCTCGATAATGTTCCTTCTCACCCACCAAATCTCGAAGATGATTTACTCCAAGTGTAAATTTATATATATATATATATATATATATATATATATATATATATATATATATATATATATATATATATATATATATAATCTATCTACTACAACAAAGAGTAGTAGTGACAACGCAGTGATCAGTGAACAGTGTAGTAGTGTCTGGGGGCTCGGGAGACTGAGACCTCGGAAGCCCTGAGGAAGGCATCAGAGAGGATGCCGAAAGCCCGGCAAAATGGATATCGACGCGGTTCGCGCGTTGGTGAGTTTGATATTAATTTTAGTAATAATATTAATCTTAGCTCTAGGTTTCATATATATATATATATATATATATATATATATATATATATATATATATATATATATTATGCATTTCATGTTATAAATATCATGCTAAAATATACATCTGGTTTCATATCCCACCGCGTTAAGTAACATTTTCCGTAGAAAACAGGATGGGAGAACCGCAAGACCTAACAAAGATTAAAGGTGAGCCGTATCAACAACACGGTTGATATCAACGACAACCTTATTTTAGATCTAAATAAATAAAAAATGACATCATATGACAAAAAGTAATTATTTTGTTTATCTTTGCGTCATTGATAATGCTAAGGTGATTTAAAGTATATATAAAAACGTTATCATTGCCACGGTCACCAAAATTATATTCAAAACAATTCACACTTTGAAATGATCAATTAGAAACCGAAATAATCGGAAAATGCACCGTAGGATTAGTTTTCACGATGAATTAATACTTAGGATACTATAAGTTCTGATTATACAGTATAATATTCGTAAAATGGAAAATAAGTGAACAACGCAATCTTAGTAGAGTAATTATTTTGTAGTGATACCACGATCAATATTTTCTTTGCTCTTATTCGTACATAAATGGTTAAAAGGCGCAGAAATAGAAGGATACCAGAAAAGACATGATAGTTTTAAGACAAGCACACAAAAATTATAGAATTAACTCACAACAATAGACAAAGATACTGAAAGATACAAATGGGAAACTAGTGTTGAATACTAACGAAAAATTAAAGATATATATATATATATATATATATATATATATATATATATATATATATATATATATATATATAATACATCAATGAGTTGTTCAAAGACATTAAACCTTAGACATTATAGTAGTCTTGTTAAACACAATATACAAAACAGGACATATAGCGAAACAATGGTTACTCTCCACCTTTTGTGCTATGCCTAAAAATAAATACTTCATATAGAACATTATCATTAAGAAGTCATTAAAATTACTAAAAAAAAATTTATTAAAAAAATTTCCTTTATTATTTATAATTTGGCTTGAAACCTTTAGCCACGTAATTATCCTTAAAAAGGAGGACACTTTTCACGATCAGGGATTCATCAGAGCGGATTTATTGTAACAAACAAGACATAAACCACGGTTAGGTAGGTGGGCAACAATATGGTAAACATACAAAGGAAATGTTTAAGCATACGATCAATTTTACACTCATACCTTTAATTTAATTTTTACAAGAAATAACATAATGATTTTAAAAATTTTTTATATTGTTTTCACTTAATAGATGATTTACGTTTAATGGTGTACTTAAACCGTCTTTTATCAATTCTTTTAGCAGCCACGTGCTTGTATTACGATGTAGTGGGCAGTTGAAAAATATGTGATTTAAATCAGCTGTACTAGTTCCACACTCACATCGGTCTGTTGGGAAAACTCCTATTTTGTGTAGATGTTTCGGAAAACATCCATGATCTACTTTTAATCTTAAGACAGTTTACACTGTGTTTCTGCTTAGTATAACATCTTTGTAAAATTGCTTTACATCTAATGTTGGTCGTAATTTGTATAAATTAGTGCCCCTGCTTTCACCAAACTGAATCCATTGTCTGTCCCATTTAAATTTAATATCGCACCTTGAAAACCATATGGCAGTAACTGCAAAAATCATAATGTTGAGTTATGAGCGTTTTAATTTTTTTTAAAGTTAATATTATTTACTGTAATTCCAAAAATTAAGCTACAAACCTGGTATTTAGCATAATTGTCACTAATTTTGCATATTTTTATATGCAGTAAGGAGTAAGTGAAATTCTCTTCAGGAAATAGGTATTTTAGCACATACGGCCATATGGTTTTAAAAAATATATTAATTTTGGAAAAGAGAATTAGATAGCGAGAGCAGATCTTGTTTTTTTTTTCGAGTGGATATTCCTGGTGGTTTCGAATATGATTTACTTAGTTCCGTATTATCCACCAACCCTCGTTGTCTTCGCCTTATATTACTATTTCTGACCTCTGTATCGTGGTAGCTTGTTTTAACCTGAAACTTATTTTCAAGTGTCTTCTTCACCTTGATCATCTCAAACTCATTCCAGACAACCTGATTTCCTTCTTCGTCAACGCTATAATTGTTTCCCATTTCCTTACATAATTTTTTAAAGTAGATTATATCCGATTTAGGCATTTCATTCATTTTGTAAGGTTCGCCTGATTTTTTCGCTATTTGAACTACTGTGGCATATTGCGAAGGCACATAAATTGTTCTTCCTAACGCCTTTTTTTGTTTTTCAATCAAAGAATGCATTTTTCTCTCTCATTTTGGAAGTGACCCGTTATCAAAAATTTGTGGGTAATTTTAGATATGTTCAATTTCTGTATTGGATAGAGATAAAGACAGACAATATACTTATTCTTATTTTACCCACTGCAGTTATCTGAATATATCATCCTGTTCTCTGACATGGTTCCTTAGAAATGATAACAGGCACGACGCTATTTGCAAGACCACGATTAACAATTCCTTCGAAACATAGACAGCAGTCTCCTGCATTTGTGGTCAGGTCAAAAATTGTAAAATTAAATGTTTATAATCTCCTTTTATAATAAAATAAGGGGATATCGCCTGAAAGTGTCGGTAGTACGGCTTGTAAGTCAAAACAGGCCGTAATGCAAGTGTTGGATTTTGCAGATTTTGATTCATTTTTTTTTCTTTTTTACTAAGTTCCACTTCTTGACGGTGAGTATTATAGGCTGCTTCTAATGTAGATTTATCTAATGAATTTTTGTAATTTTCACATAGCGAGCAGAAGTCTTTTTTGGGCTTAAAGGAGCTTATATTAAAGTCCGTGTTAAATATGGTCCCAAACGTAGCGTAATTTCCGAACACCGAACATTTTTCTTCGCAAAATTTTATGTAATTTTATTTAATATTATATAATAATTGTTTCAAATAGATAACGTGAGTACTTTGCTCCCGTTCTTTATTTTATTAAATAAAATTTGAATTATGGTTGTTTGGAATAATTCCTTCTGCATAATAATTATTGTTATTGTTATATATTATATTGGTATTTGCGTTAAGGGCTTTAAGGGCTAACTTTTGAATTGAAAATATTGCGAAAATATAACATTTATTATGTTAGTCCATAGAAATTTATTTTTTTTAATCTAGTGAAATTCTAGTGATTTTTGTCAGTGAAATGTAGACACTTTTATAAATGTGACCTGACAACATTATGGTACTTTTAAGTACAGTCTGTCCACAAAGGGTTAATCCAACATCATTTATTACACGAAAAATATCCTACAAGGTTGTAGAAAATTCAATCTTCTATGGTTTATGGTTCTTGAATTGCTTCTTACTACGTTTAACTAAATTAAACACGATTGTTTACTCACAACATGAAAACAACAGATAAACGTAGTCACAGGCAATGTAGCATTTATTTGGCATTAACTGCTGATATTGCCAGATAGATCCGAGTTTTTGTTCCTATTTTAGAACCATAGAGCAACAACTGCAGATAATGCCTGATGGTATAAAAAGAAGAATGGTTTTTTTACAAAAGCCATAAGGACGTATCTTTCTGGTGCCGAATTTAAAATTTGTTGTAGATGCTGCTATATAGCATTAAAAAATAGATTTGTTTTTCTATAAGACTGCATTCAAAGGTCATTTCACGAAAAAATTGCAGATATTGCCATATGGTTTTCAAGGTGCGATATGTTGTTTGATATAGGCAAGTAGGTCACTGGTGTTGAATTCTTCTATCACCATATGTGGGTGCTGTAATGGATTTTTAGCTATAGAATCAGCAATAGTATTGCCAAAAATATCTGAGTGTCCCTTAACCCATAGAAATTTAGTACCATATGGATCTGATAGTTTTAGTAACTGTTGAAAAATTTGTAATATGAATATATTGCTATTGATTAAGGAGTGTAATACTGATAGTGAATCAGTGCATATGACAATTTTGTTCCACTGGTTTTCACAGCAAAATTCAAGGGCTTTGTATATAGCACATGCTTCAGCAGAAAAGATGCTGGATTGATTATTTAAAATAAATGATTTTTTAATCTTCATTTTTGGCACAAAGTAAGCACTGGTTGTACATGTTGGTGATTTTGACCCGTCTGTATAGATCACGATATGATCTGAATAGCCATTTAAGATTTCTTTCAGAGTAGTGTAACAAAATTCGTTTTGGTATTTAGGAATAATAACATTTGTAGCTGTTGGATATAATTGTTGGATATACCACATCTAACACTTGTTACCCTGCAATTTTCGAAGGTTTACTAAATTAATGGTACCTGTCCTCTCTCTTTCCTTGTCTAAAATACATACATACTTTACATAACCTCAACAGAATAATGACATATTAGCGACAGTTGTCAACCTACCCATTTTCAACTAAATAATGAATTATATAAACAAAATTTTGGTCTAGCGATGGGACTAGTTTATCTCCATTATCAAATTTCTAAACAAAATTTAAAACCCACAGTATGGTGTAGATATCGCTTTCTGAGAACATTAGTGACATTAATGCTGAGAACATTAGTAACTCAAAAATTGCCAATTCTGACTTTAGATATTTTTCTAATATTCATCTTGATATTATGCATTATTGGCGGAAGTATAATTGTACTATAAAACACTAGATGGGGTTATATGTCAGTAATGTTCTGTGACGTTTAGCTCTGCCTCTGTACGTATTAAGGTCGATTCAGACACATCAGTCACGTCACAGTCACGGTACCGAACCGGTCCTATTTGGTCACAGAACTATCTGACAGCTGGGACACTGTTTGTCAACTGATGAGTGTGAATGCTGGCAACATATTTGTATTAAAGAATATTTTGTATGACGGATTGTCCGATTCGGCGCAATCACTGTGACGAGACGTGACTGATGTGTCTGAATTGACCTTTAGCCAGTTTGCGCTAGACATAGACGAGAATACTTATCAATTATTACTAGTATACCGTTGACTTAAAGTTATTTATTTGTGTCAATTGTTTAGAAACATTAACCTTGTACTAATTGGTGCCAAAAATGAGTACAAGGGGAGAGAAGATGCTTTTGGCTATAGGGGTAAAGTGAGTATCTGTTTATTATTTGTGATTTTAAAACTTTCATTATTGCAAGTAATAGTTTAGACCACTAAAACTTTTCTACATACCTACGTCCTACGTCATACTTTCACGGTATTTTACTGAATATTTCTTCAGGTTGCGACGCGTAAGAGGTAATGAACAAGGACCAACTAATTGGATAATTGACGACAGCAATACGCTTACCTTAAGTCAGGGACCTCACTCACTGCAAACAACTGATAAAGAGGATATTTCTGATGAAACTTTAGGTAAATCCAATACTTATTTATTTATAACTAAAGTAATAACTAAATAAAGTACTCAGAGTATCAGAAGTATTTTTTTAAGGTAATGCACATGGACATATTGCGAACGCGATAAACACTAAAAATACATCATATGTTTCATCAGTATGGTCTACCTGTTCGTCGACATCTTCTACCTATTCGTCGCCATTTGATGGCAGTAACAATGATCGCAATTACACTCCTAAAGTAGGACCATTTTAGCCTGTTGCATAAGTAATAAAAGTGTCTGTTCAGATTTGCCTCAGGTAGTCAGCGGTTCTCTTTATTTATTCTTAAGTACTACAGTCGACCAGTAGGAAGTTCGGTACCATAAAGCAGGTAAAAAAGGGAAAGCATAACAGAGTTGCTGTAACTAGGGTCAAAAATTATTTTTCGGGCGTTAATCCGAAATACGACAGGGTAAAACGACTTCACCATAGTAATGATGAGTCGGCTTCGGCAGATGATAACGATGAAATTCCGATTGGACAGTCTGCTAGTATGGAATCAACAACTGTTATGGAAGCAAGTCCTAAAACTAAGTCAAGAAAGAGACCTAGAAATCCTGCACGTTGAAAAAGGAATACCTGCAAGATACTGAGAAACAATGGTAAGAAATCTACAATACTGTCAAAGAGTAAATTAATTACTGCAAGAAAGGTTCTTCCTCCCTGTAATACAAGATGTATACGTACCATATACGTGTACCACAAAATTTAGTGAAGAAGAGAGAAACTCGTTATTTGACAAGTTTTGGAAATTGGTAGATTTACACAGTCAAAGATCTAATGTGATGAACTGCATGCGTCCTATTCAAAAGAAATACACCAAAGCAGCATCTATTAACACAGCAATTAGAACCACAGTTTCAAAACAACAAGATGGATTTTGGGCAAGTGATAAGAGGGGTAAAACAGGTAAAACTAAGGTACTCGAAGAAATAAAAAATGGTATGCACGAATACCTGTTGTCAATACCTGCAGTAGAGAGTCATTACACAAGAGCGAATAATCAGAAGAAATATATCGATGGAGACAAGACACTGACTGATCTGTACCGTGATTATGTTCAGTGGTGTAATTTTAACGGAAAGGATGAAGTTGTCTATGTATAGGTATATCTTCAATTATGAATATAACATGTCATTTCATACTCCAAAGAAGGACCAGTGCGTTACATGTACAACTCTGATATAAAGTTGATCTTATAATTCTGATATAGAGAGTAAAAATGCCCTTAAAAATGATTATGAATCTCATATACAAGAAAAGAACTTAAGCAGAGAAGAAAAAAATGCAGACCGGAAAAATAAAAGCAATGTCGGTAACTTATTTCACGTAGCTTGTTTCGATTTACAAGCAGCTCTACCTCTTCCTAAACGTTTCAGCTTTTTATTATAAGTCTGGTTTAAATTGCTACAATTTCACAATTTGTAGCCTTTAACATCAAGGACTGGGTCCTGTAGAGTGTTATATTTGCCATGAAGGAGAGGGGAATCGTGTATCTATTGAAATAGGTTCTTACCTTCTTGAATATATAAGAAAAATGGCCAATCGAGCTTACTCTAAAAACTTGGAAGTAGTCTTCTTTTCCGATAACTGTGGAGGTCAAAGGAAAAATAAATTTGTTGTAACCACTTTTTTGTATGCGGTTACTAATTTTAAAATAAAAAGTATAAACCATAAATTTTTTGAATTGGGATACGGTCAAAACGAAGGTGACAGTCGTCATTCCATTATTGAAAAATCCATTAAAAGAGGTTTAAAATCTGGTCCCAGTTTCCTACCAGCTCAATACGAAGAAATAATAAGTACTGCCCGGAAAACAGGATCTACGTTTAAAGTCAATGAAATGGTTCATAATGAGTTTGTTGAGTTAAGACAAATGACATCCGATTGTACTAATTAGTCAATTAATATAAATACTAAGGGGAAAAAGTTTAATTTTAATGATATAGTTATGACCAAAGCAGACAAAAATTACCCGGACCGTTATTTTTACAAAACTTCTTATACCAGCACAGAATTTAGAGAAGTTATAATTAGAAATAATAAAACAAGGAGCGGTATTACTCATCTAGACAATTATGATTTATCCCCAGCATATTTACATACTGTTAAAATTAATAAGAAAAAGTATCATGACCTGCAAAGCCTCATCCAGAATAAATCTATACCACCTATTCATGCTCCGTTCTTCAATGCCTTGAATTATAAAAACACATAATAATATTCCGTCCTAAAACTCTCTTTCATTTCGAATTTATCGGATATTTTTGGATTTAAGTTTTGTGTATCTCACAGTTTTTAAATAAAAATTAGATGAAATGTCTTGGATTTATTTATAACGTTCGACATAGCTTGAATAATTCTTGTGTAACCAAAGGTATTTTAGCAAAATTGTAAAACTTACTCATACTCTAATGCATTAATGACGTAATTTAAATAAAAATATTAAAAAATACCAATTTCAGCAGCTAACAATTTAATTCTGTAAACTGACAGCTTACCTTGATGAATGAAATCGAAATACGTCAATAAGTTAGTCAGCTACCGAGCAATCAAATATTGTATTTCTGCTAAAACTTTAAACGCCGCGCCGTTTACTACAAACTACAATTTTTGAGTTATGTCACTCATGGTTCAGAGTTGTTGGATACATTCCTGAATGATATAAACGATAAACAAGAGACAATAACATTCACCATGGAAAAGGAATATAATAACACACTACGTTTCCTGAATGTTTTAATCTCTATGAACGATACTGTATATTAGAATCAGGTGTATAGAAAACCAACACACACCGACAGATATCTTACAAATCAAATCACAGCATCAATTCTAACTTATTCTAACGAAAATCCGTTCTTAGAGGAGAAACATTTGTTAACATCTATTTTATTGCTTATCCTTTATCGTTTATAAATAAGGAATTTTCAACAACCGACCGAATGAAACAGAACAACTTAGAACGAGATCCTATAGCATATACAAGGAATAATACCAGGACAATAACAACATACATAAAAGGATTATCAGAAAAACTTAAAACGATCGGAAATAAATTGAACATTTCAACAACATTTAAAATAACAAACATATTTTATATAAAACTAGACATAACAATGAAAGAAACAAAAAAGAACAAAGAATTATATTTATAAAATATCTTGTGAATGCGATCATTTTTATTTCGATAAAACATCAAGACAATTAACCCTTTACCGCATCATGTGTCATAAATGGCACAACAATTTTTTTTAATGTTTTAACTCAATTTTTGTGTACCTACATGACAGCCCATATCTGACACTTACTAATAATGCACGTGAGATATGCGGCATAGTTCTCAGGCGAGATAGGCAGCCGTGCGCAGTTTCAAGTTCATTTTTGTTGAAATTCTGAACCACGCGAAACAGTGCACGAAGTTAGAGGTTAGTTTTCATAGTAAAAACGTTTTTTACGGCGAGAAAAAAATTAAACTTATTGTATTGTGATATTAGATACCTGCTTATAAGTACTACAAATTAAGAATGTTGAAAGTCTCTCGAAAACCCCAAAAAGGGTTTTTGCTACATATGGCACACTATGAAGTTATGGACTCATTGATTGTTTTTGTAGATATGGATCCGAAACTCTTTTATGGTACAATGAATGCAGTTAGAATTCCATATAGTACTAATAGTGAAGAATCAGATCTCTCCGATGAAGACGGCACAAATGAAATGATATTGTGTCAAGATAGTGACAATGAGGAGCGTGAAAATTTACCGAGCAATGTCAAGGAAATTGTCATTTTTGCCACATACTCAAATTCCATCAACAAGACACTATTGGAATGCCAATATTGGCCATCGAACAATTACCGACGTGATGAGCTGTAACAGATTCGAAAAAATAAAACGTTTCTTGCATTTCAATAACAATGATGACATGATTGAAAATGCTCAGCCTGGACATGACAGATTATTCAAAATTAGACCTGTTCTGGGCCAAATCAAAGAACGACTACTCATGGTTCTGAAAGAAGAATTTCTAGCTGTAGACGAACAGATTATACCAACAAAAGTGCGAAGCCCGCTAAAGTAGTATATCCCAAAAAACCACATAAGTGGGGCTTCAAAAACTTTGTGCTGAGTGGTATTTCGGGATTCAGCTATGACTTTAATTTGTTTGCTGGTTCCCAGAGTAATATTGTACTTCTAGGAACACCAAATCTTAGTATGAGCAGCAACGTGGTTGTCAAATTGCAAATTCGATATCAAAACATCAACATTATAAGTTGTTTTTTGACAATTGGTTCACCAGCATACCTTTTACGATATATCTGATCAAAGAGTAAGAGTTTACCTTTGGGAACAGTAAGACTTAATCGTGTAAAATCGTTACTACAATGTGAACATATGCTGGAAGTGAACCAAAGGGAGAAAAAATAAGATTTTTCAAACAAGAAAGTATACATAAAATGATACCTTTTCCTAACAGTGTCCTAATCTACAACAACTACATGGGAGGTGTAGATTTCCTTGATTCCATGTTAGATCAGGTCAAAGAAATGTTATTTACGAATATTTTTCATTGACATGACAGCCGTGAACTGTTGGTTATTAGCCAAAAGAGCGAAGAAATTTGATTTACCCCTTTTGGATACCAAACTAGCAATAGCCGATGCTTTATGCAAATCCGGAAAACCAATTGAACAGAACAGAGTAGGAACACCGTCAAGTAGTAGCATTCAGCAGATGTACGAGAACAAACGAAAAAAGGGACCCACTAAAGAAATGCCCAAGAAGACATTCATAAAGATGGGCTTGATCATTTTCTCTATTGGGATGAGAGTACTAGGTCAAGATGCAGATTTCCAGGCTGTACAGGGAAAACATATATAATGTGCACAAAATGCACAATACCGTTGTGTATTAATAAAGAAAGAAACTGTTATTTGTAGTTTCATACTGTATAGTGTATACTGTAGCTTCAAAATATTTTGACTTTAATATTACATTGTTGCATAATGTTCCATATTTGGCACCAAAAATTTTTTTGTCAATAAAGTTTTCCTCGTAGCTACATTTTTTTCAATATTTTTGGGTAAAAATAGAATTAAAATTCTTATCTGAGAATTTATTTTTAACAAAAAACAAAAATTCATGCGGTAAAGGGTTAAATGTTATAAGTGAACATCAATCTTATATTAAAAACAGAGAATTTGATAGATCTCAAATATGTAAACACGCATGGGAAAATGAACATAGGGTTCAATCGAACGATTCAAGTATAGTTCTTGAAGAAACAGATGGTAAAAAAAAAAAATCAAAGAAGCGGCTCTAATTATGCTGAATGATACCAGTTGTGTCGCAAATCCCTCGGCAGAATGCAGTAGAATCTGGTTACCCATATTAAAAGAGGAAGTCAATAAAAGAAAAATACCACTATTAATAAGTCACTAACATATTGAGGATACATTATTTATGTTTTTAAATAATATACATTATTACTTATCATTAATGAGTCAAATAAAATTCAATTATTAAAAGAATCTTTCACAAAGTAACAAAAAACAAAATTTTTTAATTTATTAATGTTTTGTATTTTGAAAACGATTTCCGAAGTGGAAATTGAAACGTCAAAAATAAATTTATTTTAAACCTAAATTGTGGCTTATTCCCAATAAAAATAGTAATTTTTAAGTTTTCAAAATGAAACACATTGTCGTATAAATGAAAAATTGGAAGAAGGGATAGATGATAAGAAGGTTTAAGTTCCGAAACGGACTAGAAACCAGAGAAGCGTTATTTGTTTGTAATGTGATAGCTCAAAGAAGCATGGATATAAATGTGGATGTTTCCAATCAGTTCTCCGAGAATTTTATGGTAAATAATGGACCAAGACAAGGATCTCTAACATCATCTCTAACACTCCTAAAAATATACCTGAATGAGACACTGAAGAGATGGAGAAGATCAGGTTCTGGAATGAGTAACCAATTAAACGACGCAACAACCTTACATATGCTTCATTTCATGGATGATCAGGTAGTAATCGCACAAAACCGAGTCAATCGAGTAGGAAGTCAATCGAGTCTATAAATTATAGCATCCACCTCGTAAAAACATGCCAAAAACAACGACACGATAGCTACGCAATTTAATTCCCGATAACTTGTTCCATTTCTAGCTGAATACATCAGCAACACCCTCGTAATCACCTCACCGCTTAATTAGCAAGATCAGTCTGCTACATCGCAGAAATTTTATCTTGTATGTAACATTAGTGTACAGAACATGTACATGCTATCAACTCCGCTAGACTTCAGTCTGTGGTTTTACCGTATAATCCCAGTTCCATTGTGATTTTATTTCAGAACAAAATTAACCACACGAGAAAATGCCTTGTTTCGGAATGTGGTTATTTCCAAGGGAACATAATTTGAAAATGTATTCTACACACAATAAAATACCTACTTTACCACAAAGCGATATTTTTTATTTAAACACTTTTTTATATATTAGTTAAAGCGAAACTTAATTAATAAAATAAAACATAAAAGCACATTATTTTCTAATTTCCCGAGAATATCGTCAATTTGATATGTTTTGCTGTACATCATCAAGGAAATTTTAACCTTACAACACCCCAGGAACAGGAAATAGACGATATTGTAAAATAAACAATTCGAAGAAAAGTGCAATCATTTTATATATGTTTGGTTCATAACTTCCTGCGCTTTCCGATCCCGGTCTCCTGGTCGTAGATCTTTCTCAGACATTGCCTTTTGGACTCCATTAAGCCTTGTTGTTTTCGGACATCCTCGTATTTTTCGCTCAGCTAGCTCAACTCAATATTATTGAGGGTGTGAGTGCAGCACAGGAGTTGGCTTGTGTAAGGTAAAATGGGAGGTATGAAAGGAGACAACCATACTGGTGGAACGAGCGACTTGAATATTTGATGACAAATTGCATAAGACTAAGAAGAGAGTGTAAGAGGTTAAGAATAGTGAATAGTTAAATCAGAAAAATGAGATAAGAAGATCTAATAGAGAAAGGTGGAGTAACCTGCTTCAGAATCTCGAAAGGGATATCTGGGGGCAGGGCTTGAAGATTGTGGGTACCGAATTAAAAAAGACACCTTACCCCCGTCTGATGGGGAGAAATTCCGTTTAATACGGGAGCTTTTTCCTCAGGTGGAAGATAAGCGTGAAAGGGTTACCGGTTTGTTAGAAGCGGAACCCTTTAGTGAGTTGGAACTCGGCGAGGCTGTTGGACGGATGATGATCCGAAAGGCAGCTGGCGTGGAAGGAGTAATTCCGGAGGCAGTAAGACTCGCCGCACTGACACTGCTAAACAAATTGCTTCAACAGCAGTTACAAACTCGATTGAAAGATTCTAAGGTTGTCCTTATCCTGAAAAATGGAGGGGACGAGGAAGAAATGCACTTTTGACCAATTTGCCTTCTTGGTTCGGTAGCTAAATTGTACGAACAGCTTACGAAAGGCCGCCTTGAGCGAGAGCTGGAAGAAAAGCATGCGCTAAGCGACCGCCAATGTGGTTTTAGGGCCAAAAAGTCCACCATATATCCGGAGATGGGTGATGGGACAATTCCTTTAACACGGCATCATGGAAAAAAATCATATCCAAACTGAGAGAATTGGGCGTAAGTAAGCACCTGGTCAACGTGGTCGATAGACACTTTATTGACAAGTCCATAAGTGAAAAATATACCAGCATCAGAATGTCACAGGGTGTTCCGCAGGGTTTGGTACTAGGTCGCACCCTATGGAATGTCCTGTACGACGAGGTGCTGAAGCTACAGATGCGAAGGGGATGCACTCTTGTAACTTATGCCGATGATCTCGCACTGGTTGCGAAGGCGATTCAGAAAACAGACATAGCTAATGCGTGTATGTTTTCTGACTTGTCTGTTGACAAATAGGTTTTAGGCTGGATGAAAGAAACATGTTAAACATAATGATGAGAGGAAAGAAAGAATGAAGAAAAGTACACTGTCTGATCTCTGGGGTGATGAAGAAGAAGGATCAGGAGATCAGAGAAGCAAAATTGAACTAGGAATCTAAAATCCTGTTTCTTTTTTTCGCGAGAGCCAAGAATTGGTAATTACCAAAATTAGTTTATGGCATCACGGAAGTATTTTCGTTCTTTTGTTTTATTGTGGTAATAGGTAGTTCTTAAACAATTTGTTTTCTGGTTTATGGTGATAGGTATAGGTAGTTGTAAGGTTTCCTTAATATAATATAGTTATTCTTCTTTTAAGGTGATCATTAATATATGGATTTTAGTTGTTTATTGAGTCGTAAGACCACTACTTTGGAACGGTAGTTAAGGTTTTAGCCGGAACACGGTTAATCCGACACTATCCTGGGGTCTTCTGGTCTAGTATCCTACTCGGCCGGAAGATACCAGGGTGTCTTGCTCCGTGACGTTAGATATCTAAAAAACATTTCCCCGTCGTTCCCTGTCAGAATTCAATAGATCTTATACTCTTACTACTGTCTGACAATGTGGCAATTAAAAAAAAAGCCTAACCCAATATTAACTTCGGTAGGCGATGGACTGTTATTCTCTGTAAATGTCCGTACCAAATAAGCTGTTTTGCTATATTTCTTCTATGAGGGTGGTTGTTCTGTTCATTATTTGTCTTATTCTCTCATTTGTTACGTGCATCATTCTGAATACACCCCGAATAAATCACTTCTTTGTATATCTCATAAGTTTCTATTTACTTGTAATACTAAGCGGTGCTAATAACCACTTAGGATAGTGCGCCCTAATTGTAAATAAAAAAAAATTTAAGAATTGCAATTCAGCATTTCAAACATGAAACATACTTGAAGTATTTGTTTAAAATATAATCGTGAGAAGTAATTTTTCTTTTCGTCAGAAAGAGAGTCACTTTTCGTCTGGACAACGAAGGGTTCGATCAGCAAGCTGTGCGCGGTTCGTTACAGGCTTTTCGCCGTATGGGCGATTGTTTTGTTTGAGAGTTTAAAAACATCTTTATATTTGGCAGTAGTCTTGTTTAGTGATAGTAAGCGGTAAATGTAATAGCACGGGGCAAATTAGTATTTCTTCTTCTTCTTGATGTGCCCATCCGTTACGAATATTGGCGATCATCATGGCAATCTACAGCAGCGCGAAAAAGATGCACATATGTTGTATTGAACCAGATTCTGAGGTTCTTTAACCAAGATGTTTTTCTTCTTCCTGGACCTCGTTTTCCGAATATTTTTCCTTGCAGGATGGCTTGAAGGATAGCATATCTGGATTCTTTTCGCATAATATGTCCGAAGCATTGTAACTTTCGAGATTTGATGGTGGTACCTCTCGGTTCTTATTTTCATTCTTCTCAGGCCTCCTCATTTGTAACACGGTCAGTCCACAGGAGCTTAAGTATTCTCCGATATAGCCAGATCTCAAATGCTTCCAGTTTTCTGCACATATCTTCGTTTAAGGTCCACGATTCAACACCATAAAAAAGGACAGAGAAAACGTAGCATCGCAGCATTCTTACTTTTCTATCAAGAGAGAGGTTGTGACTCTTGAAGAAGGTCCCCATCCGATTGAAGGTGGATCTAGCTTTTCCGATGCGTGCTCTAATCTCCTGGTTGTTGGTCCATTCTTTATTTATTATGGTGCCGAGGTAGTTGTAGTGCGTCACTCTTTCTACAGGGAATTGGTTGACGTAGAGTTGACCTTAGTTATCATTTTTTTGCTAATTATCATAAGCTTTGTCTTCTTAACGTTTATATTGAGTCCATATTGTTGACTGTAATACGTGATTTTGTTCATAAGAACTTGTAGGTCTTTTAAGTTGTCCGAAAATACTATTGTGTAAACTAATTTTTGCCGACAAGTTATTCTTCAGCGATCTGAGTTACAGTAATGCTGATAAAAAGTGTTTTTGCGGTCTAAGAAGTCTTTGGTGAAAACAGGAAAAACTGTAAGTTATCATGTTTTATTTTTGTTCCATTTTTCTTTTTGAAGAAACAAATTAATGGAAGATGAATATTTCCGTATGGTGGTCAATAGAAAAAGGAAAATATACCTGTCTTTATTTATAATTTCTTTTCTACATGTATCCAGTACAGTGCTAGTATTTTTGAATGGGGTATAGCCGCTTAATTTTTTTACATGTTTTGATCACTATTGTTGCTTTCTCATTCAAGATTCTGTGTGACACTATTGTCACACAGAATTGACTTGAATAAAATACATCTCCCGGCAGTACGAGTATAATAATATTTTATGGTATGTACACAGTAGAATAAAAAAGCATAGTAAAAGTTTTAATAATTAAATACTCCCACGAAATGCATAAATAGCTTGGAAAGTACTAATTTTTTTTTCGAATGTTTTGTACTTGAAGTTCGAATAGTTTCAAAGTTTCAAGACAAGAACTGTGAAAATGCGTACAAATATGTAGTGATGTCAAAAAATGAATCATAATATAAATGGTTTATTAGTGATGTTATCAAACGAATTCAAATAATTCCTAATATATATACCTAAGCATTTTGATGAGTTATTTTGACACGAAAAATATGAATTTTGCGTATAAAACGTCAACATGATATAATATAAAAAAATAAAACGCGAAGAGTAAATTTATAACACAGATCATCCTTGATTTATGCAAAATTGAATAATATTCAATTAATAACTATCATTAACATAGACAAATATTGTTTGCCCTAATTAGCATGTAATAACCTGCAAGCATTTCATTTATAATTACGGATAGCATGGGTAAAAGTGGCTTTGGAAAACGAAACGACACTTCAGTATTTAGTAACGACTTTGGGTAGAGAGGAAATGGGCATTAAAATATACTCAAACAAAACCAAATTTGTAGTCCTTAGTCGTAACCAATTTCCAGATGCAGAGCTTCAATTAAATAGAGTCCAAGTTGAAAAAGTTCACAAAATTACATATTTGGGAACTTTCAGAACGGACCAACTAGATCTAGCCATAGAAATAAAATGAATAATAGCAACGACTAAAACTACTTTTATGAAAATGAAGACATTTCTTTGCAATAATTATCTCAGTTTAGAACTAAGAGAAACAATGGTTAAGTGCTATATTTGGTCTGTACTTTTGTATGGAGCAGAAGGGTGGACACTAAAACTATCAAATATGAACAGAATTAAAGCACTGAAAATGTGGATTCATAGACGGATGCTGAAGATACGTTGGACAGCAAGAAAACTAATAAGGAAGTACTAAGGAGGGCCAACAAAGATAGAGAATTGCTAAAGACTGTTAGACACCTAAAAATGTGCTCTCTGGAACATATATTGAGGGGAAAGCGATATAGAATACTACAACTAATCCTTAAAGGCAAAATAGAAGGCCGTAGATATGTAGGAAGAAACCAGGTTTCTTGGTTAAAAAACATTCGTGAATGGACTTGAATATAAAATGCAGGACTTTTGTTCGATGTGACAGAAGATCGAGAACTCTTCGAAATGGCCAACGTCGGATAATTCTGATACGGCACGTGAAGAAGAAGGTAGAGGTAGACATTAAAGACAAAGAACCTGAAGAACAAGCACGGTTCAGAGCTGGACAATCCTCCATAGATAATTTATTTACATTGAAAATCACCGAAGAAAAAAGAGAACAGAAAAATAGAGAAACTCATAATGGGAAAAACATATGATAGCATGCCTATTGCACAGTTGTGGAAGGAAATGAAGAATTTGGAAGTAAATCCAGTTCTTATTAAGGTTACTCAAAAATATTATGAGAAGAACTGTGCAAGAATTAAAATAGGAACAGAAATTACTGCCTCATAAAACAAATAAATGTTTGAGACAAGGATATAGTCTACCACCCATCTTATCTAAGATTTATATAGACAGATCCCTACAGAAATGGATGAGGACATGCAGAAGCATGGGATTACCGGTGGCAGAACAAACGCTTTTTACACTCTTCTTTGCCGATGACCAAATAGTGACAGCAGAAGATGAAGACGATGTTAGCTATATGATAAGGAAATTAAAATAAGCATATGACGCGGCTGTTCTAAAAATTAAATATGGCAAAATGTGAATATTTAATAGTGGACAATGACGAAACTCTCGATTTGGATGTAGAAAATTACAAAATCAAGGCTGTAAAAACCTGCAATTATTTGGGAATAATAAAAATCAAAACTAGAAAGAAACAGTAACCAGCAAATATGAGATGAAATGACGCTAGATCGTTATATAGGCTAGAAGATTGAGAAAAGACAGATGGCCCCGCAGAATGTTAGAATGAATTGTCTTTGAAAAAAAAACTACCTCTAAGAAGTTGGCGTGACGACAAGGACAACAGGGAACCTAGAGGAGGCAACAACTTAGGACAGAAAAGCATGGAAAGTGGAGACGGAGAGACTGGGGCAGTTTTAGAAAATCTGTTATCATTTTTTCAAGTATATCAGTTACTTGCATTTTGAATCTCATAAATTTAAACCCGTTGAATCATTAAATGGTTGCGCTAAACTGGTAGTGTTGAATTTTTTTTTTTTGGTTTTACAAAATACGAAACAACTTAATGTGCTGCTGTAAGGCGTATTTCATTGATGACTAGTGTAAGCGAAAACAGCATTTACAATATCGAAAAAGAAAAGGAACAACGTGGAACGTTGAAATCGCCAAAAAAACGTAAAAAAATGGGTGAGTCAAACCAATTTTAGGATATTCACATATTATGACGAGGTTGTAAGAAGTTCTCTACAGAGAATTGTTCATTGTGAATTTTTTATGAAAAATTTGTCACCGTACTTAAAGCGTAAACATAACTTTATACAAGGTAATGAGCGTATATTGCCGTTGTTTCTTTCTACTTTATACAGGCTTCTGAAAGAAATCGAATTTGTTTATGAAAAACGTGGACGAAGAAGCATCATGGTGGAGCGAGAGGATATTATTCATTGGCGCCATAATTCTTTGAGAACTATACGACGTTTACGAAGAGACGATTGCAATATCATATTTGGACGAATCATGAGTATATGTTGGCCAACCTGTTAATTACGAACGTTGCGATACCACTATACAAAACGGTCACGATGCTTTCCTCAAGGTTTAAATATTAGTTTACCGAACGCAGTCCACGATGTTTTATTGCAGAAAGGTTTTGCAGAAGGTTTCCTTCCTGGCAACCAGCTTGTTTTTCTAACAAAGAAAAATTATGGAGACTATGACGATGAAATGGATGCCGCATATTTTGAGTCGTGGTTTAAAAAAACGTTAATACCAAATTTACCAAATAATGGTGTCAGAAACGTCATTGTGACGGACAATGCATCGTATCATTCCCGTAAAGAGAGATTCTCTGACAATTTCTGGAATAAATCTACAATCAAGGTTAGTGGAACGACACATTTTTTCGAGGAGTGCTATTTGAAATCTGAGCTACTAGAAGCAGCGCTTTTAAAGATCAATACGGTAGGTATAATCTTGATGAATATGTCACACAACATAATGTCCTATAGAACATCTATAACATCCTATAGAAATGGTGTGGAACCAAGTTGAGCGATGTGAAGCAACCCATAATACCACTTTTAAAAACGAAGAAGTGCGCCAGTTGATTGACGACGATTTCGTACGCGTAACAAAGCAAAATTGGCGCAATTATGTCACTCACGTGGTTAGTTAAACGGAAATTGAGATGTGGACCGCGGACAACCTGCAAGATGACCAATTGACTATACACGCGAACATAAGGGAGAGTAGCGAAAGCGAATACGAAATCTCGGATGTAGAGGGCGTCCTTAGTATAATTGAATATCTGGGATTCTATAATATATGAATTCTATAACCAATAAAATGCATTTATCAGTCCAATCAGAGTACAAGCCATGCGGGCATTGGGCTAGGTACACAGAAATGACCACTTTTCAAACGTTTCAAACTAAAAAACAATTAAACTTTAGGATAAAATACACGAAATCTATTACCTATCGAAATTTTACTAACTGTAGTTATTTCGTAATCGATCAATGCAGTTACCGGTAGTCGCACCCTGTATAGCTATCAAAAAATGTAATTTAAAATATCTTTGTTAGTATAATAAAGAATACAATCTAAAAATAAAATTCTCGCTAAAATCTTTTTATTAAAAAAAGTCTTTTTATTACAATTCATGCTTATTTGATCACTTGAAAACAATTATTTGTAAATAATAAATATGTATTCTATAATAAATATCTAATGTCTCTTTTTTACTTTAATTTGTATTATAAATTAAAATCAAAAAAGTGGGTTTTACTAGTAATATAGACTTGGACCTGTTTGTACTGCAAAGCATCTGGCTTGAAATCAGGCAAATGCGCATTCCTATCTTAACCGTATTGCACTCTCAGTGTTAACTATAGTAAAAAGTATTAAAAGAATCACGCCCACATCTCTTCTGATTCTGAGCAACGCAGCCTCGTTTATTTTGTGTGCCTCAAACATTGCCCACCGTGTGTTGTGTTACAATATCATACAATATCACTGGTAGGATAATGGTTCTCACAAAGAACAAACAAGTATACCTTTGAAAACACCAGAGAACAAAGATACATGATACACTATATTCGCTGAAATAGGGAGCTAGTCCCTTCCCAAATTTTGCACTAACATCGGAAGAGATAGCAAGCGATTATAAGCTAATAATCGCTTGCTGATAAGCTAATAATAAAAATAAAATAGCCCAGTCTGGTTATGTAAAAATCATCAAAATCAAAACTTTTTGCAAATATCTGAAGCTTTTAAGATATAGGTGGGGGTTACTAGTTGACGAATAGATGAAAAAGTACTCGTATTTTTACCTTGCGTTTTTTTTAAACAGTATTTTATGGTCACAATTTGATTTTTTGTGTATAAGTTTTTTCCCTTATATTTTACATAAACAATATTTATATAATTTTTTTTTATATCAAGAATATCTTTATTTTCCCTTTTTTAAATTAAAATTGATAAATAATTTACGGAGATATTTGCAAAAAACAGTTTTTTGCACTAATTTATAAATTTTATTAATTAAGCATACTCTGGCAATTTGTTTACTATAATTGCCTTAGTAGTCGGTGCGTTTTGATTTGGTTTGAGTCTTCTTACAAACTCCTTCTGATGACGGGTAGACCCAGAAACACGTGTCAGAGAGTGGTAAGAGACTCAAATTAAATCGAAACGCAACCGTCATTTATTTAGTTTAAAAGTTATTTTATTTATTGATCCTTGAGGCTAAATATTTAAACTATTGAACTTATTCTATTAATGATGCCAGACACATTTAGAAAATTTCATAGGCTACTTTAAGACTTAAACTATCTCAGAAGTTAAATGCATATTGCGTATTGCATATTGAAATTATTTACAAAGTAAACGTTTGAAAAAGGGGTATGTTTTTTACTTATAAACAATTGTAATAACTTCTATATTTTTTAAGTTACAGACTTGTACGTACAGCCATTGGATAGCTGGTAAAAAAACTCACATTTGAAAAAAAACCTATGACCAATAGGACCGAAGTTAGGGACTATTTTTAAAAAAATCATATCTCCATTGTTTATAAACATTAAGAAGTAAAAAAATTGCACAAATTTTAAATTAAAATCTAATTATATTGAAACTTATAACTATAAAATTCATAAATTTTTCGAAACTTACAGCCCTTCGAAACGAAGATGCTTTCGAAAGATCGACATAGGAAAGTGGAGGGGATAACTGTTTCAGCTCCGTTTTTTTTTTCGAGATCGGAACTTCAAATTGAAACATATAGGAAAAACTTACATTATCTCGGCTCGTCGAAATATGAAGAACTACATAGTTTTCACTGGCCGGGAAATATGGGAAACCTTTGAAAAATTGAGTTCATTTGAAATTCACCGTAAAAACTTACTTTTTTTTTAATTTGGCTAGGATAGTCTGTCGCAGTGATGACATAATTTTTACCTCCCTTGGAAATCTCGGAATATCCCGGAAAATCAACATATATATATATATATTGCATTTTATATTAATGATGTAATAATACTTATATTTATTTATAAATTAAATTTCAGGTAATTTTTTACACATTATATTATTATATTCCTTATATTAATTATAATTATTTACTACTTTGACGATCCATGTTTATATATGTGTATAGGTATATGTACAGCACGAGGGCGGTAAACACATTTATTTATGTTTTTAGATCTTAATATATCCAAAGATCACAGAATACACCGTCCTCGTGTCCCTACAATTTATATGTATTCATGCGAATAGGAGAAAGGTCAATTATGTAATATAATACCGGTAGTATATCTTAGTATGCGTAAAAAAGACGGGATGAGTAGCAGCTGCCACGCTCCAAAATTTCGTCAAAATAGTCCCTAACTTCCTTCCTATTGGTCATACAAGGTTTTTGAAGTTATACTTCTATACGCATGGTCGGCGTTGGAAATTTGCATGAGAGTGAATCTATGAAAACATTACATATGTAAGATAATGAGTAAGAGAGAGACAGAAGATATATTTCCTCTCTTCCTCTCTCGAGAATAAAAATGTTCCTTTTGTATATATATATTTAATATTATATAAATTATATAATATATATATATATATATATATATATATATATATATATATATATAATATGTATTAATAATATTATTTATGTGATATGTTTTGTATCACATTTATTAAACGTTTATAATTATTTTAGGCTTTTGTATTTCAAAATTCAATTGATTATACAAGGGAAAATTCAGGGCAAGAGAAGTGTAGGAAGAAGAAGAATCTCGGGGTTGCGTAACTTGAGGGAATGGTACGGATGCACATCAATTGAACTATTCAGAGCAGCAGCATCTAAGATCAGAATAGCCATGATGATTGCCAACCTCCGTCGCGGAGATGGCACGTGAAGAAGATTTCAAAATAATCACTGTTTGACCGAGAACTGGCAATTTTGAAATCCGTTAGTATCATGTCTAGCTAGCAAATCCTTTACGTGTTTGGTTCATACGCTGGTGGTTGTGAGTTCAAATCCCAATTATGAATTTCCTTTTTTATTTTTTAAATATTTAAAAACCTCACGTTAATACTATTAAATATATGTAATATACGCAAAAATGTTAAATTTTAAAATAAAATGAAAATTTAGAACATAATCCGAGTTGCTGGTTTTTTATTTTTATCTTCGTAAAGTAAGTTATGTATATTGGCAGTTTTGAAATACTTATGAATATTACATTTTAATTTATATTGTATTATATTAATATTGTTTTATATTAATAACAAAATAAACAATGAATTTTACTGCAGAGTATGTGTAAACAATTTTTTTTGTTTATAAATTTTATAAATGATTATAAAAATTAAAATATTGATACAATCCTTCATTTTCTATACTCCTATTACAGGCCAAATGTTTATGTACAGCAAACGATGTACCATATACCTATATAACTAATTCTTTTTCTCTTTCTGCTCTCTTTTACCTATAGCATAGTATAAAGAGAAATAGTATGGACACTCGACAGGCGGGAAAAAGTACGCGCATCATTTGGCGCAGGCCATATCGCCATATTGAAAACAGACCTAACGCTAGTGACACCCGACTGGTATTAATGTGACGTGTAGTCGAGTCATCTGTCGTGATTTGTTTGTTTATATTTTTATCGTCGAGTTTTATTATTTATTTTATTACTCTGTATGAAAGTGTAATATTCGTACATCCTTGTAATAATTTTCCATATAAATATTTTTTAAATTTGCATGCTAGAGTAAGGTTGTATTACACATTAAAATTTATTAATCAAAATTTCAAATGCCAAAAAAATATTTCAAATAAATCTATAAAAAATAAATTAATTGTTTGGAGCAATAAATAACTTTTTTTACTACTAACATGAAAAATTACTATTATTTATTTAATTACTACAAGAAGTAAATTTTCTCTCTCTAGGAAAACAGTATTACTTTTTTACCTAGGTAAATAATGAAAAATAAGTGTTAGTACAGTGCCATATAGTTGTTTTGATTTGTTGATTTACTTACTTCTAATAAAAGATTGTTTGCCGACACTGTTCACAATAGTGAAGTAAATATTCCCGCAGAGAACTCTGTTAAAGGAAATGCAGAAATACATAATGGTTTGTAACAATTGCACAATTAATTATAATTTTAAACAAATTTCCACGTTACAAGTCTGGTTAAATACCTGTGCATGTTCCAAATATTACTAATAATAGTCTTTTTACAATTGTTTGTTTTTCAAGTTTTTGTTTTGTTTAGAATAAATTAAGCTTACATTAATAATGAGCTAATAAATAAATGTTAGTAGCAAAAAAATACTATACAGTTGTGGTAATCTGAAAACTGTATATAGCACACATAATTAGTGCGAAAAGAACAGTATGAGGTTGTTCTACTAGCTGAGAGAAGCTGAATATAGTATGAAACTAGTACCTACATACGAGCTTGTTTTTGACACCCATTAGATTGAATTGTAGTTTTGTTAAAGTGATATTTAGTTTTGATAAGGGAAACATCAAATATATGTCTATTTTTTCATTAGTAATGGAATCACAATCAATCTTGGTTTTATCACAACACATTCTCGAGATATTTCGATACCCACATGTAGAATTTTATATCTTACTTTCGTTTGTGACATCCTGTCTTATGCTTCTATAGAATGGTCACCATACTATTTTAACCATATTTACACCCTCGAAAAAATTCAAAATAAGTTTCTCCGGATTTGTGCTTATAGATTAAACTTAAATGACATGTCTTTGGTTGAACTAAGGTCAAGGCTAAATATCAGTTCCTTAGAAAACTATAGAACTAAATGTGATCTAGTTTTTCTCTATAAACTACTTAACCATGTAACTGACTGTTCTGATTTATTAGGTCCTATCAACTTTAGATGTAGCACTAGAATTCTTAGAGAAATGCCTTTGTTCTGTATAAAACACTATCACACTAACTATGGCAAACTCCCCTATCATCAGAATACATCCCCTATGTATCAGAATTCAGATACCGGGAAATGACTTTAGTCAATCTTATGATTTCATTTCATTTTTATAAAAACTTGGGGATATTAATTTCATTTTAAAATGATTTTCATAAAAATTTAATTTATGTAATTTAATAATTGTTTAGCAATATTTAATAATTATTTTATGTAGTTAATTGTTTTGTAAAAAATGGAAACATCCCGTTAATAAATAAATAAATAATAATACTGGTTTTATTCGCAAAAAAAATAAAGGAATTGATATTTCCAGTTAGGGAAATGGTAACCTTTACAACTGAACATTAAATTCAAATTATTAAATGATATTATTCTAGAAGTAGGGCCAACGATGTAATCGCTACGTTTTCGTTTTCATTCGAAAGCCCTGTACCATCAAAATCTGCAATTCACATTATTTTTAAATTTGAAAATTAACCAGCTCGTGCAATTAATGAAGAACAGGAACAGCCTAAAACTGCCTTAAGTAGTCTAACTGAAATCAATTTTCCTTGTAACAGCACGTTCTGATTTCAAAAGAAACTGGTATTACTGCTAGAACTGTATGAAATACTTTAAAAAGAAGCAAGTACCATTGCTACTAAAAAAAATCTTAAGAACACAACCATTCTACTAGAAACTGTAGTAAATGCAATTTAAAAAGGCAGGTAAAAAACTTATAATAAAAAAGATGGCCTCTGGCTGTCTTTTATGTAATTGAATTTTATGTAATAAAAGAAGAAAATATATGAAACAGCTCTCTAATAATGATTTAACAACCACAATCATAAAAATTCTTGGAACACATCAAAACAAGAGTTCAAGAAACCCAACTGAGGAACTTTCAAATCGACAACCTGCTAAGCAAACAAGACGTCATTTTTGTCCGAAACATACAGACATGAAATCATGTGATGACTGTAAGAGAGCAAGTTGTAAGGAACGTAGTGTCACCCTAAACTTTTGTCAAGATTGTTTTAGAAATTCTATATATATATATATATATATATATATATATATATATATATATATATATATATATATATATATGTACGTATTCACTCCCTCTTATTTTTTCCGATATTATTTTTACTTGTTAAAGTTTTTTGTAAGTTTACTTTTGTTAAATTATTGTTGTAGAAGTTAACAGTAAGTCTATTTAAGTTAGTTTACACACAAAATTGCCTCCCGAAATAATTGTAAGAGTTGTTTTGGAATATAAGTTTTTCAGTTTCTTATTTGGTTATGATGGTAGAAAAGTTTTATTTTTATATAAAATAAATAAAACATTTTGATAATAATTAAATTAATATATTGTAGATTGTAATTAATTTAAATTAACTTGTTTACTAACTTTAAAATAATATAAACACGTCTCTGTTCTAATCACTTGTGCCAGTCCGTAACTGATCTGGTCTGTTTTCAATATGGCGTCTGGTTACTTTTATACTTCAAAGGCGCCGACTAAGAGTGTCCTAACTGTTTGTGGTTAAACTGTGCCTATAGCATTACATATTTAATGATTGTGCAGATTGACTCCCATATAAATTTTTAACGGCGAACGTGTGTATAGAAGTATAACTTCTCTGCCACACCCGTTTTTTTACCAGCTACCCAATGGTTGTACGTAAAAGTATATAGCTTGAAAAATATAGAAGTTATTACAATTGTTTATAAGTAAAAAACATACCCCTTTTTCAAATTTTTTTTTTTTGTAAATAATTTCGATGAAAACGCAATATACATTTAACTTCTCAGATAGTTTGAGTCTTAAAGAATCCTATGAAATTTGCTAAATGTGTCTATTTTAGCATCATTAATAGGGCAAGTTCAATAGTTAAAAATTTAGCTAATAAAATAATTTTAAAATAAATTAAATAACTTTTCAACTATTTGACCGATCGGGAAGAAATTTCACACAAATTTAAAAGACGGTAATTTCTCGATGTTCAAATGTAATTTTAATTTAAAAAACGGGAAAATAAAGATATTCTTGATGTAAAAAAAATTATATAAATATTGTTTATGTAAAATATAAGGGAAAAAACTTATAGACAAAAAATCAAATTGTGACAATAAATGATTGTTAAAAAAACGTAAGGTAAAAATACGAGTTCTATTTCATCTATTCGTCATCTAGTAACCCCCACCTATGTGTTAAAAGCTTCAGATATCTGCGACAAATATTTCGACCTTTTTTTAACCAGACTGGGCTAATATTATTTAGGATAGATCAAACAAATACTTCTTATTCCTTTTAATTTTCAACTGTATATCAAAAACAGTAGTTTTTGATATACTATGTTAGACAAATTATAATATAATCATGACAAATTATATGTCAGAGTCTGACAAATTGTGTCACATTCAAATTGTGTCACATGTGTGTGTAAAAATACCCTTTATAATGCGTAGTATTTGACCTTTTTCGTAAACAATATTTTTGTGTGTTTTTCTTTTATCATGTTCGTAATCATTTGAAGGTGACCACGTGACCTTACCGGCGAGAATCATTTGTTAATACTTTTATAATACCTCACATTAGAATTTTCATAACCAATCGTAAGACGAAGAAAACCAGGTTTTCTCTTCATTATATTATATTAAGTAATAAAGTTAATGCTTTACTAATTGTTATTGCTTTTAAATTAATTTTATTCCGTAAGAATTCTACTTCGATTCATAAATAAATGTATATTGACGTTATGAAAAACATGGGAAACGAAAATATTTACTGCTCGGTTTAGACTTTGATACGGAAACAAAAAAAGTAGTAAAACGCGTTAGAACGTTTAAAGGAAATACAAAAAAAACCCATTAGATAGTAAATAGATAAATATTAATTAAAATACTCCCAACACAAAACGTCAATAGTTTGTAATTACATCATTAGGAAAGCAGAAAAATAATGTTACTAACGTTTGTTCCATCAAAAAGCACCCCTCATTATTATTTGTATAAACTGTTGTTATCAGTGAAATGTTGTTCGTCTATTATGAATTGAGTTTGTATCATGTAGAATTTCACCGTTAGAAGCTCTACAACTTTTTATTCTTGGCCGCTACTATTTAGGGATTTGTAGTATTTTTTTATTTGAACTTTATATCTCATTTAACTTTTCTGTTCATACTTCCTCTTCTTAACCCTTTCGTTCAAGAATTCAATTTCTTTAAGCTAAACATCAGAAATTTGCAACATAGCCAGGATGAATTTTTTGCGAATTTTTGATGTCCTCATTTGAGGACATCGTGAGCCAACGGAGTAAAGATATTAGATATTTTTTTTAAATACTGACAAAAAAAATGAAAGTATTTTATTCAATGGTATCTTACAAAACAATTTTTTCTTTACTTATACAGATATGAACATTGCATTTGTCGCATGTCATTCGTGATGTGCCCTTACAACCAGGCAATTTACATCTGGATGCATTATTTTTATTATCTTGGATAGGCCAATGATGAAATCCATCTATTCGTACTTCTTTGAAAGGGTGAGTTTCAACCACGATATACTTGTGGTTCTTCGGAATTGATGGCCCTAGCTGTCGTTCCAAAACCGTAGGCGGACGGCCTTTTTCCTTGTAGGTCTTTTCATGCTTTACAACAGAATTTCTGAAATGTAGAAAATCTAGAATCCTTTTCTACTCGAAGATTTTAATGCCCCAAGGTTTCGGTTTAATTTTAACATATTGTTTTATGTTTATCTGTCCCTTGTATGGCACCATCTGTTCATATAAGCAGATTTGCATTTCTAGAGAAAAGCACTTTAATCTTATACAATTATATAGTAGCCTCACTTTCAGCAGTCTGCCGTTATCAGCAGGATTGTGTTCATTAATGTTCACAAAATGTAAATTTTGGCGAAGTTTACTGAATCTATTAAAAGGCGTAATATCAGCAACCATAGGAATTTGTAGTTTAGGATCCCAGTAGCTTCTGATTCCAAGATAATATAAGTTCTCCATCAAAATATGCACGCCAATAAATGTTTTCATTTCCTCAGCTGAAGTGGAAGAAAAACTATCGTCTTTTGTGGCAGCATACAAATTAGTATATATCGCCATTTCTTCATATAGGCTGCGGTTCTTAACTTCTTCATGAACAAGCTCTATTGCTTCAGATGCTTCAGCTTCATGCTTTTTAACATAATCTTACAATTCCAGTTCTGTAATATTCTCCTCAACAGTATTACGTTCATTTGTTTATTCTTCCCAACCACCATCTTCGACTTCGTCACTCATTTATTCAATATCAGATAGCCCTTCTTCGATCAACCGCAAAGCTCCTCGTCGCTTAATAGCCTTGAACTAATTTTTCTAGTCCTATTTTAAAATATTTAATTTTTTTTACAACGGTATAAGCCGGTATAAGCAATCCCCCACTTACTGACTAACGGCCTAGGGCCGATAAGTTGGTGAGTGGAAGGGCATTCTTTTGTCCTGGGGTTGAGAAATCGGCCCCGAAGGCGGATGAATCAACAAATAATGGTCAACGCATAAGAATGCAGAAGGCAAAGGGGAATCACTGCGTTAACGGCTCATAGGACACCCCCAGGAAAATCACCATAGAATTGACAATGCAATTGCAAACCGTTACTAATCATGGAAAGCGGAGGCCAAGATTCGGAAGGTGAGGAGAAACATATTTATACCAAGAGGCCTCTTTGGTCGTAAACATGCGAAAACCTGACGATATGAAAATATGACGATGAAGTCGAGAAGTTGTATGATCAGATCCAAGACATCTTACAGAAACTTAATAAACACGAAATTTTATATATTATAGGCGACTTCAATGCAAAAATTGGGGAAGGTCGACGAGGTCAGACTGTAGCTCCTTATGGTCTATGTATGAATTTTGTAAAGAAAACGATATGATCATTGCAAACGCATGGCATAAACTATCCAAGCGACGACTATACACTTGGATGGCCCTATTTGATGATGGCAATAACCTTGAGTCTTCAAGAAATCAAATAGACTATATACTTTTCCGAAATGCCATCAAAAGTCAATACATTTCCTGGGGCAGATATTAGATCTGATCATCAACCACTTGTAGCAGATATTAAACTAAAGTTAAAACGAATTCAGCGACAAAAACCAAAAACCAATGTACTTAACTTTGACGATATAAACATAAACCATAACATTAAACAAGTATTTAACAATAGAATAAAACACATCGGAGAACAACTAGAAAATCCAGAAGAACTATGGAGTGGATTTAAAAACCAAGTTAAAATCTCCACAAACAATGGTTATAGAAAAAACTTAATCAAGAAAAATAAATGGATGACAGATGACATCTTGAAATTAATGGAACAACGTCAACTGATAAAATCTAATGAAACAGAATATAGACACCTGCAGAGAAGAATAAAAAAGGAGATCAAATTAGTCAAAGAAAAATGGATGACAGAAAGTTGCTACGAAATGGAGGATGTAATATCTAAACACGACTTATTTAATGTGCACAAAAAAACTAAAAGAAATGAGTAACATATTTAAAAAACGAGTTCCCTCTGTACTCGTTGACAATAATAACAAAATTATTGTAAATGAGCACGAAATAAGAAAAGAATGGCAGCTGTATATATCAGAGTTGTTTGAAGATGACAGGAATAATATTACCGAATTCTACCAAAACTGTACTGACGACCCAGAAATTATGAAATGCGAGGTAGAACACGCTCTAAAGAATGCTAAAATTAGAAAAGCTTGTGGTCCAGATGATACACCCATTGAGTTGCTGAAACTAATAGAGGATGATAACATAAAAGTAGTAGTAAGACTTTTTAATTCAATATATAACACCGGAGTGATTCTCACAGATTGGCTCAAATCAATATTTGTAGCAATATCTAAAAAAAAACACAATGCGAGAATTTGCTCAGAATTTCGATTAATTAGCCTAATGAGCCACACTCTTAAAATTTTCCTAAGAATACTTCACAACAGAATTAGATGCAAATGATCTTGAAGATACCCAATTTGGTTTTAGAAATGCTATGGGAACCAGAGAGGAACTTTTTGCGCTTAACATCCTATTACAAAAATGCCGCGACCAAAGAAAAGATGTATTTGCATGTTTCGTGGGCTTCGAAAAGTCATTCTATAAAGTACAGCATGTAAAATTATTGCAAATACTGAAAAATATCAGAATAATAAAGAATATTTGTATTATTAAAAATTTGTACTGGAATCAAAATGTTATCGTAAAAATTGAATATAAACACACCGATGAAATCTCCATACAACGAGGAGTTAGATATGCAGACGATACATTAAAATAAACTCAAACAAAACCAAATGCTTAGTGTTTGGTCGTGACCCACATCCCGATGCAAAGCTTCAATTAAACGGTGTCCAAGTTGAGAAAGTTCACAAAATGACATATTTGGGAATCAACTAGACCAACTAGATCCGGACAGAGAAATAAAACGTAAACTAGCAATGACTAAAACTAATTTTATGAAAATGAAGTCATTTCTTTGCAATAATCATCTTAGTTTAGAACTAAGACAAAGAATGGTTAAGTGCTATGTTTGATCCGTACTTTTATATAGTGCAGAAGTGTGGACGCTAAAAGTATCGATCATGAACAAAATTGAAGCATTGGACATGCGGGTTCATAGACGAATGCTGAAGATACCTTGGACAGCAAGGAAAACTAATGAAGAAGTACTAAGTAGCGTCAACAAAGATAGAGAACTGCTAAAGACTGTTAAACATCGAAAAATGTCTTATCTGGGACATACAGTAAGGGGAAGTCGATATAAAATATTAAAACTGATCCTTAAATGCAAAATAGAGCGCCGTAGAGGTGTAGGAAGAAAACAAGTTTCTTGGTTAAAAAACATTCGTGAAGAGACTGAAATATCAAATGCAGGACAATTCTTCCATATCGCAGAAGATCGAGAAGCCTTCGCAATGATGAGGTTTCAAACCCGGGGGGCTAAGAAAGCCCCCAGGTTTGATCTGATAACGGGAGAGAAATTAAAGTAATTAGCAAAACAGGCCATAATTAAACTTACACAGTTGTTTACTGCTACATTTAGGTTAAAATATGCCATACAAACTGTCTTATCACGCATTTCCAAATAAAGTAAAATGACTTCTAAGTAGTGGGTATTTTTCTCGGTAGGAATAATATTCACGGAGTAAAAAACTACAAATTGATAAAATCTGTTTTGTAATTAAATGACCACCTCAGATGTTAACAATAGTAGTTTAAATAACATATCTGTATTTTTTATCTATTGGTTATTTACCTATTTTATCTATTGGTTATTTAAACTACCTGATAAGTGATAATACAGTAATTGGATAAAAACAATTCCTACTTTTTCTTAATATCACAATGGTTCATTCAATTCCTTTCAAGTTTTACTTATGTACATTTTTCTACACACACCACAACCTTCCCCACGGAGACAGGTAAGCATTCATTCATTCTGAGAAAAAAGACTGGCAGTAGCTTACCTAAAGCACCCTAATGTAAAACCCGAGGTATTTGTATAGAGCAGGTAAACAATATACGATCCTTTATGACAAATTAATCTACCTGACTTTGTTAGATTATCTCCTATGCAAATAGAAAATATCTTAGCGTTTCCGAAGAGAAATACTAATAAATTGAAAATAACATATCAATACATTTTTGGCAAAGTAACGTAAGTGACCAAAAACGATTTGTAGAAAAAACATGTTTTTAATTCAACCTGGTTAAGCTTATTTAAATTATGACTGAAAAAAAACTTGTCCTACTTGTCCTAAAAAAGGTTTAAAGTAATTATAGGCTTACTACACTTTGGCAGTACCTTTTTAAAAATAATATCGTCAGTTTAATTGAAAAACATAATTTTCGCCAAAACTGTCACTTACGTTACTTTGCCAAAAATGTATCGATATTCTTCTGGAACAAAATTCATTGGATTAAATATTAACAAAAACAAAATAATATCAAGTTACTTACCTTTGGAAACAAAAGTTTGTTTACTTTTTTACTGTCAGTTGAGATTTATTTATTTGGAAGTTTTCGCTTTAAGATATCCTATAAATTGGAGACAAAAAACGTATCGAAAAGTTGGTTGGGCGGGTACCCAAAGCTGAAATCTGCCGAATATTCCAGAATAAAACAATTCACTCAGAATTATTTATAGAACAATAGCGGAATGCGAGCAGGGAATACCATATCTGAATCTTCCAAAAAGTGGAAGACCACGTGTATTTATTGCACAGAAGTCAAAGAGAGTTGGTGAGAAGAGCAAAAAATAGGGTTCGAATATCAACGACGAGAATGGCTCGTCAATACAGATCTCCTAAGTGTACGATATCGTTGGAATTGAGGAGGAATGTTCTTAAATATCAAAAGCTATGTAAGTGCCCCAAATACTCTCAAGCGCAACTCCTTCGTATACCAAGATCCTGTACTGAGGCGGGTACATTTTGTCGATGAAAAAAATATTATTTTAGATGACGAAAAGTATTTCACTTCAAGTAATTCTGAAATGAATGTAAACGATGTATTTTATACGGACAACGTAGAAGAATGCCCTGGCAATGTTAGATACAAACATAAAGCGAAATTTGCAGATAAAATCCTTGTTTGGTGCGCAATTTCTAACAAGGTGGTTTTGTGGGAAGAGTGAGGGGTGAAGCTTTGAATACTCAGAGCTATATTGATAACTACCTTTCCAAATTGCTTCAGTTTGTAGACGAACATCATGTTAAGACGAGATCATTAGCATACCGGTAGATATTGAATTGACAACCACTTGAGGGAAAAATTAATTAACTAGAGAATTAATTAATAACTGAGTCTGTTATTAAAAAAATTAATAACAGACTCAGTTAGAAACGCACAACTCAAATTTTGCAAGAAAAATGACACCAAAAGTGAAAAGATTAGCAAAGATACAAGGGCTCTCATGGAAATACGACGAAACCTAAGCGAGAACGAAAAGGGAAACAAAGAAGAATATAAAAAACTAAATAAAAGAATTTCAGCGGAAATTAGAAAAGATGTAAGAAGATATAATACTAATGTAATTACTCAAACAGTAGAAGAGAACAAAGGTTTAAAGATAATGAAAAGAAAACTTACGCAAAGTAAAAAAGAAATATACAAGCTGAGAGATAAAGACGGAAAGGCAACAACAGATAAACAAAACATTCTGAAAATAACTAGAGAATTTTATAAAGACCTCTATACCAGCGAAAGACCACAAGACAATTTCCCGACACGAGTAAAGACGCTCATAAATCAGAGATCGGAAATACTTTTACCCATTACTGTTTCAGAAGTAAGAGCAGCTTTAAAGGAAATGAAGAACCATCGATCGCCTGGTGATGATGGACTCGTTATCGAGGCAATAAAAGCAGGTGGAGAAATTTTATTAAAATCAGTAAGCGAACTGTTCACTAAATGCTTACATGCGGGTACGATTCCAAAAGACTGGAACAATGCAGTAATAGTCTTGTTACACAAAAAAGGCGATATTACTAAATTAGAAAATTATAGACCCATCAGCCTCTTGACACATATGTACAAACTCTTTATGAAAGTCTTAACAAAGAGGCTAACACCTAAACTTGATTTCTATCAGCCCAAAGAACAGGCAGGCTTCAGGGCAGGATATGGCACAAATGACCATTTGCATACCATAAAGATCTTAATAGAAAAGTGCATCGAGTACAACATACCACTGGTTCTTGCATTTGTCGAGTACGAGAAGGCTTTTGATTCTGTAGAGTTTGAAACAATACTGGAAGCCCTAAATCAAAGCCGAATAGATTACAGGTACACGACACTAATCAAAAACATCTATCAGAACGCTACATCAAGTATACGACTGCACGAAGACACAGAAAAATTCAGCTTAGGTCGAGGAGTTAGACAAGGAGACAATATTTCACCAAAATTGTTCACGGCAGCTCTAGAGTCAATATTTAAGGGTACTCAATGGCAAGATATGGGCATCAATATAGATGGAGAAAGATTAAATCACCTAAGGTTTGCAGATGATGTTGTATTAATCGCAGATAACTTACATGATACAGTTTCTATGATGCATTCGCTTAAAAGTCTGTCTGAAAGAGCAGGATTAAAGATAAACTTTGAGAAAACTAAAATTATAACAAATCTCGTAATGAGTGGAAATATAACTATTGACAATAATACCATACAACAAACAGACACTTACAAAAATCTGGGACACGAAATCAAAATAAGCAGAGACAATCAAACACATGAAATACAGAGGCGAATAGGTCTAACATGGGCAGCATTTGGCAAATTAAGCCATATTCTAAAAAGTTCAATTCCCATCATGTCTCAAGCGAAAGGTTTATAACCAATGTGTTTTACCTGTACAAACTTATGGAGCAGAGACTTTAACACTCACGCAAAAATCTGCGAATAAACTTAGAGTTACACAACGAGCCATGGAACGTGCAATGCTGAACGTGAGCCTTCGAGACCACATAACAAAACAACAAATCAGGCGAAGATCAGGAGTTCAAGACGTCATCGAAAGAACCACGACGCTTAAGTGGAACTGGGCAGGGCACTTAGCCAGAACACAAGATGGACGGTGGACAAGACGTATTATGGAATGGAGGCCCAGAAATTATAAAAGAAGCCGAGGACGACCACCGACTAGATGGACCGATGACATTAAGCGTGTAGCGGGAAACTGGCTACAAGCGGCCCAGTGTAGAGAACACTGGAAAGAACTGATGGAGGCCTATGTCCAGCAGTGGACGCGATTGGCTGATTGATGATGATGATGAGGGAAAAAGGCGCAGGACGGTATTGTCGAATCGCCTTTATTTCCTCTCTCGCTCTGCAGAGATCTTTAACTGTTGCAGGTACAATATCCTCAGATAAGTCCATTTTGGCTATGGAATTTTCGAAGGTTTGGTGTAGCTAGCCTTGATAAAGACTAGATATTTCTTACATAACAAATAAAACACTGATATGTAGTTAAGGTAAACAGCAACAGAGTTTTAAAGTTGAAGAAAGGAGCAGAGCCCTAGCAGGAGGACTCCCAGGGTGCAGGTGACTCTAGCAAGCAAGCAATTTGATTAAACCCAGCCTGGGTGTAACAATTCATTGAAGCGAGGTGTATTAATTCATGTTTAAATCAGGAATCACTCCACCGCGCTCCAATGCCCAGACCATCCCTTTCCCTCTGATAGCACTCTGACTCTACAGTAATCTAACTTGCCTGACCTGAAAAATCCTGATTTTTATACACGCGTATTGTAGCGATTTTAGGGATTTAGCGATGCGCATCATAGTGCGCACTAGTATGAAAAGGGTTGTATTAGAAAAGATAAGGATATATACAAAGTAGCAGTAAGAAATCAGATTGATTACATGCTAGTAAATAAGAGGTATAGGAACGGTTGTACATCTATCAAAACATACCCGGGGGCAGACATAAATTCTGATCATACTACCAGTTGTAGGTAATTTCAAAGTCAGAATGAAGAAGATTACAGGTAAGTCGATGAAGAAGTATGATGTTAGAAAACTAAAAGATCCCAATGTTCGACTGAAGGTGAGTGAAAACCTCAATACAAAGGTGCTAAAAGGCAAAAATGCGGGAACTATAGAGGAAAGTCTGACCATTATACAAGAAACAGTGAGAGAAATAAAAGAACAACACCTGAAGAAAGATACAGAGAAACGGAAATCGTGGATGACCGATGAAATACTTGAACTTATGGATAAAAGAAAAAAAAACAATGAAAATCTCCAAGAATATAAAAGAATACATACCATCGAGAGAATAAAAATAAGAGAAGCCAAAGAGAAACAAAAAACAGAACAATGTCAAGAAATAGAGGAGTATCAGAGTCAATAATATGACAACTTCAATGTTCATAGAAAGGTGAAGGAAATAGCTGGAAAGTTCCGAAAACACAACTCAGAAAAATAACAGATGATGAAGGCAATCTTGCTATAACCAAAGAAGATAAAAAGAAAGTATGGGAAGAATACTTGGAGAAACTTTTCCATGTCCTTGGAACGATACAAGAGCCCGCCATTGAAGAAAATCCTACCAGAAGAAATAACGGCAACAGTCAGACAAATGAAGGACAGAAAGGCACCGGGACTTGAAGAAATTCCTGCAGAACTGTTGAAGCTATTAAATGCACAACAAATAAAAATAATAACTGAAATATTTAATAAAATATACAAGGCAGGAAAAATACCAGTAGAGTGGCTCAAAACGGAGTTCGTACCATTGCCCAAAACACTAGGAGCAAAAGTTTATGAAGATTGTAGGACCATAAGCCTAATGAGTCATCTGCTGAAGCTGTTTTTAAAAGTCATCCACAAAAAAAATTACCGGAAATGCGAGGAGCAAATTGCGCCCAATTAGTTTAGATTTGTGAATGCCGTTAGTACTAGGGAAGCTTTATTTAGCGTGCAGATATTGTTTCAGAAATGTAGAGATGTCAGCTGTAATGTTTTTGCATGCCTGATTGACTACAAGAAGGCTTTCGATATAGATGGAAAATATCAGGTCTAAATCTTAAGGGGAGTGAAACAGGGGTGCATAATTTTAGCACTGATAATTAATCTGTACTGCCTCAAGTACATTTTTAAAGAGACTCTAAAAGATATTGATAAAGGCATCTCAATAAATGCAGATGATATAATAGTGTTTTCCAATACCATAGAAGAGCTGCAAAACTTAATGAACAAAATAACGGAAACAAGAAGAAAATATGGACTGGATATAAACACCAGCAAAACCAAGCTAATGATCAAGGAAAACATAACTGGAGCAAATCTGTATGTGAACCAAATGAGAATTGGACGTGTGTGTCTCACAATACAACTATTTGGGAACTATAATCAATGAGTCGTGGGACAATAACGAAGAGATTAAATGTCGCATCAGAAAGACAAAAAGTGCATTCTTGACTATGAGCTCTGTGTTCAAGTGCCATGACCTCACCTTAGAAACAAAACTAAGGCTCCTTAAATGTTATGTGTACTCAGTGCTTCTGTATGGAGTGGAAACGTGGACATTGAAGGCAGAAACTCTATAAAAACTTTTGGCTTTTGAGCTACAGAAGGATCTTAAACAGACAAACAAAGTCACCAATGAAGAAGTACTGTGGAGGATGAACACATCTATGGATTTGGTCAACATCGTAAAGGGCAGTAAGCTGCAGTACGTAGGACATATAATAAGAAATAAATGCAGATACGAGCTACTTCAATGCATTTTGCAAGGTAAAATTACAGGAAAAAGAGCTCCAGGGCGAAGAAGAATATCCTGGCTTGCTAACCTGAGAGCATGGTATAGAAAGACGTCAACATAGTTATTTCATATAGTAACTCACAAAGTCATTATAGCCAGAATGATTACCAACATTCGGAACAGACAGGCACCCTAAGAAGAACAAAGAGGCAAAAAGGAGAGCAAAGCATGCTGTAGCTGTTAAAAATTTCATTTGCAAAGCTGTATGAAAGTTGTTAACAGCTGAGGGAATGAAAAGATTATACAGCATTGCTAAAGAAGGGACAAGTTAAAGGAATTGAGTGATCTGCGGCAGATTAAGAGTAAGAATGGAAGAGTGTTATGAATCCAATGTTGAATGGTAAGGCCGTAACCTGACAAATAGACCTGAAAGATCTAGGAGAAGGTTATGTGCTATGGAAAATGATGAGTAGGATATTTGAAGAAGAAAAGATGCCCAATGCATGGAGGGAGAGTGTAATGGTATAACTGTATAAAGATAAAAGGGAACATTCAGGACTAACAACTGTGTAGGGATTAATGTAGAGCAAAATGAAAATTTGGGATAGAACTGTAGAGGGAAGGTTAAGAAGAGGAGGGAGAGAGAAACATTGATAGGAGAACAATTTAGGTTTATTCCAGGAAGGAGAGTAATGGATTGCTTGTTTGCTTTGAACATGTTGATAGAGAAAAAGAGCAACAAAAATAACATTGATCTTGAGAAGGCGTATGAAATGGTTCCGAGACTAGAGCTATGAAGATATATGAGAGAGAAATGGGTTCCTGGGAAGTACATAAGGCTCGTGAAGGATATGTATAAGTGTGTGTACACCAAACTAAATCCATGTGTTGGATTGACTGAAATTTTCTAGTGACGGTTGGTTTGTATCAAGGCCCTTCACGAATGTAAGGGAGGGGGAGCAATCAAAAAATCAGTGAAGAGCTGAAATAAAAGATATACAAGAATGTAGTGAGGCCTGCATTGGTGTACAGTTTTTGCATTGATATATGATAATGAATAAAACATTACTCTGAAAGCTGTCCGAGCTTACATCACAGCTTACTCACACAAGGTATTTTGTTCATTGATTAACTGAAAATGGACAAATCACGAAACTCAAATGTACCACAAATTGAGCACAACATTAACAAATGTATATGCATTGTACTAATGCTGAAAGCATTTGACATGCCTTGTGATAGAAGGAGTTTATATTATATTATTGGCTCAGTTATACTATATAAAATATCCTATTAATAGAAGTGTTTATATCTATTATATTGATTTCTCTACCATCTGTGTCCCAAAAATTTAAACTAATGTCACAATCTATGATAGGATATTACTGATATGAACAGTCCACATTATCTTCTTGTGAATCAAAATACATTAAAAAAATTGAAGGAAATGCAAAACACTATGTGAAAACCATATCAATCAAGATCTAAAGAAAATTATTGGGAAATAAATGCTCAAATACAGAAAATTCAGAAACAAATAAAAAAATAAATAAAGGCATATCATCATCATCACCATCAGTATCTCAACAACACTTTCTGGGTCCTGGCTTGTTCTAGGATTTTCCCCCATTTTGTTTTGTTCTTTGCTTTATTTTTCCAAATGGTAATCTTAAGTGTTTTCAGATCTTGTTCCACTTGTTCCATGTTTCTAAGTTTGGGTCTTCCCTTTGTCCTTTTCCCTACTAGTGTTTGCCTCATTATATGTTTTGGCGTTTCAGTCTCCAACATCCGTTCAACATGGCCCATCTAGTGCAGACATCGGATCTTTATGGATGTTACGATCTCAGGTTCATTGTATGCTGTGTATAGTTCAAAGTTATATCTTCTGCTCCATATGACATTTCCCTTTACCCCCTTATATATGTGTCTAAGGATATTTCATTCAATAAAGGCATATATCAAATCATAAAAACAAAGCAAGGAAGAAGGAAATATATACTAATGCATTATTGAAAATGCTTATAACACATTTCAGAGTTAAACACAACCCAAAGACACTGATAATAATATAATAGTTATAAATAATTGTTTAATATATATGTAATAATGTTTATTATCCTTTTTAATTTAAATGTAGTAATAAAATGGTAATTTTTAATTGTGTAACATAACTATATCACTTACCCTATCTGCGAAGAAAGAACTATGGAAATGCACTGTACTTCCTGATATAGATGTCATATCTATGCTTTTGTTCTTATCAATATTAAATAAAGTAACTTTTTCCATATGGGGTATACCAAAGGGTCTAAAACAATACTTGGTGTAATAAAGTATGGAGGAATGGCAAATTAAAAGACTCACCTTTTCTTAAAATCAAGAAATGTTGGTTCAAATTTCATATGAAACTTCAATGGAACATCACTTAACTTGGAAGTTCTTGGTAAACCAAATTCCTGGAAGAAAACATTTTTGTGCAATTTATATACATTTATTCCCATGTTAAATAGTATATAAACTAATATTCTCATTGTTGATTAATTTTAAAACTAATATATCTCATAAAATATTTCTCATTATCATTTTTGGGCAATATTTCACAACATAAAGAGGGATTTTAAAATAATTAGTGAAGAGTCTTCTCAAGTTATGTAGGGTAATAAGAATACTTGTAGGGAGGATTTCCTATACAATATCCAGGAGAATGGAAGTAAAAAATTAGAATTCCATTTAATAAAATATGATTGCTCAAACAAACTAACTATATTTTAAAGTATCAATGTGATACAGAAAATTAACTGAAGGAAAAACATTTGGTAATAGACCTAAAATGCTAGAAAAAATATTTATATACCATAACATTGCCTAAAATAAAATAGAGTTCAGATGGAACAAATGGAAGACATTGTTATTATTACTATACATTTGTAGGAGAGAAAAAGTCTTTAATACTGAATCTAGATACTTTAAAATTCCACAAAGAGTTAAGACTGGAATTCCATGGTCATATTGTTTTTAAATAAAAATCAGGTATGTAGAAATACTCTAACTGCAAACTGCAACAGTCAAAATCCCAATAGAAACAAATAATATTGAAGTGGACCACAGCAATCCCTAATTAATTCCCAGCAAAATATTTAATAAGATCTGATTTGCAACAAGGAACAGTTGTTGAATAGGACAATATTTAAAAACCAATATAATAATTATGTAAAATATTATGCAAAGATTAAATTGGAATGCAATCTGATAAGCACTGTAAACAATTTTATGGCAAAAGCAATTAAAACTACTAAAAATAAACATTCATTAATAAAAACACAACTTATACTGTAAAAATAATTCTATTTTTATATTCTACTATAAAGTTGTTGGAACTAGTGTCAAAAACTAGATATTTAGTAAACAAGATATTTAAATTAATAAAAAAATCATCAATAGGTAGTTCTTTTTTTAAATTAAAATTTCAGGTTTACCATTAAATTAACACTATCAACGATTGCTATATTTGGTGAATATAAATTTAGCATTTAAATGTATTTAATTATTTATAAAAAGATTTTCATACAAAATTCAACTGTTAAAATATGTTATCACTAATGATATTATTAATTATTTATTTTTTATAATCTACGTACTTTTGTTTAAGAAACACACACGTAAATATCTTTTAAACCATTTCCAACAAAACTTTTTTGCATATCCAAAGCAAAATAATAATAACAATTTGAATAAACTTAACAGCGAAATATTTTCTTCAGCTGTGTTGTGCAGATAATCAGCATCACATAATACATTGTAACAGTTTATGAAAATAGAGTTTGTATTAAAGGTATATTTCTTACCTCATGTAAATGCGAAAATTCTTCATCGAAATATCTCGGATTTTTGCTGATAAAGCCTGGAAGAAAAATATATAATTTGAGATCATGCTAATATTGCTAATGTCATTTAAGGACACAATTTGGAAAAAATCTTACCATGACTGCTGTCATGCAGTGTGGGATGAGTTTTAATTATTAATTCCAATAACGAAAGAGTAAAAATATACCACGGTAAATAATTGCTAAACATTTTGACATTTGCAGCAGCATTTATTTATATTCCGTAAAAATTCGACAATAAGCTTCCTATTTGCTCGTTTAACTGTCATTTAATGACATTGCTGGTGGTCTATATCTTTATCACATTTGATGACAGCTATCAGTTGTATCATCAACAGTGCGTTCAATATTGAAGAAGAACTACTATGCTGCTTAACAAACGAGACCAAAAAAGAGTTACAAAAAACCTACCGTTAAAACTAAAAAAAAAAGTAGTTCAAAAATTACATATGAGATTTAAATGCATAATTACTAAACAGAAGAAATTGGGGTTAAGTTTTAAATGTTTAAAATTTAACATGGTATATTTATAAAATTTATAATATAATATGTGCATTGTTTATTACTCTTTTATTTTTTAGAATTCTTTACGGCAACTTTTATCAAAAAACCATATAACATCTAGCTTGTGTCGGACTTTCTCTGCTGTTTCCTCTGCAGGTAAAGAAGTTTCTGCAAATGAACCTGATAAATTATATAAATTTGTAGAGTTAGAACTTCGAGGCAATGATCCTGCTGTTTTGAAAAGCTTTTCTAAGTTTGCAGTAACTACAGGAAACCACTTAGATATCAACACCAAGTCGTAAGTATTGATATGTTCTATCTGAATTATGGATAGAGTGACAGAATGTATATTTTAAGGTGGACACTACGAAAACCCAATCATGAAAGGTATACAGTTTTAAAATCTGTACATATTTATAAGAAACACAGAGTGCAATATGAACATAGAACATATTACTCATTTGTCCAATTTAAACATCTAACAGGTTCAACAGCAGACACCGTTTTGGAATATATAGAGAGGAATTTGCCTGAAGGGGTTGCCCTAAAAGCTACCAAGGTAAGATTTGTTTATTCTTTAACTTATTATTATTAATTATATTATGAACATTATTACACACTATCCTCAAATTCTTAACAGTACACTGATTGTTAATTTTGTTGGTGTTTTTTAGGACAAAATGCTTCTGTATATATGTAAAGTTTAGTATAAATCTCATGAATTTATGTGTTAGAAAGTAATTCTGATCTAGAACATAATATTTAGTTATGTTATTATTTTTCATCATTAATTAACTTGCTTATAATTTTAGGTTGAAATACAACAAATACCTGAATATTTAGTACCACCCGAGGAAATAAAAGAGAAGAATCAAGAGGTCAAATAAGTGTAATAATTTAGAATTAGTTTAGTAAAAAATGAAAAAGTACTAAGATTTTTTTATTACTCCATATCCAATAATCATTTTACTCATGATTTATAAAACATATTTTTGAAAAGTTTAAATGTGATCAATAAAACTTATATTCTCGATTTGGAAATATGTGATAGCTTAATTTTTGAATACAGTACAATAAAATACAAATGTCATAAAAACTCTAGTATGAATAATGTTTGGGGTTAATAATATCTTTGGGACTTCTCCAAACCAACAATCTCTCTTATTACTAATATGTCCCTGACAGAATGCTTGAAAACAACAACTATAAATTTTACAAGGACCGCACTGTACTCGCAGACCAACCAAGTGGCACATAATAGACTGGATCTTACACTAGTTAAAAAACTTACTAGACAGACAACATTAATAGATGTGGCGATACCTAACAATAATTATCTGCAGTGTTAAATACAAAGAAAAAATTGCCAAGTACAAAGATCTGGAAATACAGGCGACAATGGAGAATGTAAAGTACTCATATGATACCTGGCTCTACTACTGAAGACCATGCAAAAAGCAGTAGTGCTCTCAACATCTAGATGTGTAAAAAAATTTTTGGGAGATACTCCAATGTACCAAGTCACCTAGGGCTCGATAACATGGAAAGATTTCCACCAGAGCTCAATCAGTTTGATACCATAGGTATTACCATTAGCTTAAAGGGAGTGTGAACCTTATGGCTAAATATGGGTTCAAATGGGGTAGCGTGATGCACATCATAAGGCGTTGCTTTCAGATAGGACCTCTAGCCTTACCTACCAAATTCCTATTCTCACCTCCAAGAAGTATGATCATTTTCACATGGGTGATCCCTGGTAACCTGAGCAACTCTATTAAACAGCTTTGGGCAATGAGATGGTAAGTGAAAGAGCACTCTTTTTGGCATGAGATTGACAAAGTGGTCTCAAAGGCTGATGAACCATGAATTGGCAACAGTATATGGATGCAGAAGGCAAAGAGTAAACACTGCATTAAAGATCCCTAAGGATATCTCAAGAAAAATTACTAATGGAGAGTCAAAACAAGTAGTGATCGCCAACCTTCGTTAGAAGACGGTACAATAAGGAGAATGAATAATATTTAAAGGTAGTATCATATAAGTACCAAATTATATGAGTATAAAAAGGATGAGATAAAATAACAAAGATATTTCATATCTATGCGTACAAACACAGTGGAAGCATATTTCCGCTTAAAGGAAATCAGCGCCTAGCCGCGCTTATAAATTTTCAAAATGAATGCATGTTTTTAAATTTAAAAGTACACAGTTACAGCAAGTCTGCTCCAGTAACCAGCGTTCGCGCTTTTACTGGAATGACAAATTAGTTTATATCAGCTTTTAGTATGCGCTAGTTTAGTGCTTGTACCATGGATAAGGAAAGGAGGCACTTATTGCTGCCGTTTTTAAAAGACCTATTTGGGATAAGAGGGAGAAATTCCATTGCAACTATTGCTAAAATATAATTAAAAGGCTCTAGAGTAAGTCGCATATATTGGAAGAATCATTCATTATGATCTTTTTTTAAATTATGAAATAGATGAGACGATTAGTAAAAAAAGTAATAATATGGTCGTTAGAAGACGACATTTTACTAGAAGCAACTGACAAAGAAGATTTTTCTCAAAATAACAGACACGCATGAGTATATGTATGACAAAGTATACTCCTCACAGATAATTCTGTTGAAATTCAACAGGTGCAAACATTTTTGCAAAATTATGCTGCCTGCAATGCCAATTTATTGACAAATAACTTTATTAATAAAACACCTAAAGCACAGTTTAATCTGGTTTAACGTAGGAAATTTAAGTAGCGAATTTTACAAGCAATTATACAACTCTTAAAGATAAAACATTTGCGATCAAATTTAGGCAGTACACAATACATAATATATTAAGCACATATTTGATAGAATGATTTGTAAATTCTAGATTCCGCTAGTGATTTTAGTTGTTAATTGAAATAATAAAAAAATATATATTTAAATTTTAAACAGTTTCTCAACAAATCTGATTCATAGTCCTGTAGCGACCAAAATTTGGGAAGGTTCCGAAAACAAAATGATAATGATATCACATTTTTGAGTTATATTATGTAATTAAAAAAAATTGCTTTAAAATGGTAATATAGAAAAATATTCTGTACGTTTAAATTACTCAATAAGCAACTTATTTTTAATAAAATTTGTTCCTTGTTCTTATTTTTTCGTGTCGACGTATCAGTATTTCTCCCACACAGAACAGAAAACTCCAGGACAAGCTCTGTCCATCGATTTTATGAATCTAAAACCGATATTAATTCGTACATTAAATAGATGGCGCTTACTGTAACTCTTACATTTAAAAACACATTGACGTCATTACAACAAAGAATAAGCTCGTAAAAACAAAATTCGAAAGAGCGAGACCGAGAATCGATTTCTTCCTTGACTGCATTCCTATGCCGCTGTCTTTTGTAACTTTGGTATATATGCGGCAAAATGCATTTCAAAAATGTCTTGTTTACATATTTATATATAAAACAGCTGCGCCTAATTTTATATTGAAAGATTATTATATATCCGCGAATCTGTATTTTATGAATTCCATATGTGAAACACAGGGTGTTCCGAATTGGTTTTCACTGGTATATTGAGAAAATTGTAAGATTGCTCTATTAAAAAATGGTACTTCTTAAAATAAGACCGTCATTGTTGCCATGTATGTTTCATTTAAAATATATTCAGTCTAAAATTTCAACCCTTAACGCATTTAGATTTCTTTACCGTTTATAAAGTTAGATAGAAACCGCTTATGGAATTCAATTGTGTCCTCGTTATAAAAAATTATAAAACACGCTGAGACCTCGTCAATTTTTAAATATAAATGTGCATTTTTTTATACATAGATTTAAATGTACAGGATGATCCTTACAGAAAGCTCTTTAACAACCTCATCTTAACGAACTATATCATGTATACATGTATATATGATATAGTATATATCATGCATATATCATGCATATCACTCTATTAAGAATAATACAGGTGAAATTTTAAAATTATGTAGTGTGGAAACCACTTATGGGATAAAATTGTTTGTGTTCTTATTTTAGAGAATTATAAAAAATACTAGAACCCGTCAAGTTTTAAATTCTAATGTGCGCTTTTTAAACATCAATTTAAGTGTACAGGGTGATTCGCGCAAGTCTCGCACAGTCCATCATCTTTATTTTTAATGAAACACCCTGTATATTTTTATGTTATTAAAAGCTCCGTAATAATAACTTCATCTCCACGAACTATATTACCTGTATAGAAGCTACTAATGTAGCTTCTATTATGAATAATAAAAGATGAAATTTTGAAATCATGTATAATCTTCATTTAGATATTAAATACATAAAATTTTGAAATTAATAATTTATCACGTTTAAAATATTGTTATTTTTTTTTAATTGGCTTAATATAGACATCAATTTTCAAGTGCACCCCCTCTGTGGCTCCTTTTAAGGTTTTCTATTTAATTTCTTGACGAAAATTATACATCATGTCAAAAATTTCACCTTTTTATTATTCATCATAAACCCTACATAATATATTTTGTTGTGATCAGGTTTTGTTGAGATCAAAATCTTTTAAAAACATAAAAATATACAGGATGTATCATCAAAAACAAAGATTATGGATTATGCTAGACTTATGTTTAAAAAGCGCATATTTAAATTTAAAAGTTGACCGAATATTAGCATCCCTTAGAACCGGCCTTTAGAAATAGTATTAAGATTTACAGAGAAACACAAGAATTTGCGAAGGAGAGCCGGAAGATATCAAGGAAGATATGGTCGAATGGATAATACGAAATAAAAGAGGAGATATATTTACATATCTCAATCAATACAACTAGTTGTAACTAGTTGGAACTAGTAGTAACAAAAAAAAGTTTCAAACTCCCAAAGCGTCGTTTTTAACTTCGAGATCACCACCAGATACACCTAAACGAATGGTTCGTAACCAAATAGACTTCATATCTATAAATAAAGGATACAGAAACTCAGTATTAGCGGTAAACACATATTAAAGTACAGATGTACACATGTGCAGATGTGCATATCAAAATATATTAGTTGTATGTAGTTATACAAAGTTTTCATATCTGGTAGTGGCTCATTTTTTGTGCAGTGGAATATAAGTTGAGGTAAACGAATCAGATGGCCATTTTCCCAAATTCCAAACAGCGACATATCATCATCATCATTTTGGCTTTACAACCCTGTGTAGGTTCTAGCCTCCCCAAGAATTTTTTTCCAGTCGTCCCTATCCATCGCCTTCCTCCGCCAAGCACGTATTTCCATATTTCTCATATCTTGGTCTATGTTATCTAGGAATCTTGTTCTGTGTCTTCCTCTTCTTCTTTGACCAATAGGTCTATCAAGGAGCGTTTTTATAGTTGGGTCGGTTAGCTCTATCCTCATTACATAAGTAAAGTTCAGATTTCTGAACCATATGTTAGGACTGGGCATATTATTGTTTTGTAGAGTTTTATTTTTGTATTTATTGATATAACTGTAGATTTAAAAAGGAAATTAAGCCCAAAATAATATCTATAGCCGTGCAAATTCTGCGGTTTATCTCTGCGGTAGTGTCATTTTCAGTATTGACGAGCGTTCAAAGGTATACAAATTAACTGCTTCGATGACGTCGTTTTCTATAACATGTGGCCGTAGTATTTGTGGATGCGTACCTATTTTCATGTATTTCGTTTTATTGGTGTTTATTATTAAACTGAATATTTACTAAAACTAGGTATTTTTTCACTTAATAAACTGATACAAAGATGCCTGGACGTCAATCAAGGTATATACGCATGCTTTATTGACTATAATAAAGCATAAACAATTAATGAATGTCCTGAAATCAAAGAAGATTGACTACAACGACCTCAGAATAATATTAAATTTATATCTACTATAAAGAGCGAGCAAAAGTACGTCTTAACGAAAGTTGTCAAAAGAAATTAAAATTAGATGTGGAGTGAGACAGGATTGCGTATTGTCACCAATTCTTTTTAATGCCTACTCCGAAGAGATTATGAAAGCTCTTGATGGTGAAACAGCTGGAATAAAGGTAAATGGAGTTCCCATTAACAACATTAGATATGCGGACGACACTATGATCTTAGCCGAAAACATTGAAGATCTTCAGAGACTGGTGACCAGAATAGCAGAGTATGGAAAACAGTATGGTCTAACAATAAATGTCAAGAAGACGAAATTTATGAGAATATCGAAAACTCAAAGAAATAACGAGAATCTTCTAATAAACGGAACCAACGTCGAACAAGTGGACAAATATGCATATCTGGGAACAATGGTTAACTCCACAAATGATTACAATTAGGAAATCAAAATAAGAATAGAAAAGGCTAGAGCAAATTTCAACCAAATGATAAGAGTGCTATGTACCAGGGATTTAAAACTGGAACTAAGAGTAAGGTTGGCGAGGTGCTGTTTTTTCGACTTTATTTTATGGAATGGAATCTTGGACCTTAAATGCGACATCAATAAAAAAAACTGGAATCATTCGAGCTGTGGGTGTACAGAAGAATACTTAAAATATCGTGGACAGAACACGTCACAAACAAAGAGGTTCTGGGAATAATGAATAAAGAAATGGAAATTTTAAATACAATAAAAACAAGAAAATTAGAATATCTGGAATATATTACACGTGGAGAGAAATACACCTTGCTCCAACTGATTATGCAGGGAAAGCTCCAAGGAAAGAGAAGCATAGGGAGGCGTAGAATGTCATGGCTGCGCAACCTGAGAGAGTGGTACGGATGTACATCAAATGAACTTTTCAGAGCAGCCGTCTCAAAAGTCCGAATAGCTATGATGATTGCCGACCTCCGCCGCGGAGATGGCACTTGAAGAAGAAGATTATTAAACCATTTTTGTAGCCGCTTCCAACAATATTGATATCATCAGCATATGCTAGGATTTGCACAGATTTGTACGTATTACTTTTTCCAGAGCTAGACTGAATAGTATACAGGAGAGTGGGTCTCCCTGAAGTAGCCCGTTATTTGTTTTAAAAGGTTCAGAGAGTTCCCTAGGGATTCGTACTCTGCATTCAACTTTTTCAAGGGTTAGTTTGGTTAGACTTACCAACTGATTTGGTACTCCTAGGTCTATCATTGCTCTAAACAATTCTCTTCTATTTACAGAGTCGTAGGCTGCCTTGTAGTCTATAAATATGTGGTGCGTGTCTACACCGTATTCCAGTGTTTTCTTTAGAATTTGTCTCAGAGTTGAAATCTGATGAATTGTTGATTTACTACCTCTGAAACCAGTCTGGTATGTCCTATTATTCGGTCTGCATATGGTGCCATATAATGGCATAGTATACTGGAGAATATTTTATACGCTGCATTTAGGAGCATAATTCCTCGATAAATAGAGCATTCAAAGATATCTCACTTTTTGTGTATGGTGCAAAGTATTCCAATATTCCAATCACTGGGAAGGGACTTCTGTATCAGTATTTTTTTTATAAGCTGCTGTAGCGCTATTACGATATCGTATCCACCTTCTTTATATAATTCCGCTGGGAGATTATCTATTCCGGGTGATTTGTTTCTGGCTAGTTTGTTTCTAGCGTCTTTAACTTCCAGTATCGTTAGTGGATCCTCCTCCCTCTCGTCTGCTCCGCTTACCTCACAGATTTCGTCTTCCGGGTTTTCTTCTTCTTCCTCTATATTAAGTATCTGGTTAAAATATTCCGTCCATCGATTTAGTACGTCTGTTCGTGTTGTTAATATATCGCCATTCAAACTTCTACATTGTTTTGTGTTTGCCTTGAATTCTTTTCTGTTGATGTTAACTTTCTTATAGAATGTTCTGAATTCTTTCTCTCTGTTGAGGTTTTCTATAAGTATATTAAAGTTCCTTTTTTAAGTGGTTTCGTTTCTTCATTCTGTGTATTTTCTTTTCTTCTCTTCTCTTTGTCTGGTAATTATCTACATTTGTTCCAGTTCGGCGGGTAAGCATTTTTGCATAGGCTTCATTTTTTTCTGTGTGGCGTCTTTGCATTCATCGTCAAACCAGTGATTTTTTCGGGTACAAGTTTCTGTTCCTATTTCATCTTGTGAAACACTTCCTTTGTTACCTAATGACTGCAGCATTTCTCCTGGTATTTTGTCAATTTCTGGGGATTTATTTTTCTTTGGCGATTTAATTGCATATTTTACTTCAGAAAGCAACACAAGTAGATTCTCTAGGGTAGTTGGAGGGCCATAGATTTTCTACTTGAGTCTTGTTATTTCTATACAAATCATTACAATATTTTCGCCATGTTTCTAATATTTCGTCAGTATTGGTCTTTAGATTACCGAAAAAGTTTGACGTTTTGTTCTAGCCTACAACAATGTAAAATGCTTCTTGGAAAACCAGAGCAAATACATAGAATTTGATCAAAGTTTAATGCTTGTTAAGAATTCTAACAAAATATTATATATTTCTCTAACCTTTGCTATAACTTTTTGATTTGTACTATATTTACATAAATACATCGTGTTAAAAATATGAAAATTGTTTTGTTTATTTACCGAAATTCGGTGCCTACGTGTCTCTAAACACGGACGCGTTAAACAAACAACGAAAATTCGAGGCTGCACGACCTATATTCTAATCTTCGACCCCCGTCAATGCCACCAAAATCTCAATGGCGTCGCAGGTACATAATTGAGAAACTGAGTTATTTTTATACTTATACTCCGATAGATTTTTTTATGAAGTTAATTTGATCGGAAAATATCAATATTATTTGTTGAGACTCTTTCTTTCAATCAAGTGATTCTTAACTGTTTCTTGTTTGAATAACTTTAAACACAATTCTATTCGACGAATATTTAATCCATCTACTCAGAAATTTATATGGATTGTTGTGAAGATAGAAATTCGATAAATCCTTTTTACAACGATGGCTGTAGGGTGGAAGTGAATTGGCTGCATTGTTTTATATATTATAATTTTTTGCCATTAAACTTATTGATAGCTGTCTATCTTGGGTCTACTAATTTATGAGTTTTTATCTTGAGTCCTATTATTATTCTTCTCAGGCATATCTAGCAATCATCTGCCACAATTAACTCGTTTTTAATTTCTTGTTCTTCTTTCATTTTTACTTGACAATATTCAGTAATAACAGTCGATAATAACTGGAATTAAATTGCCCATACTACAAAACGCATATACTGCAAAATAATCAAATAACATAATCAGACAACATGATCAAATAATATATGGGTATAATGTAGATAAATATCACAGCAAATGAAGTAGTTAATGATCATATCAATTGTATCAAGTAGTCTAATAAATATATATATATATATATATATATATATATATATATATATATATATATATAACACTTGAGACAGTAGACGAGTATATATACCTGGGACAATTAATACATAAATCTGGCTCATTACTCCCAGAAATCAACAGAAGAATGAAACTGGCTTGGGCAGCTTTTGGTAAAAATTCAGTTATATTCAAATCTAGGATGCCACTCCACCTGAAGAAAAAGGCATTCGATCAATGTATACTACCAGTCATGACATACGGCTGCGAAACTTGGACACTAAAGAAAGATATAATAGCTAAACTCAAAGTCACTCAAAGGTCAATGGAGCGATGCATGTTAGGTATAACCAAGAGAGATCGAAAAAGAATAGAATGGATCAGACAGAAAACGAAGGTCACTGATGTAATCCACCGAATAAAATCTTTAAAATGGCAGTGGGCGGGACATTTAGCAAGAAGAACTGACAATAGATGGTCCACTAGAATTACTCTGTGGTATCCAAGAGGCGTCAAGAGACCAAGAAGACGTCCAAATTTAAGATGGGACTATGACATAAGGAAACAAGCCGGTACAACATGGCACAGAAAAGCGAATATTAGACAGTCGTGGGCAGACATGAAGAACGACTATGTAAGGGAGGCTGCACCATAATTGGTAGAATACGCTGATAATGATGATGATGATGATATATATATATATATATATATATTCATAAGGGAACGTGGAGATCCCCAGATGGGGTTACTAGACATTACTCAGAGGTAATAAACGTATGCAGCAGACGGTGGGTAAATGCAGTCTCGGATCACTACCTAGTGGAAAGTAGAATAAGAGCCAGAATCTTAAACATTAAAAAAGAAAAGGGATCCAAAATGGAAAAATACGAAATAAAAAACTTAGCTGTAGCAGACTACAGCAAAACGGCAAAATGCAAAGAATATAGAAAAGGAAGGCTAGAAAACAGACAAAAGTACGAGGAAATAAACAGAGAATGATAAGCGTGTAAAAACATCATACAAGACGTGGCCAAAGAGACCCTGGGCCTACAAAAAAGCGCAAATCAACTGAAGGATAGTGGTTTGATGAAGAGTGTCGTAACACAACAGAGAGGAAGAGAAGAAAATACATCACAGAAAGAAAAGAGAACACATATAAAAAAAAACTCCAAGAAATGGAAGAACTAAAGAAACCACTAGAATCCAGAAAATTCTACCAAAAACTTAATAAAAGTAGAAAAGAATTTAAACCAAGATCAATGATGTGCAGAGACAAAAAGAATAAGATATAGTAACTCAATAGAGTGAAATACTACAACGATGGACATAATTCTTCAAAGAAAATTTTGAAAATAAAAAAAACGAAGATTCGCTATATGATGGAATTATACTGAGAATATACTGAGAATTATACTGGATACCAGAGAAACAATCCCCCTTCAGTAACTGACATTTAAGAAGCAGTTACCAGACTGAAAAACAACAGGTCACCTGGATTAGACAACATTAGCGCAGAATTAATAAAGGAAGTGAGAAGGAGTAATAGTGAACATATGGAATAAATAAACAACTGCCACAAGACTGGAATATCGGAGTAATTATCCCACTACATAAAAAGGAAGGTCAGCTTCAATGTAAAAGCTACCGGGCAATAACGCTACTAAAGGTCGATTCAGACACATCAGTCACGTCTCGTCACAGTCCTGGCTCCGAACCGAACAATCCGTCATACAAAATATTCTTTAATAGAAATATGGCGCCGGCATTCACATTCATCAGGCGACGAACAGTTTGCCAGCTGTCAGATAGTTGATAGTTCTGTGACCAAACAGGACCGGTTCGGCGTCGGGACTGTGACGGGACTGATGTGTCTGAATCGACCTTAACTGTGGCATATAAAATACTGTCAAATATTGTGTATGACCGATTGAGACCATATGCGGAACAAATAGCTGGGAGATATAAACGGGGTTTCTGCAGGCAGAAGTCCACAATAGATCAGATCTTCGTCTTGAGGCAAATTTTGGAAAAGACTAGTGAATTTAATATAGACACACATCATGCCTATGATAGCATCCGTTGAGAATTTCTGATCAATGCAATGACAGAGTTTAATATTCCAACACTTAAAATACAAAGCAAAATTCGAATTCAAAACGCACTAACAGATGCAATCGATGTGCGAACTGGCCTACGACAGGAAGATGCCCTATCCTGTATTCTATTCAATATCACATTAGAGAAAATAATTAGAGAGTCAAAAGTTAACACCAGAAGAATAATAATAACAAAAAGTGTACAAATATTGGCATTTGCAGATGATGTTGATATCATAGCTAGAAGCGAAAGAGAGATGATAGAAGCATTTAATGCGATAAACAGAGCGGTACAAAATAGTGGCCTAAACATTAAACGAAATAAAAACCAAATACATGAAGGCCAGCAAATCGACAGGCCAAAGAAACCTACAGAATCTGATAATAGGAGACTATAACATAGAAAGCGTGAACAATTTTACATTATCTAGGTTCACTAGTTACCGCAGATAACAATGTCAGTGAAGAAGTTAAGAGAAGAATACATATCGCTAATAAAACATATAATGGACTAATTAAACATTAAATCTATTTAGAAAAATACGCTACCTGACAAGAGACTTCAGAGCCAGAACTTGGGCCATTGAAGATAACACTGGAGCCCTGAGAACAAACAGAGAAGACATAGCAGAGACATGGAGATCGTATTGCAGGGACCTATATAAAGATGATCAACGCCAAGAGCTTGTTAGCCAAATCTCTGACAAGGTGGAAGAAGAACCTGATATACTCGAAAATGAAGTAAGACAGGCTATCAACAAGCTCAAATATAACAAAGCATCAGGTTCAGATATGATAACAGCAAAAATGCTTAAAGCCACAGAAGAAACCGGCGTAAAGTTACTTCATCTACTCTGTAACCAAATATGGCATTCCAAACAATGGCCTGAAGACTGCACAAAATCTACAATAACAACCATACATAAAAGAGGCAGCTTCCATAAATGCGACAATTATAGAACTATCTCTCTTATATCCCATGCCAGCAAGATAATGCTACATATAATCAATGAGAGACTGAAAACATTCCTTCAAAGAGAAATTCCACAAGAGCAAACTGGATTTACCAAAGGTAGAGGCACTCGAGAACACCTGCTGAATATAAGACAGATAATCGAGAAATCTAGGGAATTTAACATCCCACTATACATCTGTTTTATAGATTACCGTAAAGCGTTCGACAGGGTCAAGTGGAGACACTTATGGCGAATACTAAAAGAAGTAGGCGTACCACAACATCTAATTACGCTTATAACCGAACTATATGAACACACTACTGGATCAGTTAAAGTACTTGACACACTTTCGAACGAATTTCATCCAGAACGGGGTGTCAGACAAGGATGTATACTATCTCCACAATTATTCAACATATATGGGGAGTATATTATGCGAAGAGCACTTGAAGGATGGGAAAAGGGCATCTCAATAAATGGTCATAAACTAAACAACCTACGTTTCGCAGATGACACAGCCCTTCTTGCAAATAGTCAAGCAGAGCTGATAGAACTTATACGACTGATCGAAAACGAAAGTCAAACATTTGGTCTGAAATTAAACATATCAAAGACAAAGATCATGATAGTGGATAGACTACACAACAATCATCCACACATAACCACAATTGACCGGTTCGAGGTTGTGAGCTCATACTTATATCTGAGATCATTAATCACAAACACAGGGTCATTACAAAAAGGGATTAAACGGAGATATGATCTAGCAAAAGTTGCCACAGCAAAAATAACCAAAATATGGAAGGACTGTCAAATTTCAAGAGCGATAAAGATGAGGTTGATCAACTCCTTAATATTCCCAATACTGACCTTCGGATGTGAATCTTGGACTCTGAGACAATCAGAGAATAGAAAGATAGACGCCACTGAAATGTTCTGTTGGAGACGAATTTTACGAATTCCTTGAACCGACCGTAGAACAAATAATTCAATTTTAAGAGAGCTAAAAGTTAGCCAACGACTCTCTAGTAAAGTCCATCTCCAACAATTAAAATATTTTGGGCCTGTTATGAGAGCAAACACAGAAAATATGGAAAGACTCATAATACAAGGAAAGATAGAAGGCCGAAGATAACGAGGAAGATCCCCAACAAGATGGATAGATCAAATTACAGGAATATGCCAAAGACCTATGCATGAATTAAAAGAAATGACCAGAGACAGAGATCTCTGGAGACGGACAATACACGACATCACGTCGACCACTACACTCCCCCTGGGGGGTCAGGATTGAAGAGAGAGAGGTACGTTTGAACGAAAAATCCTTAGACACAAATATAAGGGGGTGAAAGAAAATGACATATGGCACAGAAGATATAATTTTGAACTATACACAACATATAACGAACCCGAGGTCATAACATCCATAAAGATCGGACGTCTGCGCTGGATGGGCCATGTTAAACGGATGTTGGAGACTGAAATACTAAAACATATAATGAGACAAACACAAGTAGGGAGAAGGTCAAAGGAAAAACTCAAACGAGAGATCGAAAGAAAAGTGAAGACATTAGAAGAAAATGTAACGTACAGTGTATAAATGAATGGACAAAAACTACAAAAAAGAACGGAATAACCAGATAAGCAGAATGGATACAAAATAGAAAAAAAGAACGGAATAACCACATAAGCAGAATGGAGGAGTCCCGTGTCGTCAAAATAGCAAGAGATAAGTCACCAATCAGCAGAAGAAGTATCGGACGACCGCGCAAAAGATGGAGTGACAACCTTCCATAGAGGTATTAATCCGCCAATGAACAAGCAGAATTGCTTATAAAAAGGAAGAAGAAGAAGATATACCTGTGTCACATATCTTTAAATTTATTATGAAACATGAGAACTAATTGGCGTCCTTTTTACAAGCAACTATGCAGATAAAACAAAAGATAATATTAAATGATAGGTACGCAAAAGAAAGTTTATTATTCCCTTAATATATTTTCACAATTTATATCACAGAATAGCAATGACTAAAACTACTTTTATGAAAATGAAAACATTTCTTTTACATCTCAGTTTAGAACTAAGACAAACAATGGTAAAATACTATAATTGGCCTGTACTTTTTAAGTATTGGAATTTAAGTATTGGAAATGTGGATTCATAGACGGATGCTAAAGATACCTTGAACAGCAAGAAAAACTAATGAGGAAGTACTAAGGAGGGTCAACGTACTAAGGAGGGTCAACAAAGATAAAGAATTGCTAAAGATTGTTAAACACCGGAAAATGTCTTTTCCAGTGTAGTGAACTCATGAATACACGGGTGGCTCCATATTATAGAGATAGACACAGACTACGCGTTTACTTAGGATTACGTAGGACTAAACGTTAGATTATACGTAGACCAATTGATATTGAACTAATATTGGATTGCCATTGGATTTACTTTTTATGTACTGACACGGCACAAGTCGAACACACTCTCAACGAGTTGCTATAAACAAGTCCTTACAGACACTTCGTATAAGGACTAGCAACCCCAGTATAGTCCTACGTTGCCGTGTGATCAATTCCTTTTATAACTTGGTTTACATTAGTGGATTACATTAGTAATCCATACGTACTGGAGCTCTGGAAAAGTAATATTATTTGTAAATAGTGTTAATGAGGTTTTAATAATACCACTGCAATCTATAATTGACTTTATTTTATAAGTAAAATCTATATTAAATTAAAAAAAAAAAAAACAATGAAAATAAAAATAAATACTATAAATCAAAGTTACCTATAACCAAACGTTACAAACCAAACGAGGTTCTATAATATTATAAATATATCATCTTAATCTGATTCAGACTGCATGTTCTGTTTTACCTTAGCACAATGTATTACACATATTTCTTGCTCGTCCACAAATATGACAACACCCAAGGACCGAAGATCAAGTCGGAACTTCTTTAGTAGTTTCGTTATTTATTTTTAAAAGAAATTTAATTTTTTCTTTTATTTCTGGTGATGTGTTGTCTAGTCACCTTAACATCACTGGTTTTATTAACTCAAACGAAATGTCCCAAAGAAAGTGCTTCTTGGGAGTGGTGCAGTGACATTATTAGCCTTATACAGGGAAAATGCATTAGTTCCTGATATATTTAATAAATCAAAGAACACGGTGAGTGGCCAACGCCGAGAATTTCGGAAAACATCATATTGTGCACACAACTGGTCAACCAGATCCACACCGAATTTTGTTTTGTTGTAATCCGTTATTTTTTCGGGTTTGTTCTTGTTTTCTGTTTCAGGATCAATACTGTCATCATGGTGCATGGTTGAAACAGCTAATACGACCTTATTTGTTTTTGGAACGTACGGTACCAAGGTACATTTTTCTTGGAGGAATTCGAATAGTGAAAAATGTATGTCTCTGTTTTTAGACGTTATAAATTCTTGTGGTAGCTCCCTCTTATTTTTACGAATTGTACCAACAATAGCTAATCGCTTTTGAAGCAAGTACATGGCCAAAGGTATACTGGTAAACCATTTATCCATGGTTATATTTCTACCCGTTCATTCTATGGGTTTAACCATTCTTTTAACAACATCTGCGCTACTCCAATCAGTTTTAAAAGGACCAGTGTTCCACAGTAAATCTCTATATTATAAGTATATGCATATTTTCTATCTACTACTAAAAGCAAGTAATTGCTCGTCAACTATTAAATATTCTGAAGGTGTAAAATTTTTTTGAAAATTTTCAATAAAAAGTCCAAAAATGTCTCGTATATGAGCAAGTTTATTCAGCTCTTTCCCTTGTTGTCTAGAATTAAAGTCGATAAACCTCAAACATCTCAGTAGAAATCGAAAACGATTGACAGACATTGTCAAGTATATAGCTTCAACATCAGTAGCTTTCTTATTATCCCACATTTGCAAAACATTTAGTCTTCCAGATTTTAGAACACCTGCTAAAAAGAGTATACCAATAAGTCCCCAAATGTCTTCGACGTCGGTCGTTTTAGCATCTCTGTATCGTTGGAAATTTTCTCTTACCTTCTTAATATAGATGTTGGTACAACGCGTAATTTCTTTAACGATTTTATCATCTATACTAAAACAATTTTTAATTGAAGGTGATTACTCGGCAACATCGTGTTGCCGAGTTGCGTATTTAATTACGCTAATAACAGCAAAAATTGTGAGTGTAGTTTTTATAGGTTTCCAAAGATATAAATTAGAGAAAAGAAAAAGATGGAGTCGTGCTATTAATATGAAAAAGAAAATATCACATAATTTCATTTTTATGCAATTGAAATAGGAAAAATTTAAATAATTTACCTTAAATGATATTTCATAAGGCTTCAAGCTAACTGCAGCGTGCCTGATAACTTTAGCTTTTTTATCATAACTTTTACTATTATTGTTGAAAATCTTGATGTCTTGTCTTCCACATGAAAATCGTGATTTGCCAGTACTAGATTTTTCCCTTTCTTTTCCGTTTGGGGTTGCAAAATAAATTATGATGAATTTTTAGAAACCTAGTTTTAAATACTACATTTATTTTGTACATAAACTGAAAAACTATAATTAAAACATTAATTATTAATAATTGTCAATTTCGTATTATAAAGGACCCAATACAGTACTTAAAAAACAGAAATCTTTGCAAAATACTTATTTTTTCATTAGACTAAACAATCTGAAATTTTAACATACGATCTCGTCGTTGCACTTCATTCTCTATGAAGTATGCTGTAAACTTTACATCTGTTTTTTTTACTTAATTTCAAAGTTTCCTTGTGTTTATCTGTTTATATAAATATAAAAATATATTATGCAGTTCATATAAATTAAAATGAATTAAGCTAAACTGTTATCATGTGAATGCGTGTATATAGTAGTACATTTATTTATTTCAGTAAATTCTTGAAATATGAAATAAAGATGGCACTAACTACTAAAGAGTTAATAGCTTTGTTAGAAGAAGACTCAAATTGTGAAAATGTTGACTCACTTAAAATGGTTTATTTGCCGCCGAGATTAGATTAGAAAGTTTCTTATGTAAAATACATTGATGATAATATTATTTGTGTTGTTGTTGTTTGTTTGTGTTTAAATGACTGCGGACACTAAATCCATTCGCCAATCTTACAATTTGGGGTGTAGTGTGTGTGTGTGTGTGTGTGTGTGTGTGTGTGTGTGTGTGTGTGTGTGTGTGTGTGTGTGTGTGTGTGTGTGTGTGTGTGTGTGTGTGTGTGTGTGTGTGTGTGTGTGTGTGTGTGTGTGTGTGTGTGTGTGTGTGTGTGTGTGTGTGTGTGTGTGTGTGTGTGTGTGTGTGTGTGTGTGTGTGTGTGTGTGTGTGTGTGTGTGTGTGTGTGTGTGTGTGTGTGTGTGTGTGTGTGTGTGTGTGTGTGTGTGTGTGTGTGTGTGTGTGTGTGTGTGTGTGTGTGTGTGTGTGTGTGTGTGTGTGTGTGTGTGTGTGTGTGTGTGTGTGTGTGTGTGTGTGTGTGTGTGTGTGTGTGTGTGTGTGTGTGTGTGTGTGTGTGTGTGTGTGTGTGTGTGTGTGTGTGTGTGTGTGTGTGTGTGTGTGTGTGTGTGTGTGTGTGTGTGTGTGTGTGTGTGTGTGTGGTGTGTGTGTGTGTGTGTGTGTGTGTGTGTGTGTGTGTGTGTGTGTGTGTGTGTGTGTGTGTGTGTGTGTGTGTGTGTGTGTGTGTGTGTGTGTGTGTGTGTGTGTGTGTGTGTGTGTGTGTGTGTGTGTGTGTGTGTGTGTGTGTGTGTGTGTGTGTGTGTGTGTGTGTGTGTGTGTGTGTGTGTGTGTGTGTGTGTGTGTGTGTGTGTGTGTGTGTGTGTGTGTGTGTGTGTGTGTGTGTGTGTGTGTGTGTGTGTGTGTGTGTGTGTGTGTGTGTGTGTGTGTGTGTGTGTGTGTGTGTGTGTGTGTGTGTGTGTGTGTGTGTGTGTGTGTGTGTGTGTGTGTGTGTGTGTGTGTGTGTGTGTGTGTGTGTGTGTGTGTGTGTGTGTGTGTGTGTGTGTGTGTGTGTGTGTGTGTGTGTGTGTGTGTGTGTGTGTGTGTGTGTGTGTGTGTGTGTGTGTGTGTGTGTGTGTGTGTGTGTGTGTGTGTGTGTGTGTGTGTGTGTGTGTGTGTGTGTGTGTGTGTGTGTGTGTGTGTGTGTGTGTGTGTGTGTGTGTGTGTGTGTGTGTGTGTGTGTGTGTGTGTGTGTGTGTGTGTGTGTGTGTGTGTGTGTGTGTGTGTGTGTGTGTGTGTGTGTGTGTGTGTGTGTGTGTGTGTGTGTGTGTGTGTGTGTGTGTGTGTGTGTGTGTGTGTGTGTGTGTGTGTGTGTGTGTGTGTGTGTGTGTGTGTGTGTGTGTGTGTGTGTGTGTGTGTGTGTGTGTGTGTGTGTGTGTGTGTGTGTGTGTGTGTGTGTGTGTGTGTGTGTGTGTGTGTGTGTGTGTGTGTGTGTGTGTGTGTGTGTGTGTGTGTGTGTGTGTGTGTGTGTGTGTGTGTGTGTGTGTGTGTGTGTGTGTGTGTGTGTGTGTGTGTGTGTGTGTGTGTGTGTGTGTGTGTGTGTGTGTGTGTGTGTGTGTGTGTGTGTGTGGTGTGTGTGTGTGTGTGTGTGTGTGTGTGTGTGTGTGTGTGTGTGTGTGTGTGTGTGTGTGTGTGTGTGTGTGTGTGTGTGTGTGTGTGTGTGTGTGTGTGTGTGTGTGTGTGTGTGTGTGTGTGTGTGTGTGTGTGTGTGTGTGTGTGTGTGTGTGTGTGTGTGTGTGTGTGTGTGTGTGTGTGTGTGTGTGTGTGTGTGTGTGTGTGTGTGTGTGTGTGTGTGTGTGTGTGTGTGTGTGTGTGTGTGTGTGTGTGTGTGTGTGTGTGTGTGTGTGTGTGTGTGTGTGTGTGTGTGTGTGTGTGTGTGTGTGTGTGTGTGTGTGTGTGTGTGTGTGTGTGTGTGTGTGTGTGTGTGTGTGTGTGTGTGTGTGTGTGTGTGTGTGTGTGTGTGTGTGTGTGTGTGTGTGTGTGTGTGTGTGTGTGTGTGTGTGTGTGTGTGTGTGTGTGTGTGTGTGTGTGTGTGTGTGTGTGTGTGTGTGTGTGTGTGTGTGTGTGTGTGTGTGTGTGTGTGTGTGTGTGTGTGTGTGTGTGTGTGTGTGTGTGTGTGTGTGTGTGTGTGTGTGTGTGTGTGTGTGTGTGTGTGTGTGTGTGTGTGTGTGTGTGTGTGTGTGTGTGTGTGTGTGTGTGTGTGTGTGTGTGTGTGTGTGTGTGTGTGTGTGTGTGTGTGTGTGTGTGTGTGTGTGTGTAGAGTAATTGTCTTGATACTTAGCAAAGTCGACGCTAATTGTATCCGAACGTCTGCGGTCCCTCCGGTGTGTACCGATCACACAAGGATAGAAATTATTTTCATTTATTAATTTTTTTAATAAACGAAAATTTCCACCCAGGTGGGATTCGAACTCACGACCTTTAGGTTTAAAGGCAGGCGCTCTTATCACTGAGCCACAAAGGGGGTTAAAATTATTTGTGAAGAATCAATAAAATCGGATATTGCAGGAACATATGAAATATAAGTGATTGGAAAATCTGACGATTCTGATATTCCTCTGAACCATAGATAAAACGTCCACAGAAAAAACCAGGCAAAAATGTCCAGACCAGGCTTATCTCAAGTTGTAACAATAGATACTTCTTCGTGCTGCTTTGTGCTCAGTAGTAATTCAACATCAGCCTGATTGATATTTAGACAATATAAAAGCCAACCATGGACGCAAGTCATATATTGATTGAAGTTTTTTCACTCTTTTTTGATAAAAGCGTAATTGAGAGCATTCTATATTTTACAAATATTTATGCATCGTAGAATAACCGTCACGATTTTGAAATTAATAACAGATTAAAAAAAATATTAGCATATGTATATTATCTGGTTGACACTCCGCTTCAAGTTAATATGCATTGGTCAAAGGATGAGGATAAAGAAGTGAGATAGAACACACTACGCCTATGCACATAACATAAGAATTTGGAACGAATAAACTATATATATATATATATATATATATATATATATATATATATATATATATACCCGGTATTTAGGCGGCACACGCCCTTCCGGTAGGCATCTATGGAGGAGTATCACCGAGACGCAAGCCCTTATCTCTTGCCGTACTGCTCCACCATATGCCGATCAGACACCAGCATATTCTAGTCTAAGCCGCAGATTCATTTAGAATTTTAAACTGCTGCGTTAGCCTTTTTATTTTCTGTACACCGAGCTGGGGATCGAACTCATTTCCTCTGAACGAATAAACTAAAATATCATATTTCACTCATTACCATTCTTTTTAAGAACGTAAATATATATAAGCCAGCAAAATATTGATAAGTTTGCGGATGTTTCAAACTACTTAATAAACTTGTCTCACTATACACTCGTGAATCGCATCAATTTATATTGTTAGGGGGGAAAATGTTATGGCACTATCTTACTTTTTCGCTTATTTACATTGGCGAAGCATACACAATAAAAATGACCCCTGTAAGAATTTACTACTGACATTTTACACGGTTGCCGTTACCGTTTAGTTCAATTTGTAGATTAGTCACCTTTAATTGAAAATTTTTCGAATACTTCAAAACAATATTTGTTGAACGAGTTCTTGAAGTAGACGCAGGACGCATCTTACTCCACTTTGTTTTTTGTCTTTGCCAACATAGTATTTTGAATTACTTTTTCTTCATCTTCTTCCCTATGAACCTCTTCATCACAGTCTTGTTCCGATTCTTGTTCAGACATGGTACATTCTTGTTCTAAAACATCATCAGGTACATATTGCTCAACATTATAATCATCTGAGCAGCTGTCGTCGTCACTAGCATCTATATTTGCCTCCTGTTCGTTCTCTATTTCGTAATTCCATTCTATCAGCAATTTTTCAAATTTAGAGTCGCCGAATCTTACTTTTTTTGGTCGGGACATTGCTGACATTACTGACAAGTAAAAAAAAAATATTTGTTAATCTTTTTCACACAAAACACTAATCTTAACCTCCGAATATAATTTTTAGTTTAGGGCTACGTAAGTACACGCGTGGATTTCAATGGTAACTGAACACAATCTATTTCTACACCTACACGCATCAAGCGACAGCGACAGTCGCATACTAAAGCAGTTCTTTATACGATGCCCTGAAGCCTGAAGATATAAGGAGATAAGCAATTTTATACACATTATAGCCCGAATATACAAGCTTACAGAAATAGAGGTCGACCCCTCAATGAGATGGACAGATGACATAAAAAGAGTGACTACAAATTGGATTCAGATGACGCAAAATCGAACTAAGTGGAAAAGCATGCGAGAGGCCTATGTTCAGCAGTGGTCGTTAGAGGCTAGTTGATGATGATGATAGACCGAATAGCAATATTATAAAATTCGATGGATTACGTATGTAATCCGCGCGTGTACTGGAGGGTTAAACATCATAGTTTATAAATATCAAAGATGTTATTCAAAGTTAATCTAACTACATTTAAAGTGTTTGTATACTTCATCTAATTTACTTACCGTTGCACGTCATTATCTACGTCAGAGATCGAAGTTGACATAGTTGCCAAAATATCCTGACTCCATTTTAAATCAAATAGGTCACATAATTATTGCAAAAGTGTTACCACAGAATAATAAACAATCAGAAGGGACACTCTCAGATGCCGCCTTTGAAGTTTTTCAGCACGCGCGCCATGTTTGAGGAGGACACAGACATATGATTTGTGTGGTTATGTAATTGTTTATATTTATGTTTAATTATATTATATTTATGTTATTATATTTAAAACTGTTAATATAATTGTATAGTATGTCTATGATTGCCGTAAGTCAAATAAACCTGGTTAATTTTTCCATGCACACCACATAATTTCTTTAAAATCCTCCTAAAACATGGCGGAACGTCTGCGCGGAGGAGATGCGCGTACTTAATTTTCCGTGGAGAGTGGGTATTCTGTATGTTTATTATTCTGTGGTGTTACCATCTCTTTACAACGACTATTTAAATTCTTACGTGATATGTTTGAAATAAAACACTAATTTTGTTCTAAAAATAAGAGATTTTATTAAATAGGTAAAAATACAAAACAAGAGGTATTCACTTTAAAATTCAAAATAATAGAACAAAAGTACAAAAAGTGTCAACACCGCAACTGTCAAATCAATGTTACCAATTTATGCCAAAATATAACCTTCGTTCGATTACAGTTACAGTGTGTTCCGAACAAATGTTCTTCATAAAAACGCTTTATAATGCATTTATACAAATTAAACGAAACATATTATTGTGTATTTCTTTAAGTTAATAATAGAAATCTTTAAATATTATTTCTACGCGTATATAATAAAATATGTCTAGTGGCTGTAAGGCCAGTGTACTCGGCAAAGTGATTCTAAAAAGAACACACCTACAGCTTAAATATTTCGTGTTAGTTAGTTAGGTAAGTAAATTAGATGAAGTATACCTACATATTTGGTGGCTTCAAACATGTAAATCCAGGTAGCACTGATGATGAAAAATAGTTATTCCGAAAACGTTCGGTGATGTGGCCCGATAGGGTTTTATATTATTCTTCTTCTTCTAATGGCGCTACAACCCTTTGTGAGTCTTGGTCTGCTTAACAATGTTCTTCCATTCTGACCTGTCGGATACTTTCCTTCGCCACTGCCTAATGTTCATGGTTTTAAGATCCCTCTCTACGTCGTCTATCCATATTTTACGGGGCCTTCCTCTTGTTGTGTTTCCTTGGGGCTTCCATCTCTGGACTACTTTTACAGCTCGATTATCTGGCATTCTTTCTAGGCGACCAAGCCAGTTTGGTATTTGTAACTTTACAAATCTAACAATATCTGCGCTCTGCATTAGTTCATCCAGCTCGTGGTTCATTTTTATTCTCCACGAACCATCGCCGCATTGGGTTGGTCCAAATATCTTCCTTAACATTTTGCGTTCAAATATTCTCAGTTGATTTTCATCAGTGGTTGAGATTGTCCACGTTTCACATCCATATGTGACCACTGGTCTAATTACTGTTTTGTAAATTCTAAGCTTAGACTCACGATTCAGTAATTTACTTTTCATTAAGTCTTTGTATGCATAAAAGCACTTATTACCGCTAAGAATCCGTGCTGGGTTTTATATTAATATACCTTTTATAAAGGATTTTTTTAAATAAAATTTTTTGTGGTACATGGTATACAGCCAACTACAGGAATTTAGTTTCATTGTGGATGATAATTAAATAATATTAAGTATTGCCATAAGCGACACGATTGTAAACTATACAATATAGATGTTAGTTATAATCGTCAGTACCGAGCCAAGCATATATCATAATATATATTCATTGAGTCAATCCATGGCCAAAATAATTTTACCTTTTTTTATATACCGATCATAAATCGTTATAATATAAATATTATTTTCGATATTGCGACGAATATTTCTGTAGTAAACATACGATATTAGTGTTCTATTTTTATAATAAAATATTATTAATTCTATTTTTACCGGATAAGTAGTATGGTTACGCGTAATTTGTTTATCTCAAGATATTTCCAGCGAGACAGAATTTTGTAATAGGCACGATGGTCATGGCTAAAAACCACTAAGGAAGAGTATGATCTATAATTTAACTAGAAAACAACAACGATTGTTTATCAGTGCCAGAAAACAGAATCAAAACAATCATAAGATAGGGTACTATTTATTTGTATTAATATGTTACAGAAAGAAACATATACCAATCGTAATACTATATCGCACCCTCAGTGCAAGACTGCAAAGTTAGAATAAGTAAGTTTCGAGATAAAGACTATTTTGTGTATTTTCGTGCTAATATCGATAAAATAAGACACAAGTTAAACAAAAATTAACATTTATTTATGATTTTGCATGCTTTTCACTCTTTTCAGCCTATATTACATTCACCAAAAATAGAAATTTAAATAAAATAATATTAATGCTAAAAAAATAGGAATTTCAAAGTTACTTGAAAAGTAACAAACACTTTTGCAGATATAATTCTGAATAACCAACTTGAGACAAAGCTGAAATCAGCTGAAACAGCTGTGGTGATAAGAATTTAAAATAAATTTTGTGGAAGTTTGAAAACAAAGTTTTCAGTGTTTTATTGTTACATTACATGAATAAATTGTTAAATCGTAAATCTTTGTTTATTGTCTCGCTCGTTAATTAATTACATATACACGCTGTATATTAAAATTTAACACCATAGATATAGATATAGATATTAAAATAACAAATATCTTACTTTTTTCGTGCTTTTCATTGTTTGTTATCGAAACCATTGCAATCTTCCGGGTAAAACTGTTGTAACTCTGTTACATTAGAGTTACAACAGTTTTGCACGGAACTTACGTACAAAAACGTAAAATAGTTAAACTGTTATTGTTGTAATATTTAGCCGGTTAGGCATTTGAAAGTTACTACTAAGTTTTACAGGGGATAGATATGCATCTTTACAATCGAATTCGATGATTACTTAATTGTCATAAAATTTTGAGTTACTGCAGTCTTGCACTAAGCCACTTGAAGAAACTACCATTAAGACAGAGCAGTGGTGCTCAGACTTATACTGCATGGGATCTACTACATAAACTGCAAGCGTCCGGAGATCGACTGTTATACCCTATACCCTGTTTTTAAACCAGGATGAGTAATTCAAATTTAGCGCGCCGCAATGTTTGTAATTGGTCCAACCTCAGGCAAGTTTATTCCACTGTTATGAAATTTTGACACTAATGGAATTTCATAGGTTAATCAAGTTATATCGGCGATTTTTTGTATTTTATGCGTTATTCTTTAAATTTTTAGATATTTAGTCTGATTTTATATAACAAACGTTGTTTTTTGTAAAAATGTTGTTTTTAGAACTTTTTAGCGACGGATTAGTATAATATAATATTTTTGGATTACCGTCGAAGGCCGATATGATCAACCAAAAAAGATGTATTTGGTAACTTTTCTATTGACTTGCTTGGGTGTGAATCTGTCTCTTTAGTTTCCTCCTGGTTTAAAAACAAAGCATAGTAAAAAAACAATTTTGAAAATAAAAAACTTCCTTGCACATTTCTAGTTGATAAAAAGTTGTAATTAAAGTCATGTTTTTCATATTAATTTTATATAGATGTTGATGCATGGCACTGCATATCATCCATAAGTATTTAATATGATGATACGTAACCGAGGGCCAAACGCTAGCATTAAGAGAAATGTTCGTCATTTAGCCGATTACGATATTTTGATTTCACTATCTTCATTTGACGATAGACACGACACGACACGACAACATGACTGTAGACGAATTATTCCACGTTGCAAAAGACAGAAAAGCTTTTAAAAATGTGGTCGCCAACCTCTGTTAATGGGGACGGCATAGGAAGAAGAAGAAGATCTTCATTTGGGAAAATGCAGACTCACACAAGTATGTTGATCCAAAGAATGCTATAAGCTGCGGAGCTACTTGTCTTAAAGACGGATATTTCGCAGACGGTATGAAAGACCAAAATTTCGTATCGGTCGCTCTGGATTTAAGGTGTATATTCGAAATTATTTTCAGTACCTCATTTTGAACGAAAATGATCTACATATTGAACGTAACGGATATTTCAGTGGATTTTTTTTCCACGTCTTGACAAGAAAATAATTTAGACATGAATGTTACGATATCTGTCAGTTTTTTAAAATCAGCGAAGCGTCTTTCAAACTCGCTATGAAGTGCTTGCAGCTCCGTCTCGTAATAAACATATTCAAATGAGCGGCTACCTTTTTTTTCAGCGATGGAAAGTTGTTTAAATCCTTTCTGCTAATTTGCTTAATAAATAATTAGAATTTATTGACAAAAGAATATATTGGGATCATCATATCGATAGTTGTTTTATTTTTACCTTGTAGTTTAAAATTAAAGAGGTTCATATAAATTGTTAAATCTGTTAGGAAAGCCAGATCACTGAGCCATTTCTCGTTTTGAAGTAGATAAATGTCGTCCCCTCGTTCTTTTAAAAAAGAAACTATTTCGTGAAGTAGCTCCTGGAACCTATCTAAAAATTTTCTACGGCTCAACCACCTCACATCTGTATGCAGAAGTAAATCAGTGTATTCCACAGAGTCGCTAGCTTCCAATTGCGCTTTTAGAAAGACGTCGTTGCAAGCTTCTCGCTCTGATTGAATTCACAATTTTTGTTGTCATCTTGATGATGTCGTCCATATTTAACGTCGTCCATATTTTGGAACACACAACTTGCTGCAATGAAAAAAATTGGTGGAAAGTCATCGTTAGCTCGACATAATGCAACAAATCCATTGTTAACGCCAGTCATAGATGGTGCACCATCTGTTGTAATACGCATGAGTTTGTAAATCGGTAGCTCGTATTGTTTCACAAACTTTATAAAAACGTTGTACTTATCTTTTCCGCGAGTTTTTTCTTTGAGAGGCGGCATTGTTAACAGTTCTTCTTTAGCCAATACGTCAGAAAATATCATCCGAATGAAAATACACAACTGGGCGGTATCATTTATATCAGTTGACTCGTCAAATTGTAAAGAAAAGTACATACACTTCATAGTATCACTTTTAACTTGGCTTTTCAAATCTTTGCCCATGATTTTGATACGTCTAGTAACCGTTGAACGTAGTAACTGAACTTCTTTGATAGCAAATATAATATCTGTTTTAGTTTTGACGTCCTCATATACTACATTCGCACTCTCAATTAATGCTTCCTTCACTTCCTCTCCATCTTCAAATGGTTTTTATATTGTGCCAATATATAAAAGAAATTTTGAACTATGCAATTGTTGCAGCTACTGATTGTTTAAGAGGCCTAGTGAACATTGATTGTTCTGTCTACTGTTTGAAACTGTTTTGCGGAAAATAATTTTCATAATTTTTATGCAAAGTTTTATAATGCCGTTTTGTAACAGCATTGTAAGCATTAATGTAACGTAACCTTGAGTTTTAACCTTGTTTAGGCTTGCGCCTCTTCAAGGAACGGGGAACTCCTTTTTTCTTTTTTTGTCGGAGTTGCGGTGGTTACGAGATAAGACGTCACTGATCGAAACGCGGCCTAAGAAGCAGAGAACTGCTAAGGAAGCAGGGGAAAAGAAGGTGGCTTATTTTGTGATCGATAAGAATCGTGAACGCACAAGAAGAAATGGGGGTCGCCTAGCATGCGGTGAGGTACTTCAGGGTTACCAGCCATACAGTAGGAACGGCTCTTTATTAGCGTTTTTGGTGCGCAGCTTATCTGCGATAGTATATGGGGAAAGATTCTAAAATATCAAAATACTCATCAGGAAGTTCAGGTCCAGCGTTGTGCAGAAGTTTAGCTGGAGGGAATGGAACTTTTTTGGCGGGATGCCTGGTGAGTATTTGCCCTCTATGTGTGCAAGGTGTCTTTAGTGTTTGTTTTGCTCGGTTGTTCGAGCCAGCTATGGTTCTTAGGACATACTTCCTACTGAGGGTTAGGATTCTGTCCTTAATAGGCGTGATGTTAGATAATGCGTGTATGTGATGGATACAGCCAGTCCTTTCTCATGCAGAAACGTAGTATTCTACGCTCTGTGGCAGTGATGGCATTAAGTTCGTGGTTCCTCAGGGAGAGGTAAACGCATGCCTTGTATTCGATAATCGGTCGGATAAAAGTCTTGTAGGTGTGCAACAGGGTTCTAGTGGAGTTCTAGTAGTCAGCCTTCCAGCTGAGAGTTCTCGTAAAACGAACTCCCAAGTAGAGAACTGAGTTCCTGAGAATAAGGTCCTCTCCCAAAAGTGTCACCCGGCCCTGAAGGCCGCGTCCGTATGGGGGTCTGAATAATATAGCTTGGGTTTTGGATGGGTTTAACGTAACCCTCCATTTGTTGCACCACCTCACGACTCTCCTTCCCTGTAGGAGCCTGAGGTAAGAATGGCTGTATCATCAGCAAATAGGAGGAAAGACTCTGATCCTTGCTGTGGGCGGGGGATGTCGCTATTGTATACTGTGTATAATATTGGAGCAAGTATTGAGCCTTGAGGCACTCCTGCTTGAGGAGTGAATGGAGTGGAGAAATGTTCTCCTATTTTGATCCGAACCGTCCGATGGGAGAGATAGGAATTTATTAGTTTAACGAAAGGTGTTGGCAGTCCAGAAAGGTGGAGTTTCTCAATCAGGCCTGCATGCCAGACCTGATCGAAAGCCTTCTGGACATCGAGGAAAATGCCTACGACATGTTTCCTTTCGTTAATGGATTGTGAAATGAAGGTTGTTGCTTCAACCAATGCATTTTGAGTGGAGTGTCCAGCCCTGAATCCGAATTGGTAGTTTGGTATGAGGAAGTGAGCGTCTAGGAATTCTACGAGTCTCTCCTTAAGGATCCTCTCGTAGACTTTACCTAGGGTGCTCAATAAAGAAATTGGTCTATACGATTCAGGGTTGGTTAGGGTTTTCCCTTTTTTAGGGACCATGACAGTGCTGGCTACTTTCCACGGAATAGGAAAGTAGCTCAGCGCAAGAGATGCATTGATTATATTGGTAAGCAACGGGATGATATTCTGTGGAAGATTTTTGAGGCATCTTCTGTGGATGCCATCTGGGCCAGGAGACGTGTTTTTTCCTATTTTACACATCTCACTGACGGTTTCCTCAGTCACTGGCGCCATCATCGGATGAGGATGTGGTCCGTCAAGTGGCTGAGGGTAATAGAATATATCTTCCACTCTCCGTTCGGTGGCTCTTTTGGATCTTTCGCAGAAGTTTGGGTTATTGGGTGAAACGAGGGTGGCCTGGAGTGTGTTTTTGAATGCTTCGGCCTTGTCTTGTGGATTATTTAGGATGACGTTATTGATTTTGAGATGAGATCGTGGCTGACTTTTTTGTCTTGTTAGGACTTTGAGTTTATTCCAGAATGCAGAGCCGTCCCGGTAGTCGAGGTCCGAGGTGACTCGCATCCACTGTCTTTGTTTCAGCTTGTTCACCTCGAGTCTTATGACCGCCGAGAGCCTATTGTATTCTGTTTTGATAATTGGGTCTCTGAATCTTTTATACTCTCTGAGAAGTCTGCGTTTGGTTTTGATTTTCGCGATGATTTGCGGTGGAAGTGTTGGAGTATAAGGATTATATCTTGTTTTGGGAATTGCCAGGGATGAGGCTTCTTGAAGAAGTTTCTCAACTTTGGAAATCCCTGTGTCAACTTGGTTGTGTGTTGACATATTGCCTAACTCAGGAATATTTTGGTTGATATGTTCTTGGAAAAGATCCCAATTTGCTCTACGATAATTTATCCTATAGATTGCAGGTCTAGGTTGGGGTAAGGAGTTAATGTCAGTGTTGACTAGAAGAGGAAGATGGTCAGAGGTTATGGAATCACCAATGAAGCATTCATCGTCCATCCTATCAAGCAGGTTGACCGTGCATAAGATATGATCGACTATGGACATTCCTTGGTGGTTGAAAAACGTGACCTCTCGGTTGGTGATTCTGGAAATTGGCAGCTCTAGAAGAAGGTCTGAGAGCTGTCTGCCCGGAATATTCGAGGATGTATCACCAAATTGAGTATGCCTGCTGTTTAGGTCGCCCATTAAAACCGCCTTGTCTAGTGTGGAAAAATACTCGACAAGGGGTATGGAGAGGGGTGTGTTTGGATGTTTGTAATAGGATATTATCGTGATCTTAGTGTTGTCTTGTAGGTGTATGTCAACTGCCAGGAAGTCGGTGTCATGGAGCTGGCCTAATATATGAGGAGGAGGAGTATGAGGTGTGGAAGGTATAGTGTGGTGAATCAATAGGCCGTTGCCATGACTGGCCTGGCTTTTGTTCAGGTGGTGTGAGGTATATCCTGTGAAATTGGGGGGGGGGGTTTGAGTCGGGTGTCGGTGAGAGAGAGGATTTGTATGTTTTGGGTGAAGAGTAGATGTTTTATTAGTGCTCTCTTTCGACCGACTCCCGAACAGTTGACCGTACCTATTACACAGTTGAATGTAGCGACTTATTGGATGGGGACGAAGGTCATTTCGACCTTATTGTTTCTTGCTGTGGGCACTATAGAGTGCCCGAACATCTTACCCGACAGGTCGGATGAGTACTTCGCAATAGTCTCTCTCCTATCTGGCAGGACGTTCATCAGCAGCGTGGTTGTGAATTGAATCCACAACCTAACGTCTGCTGTAAGTGTAGCCGGAGGAATCCTTCTCTCAGTGGTCAGAGGTTTTGCCTCTTGGTGGGAGGAAGGTGTCTCCTGCCTTTTGGGGCATCTGGGTGACCAAGCTGGGTGTGTTCCCTTGCAGTTTGGACACTTAGGGTTTTTTAAGTTTGGACAGTCGGCGCTTTTGTGCTCGCCGCTACCGCAATTAGGGCAAGTTGTCTGTCGCGTATTTGGCGGTGGGTTTTATAATGTTTGGATTATGAGGAGCCTCACATGGCCTAATCAAGCCATCTATACAGATGCCGTTGATCAAGGCGTCCGTGTAGTACTCCTCAGAATCGAGGAACATTCGGACCATTCTGGTAGGCTTGTTGAACCGTTTTGAGACTATTCGGTGAAGAGAATTGAATGGAAAGACGATTTCAACAAGACTTAGTCCGAGCTGCTCGGTGATGATAGTAGTGTCAACATCGCAGATGACAAGATGGTAGGGGGATTTCGTGTCTGATTGAGGCTTTTTGGAGGAACGTTGTCGTGAGTTTTTAGGCTCGATGACAATGGCAGGGTCACCAGTTCTGTCCTGGATCGCCCTTGACATATCTTTAACGTTCAAAGTTTTGGACGCTTCCAGATATGCCAATTGATCCTTCGGCACAAACTTAAGGTTAACCATTACACCCTTGAATAGTTCTTGGGTGTTTACTAATTGGAAAAACTTACGTTGTGTGTCGTAATCTCCAGGGATGTTGAGCACTCTGTAAGTGAACCTTTGCGGAGGCTTCACTTGGCTCTCAGAACTGGTGGCAGCTGGTTTTGAGGCACTAGGTGTCTCGATGGTTTTGGTAGGCTTGGAATTTGCTTTAGTGGTGGAGGTGGAAGGCACCTCAGTAGTGGAAGCAACAGTAGCCCTTTTAGCTTTTGCGGTAACGGTGGCTGGGTTTGTGGCTGGAGAAGGTGGTTTTGGTGTGGAAGATGGTGTTAGCTACATTAGAGGTTTTCTTTTTAGATTTTGTGGCAGATTTGATTGGCTTTTTTGGCCTCTTAGACCTGGAACGAGTTCTTGGCCTAGAGGCTGGCGAATTGGCTGGCGATGTGGCGGTGGAGTTGACCTTCTTGATGGTTGGGAGAGGAGGGAAGTCCTCATAGCCGTCAGAATCATTGTCGTCTTCTGAGGCAGGGTGTGCAGGATTGAGAAGCGGCCTCAGAATGTTGAGGTCGCTTACGATTTTCGTTGTCGCATCAGGAAACCTGATAAAAGCTTCTTCAATAATGGAGGCCAGTCTGATTAAAAAATCACCAGCTGGCTCCACTTCGGTTGGAGGGGGAGAGTCGAGAGTTGGCATGCTAGGCCTTGAGGGAGTGGACGACATCACTGAGGCGATGGAATCTCCACCTCAGGACGTCCGATAGCTCCGTGGACCCAGGTCCAAGATTGGGAAGGATTTGCGCAAAGAGCGGATTTTTTGTGGGCGTTTCTTGCTGGCCAATGGCAGACTCACCACCGGCAACGAGAGAACCTCGTTGGATTAAGGTGTCTTGTCCTCACAAGAAACGCTTCAGTGCTCGCTAAGCACTTACGGACCTTCGCGCACTATCTAAGAACGCCTCCGAGGGACGTCCTTGCGGACCACTACCCTTGGAGACGCTCTATACTACACCCAGTCTACGTTACCTCTCGTCCGCAATCCCTCCTACTACTAGGTGGTTTCCTATATTTATTATTTCAGCTTCTGTGTGTTTATTAATTTTGCCAATTCTATGTGGGTATTAATTTGGATTCTCGGTGGTTATTAATCTTCTTTTTTCTGTATTTACTAATTTGACTTCAGTATATGTAGTTTGGATTTTCCATATATATATTAATTTGGGAATATATTAGTTTTTTTATATATTTACTAATATATATTTTATATACTTATTGGTTTGGATATATATCTGGTTTTCATAAGTTTATTTAATATACGTTTATTAGTGGATCGTAGATCTTCGCTGCTACTGCACTCGAATAATGCGAGCCGGTATGCGTACAGTGACCCTTTCGCTTCGAGTGCCTGGAGTGTGTGTGTACTGAGCATTAATGTAAAAAATATATTTTTAAAATGTTTTACTAGTAATAACTTAGTAATGAATGATTAATGCTTGACTAACAGCAATACAATTCCGATACAGCACACTCCTAGATTAAAATATTATTATCTTAATTTATCTGTGAATGCTGCTATGCCGAATCGGCATTATCGCAACTTTCGGGTGAAGAGATAGCATCATAATTATTTCGATCATGTACCTACGTGTAGTGAGTCTGGTGGACAGTCCTCCTATTTTCTCCGTGAATCGCCATTGACTTTGAGCACCACAGTTAATGATAGGAAACACTTTTAAAATTATAAATTAATGAATGTAGAATACCTAAAATGTCACAAAAAAAAACGCCAGTGTCGTTTAACCCTTAGTAATAATACATCCCATTGAAGGAACGTCAAAATAAAAATTACCTAAAAATTAAATTAATGAACATTGGTGCTCTCATTCAGTTTTTCTTTGGTTTTTTTTCTCGCTTGGTTTGCTAAGTTTTAATGTTAAGTTATCGTAGAGTATTCAGAATATCACAAAAAACCTACAAATTGTTTTAGAATGAGGATGCTTTTAAATAATAATAAAAGCTAAACGTATTCTATTAAACTAATGAAGTAGTTGACGTCTTTAATTTGCCAATAATTAACCGATTAAACCTCTCCAATTCACCTGTTGAATATATTTTAAATTTAATTAACGGTCGTACTCTTTGCAATATTTTACTTCCCTATCGATATTTTTGGATACAAACATCTTCGACATACAAGAATCTTCTTCTTTTTCAAGTGGCAATTTGATGTACATCCGTACAATTCTCGCAGGTTGTTCCAGGTTTAAATCCCTGGTACATATCACTCTTCTCATTTTGTTGAAATTTGCTCTTGCTTTTTCTATTCTTATTTTGTTCTCCTGAATGTAATCATTTCTGGAGTTAATCATTGTTCCCAGATATGTATATTTGTCCACTTGTTCGACGTTGGTTCTTTTTATTAGAAGATTCTCGTTATTTCTTTACGTTTTCATTGTTAGACCATACTCTTTTCCATACTATTCTTGTAGCATTTGCAATTTCATTGATTCTCTGGTGTATATTGAAATCCCCTCGTATATGTAATATATTGAAATGCAAATTGTTCCAAATAGGTATAATTAGGCATCTCGAAGTGGCGCCCTATATTAAATTACTAGAGGTGTTTCCTGTTTATTTTTGCTTTATTTGTCAAAAGAGATTCACGACCCTTTGTTCCATTTTTTTGGTATTTGCCCCAATCTAACCCCTTTGATTCTACTTATCCACGACCCCAGCTCTCCTAACAAACCCTGAGTGCCGTTCGCACAAGTAGCGTTTATTTTGCTTGCCCTATCTCCATAACTTCTGTCCTCATAACTTCTGTACTCAATTTTCTACCCCTTATATTAATACCCCATGTGGTAAGCAAAATCTTTTCGTTACAAAAATGGCGCCCCACGATTCTGGTTTATTCTGGTCACCGGTCTCTGAAGATCTTCAATGTTTTCGGCTAAGATCACAGTGTCGTCCGCATCTCTAATGTTGTCAATGGAAACTTCATATACCTTTATTCCAGCTGTTTCACCCTCAAAAGCTCTTTTCAGCATCTCTTCGGAATAGGCATTAAAAAAAAATGATCCCTGTCTCACTCCACATCTAATTTTAATTTCTTGTGATAGCTGTTTAACACGTACTTTTGTTCGCTGTTTATAGTATAAATTTGATATGATCCTGAGGTCATTGTAGTCAATCTTCTTTAATTTCAGGACATTCAGTAATTGTTTATGTCGTTATTATAACAATAAAATATGCGTATATATCTTTGTATCAGTATATTAAGTGAAAAAATAACTGTACGCGTTCCTAGGCATTTGCGAAAACCAAATTGTGTATCATTAACGTCTATGTCCAGTTCGTGATATATTAGGTTATGGATGACTTTAAGTAGTAACTTTAGCATATGAGACATCAAGCTAATAGTGCGGTAATCGCTGCATTCTCTTGCGTTTTTCTTTTTAGGGAGGCAAATAAAAATCGATGTTAACCACTCTTTCGGTAATACGCCTGAACTATAAATTTGTCAAGAGTGTCACTAAAACATGAATATGCTTCTCATCTAGAATTTTTAGGATTTCTATAGAAAGCATGTCAGGTCCAGGGCTTTTCCTACTCTTCATTATTTTTAATACGTGTAATATTTCTTAATTTGTAATATATAGACTTATTTCTTCTGACGTCAGTTCTATGTGCTCCAGATCTCCTTTTTCGTCATCGAAAAATTCGTCGATAGATTCTGCCCATCTTTGTACTTTCTCGTCCGTATGTGTTATAGTAGTCCCGTGTCTATCCAGAATTGCACGAGTGGGATTTTGTTTTCTTAGTCCTGCCAGTTCTTTAACTTTCTTGTGTAGGTTAAACAGATCATATTTATTTTGAAGGTCTTCGATCTCTTTCTATTTCTCTTCAAAGTATTTTTATTTTGCTGCTTTATCATTTTCTGATCTCGTGGTTTATCTCTCTCTATTTATTGTTGTCCTTGTTTTTAAATTGTCCGTTATTCCATCATATTGAGTATCTCGTCATTCATCCATTATTTTTTTCTCCTTGCGAAGTCTTTAGTATTTCTTTACTGGGTTCCAGTAGACAATGTTTTAGTCGATTCCAGTACTCGTCAATATCATTGGTGTTTGTGTTTAATTTGCTGCAGTTCACATGCAGTTCATGTTGGAGACATTCTTTAACTTTAGGTTCTTTAAGTTTTCTTGTGTCTATTGTAGGGATTCTTTAATGTCTTTTAATATTTTTAAAGGTGAGTGTAATCTTAGCGAATAGTGGATTGTGATCTGAGGCCACGTCTGATCCAGGATATGCTTTCACGGCTTTAACAGCATTACGGTATCTTTCATTGATCATAATGTAGTATATCTGGTTCCTACTGACTACTTTCTCCGATGTATCTGTGGGCGATCACCATGTGTACAGTCGTTTGTTTGGTAACTTGAAAAATGTCTTTACAATAATAAAGTTCTGCTCTTGACAGAATTGTAACAGACGGTCTCCTCTCTCGTTTCGATTTCCCAGACCATAGTTTCCTATACACTTTCCGCTTTGTCCCTTTCCAATCTTTGCATTGAGAACACCTAGGACTATCGTGCTGTACAAAAAGGGAGTACATATGTGGGAAATTATTAGTATAATTTCTGTGTATGTGGACTGTATTATATAGGGCTGATTCAATAAAATTAGGATATGTAATAAAAGGTATACAGACAATAGCAAATTAAGTTTATAGAAAGTCTTACCAATATTTTTCTGCTCCACACTCTCTCGGTTGTTTCCGGTCTTCACTCGTGGTTATTCTCCCGCGAAATCTGTCCGATGCACCGGTTTCTGAACACGTGTTTCGCAAATATATCACGATATAGAGCACACTTTGTCTGCACACGATTTAATACAGTATTTTCGATATTTCTCACGTAACTAAAGCGGGAAAGAGGTAATTACGATAAAAAAACAGCCAAGATAGATGCTGTTCTTCTTGATAAGCAAAGAGAGAGAGAGATCAAGAGAGAGAACGTCTGGCTCTAGTGATGGCCAAACTAAGAGAGTTGAGAAATGGCCTGTCATTAGCGACGGGCGACCATCAAGAGACTGAGTTTCTTGTTTGCTATCTTAGAACTGTCTGTATTTCGTAAGGGAGGGGGTTGAACTGTAAGTAGGAAGGCTTATTAAGTGTTGGACTAAGATAATTATTGTACAATTGTGATATAAGGATAGTTAATAATACAGCGAAAAAATGACATGGTTTTTCGCATGTGAGAAAATTGAACACGTGATTTCTCTTGTTTTCGTTATTCTAAGTGCCTCTTCGTTATCTCGATAAAATCTACTTCTTCGTCGGCATTCGCCGTAGGGGCATACGCCGTAGTAGAGAGAAGAATGCTTTGTTAGTAAACATTATCCGTTTTCGTAAAGAGTATCTAAACACGAATTTCCCCTTACCCTAATCATTCACATTTTTGTATCGTATTTAAAATTGGGAGCAGTGCCTTCATGGAATAACGATACGTGTGGGGGGTGCAACGCATGTGGATAATTCGGATTGGGAGATTAGGAAAGGTACCAACCATATCCCAACTTATCGATGCCCTAATTTTCTTTATAGGCAAGCATTTTCCTTGACCCTGTTGCTTTTAACGGGTGCTTACTCCAGGTAGTCATTTCACGTAAAGGTTTGATCTGGCCAGCTGGTCGTTGATCGCTAAATCCGTCCACGAATTAGCGACCACGATCCTGCAGAAGCGACCCTTCACTACGGCCTGGTTTCACGGCTATAGGAGATGAAACATGTTAATAATACCTTTAACAAGTATCTTTTAGAGTAAACATCTAACACATAAACGCTTTGTTTGGCAATTCAACTTTTACATTACGAGTCGTTGACATAGGACTTTTTTTGTAAATAATGTATTTTTTATAAACATTAACTACCTATATTATGAAATAATTATTTTCATAGCAGCTTCTTATTTTCAATACTAAACGGCAAATAAAGCGTTTATGGTTTGCAACGAAATTTTATTAAAATATTTAATGAAAACTTCATTCGCGCAGTATATAATACATTATTGTAGAACTTATATTAAATAATAATATATTTAGCTAATATAATTGACCCAAAAGAGCAAAAAATATGCAAAACACTCATAAATATTAAATAAAAACTTCTGTAATCGCTAAGGCCAATTATTAAAATTACGAACAGCAGGAAATAGGTCAGAGTATGCCCTAGACAGAACACTGGCGCCACCCAAAGGGGTGGTTATGTCTCTTGAACTCAACTGGCGCGGCGGTTGGCTTTATACATTCTCAGACATTTTGGCTCATTGCAAGTCGTTTCGTAGTTCGTACATCGAACCATTTAACTTAACACTTCAGTAGTTGTTCGACATTTATTTCCTAGATGCAGGCTTTTAGTTAAACAAGTAGTAAACAGCGTCGTTTTTATGATAATGTGATACATTTAGAAAATGCGTTTTAATTAAAAATGCTTATAAACAGTTAATCATTTTATAATATTACGTACAATAAATGGGATCGATAGTTTATCATGCTAGCAGCACTTATTTCATTAAGAGTCTTTTTTGCGTTCTGTCTCCCAATCGGAGATTGGATATCATTATTATTATTTTCATTCTATCTACCGCTGCTCAGAACGGTTTTATTAAACCACATTTAAATAATTTAAATAGTGTTATTGAAGCATTAAATGAAAGTCACATTGATAGTCCTTATTCCACATTAGTAGAGAAGAGGCCGAAACAGTGGCCAGTCAGGTACAGTGGCCACTTTTAAATATTTTGTTGTTGTTTGATAGATACAGACGCGCCATCAAATACAAACGATAACAATTTTAGTCACACTGCACCATCGTTTCCAGAATCATTTCAAGAAACAAAACTTACGAACAACTTTAATATCAAATTCCCAGGATACGACGTATACAGGAACGATAACACAGCGAGAGCAGGCGGTACAGCAATACTCGTGAAAAAAGGCATAAAACATACTAGATTACCAACACCACAACTAGTAACCATGCAAGCAACAACAATAAGATTAGAAATGAGGCAAGGAGAAGTCAGAATTACCTCCGCCTACGTAAGACCGCAAGATCCGCTGATCGACGACGACCTAAATACATTCCTAAACGACGAACCCTCAATTATAATAGGAGACCTAAACGCAAGATCCCCTAACTGGAATGACAGAGCTACGAACAGAAATGGAAGACTACTAAATACGTACATAGAAAACAACGAAGACGTTATGGCAATGGGCCCCACAGACCCAACGCATTACCCAGGAAACGCACTTCCAACGCATATAGACATAGTACTTGCTAAAAACCTAGGACTACAAACAGAAATTCTAACATTAAACGAAGGTACAACCGACCACAACCCCATCCTATTAGAGCTAGGAACGTGGGAAGAAGAAAGTACAATCAAAAGGATTAAAAAGAAAACAAAGTGGACAAACTTCAAAAGACTTGTGAGCACTGAAATAAACATCGTCCCAGTTATAGACAATCCACGAGAAATAGAAGACAGGGTCCTAGAGTTGGAAAACATTATTCAACAAGCAATCAGGAAAAGCACTACTGAATAAGAAGTAGAAATGCAAACGGGCAGATTCAAAGATATACCACAAGTTATAAAAGATTTGATAAGGGAAAAGAACAAAGCTAAACAGACAGCAAGAAGAACAAGAAACCAGGCAGACAAAAACAAAGCAAATCGACTAAACAGAGAGGTCAAAACAGCACTACAACAACACCGTAGTGAAAACTGGGAAAACCACATAAGGGACATGGAAGAACAAGGGCCAAATATGCAAAATATTTGGAAACTGCAATAAATCTTAAGAAGTGACAGAAAGCCAATTCTCCCATTACACGGAGAAAATGGCATAGTCTACAGTACAGAGGAAAAAACAGAGGTAATGAGGAGTACTCTGGAGAGAGAGTGTACATTAAATTACCACCCAGACGAAGACATCGACTTCATAGAAGAAGTCGAAAGACAAAGAGAAAGACCGGAAAACCCAAACGAAATTATCCCTCCAACAACACCGGAGGAGATAAACGAGCTAATCATGAACAGCTCACCAAAAAAGGCTCCCGGTCCAGACCAGATCACGAACAGAGCTCTAAAATACCTACCAGCGAAAGCCATCGTATACTTAACAAATATCATAAACGCAATGCTAAGGTTAAAAAAATTCCCAAACAGATGGAAAGAGGCCCATGTCATAATGCTACCAAACCCCGGCAAAGACAGCACATTCCCACAAAACTACAGGCCGATAAGCTTACTACCAGCAATCAGCAAAATAGTGGAAAGAGTGATACTCAGCAGACTCCAAGCTGAAACTGACAGATTAAACATCATACCCGAAGCCCAATTTGGCTTCAGATCAGAACACTCCAGCGAGCTACAAGTACTCAGACTAACCGAGTACATAGCAGCTGGATTCAACGATAAACAATACATAGGAGCTGCATTCCTGGATGTAAGTAAAGCATTCGATAGAGTCTGGCATAAGGGACTACTATACAAAATGAGAGGATACGGGTACAGCGGAGCAATGACAAGGCTGATCTCTTCTTACTTGAGCAACCGCAGTTTCAGAGTCCGGATAGGACAAGTCCTGTCCGAACTCGGGAACCCGGAAGCTGGAGTACCACAGGGAGCAGTACTGTCACCTCTGCTATACACGATATACACAGCAGACATACCTAACATAACACAAGGTACATTATTAAGTCTCTATGCCGACGATACAGCGATAGCGGCCAAACACAGAAATGTAGACATAGCAGTCACCAACCTATAGACAGCGTTAGACGACATTGAAGAATGGAGTCTAAAGTGGAAAATTGCAATTAACTCAGATAAGACGCAAGCTGTACTTTTTCAAAAGAGGCGAGAACGACCGGAAGAACAGGTAACTGTGCAAGACAATCCCATTGAGAGGAAAAGCGAAGCAAAATACCTCGGGGTAATAATGGACAAAGGACTAACCTTTAACAAACACGTAGAAGCTACGGTACAAAAAGCCAACATGGCAAGGGCCGCAATAAGAGGCCTAGCAGGAAGGAAAAGCAAACTTCGCATAAAAACCAAAATAAGACTTATAAACAGTATAGTCCTTCCTATACTGACCTACGCGTCACTTGCATGGGGACATATATGCAACACAACCAAAAAGAAAATACAGGCACAACACAATAAAAGCCTAAGAGAAGCGGTAAACGTACCAAGATACGTAGCTGAAAGATTCCTTTTCAGAGAATTACAACAAATCAGAGTGACTGACACTATGAAAGAAAAAGCTAGGAAAAAGTTCGCAGAATTAGAGAACCACCCCAGTCACATTCTACGAGAGATAATGAGGTATGACGCTTTCCACAGATGGAAGCACAAAAGACCAAAACAACAAATAGTAGACTAAAATAAAACCAGAGAGAGAAATAAAAAACCCCCAGATGGACAAAATTCAACAAAAAGCCCAGAGTGAGAAGAAACTTCAAATCATACCACACACACAAGGAAGATAGTTCGTAGCTCAAATCACCCAGAATATCGCTTATCGCCCTTATGTTAGTCTATTTTCAGAAGTAGATGAAATTTCTGACGAAGACATATACTCACGAACGGTGGAAATGAATTAATTTGGTCTCGTGAGTTTTCAAACAAAGAAAACTTCAAAATTTTATGTTGCACAAGTTACAGAAGTTTTTTCTTCTGGTCAAGAATACAATGTAAATTTTCTAAGGCGTTACAGAATACAGTTTTCATTTCCTACAGTTACAGATTCTGCCACAATTACAAAAGAAGATGTTGAACTCATTTTATATATAGTCCCAAGATTCCTAAGAGGAACATAGGGCTTCTACAAAGTGTCTCCAGCGAACTCTATTTCTGGCTAGTGCTTTGATTTCAAGCCAGGATTTTTCCATTTCTCTCCCTTCGTCCAGTACTGTCCTTCTCCAAGTTCCCTTAGGTCTGCCTACTTTCCGTCGGCCTTGGGGATTCCAATCCAGCGCTGTCCTGGCAATGTCATTTGGCGGTCTACGGAGTGTGTGGCCCAGCCATCTCCATTTTCTTCGCCTTATTTGCTTTATGACATTTTCTTGGTTGCTTTGGTTCCATAAATTTTCATTGGAGATTCGGTTAGGCCAAAATATACGAAGGATTTTTTGTAACGCTCTATTGATGAAAACTTGTAATTGGTGTATTATGGGTGCTGATATCTTCCACGTTTCGCAGCCATACAGTAATACAGCTTTTACATTTGTGTTAAAGATTTTTAATTTCGTTTTAGTTGGGTAAATCCTGGATTTCCATATGTTGTTAAGCACGTTGTAGGCGTTGCGAGCCTTATTTATTCTTTCATGTACATCACGCTCTATACCCCCATTACAGTCAATTATGCTGCCCAGATATACAAATTCCGCTACTCTCTCAATTTTCTGGTCGTTGATCATAATAGGTTGGTTGTTTCTGGTACCAAATCGCATTTCTTTGGTTTTGTTGACGTTTATTTCTAGACCAACCTTCTTTGATTCTTCTTGTACTTTGTTTACTTGGAGTTGCATGTCCTGTTTTGTATGTGCTAGGAGGCATATATCATCAGCGTAATCTAGGTCTTCCAGTCTGTTTGTTAATCCCCAGTAAATTCCTCTATTAGAGTTTACCTTTGTTAGTACGGAGTCCAGTACAATGTTAAATAGTATGGGGGATAAAACACAGCCCTGCTTTACTCCGTTTAGCATAGCTATTGGGTCAGATGTTACGCCGTTGTGTAGGATTTTGCTTTCTGTGTCACTGTAGAGTTCTTTGATGAGATTTACTATTTTTTCTGGTATTCCTATTTCCTGCAGTGCTTTCCATATGGCCGTATGTGTGAGCGTGTCAAAAGCTCTCTTGAAGTCCACAAAGCACACAAAGAGAGGAGAGTTGAATTCCTGTGACTGTTCTACAATTATTCTTAGTGTGTTAATTTGGTCCACGCATGATCTGTTTGGTCTGAAACCGGCTTGTTCCTTCCTCAACATTGGTTCTACACTGTTTGTTAGTCGGTTGTTTATAATTATTGCTGTTAATTTATTTCTAGTATTCAGAAGTGTGATTCCTCTCTAGTTTTCGCAATATCTTCTGTCACCCTTTTTTGGTATCTTTATTATTAATCCCGTTTTCCATTCTTTGGGGAACTTTTCCTCTCTCCAAGCCCTTTTCAAGAGTGGTTGGATTAGCTCTGCCACTGTACCTGGGCAAGCTTTTAACAACTCTGGTGGAATATTGTCAGGGCCGGCTGCTTTGTGTGCTTTCAGTTTTTCTATGGCCATTTCTATTTCTTGCGTTGTTGGTTCGTTGGTGTTAATTCTCAGTTGGATATTGGGTATTAGGTTTTCTGCGTCTTCTGGTGGTGTTGGGACTGCACTTAGAGATTCGCTAAAATATTCATGCCATCTTTTGACTTCTTCCTGTGGCGCTGTATTATCTTCACCTGTAGCACTTTTTACAATTTATTTATTTATTTAGCGTATGGATAATTACAATACGATAAAAGTAGTATTTAGATAATAATTATGTTCAAATTGGAATTGTAACCTAAGTTAAATATTAAATATTAATGTCCAATTTTTACAATTGGTTGGTGGGTAGTATATCTTTTATTGGCTAGTTGTTTAGTGATATTATATAATTGTCTCATGTTTTGATGTTCATCGGCGACTCGCGCTTCTTCGGCAAGATTTTCTGCTCACTTTCTTTTGTCTTTCTTTGCTGCCTTCTTGACAGCTTTATTCGCTTCTCTATAACTTTCTCTAAGTCGGTTCTTCTCTGCTGCTGTCTTGGAATTTAGTAATTCTAGATTAATGTGTTTGCGACGTTCTATTTTGTTCCACGTTTCTCTCGTAATCCACTCTTTCTTTACGTCTTTCTTTAGGCCCAGCACGTTTTCACTTGTTTCCACAAGGGCTTTGCTAATCGTTTCCCAATTTTTGTCCTGTCTTTCGTCGATTTTGGATCTCAGCTGTCGTGCGAATTCTACTTTCGTTTCGTTATTTTGTAGTTTCTCAATGTTGAACTTTTTTCGAATAGGTTTGTTCAGTTCTTTTCTATTCCTAGCTATTTTGAATCCAATTTCGACCATCATCAGGTAGTGATCACTGGCCGCATCTGAGGCCTCTCCATGATCTGACATCTAAGAGAGATGTTCTCCATTGCTTGCTGATTGCAACGTGGTCGATTTGATTGTAGGTGCGGTTATCTGGCGATTTCCATGATACCTTGTGGATTGTTTTGTGTGGGAACAAAGTCCCTCCAATGATTAGGTCATGGTTATTACATAATTCAATGAAGCGTTCGCCGTTGTTGTTTCTCTGGCCAGTGCCATGCTTTCCGATAACGTGTCCTAGGTTGGTGTTGTCAGTGCCAACCTTGGCATTGAAGTCTCCCATCATTATTTTTATATCGGATCTTTTAATTTGTTCTAATGTTGCTTCAAGGCATTCGTAGAAATCCTCTTTTTCTTGTTCTGTTGCTTATTCTGTTGGTACATAGCACTGAATCAGTGCAACCAGTCTTAATTTGGTCCTAATTCTTGCAGTGATTATTCGCTCTGAAACTGGTTTCCATTCCACAAGAGAATTTTTTGTGACTTTACTAAATAGAATTCCTACTCCATTTTCATATCTTCCGCCATCTGTTTTACCAGAGTATATCAGCAGGTCGCCTTCCATGTTGACGTGCTCTCCCGTCCCATTCCACCGTGTCTCACTGAGACCTAGTATATCGACTTTATATGCTTTCATCTCTCTACAAATTTGGGCAAGGCGTAATGCTTGCATCATAGTTTTTATGTTCCAATATCCGATTCTTGTCCGCTTACGTAAGCCAAAGGTCGTTATCAAAGGATCCGTCCGGTTGTTCTCTGTAGAAGTTTCGAAAATGTAGTAATTTGAGGCAGATAGGTGATTGGCCCCTCGCGCCCGATTCTGATGCCGGGGCTGCCAGCTCTAGCCATCAGACTGGCCTCAGGAATTCCTGGAATGGGACCATGACATTTTCTTCATGTTTATGGTACTAAGGTTATACCGCCTATACTCGGTCGTCAGAGCCTCGTTGGTTATTTAGCAGAGTGCACCGTGTAACCATTTGTTACCTCGAGCAGGTGAGGTTGACATTTGGGTCCTGATGTTATCGATGTTGGTTCGACCCCTTACACCCCTGAACTCATTTTAACTCAACCAAAAAGTGCAGGAGCAACACAACGAACGGCAAATTTGTTTACTTTTAAAGCGGATTTATCATGTTATAATATTTATTGAAGATTAATATTACGTTTCTTTTTTTATGAATATTATAAATAAAAATATAAGAATTGCAAGTAATGACCACTGTACCTTACCTTTGTGGCCACTGTACCGTCTAGTTTGGTATAATGGCCACATTTTTTGAAAAAACAAAATTAGTTACTCCTGCATAACCTCTATTTTTTTGGAATTACAGAGTACATTTTTAATTTACCAAGTGCTCTGACGTTGTTTGAGTTGATACTCATTAATATATTATGATTTATATTAAAGTTATCTTGAATTTACTCGAAAGGCGACCACTGTACCAGCCTCTCCCTTATGCAAAATTTATAGAAATGCGACAAACGTAATAAAGTTACATGAAAACAGTAAGGAAATTCACAAGGAAAACAATTCCTGTAGCTGGCTGTATACCACGTATCACAAAAAAAGAGGTTAGTCTTTGTAAGTGGGTATATTTATTTAAAAACCCTTAAAAGGGCTACATAAAAAAACAAACGTTTTCGGACTAAACAGTCCATCATCAGGTTTAAAATCTGCTAGGTTAAAATGCCTGAGCCACCAAAAATACATGGGTAAAAACCCTTTAAATTACTTATAGTTATCAAATATACATCTTGTTGTTAAAAAACTGTGATGTTCTTTGTGTGATGTTTTTTTTTTTAGTAAGGAAATAGCAATTCCAAGAGGTGTAAGAGAGGGTGATACCCTATCACCAATGCTTTTTGTAACTGCCGTATAACATGCTTTAAAACCCTGGATTGGAATTATAAGGGGATACGTCTCCACGGGGAAAAACTACACCACTTGAGTTATACTGATGACGTAGTTATGATAGGAGATAACCTAGGCGAAATCAACATCATTTTAGGGGAGCTGGAAACAACCTGCAGAGAAATCGGTATAAAAATAAATATTCTCAAAACAGAATACATCGTGCTCAGTAAAAATTCAAAAATTCAGAAAGACGAAGTAGAACTTGTTGATAAATACATATACCTTGACTCGAAATTAGAGTAGGCAAGGACAACCTAACAAGTGAGGTATCAAGAAGAATAGCACATGTATGAGCAGCATATGGAGCTCTTAAAAACGGCCTAAAAACGGGTTAAAAACATACCGACTAATCTGAAGCGGAAAGTCTTCGATCAATGTGTTCTGCCAGTAATCACCTACGGTGCGGAACTGTCCCTAACAAAAAACCTTGCCAAATTCCAAGGACAAAGAAGGTGTCCTTTCACTAACCGGCTCTTCTACCAAAAACTGGTGGTGAGTAAGTGCGAGATTGCTTATACCCGCAATCATTCAGATGCTAGAGTCTTGTCTTTTTGTTTCATAAAACATCCTGCTAACTTTTTGGGTCTGTGATATCATCCTTTAAACGTTTAGTCCCTACTTACAATTTTCCACATTTACTCTGCTTATTTACAGAAAAATCTTACTACTTTTAAGGAAAACTCATAAATCATTACAACCTTACATACTACTTTTAGCATTTGACTAATTTTACAAATCCTTGACACTGGGAAGGTCTATTTTTAAGTAGCTCGAATCTTGTTTTTTGAATAATTGTATTTTTAGTCACCGGCTGAGCTAAAGGAATTCGCAATTGGCATCACCTGTTTATGGCAGTTATTTAAAACAGAGGATCTTTTAACGTCAGTACCGGTTTCGGCGCTAACAACACTAAGTTGTAAACGGCAAAACGAAAAAAATTCAAGGTACATAGTTCCTTATGTTAGGTATAAAATACCAATAAATAAAAAAACATAATTTTTATTTTATAACTATAATGTATAATATTTGTTCGGGGCAAAAGGAAGTAAAATATTATTATCAGATTAGACGTACCTTCTTCTTCTTAACGTGCCCTATCAAGTCCCCTTGACGTTGGCGATTAACATGGCGAAACTGTCTCTGTCTCGAGCTATTCTAAAGAGCTGCTCAGCTTTCTTTATTTCTGTCCACTCTCTGATATTCTTCAACCAAGAGGCCTGCTTTCTACCAATTCCTCTGTGTCCTTTGATTTTACCCATAATAATAAGTTGAAGATCGGTCTCCCCTTACTACGTGTCCAAAATAGGCCATCTTTCTACATTTGATGTTATCAAGCAGCTCGCGAGCAGCATTTGCTCTCTCAAGGACTGCCACAGGTGTTAAACGTACCGCAGATGAAAATAATAAAATACTACTTCACAAAGAGGATATCAAAAAGATAGAATAAATACTTCAACAGTTAACAACAGATAATAAATTAGATAAATTAGTTTTACTCTTCTACCCTCTGATATTTTTTTTTCTGTGAGAACATCTCAAAATTCGACCTTATATGAGCTGTGACTTAATCGGAGTAGAATATTGTAGGCGAAAAAGAAGACACTCTAAGAGGGGCCTCGCCATAGACAATATAATCACAAGTAACAGTATTTTACATATTTTTGTAGTAGACTAACATGTAGGACAACTAAAGGTTCCAATGTTTGCAAATGTGAGTCCATTTTCATTTGTCCTTTTTCTATTTTTGTCTATTGAAGGATTCCATTCAAAAATAGTGTGATTGACTTTGCAGTGATATGAGATTTGACTGTCATTAATAGATTCTTTATGAAGACTAAAGACCAGTGTGTTACCTATAGTAGCGAGGGAAGGGAAAGTCAGATAGATTTTGTGCTGTGCTAGTGAACACCGAGCGGTGATAGTGGACACGGAGATAAAGTAGGACACCACAAAGTAAAGTGGTGGAAATTTAAGGATATGGATTTGGTAAGAGTCTTTAAGAGTAGAGTGCTAGAAGAACATGAGGAAAAAGATATGATAAATGACTGGTGGCAAGCTAACAGTAAAGTTGTTGTGCGAGTAGGGAATAGGGAAGGAAGTGCTAGGAAAAACGTCGAAAAAAAGAGCGCTACATTTGATATTTATAGATCGTTAGAAGGCATACGACACAGTTACTGAACAAGAGCTATGGATATGTATGAGAGAGAAATGGGTTCCTAGGAAGTACGTAAGGATCCTGAAGGATATGTATGAGGAAGCGTACACCAAAGTAAGGACTTTTGTCGAATTGTTATGGATGTAATAACAGAGAAAGTAAGGAAGGGGGCTTCTTGGTCAATGCTCATTACTGATGATATCGTGTTAGTAGAGGAGAGCAAAGAAATGTTGGAGGAAAAGAAAGAATGTTGGAGAAGGGCTATTGAGGAGGAAAAATTTAAGGTTCGCGGGTCAAAAACAGAGTATATGTGGTTAGAAGGAAGAAGAATGGTTGAGGCCATAGAATTGCTTGGAAAAAAACTAATACAAGTAGGACAATTTAATGGCTCCTAAATAATGGAAAATGGGACACTAAATTGAGAAATAACCCACAGCATATAGGCTGGTTGGTTTAACTAGAAGCAGATGAGCGGGGTACTTTGCGATCGAAAAATCGAAAGAGCTAAAAGGAAAGATATACAAGAGTATGGTGAGACCTGCGTTGGGGTGTGGTGGTGAAGTGACTTATAAATAAAGAAGATTCAGGAAAAGAAAATGGAGGTAAATGAAATGAAAATGTTGCGGTGGATGTTGGGTAAGACTAGAAAGGAAAGGATCAGAAAGGATATAATTAGGAAAAAAGCCGGGATAACTACAGTCTCAAAAAAGATTCAGGAACAAAGACTGCAATGGTTTGGTCATGTCAAACGTACATATGAAAACTGTGTGGGATGAAGGATAGCGCTGTTAAAAGTTGATGGAAGGAGAGTTAGAAGAAAACAGTGGAGAAGATTAAAGGACTTTTGGATAGAGGACTTAAGAGAAGGTTTTGGTAAAGATAACCCGATGGACATACATAAATGGCGACGAAGAGTAAGAAACAGCGACACCTGAAAAGGGAAAAGCTTTTAGAAGAAGAGCTTTAGAAGCCTTTAAGAAGGCTTTTCTGGAATTTTCTGCTCCTTTAAACTTTAAAAATTCATATATTATCTAATCATATTGGGTTCACTACAAATTATGAGCACCTAAAAAGATTGACAAACTAGATAACACACTAACTTAATTAAGTACGTAGTAAGATCTATTAAATATGGGTTTTTGAGATATCGGCTGTATTATATATATATATATATATATATATATATATATATATATATATATATATATATATATATATATATATGTTATATGAGAAAATATTAACCTTGAACTAGCTTAAGTTCGCCGACTTCAGATTTCATCATTTCATTCCCATAGAAACAGCTGACCACGCAGTAGAACTTTGTACGAACCGTTGGCCAATATTCATGGGAACAGCGATTCAGCACTTCATACCAAACCTATAAATTGCCATTCTCAGATGCCGGGACCACTCTTAGCTGCAACTTCGACCAGTCCAGTTATTGTAGTCATTTTAAATTAATTTAATTTTGTACTATTATTTAATATTTAATTTGTAACAAATAAAGTTCTTTTTTAAAAAGTTAAACTCGTGATCAGTGATCTAACAATTGGCGCAGTCAGTAGGATCCGAAAAACGTTGCTAGAACACGTGTATACTCACTGGCAGCGGCGGATTCTCATCCCTTAACGGAACAAAGAATCTACGGAAGTCCTCACTCCTGTGATCTACGGAAGGAACACCTAGTGAAGCCCCTGGTAGCCGAGCAGAGAGAACAAGACGACCCTTAAAGAAGAAGACATCTCCGAACAACCTCCCTCCTGTAATCTACGGAAGGAACACCTGGTGAAGCCCCTGGTAGCTGAGCAGAGAGAACAAGGCGTCCCGATGTTCTTCTTTATGTAAGTGGATTTTGAATCATCTCGTTAATAATTTTGTTTTAATAATTTACGAAATTGACTATACTGCAAGTCAATTAATCAAGATATAAAAAATAATACAAGTTGATTATCTAATATTTGAAATTATTGATATTGACATATTTCTTTTATACTATTTTATAATTACTGATATTTTATTCACATATTTTTTTACTTGCTATATTTATAGTATATTTTCTTTTGATATATTTTTATTTGACATATTTGATACATTTTACTTGATATATTTGATACATTTTTATTGATATATTATTTGATATTTTAAATTGATACATTTTTGTCCTTTATATATACCACCACATTTTTTTTTTCTCCCTTATATACTGATATATTTTATACTTCTTCATACTTCTATTTTTCATTTTCGTTTCAAAATATCTCGAAAAATGCCCGAGACTCGTTCCCAAACTCAACAAGAAATCGAACCATACAAGCTTTCGGAAATATTTTCCATTATCCCAGAATTTGAAGGCGATCCGATTTCTCTTTCTACATTTTTAGATGCGTGCGACTGTGCCTTTAAAATGGCCACAGGCGATCAGCGCGTTCTGTTAACGATTCACGTAAAAAATAAACTCAAAGGTAAAGCTGCACAGCTTATTAATTCTAGAAAACCACTTTCCTATACAGAAATTAAACAATTATTAAATCTACATTTCGGAGACAGTAGAGACCTGACCTCCTTAATACAAGACTTACAAAGACTAAGACAACTATCTAACGAATCTCCTCTAACTTTCTTTAACCGTTTACAAGTTCTGAATGCAAAAATGCACGCCTCGATCCAAATAGCAAATTTATCCCCAGATCAAAAAACCGCCCAATGTGACTTAATCGATACCATGGCCCTAAACACACTTTTAACCGGTTTAGAACCCCGTCTAGGACAAATTATTAGGGCTAGTAATCCAAAAGATCTCATTGAAGCAAGCAATCGTATTAGACGCGAACTTCAATTGTCATATTTTGAAGAACAAAAATCTAATTCTAGATCAACTATTCCTAAACCCTCTCAACTGATGAGAAGACCCTCATCTCAGTTTACAAAATGTACAAATTGTGGCCGCATTGGTCATCTAAATACTGAATGCCGCTCTTCACGTTTCATAAAGCCAAACCAAACTTTTTCTAGGCCACACGGTTACCAAAACCAATATAATAATGGACCTAATAACTATCAAAACAATCAGAACCCTAATAGGAATCAATATTCTTCCAACAATCCAAATTTCAACCAACAGAGACCTTCCTTTTCATCTCAAAATCAAAATCGTCCATCTGTTATTCAAAGAAACCCAAACTTCCAACGGGCACATGTCTTAAACGAATACCCTGACGAAATAACGACTAACTATTATACACATGATTACTACACAGATAATTATTATAATACCGATAACTATGAAAACTATGACACGGATTATTATACAGAAAATAATCCACAAACTGATAACTTTTACGAAACCAATAACACACAAGATTATCAAAATTTTCTTTCACTTCCGAATCAAAATCATCCTCCCAATCATACGAACCACTCAACGGATATTACGAATATCCAAGAACAAATTCAAGCACTCAACTTGGACGACTTTCATCCGGATCTCAATTTTCCAGAACAGACATTCATGTAACCCCATTTCATACAATGAGTTCCAAAAATTTATATTATATTAATGATGCTACCAACACTTTTAAACTTTTAATCGACACAGGTGCTGGAATCACTGTTTTCAAAGAAAACACAGCACGCAATTATCATAATAGATTTCCTGAAAACGTTACTATTCAAGGTATAACCGATCAAAAATTGTTAATAACAGAATCTGTCCTAATTCCCTTCACTGACAATAATCCTCACAAAGTCTTTATTTTCAATTTAGACATTGATTTCGATGGCATAATAGGCCTAGACTTTCTAGATCATTATGAATGCGTAATAGATCTTAAATCCCGACAGTTGCATACAAATTTTAAAACTGTTACCCTTCACAAAGTAGGACACGAGACAAACACACCTCAAGACAAAATACCGACACACCCTACAGAAATAAGACAAAACGAACCTAAAATAAAAATTAAATCAGATTCTAAACAGGAATCAAATTTAAAATACCAAAACCCTATAAATGAAAAATACACTATCATAAAAAAACCGAGATCAAGACAAAAATCTTGAAAGACCGGAGAGAAAACGAATAAAAGGAACAAACAGAATTACCATTGACAGCCGGACCGAACAAATATGCAAATTAAAATGCAACTTATCAAATACAGATGCCATATTATCAGCTCAAGAAATAGAAAAAGTAAGATTACCTCATGCATTAGTCCATGTAGACGAAAATGGAGAATTCTTAACTTCCGTCCTAAATGCTAATGCAATGCCGAAGACAATCGAATTTTCAGACATTTCAATCGCACCCTTCAAAAATTCCGAGACAATCCTATCCTACAACGGAAATGATTTTGAAGAACCCGTACTAGACAGAACACGAATAATTAGAGAACAACTAAGAATTGATCATCTAAATTGCGAAGAACAAGAACTAATTCTAGATATATGTACTGAATATGCAGATATATTTTATGTCGAAGGCGACAAACTGACCTTCACAAACGAAATCAAACACAAAATAGAAACAAACAACGCTAAACCTATCTTCACTAAATCTTATAGATATCCTCAAATACATAAGGAAGAGGTAAAGACGCAAATTAATAAAATGTTAGAAGAAGGAATAATCCAGAAAAGCGTCTCGCCCTGGTCGAGTCCAGTCTGGGTCGTACCGAAGAAATTAGATGCGTCAGGAAAACAAAAATGGCGAGTTGTTATTGATTATCGAAAACTTAACGAACTCACAGTACAAGACCGTTATCCTCTACCACAAATATCAGAACTATTGGACCAACTAGGAAGATGCCAATACTTCACAACACTGGATTTAGCGTCTGGATTTCACCAGATCGAAATCGAGCCACAAGACATCCAGAAAACGGCCTTTTCCGTCGAAAATGGACATTACGAATTTGTGCGCATGCCATTCGGACTAATGAATGCTCCATCTACTTTCCAAAGAGTAATGGACAACATCCTTTTAGGAATACAAAACGAAAGGTGCTTAGTGTATATGGATGACATAATTATCTACTCACCCACTATTCATGATCACATGTCACGACTAACAGAAGTTTTTAAAAGGTTACGAAAAGCAAACTTAAAAATACAGCCAGACAAGTGCGAATTTTTAAGAAAAGAAGTAGCATATTTGGGCCACCTTGTAACAGAAAATGGTGTAAAAACAAACCCAGTTAAAATATCTTGCATCAAAAACTTCCCGGAACCAAAGAACACCAAAGAAATAAAATCATTCTTAGGCCTAGCTGGTTACTACAGAAGATTTATTCCAAACTTTGCCAAAATTTCTAAACCACTTACGAAACTACTTCAGAAAGACGTACCTTTTATTTTTAATTCTGATTGCAAAGAAGCCTTTAACGAACTCAAAAATATTTTAACTTCAGATCCAATACTTATATATCCCAATTTTGAGGAACCATTTTTACTAACAACTGACGCTAGTGCATTCGCGATTGGAGCCGTTCTATCGCAAGGCCCTATTGGAAAAGATTTACCCATAGCTTATGCCTCCAGAACATTATGCGGTGCCGAAACAAAATATTCGACTATAGAGAGAGAACTTTTAGCTATCGTATGGGCAGTCAAACATTTTAGACCATATCTTTTTGGCCGAAAATTCACCCTTATTACCGATCATCGACCTCTTACATGGCTTTTCTCGATAAAAGATCCCGGAAGTCGATTAGCGCGTTGGCGCCTAAAGCTCGAAGAATACAATTATAAAATAGAACATCGCGCAGGAAAAATAAACAGAAATGCAGATGCCCTCTCAAGGATAAAGATTAACCATTTCAAGGATTGTGCAAACTTTCAATCAAAAATCTCATTACATGCGTCGAATGAAGATGACACGGAAACTCAAGAAAACGAAGACGACGATGAAGAAAATATAGAAAAAATGTCCGAAGAACTTGACAAGTTTATCGAACTGTATAGAACTAAATCAATAATCGATTATTCAAAAATTGAAACATCGAATACGGACTTATTAGACAAATCTAACAAAAATATTGTTACATTTTTTTGGCAAAATAAACTTGAAGAACTCCACGAGAAAATAATGAATGACATATTCGAAGAAAACATGGAATATAGTAACAGAAGAATTAATATTGTACACAGCAAAACTGTAAAAGATCGAAAATATTTTATTATACCATTACCGTTTGATCCCGAACGAGTAATATCACATTTATTTCTTATACTTTTTGCAAATAAAGATCAATTCGATGAATCAAAATATATTGTGTCGAAAATAATCTCGAACTGCCTATCCTAGAAATATTTTCGTATATTTTTACTGACAAAGAATTAAAATTAAGAATCTGTCAAAATATAATTAAAACAGCCAGCGAAGACGAAATCCCTCAAATTTTAGATCAATACCATTGTGGTAAAAACAATTTACATCGAGGAATAAACGAAACTGTCAGAAGAATAAAGCAGAAATACAATTGGAAGAATTTAACAAAAGATGTAGAGAAATTTGTAAAAGCATGTGAAATTTGCCAAAAAGTTAAGATTTGTAGGAAAAACTTAAGTGGGCCATTAGTCATAACAGAAACTCCAAAAACACCATTCGAAAGAATAAATATTGATATATTCGAATACCCTACTAGGAACTACGCTTTAACTATTCGTGACGAATTGACAAAATTCACGCAAGCCTATCCATTGGAAGACAAAAAGGCAGTAACAGTAGCCAACACACTCCTACTCTTCTTTCAACACTATGGAACACCACTAAGAATTCATTGTGATTGCGGTCGAGAATTCGAGAATGCTATAATCAAAGATCTATGCGAACTATACGACATCAAACTAACATTTTCTAGTGTTAACCATCCACAATCTAATGGGTCTGTGGAAAGATTTCATGCCACACTCTCAGAAATGATTAGAGCAAATCAAGCCGAGAACCCAAACGATCATCCCTTCACTATACTTCCTTATGCAATAATATGCTATAACAACACAAAAAATAAGACCCACGGTTTCACACCATATGAACTTATATTTGGGCACACTGCAAGCCGACCACCAGAAACTCTATACAATCAAAAAACACTAATGAGCAAATATATTCGAGACCTGAATAATCGCATGGAATATTTTTACAAAGTAGCCAAAGCAAAAACAGAAAGACAGAAAGAAAAGGCGAAAGTAAGATTTGACGAGAATATTTCAGAACGAAGACCTGATTTTAAAATTGGTGACAAAGTTTACGTAAAGGAATCCCAAATTAAATCAAAATCGGATAATCTTTTTAATGGACCTTTCGAAATTCAAGAAGTTTTTACAAATTCCGCAATTATCCTTAACCCCAAAACTAACCAAACCTCTAAAGTAAATTTTGACAGACTGAAACCTTATTTTGAATAATTTTCCTTTACAAATTCTATGGACTCCTTTCTATCGTCCAATCCCAAATTCTCCTCACTCCAATTAATAACACAATTGGAATATATTTTCATGAAAAAGGAACTATACGAATATCTAACGACAAATGGACTTTACTTGTTTACAAAGAATTATTCCCTATCAAAACTACAATATCCAACAATGACAGAATTTTGGAAAACCTATTAGAAAAATTTATTAACGTTGATACACCGAGAAAAATTGCCTTTCAAGCCGAAGTACAGACACATGTTAGTCTGCTAAAACAAATCTCAAACTCCGTTAACTTAAAAGTATAAAGAAATAACCTCCGACACAGTACCTTATAATAAACGCCTAAAACGCGGTTTAGTAAATGGTATTGGAACAATCTGGAAATCTATTACTGGAAATTTAGACGCCTCTGACGGCGAATACTTTAATAAATGTATAAATAAGATAAATTCCGATGAAACTCAAATTGAAAATCTCCTAAAAAATCAAATATCTGTTACCACTTCAGTTATAAGAACTTTCAACACTACAATTCAAAAATTGCAAATAGACGAAGAAACCTTTAACAAAGACTTAAAAACTATCGAGACTACACTTCTGGACATTAATAATGACATCTCCTTTTACCAAGCACAATTACAAATACTAGATTTATGTGAGTCCTTAATGGAAAGTTACGTATTTTTAGAAAATTATTTAAATGATATACTAAATTCTATCACATTCTCTCGCCTGCAAATTCTACATAGTTCTATTATTTCGCCCATAGACTTATTGGACGCATTAAAAGAAAACTCACAGTCATTACAAAATAACGTATTGCCTCTACCCACTTATATGTCAAATATAGCTCAGTATATTGACATAATAAAACTACAAGCTTATCAGCTTGATTCAAAAATTGTTTTCGTTCTCGAAATTCCGTTAGTTGATCCCGAAATATTCACTTTGTATCAATTATATTCAATACCAATATTAGATAATCAAACTGGTTTTCATCATATACTTTCAACTGTTCATAAATACATTGCGCGAGATGATGATTCAATTTCATATGTCTTACCCATGGACACCGAAAAATGCAAACAAATCAGTCAAAACCAAAGAATGTGTACAGACATTCTTCCGTACCCCATAGACACAGATGCTATATGTGAAGCCCAGCTTTTGAAACCTCTCAGCAACTTACCAAAAACTTGCCAGATGTCCATGCTCTTGGCACAAGGATACAATGTACAGGAAATCGACCGAAATTTATGGTTACTAACTATTTCCGATCTATTACCAGTAACTATCAAATGTGCAAGAAAAGAAGTCACTACACAAATAATCAAAACAAATTCAATCTTAAGATTAATTCCCGAATGTATTGCATTTATCGGCAGTACCAGAATTCATGCTAGAGACCAAATTGAGAAATATACAAATATCACGTATAGAAGTCACCCAGTTAACGTACCCTACAGATGCTGTGACCATTTTGAGACAAAGAATCACCTGTCAAAATTGAAACCACTAAAACTCAGTAAAATCAACGTAGATGACTTAAATATTGCACAACACAAATTGGACCAATATTCAGAAGAACTGGACCATATTATGAGCCAATCATTCATTGAGGAACATCTACCCTTATTCACTATATCAACCTTATCCCTGATTATTATCCTAGTTATTCTATACCTTTTCTGCAAATACCGAACCAAAATATTCCCAAAAATTGCAATCTCCTTGTCCAGGATCAGCCTCCAACTTCATTACCACGCAGAAATTCCATTAGACAGAAACTTCAAAGCTTAACCTCCTTCAGAAGAAGACCCAATGTCCAAGAAGAAAGCGAAGCAGAAACACCAATTACTCTGTAAAAGTCAAAGCAATGGCATTGACTTTTCACTAATAAGGGGAGCTGTTATATGAGAAAATATTAACCTTGAACTAGCTTAAGTTCGCCGACTTCAGATTTCATCATTTCATTCCCATAGAAACAGCTGACCACGCAGTAGAACTTTGTACGAACCGTTGGCCAATATTCATGGGAACAGCGATTCAGCACTTCATACCAAACCTATAAATTGCCATTCTCAGATGCCGGGACCACTCTTAGCTGCAACTTCGACCAGTCCAGTTATTGTAGTCATTTTAAATTAATTTAATTTTGTACTATTATTTAATATTTAATTTGTAACAAATAAAGTTCTTTTTTAAAAAGTTAAACTCGTGATCAGTGATCTAACATATATATATATATATATATATATATATATATATATATATATATATATATATATATATATATATATATATATATGGTGACTGCTCTGCGAAACACCTCCGCTGAGGCGTCCCGGTCCTCTCCTGCCAAATAGGAAAGGTTTTCATTGTAAATTGCAATTTTATTCAGGAATTCTCTTACTAGTGGTAGGTGCGGTCAACATTCCCGTTACTGTTCTCAATTTATTCCTGTTCATATGAAGCAGTTCCTAGGTTATTTTTGTACATGACCCACCAATAAACATTTTCCCATCTGTTTGTTTTGGAATTCCTTCTCCACCTCTCCGTACTGCAGTCTTTGGTAACTCTAAGGGTCCCAGCTGGTCTGTTTAATTCGTTCGATTCTCTTTTAGCAAGCCGATCTGCTTTTCCGCTGGTACCCCAGACAATCTCAAACTTGTTCTGGTCATCCAGTTCATTTAGTTATCTGATGCAGTCCCACACCAGTCTGGACGTCACTTCCAGACACACTAATGTTTTCAGTGCCGCTTGGCTGTCTGACAATATATGGATTTGGTCTTTTTCAAGTGCTCTCTTATGATTTCTCTTGCACGTTCGAGTGTTGTATAAATCTTCGCTTGAAAAACGGTGCAATTCCTCCCGAAGCAAATCTTTCGTTTTTCGACGACTTTTTTAAATAAAAATGGTGTTATTCTTCTCTAATATTTTTTAGTGTATTGTTAATAATTTTCATAATTTGAATGAAGATAGGAATGAAGATATTAGTGGTGACAGTTTTTCAAATTATCACTGTATTGTCACCAATAGAAAATTACTACTACAATAAATAATTGCAATCAAAACATTAAACTGAATAAAACCTTAATCTAAAAAAATGATTATTTCTAAGTCACAGCATGCGGACACCTCCAGTAGAAGAAAAATACATTAGTGATATACTGAAAACAGGATATACGCAAGAAACAATTCATTAAATATTAATAGCATTATATAACGATATTGGCACGGACTTTACAGAAAATGACTGATTTTATTGTCCAGTGAAATCGATGTTTCGGCAGGAAACCCTTGCCTTTGTCAAAATTCTAAAATGTACAAGATTAAGGACAAAAAGGTATTGTAAAATATATAAAAAATTTACCAAAACGTAAAACGGAAAACTGACATTAATGAATTGACAACAGTAAAAATTGATATCTGATATCTCATGGTTTACTGTCATTAATATATAATAATTATTTTCTTGAACCACCTTAAGTTGACGTTTCGGCAGCTTCTGCTAACGTAAATAACTGCACAGTCTGTAGTGAAGATATCCATTCTTCTTGGTACTATCATGGTTTTGTTGATTGCTCTGCAAAACAGCTCCGTCGAGGCGTCCCGGTGCTCTCCTGCCAAATAGGAAATGTCTTCATTGTAAATTCCTATTTTATTCAAAAATTCTCTTACTAGTGGTAGGTCCGGTCAACATTCCTGTTACTGTTCTAAATTTATTCCTGTTCATATGAAGCAGTTCCTAGGTTATTTTTGTACATGACCCACCAATAAAGATTTTCCCATGTGTTTGTTTTGGGATTCTCTCTCCAGCTCTACGCACTGCAGTATTTGGTAACTCTCAGGGTTCCAGCTGGTCTGTTTAATTCGTTCGATTCTCTTTTAGCAAGCCGATCTGCTTTTCCGCTGCCTTCGATACCCTGGTACCCAGACAATCTCAAACCTGTTCTGGTCATCCAGTTCATTCAGTTATCTGATGCAGTCCCACACCAGTCTGGACGTCACTTCCAGACACACTAATGTTTTCAGTGCCGCTTGGCTGTCTGACAATATATGAATTTGCTATCTTTCAAGTGCTCTCTTATTATTTCTCTTGCACGTTCGAGTGTTGTATAAATCTCAGCTTGGAAAACGGTGTAGTTCCTCCTGAAGCAAATCTTTCGTTTTTCGACGATTTTTTTTTTTAATAAAAATGGTGTTATTTTTCTCTAACATTTTTTAGTGTATAGTTAATAATTTTCATAATTTGAATGAAGATATTAGCGGTGACAGTTTTTCAAATTGTCACTGTATTGTCACCAATAGAAAAATACTACTATAATAAATAATTGCATCAAAACATTAAACTCAATAAAACCTTAAACTAAAAAACAATGGTTATTTCTAAGTCACATCATGCGGACATCTCTAGTAAAAGAAAAATACATTAGGGATATACTGGAAACAGGATATACGAAAGAAACAATTCATTCAAGATTAATAGCATTATATAACGATATTGGCACGGACTTTACGGAAAATGACTGAAGTGCACATCGTTGATCTTTATTTGAAATACGTTAGCAAAATCAGATTAAGCATGTCACTGACTTGGCTTCTGAAGCCAAATTTTTAAAAGATGACGTATTAGACGTAGTCTGTTGAAAACAATCGATGTTTGGATACAGTACTTCTCTCTGCCAAGTCGTATCTAAATTTGGTGTACAAAATATTAGTCACTTTTGTTTGAACCACAGTCAAAATATTAAAAGCAATTTAGAGTATACGACAGCATGTTTAAAGTAGCGATTCACAAATAAAAATAACAATGTCAAAAAATTGTATCATAAATCACAATTATTTATGTCTTATAAACCTGTATGCTCAAGTTAAACACATCAGAAATCGTGAGGAAAGTTTCTTACTTAAATCGAAAATGGTTTACATGGAATGCACACTTTTACTTAAAACTGACAAAACAATTTAGTAGAATGAAAAAAGAGAAGAGAGGAAAAACAAACGTACAAACAGAAAAACGGCAAGTAATCAATAAAGAGTTCGCAAAAATGGAAAAGTTTTATAGAGAATACGAATACAGACAATTTTACAAACAAGTACTCCAGCAGTCAGAAACAAAAATGCCACTGAACCTCTAAAAATCATACAAACAAGCTGAATTTTGCTGAGAACATTAATTTTGGAACCCCAAAAATGATGCAAAAAAGTTTACCACTTTTACCCCCGGGCCCTCGGGCAAAAAATCGATTTACCAAAAATTTGTACACCGTAGACAAAATTGTTTCAAATAAAAAATGTAGTTAAGATAATTCTAAACAAACTTGTTTATAAGCATTTTTTTGGGTAGAATGAATTGTTCTCTTACAAATAACGTTTGAAGAGACCGTCGATTTTGCATGTCAGTTACGCGTCAGTTGCTATGTTTTATATTTTCACGAGATCAATACAATATATCCCTTTTATTGACTTGCTACTATGAAGTTTCGATTACCAGTGCCTAACCTTTAAATCCTATAGCACGAAATTTTGATTTTAAGTTTTAGCAACAAATGTGAGGCATTTGAAATATGCTTAAGAAACGCTGTATTTAAACTTTCACACAACAAACAATCTAAAACATTTAAAACTTTTTTTTTTCAATTGCTCTATTACGTTTTTTAAAAGAACAAAACTGATCTCATATTTGTTACCACAACTCAAACTTGAAATTTCATATTATAGGTTTTAAAGATTGATCTCTAAAAATGGAAATTTTACTACAACTGGTCAATGAAAGTGATAAATTTTATTTATCTTACGAGAATCGTTAGAAATGGCAAAAATTGCGATACTTTAATTTATTTAACAGCTTTATAAAAACTGAGTTTATTCTCGGCAAAATACAAAAACTGTTTACGAAAGCTGCACTCTTGATTTTTGTCGATAGAACATTTGGATCAAACGATATCGAATTTTTATCGTAAAGCTGATACAAATTTTATTGAATATTGATTTCGCGCGCGTAACTGACATGAAAAATCGACGGTCACTTCAAGCGTTTTTTCTACCGATTTATTCTACCAAAAAAAAATGCTTATTAACATTTTTGTTTAAAATCATCTCAGCTACATTTTTTATTTGTAACATTTTTTTGTATGGTGTACAGATTCTTAATAAATCGATTTGTTTGCGTTTTTACCCCCTTGCGAGGGGGGTTTTAGGGGGAAGCCCAGGGTTAAAAGTGGTAAACTTTATTGCAACTTTTTTGGGGTCCCAAAATTAATATTCCCTGCAAAATTTAGCTTGTTCGTATGATTTTTAGGGTCAACTCTCTGACGACTGGAAAATTAACAAAAAAAAAAGCTAAGTTTTTAAGCCACAAGTCAAGCCTTATAATGAATTTTTTTTGAGAGAGTACCTAAAGTACTGAAACGGTTGCGGAACACTTCGGTATTCTACTTAACGGAGAAAGTAGAGCTGAAGGTAGAGATGATACTGAGACGGGTAGCTCTGTTAGACCTATTAAAACGCAACTTAATCCAAATAACAATATATTCAAATAAATAACAAAAATAAATTTAACTTCTATACAATATGTAAAATAAAAATAAAAAGATAGTAAAAGTGAAAAATTAATATATTAGCGGCACTCGGATGGGTAGGGCAAGGTTATCTTTGGTCAATACCCAAAAACCGTAGGAACCGGTTTTGACCGTGTTTATTGGCCCGGCTGATAGCACTCTGTAAGGTTCTCTTGTCTAAGGTTATAGATGAAAACCACAACGACGATAAAAACGGATAAAAACATTCGAAACGGAGAATTCGGCGGAAATGACAGCCCGATTTTTAGGAGTAGTAGAGAAGCATGTCGATATAGGGTCGTTTAACCCCCTCTGTGGCTCAGTGGTAAGAGCGCCTGCCTTTAAATCAAAGGTCGTGAGTTCGAATCCCACCTGGGTGGAAAATTTTGGTTAATTAAAAAAAATTAATAAATGAAAATAATTTCTATCCTTGTGTGATCGGTACACACACCGAGGGACCGCAGACGTTCGGATACAATTAGCGTCTCTTAGCAAAGACAATGACGTCGACTTTGCTAAGTATCAAGACAATTATTCTATACACACAAACACACACACACACACATACACTACATTAATAAACTTATCTTGATTGAGACTGGCTGAATGACAATTGTCCAAGCCAAAACACACACAAAAAAAAAGATATAGGGTCGTAGTTATAGGGCTGTGGAAAATCACTATATATGGAATTTAATATTATATTCCATAAGTTTGATTGCAGACAGTCAGAGACGGAAGTCACCGACTAATTTAACTGGCTGTAGTATAACGATACGAACGGTAACGGTAAACTACTGAAAATCTCGAAGAATGTTACCACAGTGAGAAACGAACAAAAATCGGACGCTATTCCCGGGTAGCTCTTATATTAGGTTAGGTTAGGTTAGGCTAGGTCCTAGACATAATACAAATATACTGACTGCTGTCATACAGTCGCATTCTCCGAGTGCGACAGAGAAAACTGACACAAAGCAGTCCTTGTATGTTTTTCTAATCTGCCCAGTTTACCTTCTCAGTGGACCTTCTCATTGGTCATTTAAGCTACGTGGTCGATAAACCTGGCAAATTAGAAAGATGTGCAGGGACTGCTTTACGTGAGTTTTCTCTGTCGCATTGGAGAAATAGGCATGTATTGTAGCTATAAGTCCATTTGTATTATATATCTATGGGTTAGGTTAGGTTAGGTTCGGAAGTGGATATACTAAAAGGACCACGACGAAGACCCGAGTTGACTTTTCAAATTGGTAGTACTATTATAATGCCTACAAACTGTGCAAAATACCTAGGCATATACATTGGCACAGGCCGAAGGTTCGCGAAACACCTGACAAATGTAGTCCAGAGGGTGGAAGAAAGAACGGCAGCCATACAAAGGATTATGTCGAATATAGGAGGCCCAAGCAGCCAAAAACGAAAAATGTACTTGCCAGTGGTACAGTCGACCCTCTTGTATGGAACCCCTATTTGGACAGATGTATTAAATTACAAAAAGTACAGAGTCATGATCACCAGAGCCCAGCGAAAATCCCTATTAAATGTGACCAGACTACTCGTACCTCAACAACGACCCTACAGGTAATAGCGGGTATGCTCCCCGTTCACCTCCTAGCAAAAGAACGGCAGAGGCAATATAACTTTCGAAACGGCTACCTACCTCATGTCAGAGCCGCCATTAGAGAACAAGTATTGAACAGAATGACAAGTAGAATGGGAGACACGGATAGACAAGGCAAAATTGACCAAAAAATTAATACCCAATGTGATAGAGTGGTACAAATGTAAGTTCAAGCAAGTACATTTTTATTTAATGCAGTTCCTGACCGGAAATGGATCTTTCAGATCTTACACGTATCATATTCGAAAAACCAGCAATAAGAAGTGTGTCATATGTAACGTAGAAGACGACGCAGAGCATTGTATATTCAGGTGCAAGATGTTTGTGTTGGAATAACATATAATGCGAACAAAGCTAGGAGCGAAAGAAACTTAGACAGGATGAGAGAGATCAACACACACCGAGCAATGCTATGACGTTTAGAACATTTCCACACTCATACAAAAAAAAAGCTTAGGTTAGGCAAATAGGCAGCTCTTAAGTGGACAATGCGTACTAAGAATCCCCCGGCTCAAAGTAGTGAAATCAAAGATTAACATCGATACCTGGAATATTAACAGCCTTTTTGTAACAGGTAAGCTCGATTACATAGAACAGGGAATTAAAATCTGAAAATAAACAACATCAGCATTAGCGATCTGAGATGGCTCGTATCAGGAACATGACAGAAAATAGAACGTTATATTATTCCGATAGCAAACTTAATGACAAAAACACGTATACAGATAGCCACTGAATATCAAAAATATGTTTCAAACTAGATCCGAATTTCTGTTGTTCAGAAAAATCAAACATTTATTTTTAAAAACTTCAACTCAAAATGGGAAAAGGAAATCGATATGATTCGATTGAGGAACTTGGTCTTGCACCAAACAATGATCATGCAGAAATGTTTTATGATTTCTCTTTGGAATGCGACACGGCTCTAACTATTTGGTATAAATTACCAAAGATATAAAAGCATAAACCTGATAAAAAAACTGTGTTAAAAGGGTCACTACTTACCTTGGAACAGACATTTCATCTGATGATAATCCTTTTGTAATCAACATCAAAATTAACCTTAAAAATATTGAATGTAAAGAGAAAATTCACAGGATTGATCCACGTATATTTTAGAACGAATAACTCAAACGTGACATTAATAATAAGATTAAGCCCATTATTGTTATAAAAATGTAACCAGCGTATGGAATGATCTAGAATCAAAGATGGATGAGATTATTACTAAATATTATTCTCACGCAACAATAAAATAAAAGAAAGACGACGTCTGAAATATTAGAGTTGATAGAGACGCCCAGTAAAGTTAAAAAGAAGTCTTACAGGTATAAGAGTACCTTCCTCTAGTTGTAATAGCACGAGGTCCTGTCATTTCTGTCATCTGTCTTCTTATGGCGTTAATGTACAGCTGTCATACCAACGTTTTGAAGCTTACGAACTGAACGTCTTGATTCTGATTTTTGTGATTTGGCCCACTTTGCAGTTCGAGGAGACCCATTAGCTCTACGTATCCTCATTAAGTATGTGGTTCCCTTTATTATTCGTAAAATTTTCATCTTTTGTTATTTTCCTTTGTGTCTCAGTAGCGTAAGTCAGCATTAATTCGCGTCTTACTCTCTGTGGTCATGCATTATTTCTCTCTACCCCTAAATAATTAAAATTCATCACCTGGTTTATAATGTGCCCATTTATTGTAATTTGGTATCTTTGGAGATTACCATATATTGTATTTTTTCACAAGAACTTTGCATAATGTAAGAGCTACAGTATTCAGGATTTCTTGTCGTCAATTATGCTGTCAGTTCAATTTCTTTGCACTTCTCCTTCAACCAGCCGTATTTTGCACTTTATTTTTCTCTTCATTTCACTTTTTATACTCATATACAGGTATAGCCTAAGAAAAGGAAGGTGTCCACCCAAATAGATCCACGATAGAAGCTAGATTCATACTACGCCAACTGACTCACACAAGTGCGGTACAGGTGGGTACAGTAACTAAAATCGAACGGGTAGGTATCATGTAGACTACAATTTTTTCTTAATCAAGTATATTATTTACAGGATTAAAGATATTTACTGTCCTCGTATGACGTTTTCAGATTGTTTCATATTTGTATTGGGAGCTATAGAAATTTGCTAAAAAGATATTTTTATTTTGTAATACATATTACAAAACATGAAACAACAAGTTATAATAAGTTTTTTGTTATTGATGTGTATAATAAAATTATAATAAACAGTAGAAATATCTGGCGACTAAATTCTTATCTAATTTTTTTACAAAATAATAATATTCAAGATATTGGAATAATTGGAAAAGATTAGTAACTGGAAACTGCTCTATCTTTTTTTATTCATATTTTATATTCTACATGAAAGAATGCAAAAGAATAGTACATTGTTTACCGGGTAGGAAAAGCTTAACATTCCTGGACGACTGTGAAGTCGAGGCGCAAGCCGAGACTTAGCAACACAGAGTCCAGGAATGTGGCTTTTCCTACGAGGTAAACATACTATTTTTCCGCAAATCGTTTAAAATTCGACAGATATTGATTGATTTAAAAAAACGCGATAATTTTATTCCCAAATAAATGGTGCTTTGAAATTCCTAATAAAATTACTTGGGTAACTATGGAAACGTATTGAGGTTGAATTGTCAAACTTGACAATTTATGTAGAACACTAACAACTGTACGGAAATATCATTTCCTTACAGTAAGGAAATGACATTTCCTTACAGTAAGGAAGTCCTGACTTTTTCTTCAAGAAATTTTGACAGGAATGTCAAAATTTCCTGGCGATTTGCGGAAAAAGTATTTTTGAAGTAAGAAATTGAAATTCTATCCCATTTGTACATTACACAAGTATACACAAAATACACAATTTTTTCGTTTTTAAAAGTTTAAAAACGTTTTTGTATTTTGAGAACGATTTCCGAAGTGGAAATTAAAACGTCAAAAATAAACTTATTTTAAACTAATATTGTGGCTTATTCCCAACGGAAATGGTAATTGCATTAAGATGCCACAAGAAATATCTTCAGAACAACTACCTACTTGTGTCTAGGCAGTCTTCCCCATTTGTCTATTTTTTAGAAAACTTCCATAATAATAAATAAATAATCAGCGGTTTTTGTAAGTATTAGGTTGTTTATTCCATTCATTTTATGATTTTATTAGTAATATCCTAAGCTGCCCGGTTATTTTTTGGTTTACAGTCGTGTATTGCCATCGTTTCCTGAGATTTCACTTTAAAGTTACTTTCCTGAATAGTTGCAAATAGTTATTACACGCAGTTACTGTTCTGTATCTGTAGGGTAGGGAGAGCGATTGGAGTCCCACAGAAATTAGACCACAATTAAACCATTGTGCATCCTCCCAGGAAGCTGTCGTCCTTAGTTTATTGTTCATCCTGCAATTTGTAGAAAGTGGGCAAGTTATCAGGGTACATCTCCTTATATGGGCAGCTGTAAACTAGAGCTCGCCGAACGCGTACTCTCGTATTGATGATAACTCCGGACATTCACATGAGACATGCTCTACAGTTTCAACTGTCAAGCGTAGGTTTTTCCAGGTCATTCCCAAGTAATTTTTTGATGTTGACTTTTCAAGGTTAGTTAGTGTTACCTTGGCAAGTCTACAGCCCTGACCTTTTTCCCATCTTTTCATGGTTTGCATGTGGTAGTAACTTTTGATAATTTCCGCGATTGTTGCAGTTGACCAACCAAAAAGATGCCCAGGTCCTAAATCTCTTAGGCCTGCTGCCTTTCTAGCTAGTTGGTTAGCAATGCGGTTGTATTTATTCCTATTGTGTCCTGTAACCCACCTCCCATCCATCCGAAGGTTGAGTTAGTGCCTCGTGACCCTCCATTACTAACCTTGATGTAACTCGTGGTCTATTCGATATTCGAGGTTAGTAGCGCTTGTCTGCTATCCGTGCAGATTATTATGGTTTTCCCGGCTATACCTTTTTGGGTTATTTCTTTTGCGGCTATAGAGATACTAGCCAGTTCTGTCTGAACCCCACTTTATTATTATTATTTTTTTTTGAGTTAATGCCTCGACAACTAATGGTCATTGGCATGGTACAGTCAGGCACCTAGTGTAGTGTGTGTGTGTGTGTGTGTGTGTGTGTGTGTGTGTGTGTGTGTGTGTGTGTGTGTGTGTGTGTAGAGTAATTGTCTTGATACTTAGCAAAGTCGACGTCATTGTCTTTGCTAAGAGACGCTAATTGTATCCGAACGTCTGCGGTCCCTCCGGTGAGTACCGATCGCACAAGGATAAAAATTATTTTCATTAATTAATTTTTAATAAACGAAAATTTCTCCACCCAGGTGAGATTCGAACTCACGACCTTTAGGTTTAAAGGTAGGCGTTCTTACCACTGAGCCACAGAGGGGGTCCACTTTATTATTAGGTTCAGTGATCTTGCATCCTGAGCCTTTCCATTTTATCATGCTATCTTGTTTCGATTTTGTAGGGTTTGTCAAAACCAAACTTAGGTTTAATTGAGTCGTAGTATACTTGTAGCAGGGGTAGCGCATCCAGCTCTCCCCGCTAGAAACGAGTTTTCAATGGTCTAATTCCTTCATTACGGTTTGCATACGCTGAGCGCAGTCGCATTATTGTCACCAGAGCCACCTCTTTGACATATATGTCTACAGGGTGATGCCAATGAGTAACTTCATGCAGAAGTTGGTGTTGTTTTCATGGCACCTGCTATATTTAGGCAAGCCATCTGCTGAATATGGCTTGTTGATCGTTGTTGCCTAAAGCACTTTTGATACCCAAGCAATAGCTCCGTATTGGCCTAAGTAAATGAATATTCAGTATGCTCTCTAATAGAGCAATAGGTATAAATGTAGAAGAAGTTTCTTTTAGAGGCATGGATACGAGGGAGGTATGCAATCTTCACTCCTCTAGAACATAGTTCTAGATACCTTGGATAACCAACTCAGTAGTAACGGGTTCTACGTAATAGCTCATACACAGTGCCTTTGCTGTCCTGCAAAGCGGTAAGTTTGAGAACATACTATGTGAGAGATTACGTTGCTCTCAGACTAATACAACCATGTTGTAAGGAACACTTACTATCTATAAAACCTAAGAAGACAGAGATGGTTCTTTTCACCAGAAAAAGAAAAATTACGGGCTTAATACTGCCAAGGATTCTACATTCTAAACTTTTCTGACGAGGTACTTCCTTTTTTAAATCAAATGGGAGATCACAGACATCTACATAGTTATCTTAGTAGTTGTCAATAATTTTAGTGAAATTTTTCAGCATTCTATTTAATTGATCTATCCATCTGTAGTATGTTCGTATTGCTGCATATCTTAAGGGCTCTTTAGCTTAATTCGAGCCCTGGGCTTTCTCAGCAAACTTCTCCATTTTTCCGGTCTGGAGCCTTTCTTCTCCATGATCGACTGCCAATGAGATTTCCTGCGCTCTTCCATGACGCCGCATACAAAATATACTGAGATAAAGGTGGATATATATATATATATATATATATATATATATATATATATATATATATATAAATATATATATGTATATTGTCTTTTATAATAATTGTATTGATTGCCACCTGTTGTCCTCATTTATAAGGTCTAGTATTCGTCTCAGTACCTTTTTTTTTCAAAAATATCCATGCGATTTACATATTTTTGAGTCAATATTAAACGTTTCACATTCATAGCTCCGATTATCATAGATCTAATCGATCACTTATTGCTAATTAAATTTATTTAGGTCATCATTTTGAAAAATCTCAATTTTTAGCAATTAATCACCATTTAAGAGTAAAGATATAATCAGGAATGGCGTCTCCTTACTTTATCTCGAGATATATCTGAATTTACATAGAATTGATGTTATACGACGCAAAAATGTAAAAATTTTATATGGCGCAGTAAGTGTTGGTTGAGAAGGTCAGGCAAAAACATTGTTGCAGAAATCAATAAATACATGCGTTCAGGGTTGGCTCTCTTTAAGACAATGCGAAAGAGTATGAAATTTTGTTTCCTGTAAAAATAGATTAACTATAAATTTACAAATAGTTCATTTCTGTGTTCTATGTTCTATGCTCTATGTTCAGTTCTATTTTATTCGTTCAGTAGGAGCGCTTACGGTCGTATGCCGAAAGGCCAGTTAGACCAGGGCCTGCCAATTTTATATTGGGGGCACAAAGTTTAGCAATGGTCCTTTGCGGCAC